>JAWIIS010000033.1:5774508-6384649 GCA_033682625.1 Helicoverpa zea x Helicoverpa armigera | reverse complement strand
CGATCTTCTAGAATTTTGTCTTATTTTTACATCAATTGTTCGCCGATTTTATTCTTACCTGTGATTGCACTGTTGACAAGCAAAGCATTCTAAGTGGTAAACGAAACTCTTTGCTCGCATGACCATTTCGAAGGCGGGAATGACTTTGTTGCAGGCCACACAGTTGCCTGTGGCACCAAATAACCTGTTAAAAATAATCAAGCCATTAATATAAAGTAATTACCGCTAATAAAATACTGAAAGCTCTCCACATTAAAATCATTTATGTGCAATAATTTTATGTTTATATAAGTTATGTAAGGTCAATTACCTAAGGTAGTCTCTTTTGCAGAGCATAAGGTCTGCCTTGTAGTATAGTTTGGAGCCGACTTCTCCTAGGCGGCAGTCACAGCATCCGCACTTGAGGCAGTCTTCGTGCCAAAACCTCTCCATCGCCTTGAGGAGGAACCTCTCGGTGATGACTTTCCCGCACTGAGCGCATAGTCTCGCGCCCCCCGTGCTGCCGGTGACCGTGCTGTTAACTGTGAGCCCGTATTTATTGTCATCCTGTTGACCTGTTAACAAAGCATAAGAACTATCATTAAACATGCTACACGGAAAGTCAATACCTATGTTATGCAGGTATGCATATTAGACAGAAATGGAAAAAGTAATGGTTTGATTTAATGATTCGCTACGGTGCTGGTACACGCCAGTAATTGCTCGTAATACGCCTCGTTATGGCATTAAGCTAGCTCGATTGTTTTCTACTTTGTAATTGCGTCAATTAATTCGAGCAAAGGCGCGCCACGTGACATGCAGTCGTTGCTCGCTGACGTCATTAAGATGCGCATACGCATTTTTCTCACACCATAAAAAAAATGCAACATTGTAACATGCGGACTCATTATGTGCATTAACAGCACCCAATAAAACTTTATGAAGCATTCGAGCTATAAAAGGCTAAGCTACAATTTTTATTTCCTTTTAAACCAATAAGTAGTTACGTGAACATATTTTACGGACTGTATCGCATTTTATAATTGACATCATATTACAAATAAATAAAGCTTTAGACATTTAGCAGACAATCAATTCCAATTTATCGGCATACGGTCCACATAATAATAGTGCGTACGTCAAACCAATCAAGGATCCAATTGAAGGGGTAACTAGGTGGACATAACTCATCGCAATCGATCACTTGCGCATCGCCGCCGTTGCCGCCGATACGTCTCGTTTATTGGAGCCGACGTCGCGACAATAAACTTAATTGGGGTATATTAATGACGGCTCTTTACTAATAAAATAATAAAGATGACGTGCGGCCTCCGGGCGTCGTTATTCACAATTAGCTGTACGGTATGACGCCGCAAGGGGTAGTCGTAGAGCAACGCAGGCGCCCGTAGGGGCGAGATGTTGTCTAATTACTCTACAAGTAAATAGGTTGAGCTCATTATACCCTGGTAAAAAAAATATTAAAACTCATTTTCAAAAGGCGACTTTGTAGTAATGGGCGGTAAAAGGATTATAGGTGATTTCCACTACCATTACCGAAACGCGCTCACGCGAAACGTTAAAAGCTAATCAATTCAATGTGGTTCCTTTAATATTCTCAGAAGGTATGTTGTACGAGTGCGGTTAGTTTTCTTCACGGTAAAAACATTTAGCATGTAATGTTGGTTTTACCGGGAGCGATTCAAAAATCTCGGTATTTTTCTTTGGAATGGTGCGTGGAGGCGACAGCCGGGCGTGCGGTTACTGGCGTGTTTTGACCATTCCAGGTTGTATGCATGTTGTTAGTGCCGTAATTACGTGCACCGCACATCGTTCTAATAGCTGGATCGATTTATACCATTTACTTTGGTAATGGTATGTCCATCTGTAGCACATGGTTTTTACCTCGTTTATCATACCTCAATTACTTATGGTTAGTGTTGTAAGTTGTACTTATAAATTAATCGGATTTCAATTGGACTGCTTAAAAAGCTGTTTCTGCATAGTAAAAAATTTAAAACGTGTAATATCAATACATAATAAGGAATCGTGAGGCTAAACCAAGTCATGTCTATTAGCTTACAAATACAGTGGTGTCGAAGTTACTACCATCAAGAAGCAATAAAAGGCGCGTTAGTAACATGGACTGTACATAAATATCCGCTGGTGGGAAGGCGTTTCGTATTATTTTCGTTTTATTACCTTCGGCTCGAGAATTTGATAGAGACTTGGCTACCGTACTGGGCCGGCAGTATAATTTCGCCGACACAGCCGGTTGGCCGCCGCCAACGTATTAAGGCGCCGAAATGAAAAGAAACCCGGAAATGGATGAAAAGTAATTTATTTTAGCGCGAGTAGGGTGACAATGGTGCAGCACAAGCTGATACTAAGATTAATAGGGTGCGGAGTAATCTTCAAATTAAGTTTTGTATACCTGCGCCTACAAAGTTTGATATGCAACTTTGAAGGTGTGAAGAACAAAGAGAAGTTACAAAAACTGGTATTAATACCTACTGCTTATTTTTCATTCTGGCTTCTGAGTACTAGGACTAGGTCTGCAATTCCCTTGTCTACCGACCCAGCCCTCTGACAGTCTCCCCTGCTACCTCTAACACAATATTAATTTTGTAATTTCACCACGAAATTACATCTAAACATGGGATCTAATTGGAATCCGTAATGGACTTTCGTTCAGAAAATCCTTTCTTAGCGACGAAACTCATTTCCGTTTGTTTTGGAAGCTCGAGTAGAATGCGAACAGTAAGTTATTACCTGTTTGTACTTCACATGAATTTCAGTTATTATTCCTCTACATGTCACTATACGTATGTATTGCCAACTGAATTGCAGACAAAGAAAACAGGGACATAACTTTTAACTCCAGTTCTTTATTGGTTAGATCGAGCTCTATTGAAGCATACAACTAGTTTAAGCACTGCTTGCGTATCGGAAAAACTACCTTCTACACTTTTAAATCGATAATGTAATGTTAGCTTTAAACTAAAATCTTGTTAAAAACTTCGATTCTAATCAAAAGCAAATCTAACTTTTCAGTCTGCAGACTAGTTGGTTTTAGTGGAACAAAAATGCAAGTCTACAAAATTATTATTTACAGCCATATTTTCAAAATGCTTGTTCTTAGCAATGCTCCATAAAACACATTCCTCGGAATTAATTAATGCCAGGTTATTATTGTAATTAGTAAGAATCACGAGCACACCGACATTCCGCGTAATTTACAATCGTTCATTACATTTTGCAATTAGTTGGCCATCCCTATATGCTAACGTAACATGCCTACATTGACTATGCATCATTCTTGGAACAAGATTTCTACAAGGTTTTGTGGTAAATGATCGGAATACGTTTCTACTTCAATAAAGTGGTTTTTGCATGAAATCATAAAATGTTGCTAATGTATCACAACAGCTTACTGTTACAATTAACTTCGATGCCAGTAATAGGCACGTATAGCCGCAATAAAGTTCCGGCTTTAGCATTTTCTAAGAAATAAACCATCGAAATTGTATGCAATCTACATTTAGGAATATACTGTCGGACTTATTAGCATGTTGACATTGCACAGAAGAGTTGCACTCGCGTTGTTAACTATGTTAGTACTATAAGATGCCAAATTGCATCGTTACGAAGGCTTTGTGCGATGTGTTTTGTGCATACTGACACATTAGGACATTATAACAAAATATACGAGAGCTGAAGACTTGGTACAGTGATGAAAGAGCTTCAGCTTTTCTCAATTAAACTTTCTTTAAATATTTAGAAGGGAGCTTTAAACTCAGGTAGCTGACCTACTATGTTTACTAATAAGCGCACGACACACGAAAACTTCTTTTCCATAGTGACTTGGCAACGTTCCGTAAACCGAAAAAACAAAGCAAACTTTGAAGACACTAACAATTACCGACCATAATGTATTCAATTAATAAAATAAACAAACATAATTAATTAAAATTTCATCTAACACAAAGGCTATGGCTTTAGCAGAAACCGCTTATTCAATTTAATTACGAAAACAAATACATAATCATATGGTATAATCTAAAGTACGATACTAATGGATTTGTATAATGATTGTGGTTGCAGCTATTCTAAATGGTCGTTCAGTTTATTTAGTTTTAGTTGCCGGTCACTCATTAAACAATGGAGTTGATTGCGTTGTTGCGATATCCATTATGCGGGCTGTAATTAGATTTAACCAAATGCGGGTTTTGCATTAATAGCGATTAAAATGTAAAAAATAACTAGCAGGATGTTCGCCCTGAATAACGTTACACACGTAACGACGATAGCATCTATTGCATTAGGTTTTTACAGTAATTTACTTGTATATTCGATCGTCTTACATGAGTATTGCAACACTTTTTAATAGATATGCATTGGAATCGACTGTTAAACTTAGTTTGGTGTTAATTAGGACTATTGTCCGTATTGTTTGTGACAACCAACCAACACTAACTCCTAAGGTACGACCAGCAAACCACAAAGCTAAATATCAAATCTAATCTCTAAGCAATATATTAAACACCCCGAACTTTATCATAACCTTAATCGTAATCGAACTCGTTATGGAAATTAGCCGAGAATAATGTTCCAAGTAAATCTCCCGAGTTGCCCGTAAAGCGGCAAATAACGAGGTGCAAAGGTGAAGGTGCAGGCGCCTTATTAAAATTCCAACTGACCTATGGCAACGCACCCTGCAACACGCCCCACCCTCCCCTATTGCCGCCATCGTTAACATTTCCGTTATTAAAAAAGTACGAGACTTTGTCATCACAGAAGTTAGTTTTTTTTTAATTAAAATTATGAAATTGATATTGCTTTTACGCCGGTGCTCGCTTCCCAGCTCAACCTTGTGAAAGTTTAAATTAATTTTTGAATTAAGCCTAATGGCAGTGGTAAACGATTTCTAAGGAAAGAGTTTTCAGCAATTAAAATTTCAATTATTTGATGGCAGAAAACCGTATCTTAATTGCTTTTCATTACTGGTATAAAAAGAGACCGGCTTAGCAATTTGCAAAGATTAATCAGCTTCAATTTGAACAGGAAATTGTTGTCTAAACAAATATATTTAATTATGGAAATAAATGATTATGAGTGTGCATAGTTTCCATTAATGATTTATGCATCCGACCACAAAGAGTGCGTATTTGTTATCTAACATAAAAACACGGTAACGCATGAGGAATTGTGTTTTCTTTTCTAATAATTTCCCCTTGTTAACAGATCTTCAATCTACATTTTAAATGAACGAGTAAGAATGTTTTAATCTCGTACCCACGGCAGAAGTGGCAAGGGACACCTCCTCAGATTTCGATTAGTTTCAAGAAAACTAAAGAAAGAATTCCCTTAACATCGTTCTGAAAGCGATATGAAGAGGCATTTAATTCTTGTTGCGTAATAACATACAGTTTTAATAACTTCTTGTTTATATTCAGCACTCATTCTCTACTTCTGCTACCACTCGTAGTGTTGGGCCTAAGGAAAGACATCGATAAGGGAATAAAATAAATATTGGGTGCTAGTAATTTTGCTAGTAATCGTTGGCTATATGGTCTAAATATTAGCATCTACATGCTTAATATGCAGTTTGATTAATATAAGATAAGCTATGAAGTTTTTTCTGGGCTATTTATTAGAACTCAGCTATATTTGTTTGTGTTTGGGTTTTAAAAAAATATTATATGCACGTTTACCTATTTAATATTCATCAACTTTTGCAATAAACTTGATTTAAAATCCTAAAGTATGTCGGCATGAAAACGAAAGTTTGCGATGCACATCACTAGATGATACATCGTATCCCAAAACGACAATCAAACGTATACAAAGTCGAGACAATCTACGTCATAAATTATTTTCTCAGAGAAAGGCTCCGGGCGAAACTTAAGCCTGACATAAGTGGGCAATAAACTTCAGCCAATTTGGAGATTCGCATCTGGAGGCTCTTATTAAAGCCCGAAAGTTAGTCCTTTTCATCCATCACTCGTAATACGTGTGTGAGTTATTGTATGAAAAATTGAAGAATAAATTGAGTCGCTGCAGCAGCGGCGAGACATAAATCCCAACTGAGCCCTCAATATTGTTTTAAAGGGGAAGTGGCCATAAATTTTATCAGGGCCGCCCAGAGCAGCCGCGGGCGCCGCTGCCGCCACGCTACGCCACGCTGCCGCGCCGCCTCGCACCCGCACTGTCTCCGCAATTTTCCGCCCGTGCTCGTGCTGCATTTGATGCTCATGTGAATTTGTTTTGTTCTCTCTGAAGAAATTGAAATCTTCCTCATGGATAACTACGTTATCGTGAAATATGAGGTAATAACCACGTGTACGAAATTGGCCAATGCGCCAGTCTCCTCTCCAGCACAGGCGCTAGTAAATCGACGAGCCGTGACTACGTTCATACCATTTAGGTTGTATTACATTTAACTCAGCGGCTTGAAACAAGTGGAAACTTTAAGTGTTTACTATCGGATAAAATTTTAAGTAACCTTCTTAGCTTTAATAAAAGCTGAACATCTAATATCTCTTTAAAATTAGTTTTCTCTTTGAACTTCTCTATCGCGTCTACTGAATAATTTTCAATCTGAAATATTTTCTGTAAATCATACAGCTCCGTTTGCCTACGGATACAAGATTTCGTTTACGGACGTCATATCAAAAAATCTTTACCATTTTATATCAGCCATCAGCCGTTCAAGAATACAGACTACAATCAGCAATACCGTAGAAAAACATACTCCGTACAAGTTTGTGGGGCACAATAAAAAATCGCTTATTTTTATCAATACGATCTGGGTGTCGGACATTTCGCATAAATGTGATATTGCAATATCGTTCGTCCCCTTTTTAATATCGCGACGGACGGTACTGGGCGGTTTATGGCACAACCCTTCCCGCGTTTTATTCGCGACCTGTTTGTCCTAATATTATGAAAAAATTGACGTCGGCAAAACGAAAACGTCCCTGCTTATATTTTTTGTTCCTTGATTTACTTTTTGTTTGCTTACTAGTGCCTATTGTTTATATTTAACATACCTAAGTATAATTCCATTCCGCCTTAAATATTCATATCGTGTGTTCAATGTTTACAAGACCGTTAACAGCTCGTAAACACTCGTCTTTAAATTAAAAATCGTATTGTATGTTAATAAATATATACTCGATAATTACAGCGCTATTTATGCATGCATTGTTTTAACAAATGAATCATTTACGTAAACATGACAGGTTATCAAGTTTGCATCGGTCGCAAATTGTATTAAAATAGGTTTAATTACGAAAGAGATCTTAGCTCTTGACCTTTCCAGTGCACGTTCACCTTAAAGGTGGGCGAATATAAATTATCAAGAACATTGTAAGGGTTTGTTTACACGGAATTAAGGCCATCCGGCTACATGTTTTTTTGTCACCAACATATATTACGCCTCTCTTGAGTAACTAAGCTGTATTCATAGTTTAGCACCCAGTATTATAAAAAATAGTTTCCCGGATAAATAGTAGCCTACACGTTATCTTTATATTTTAGCTATATTACTGTAATTTTTCATAAAAATCCATTCAGTAGTTTTTTCATAAAAGAAGAACAAACAATCAAGCATACAAACTTTCGAGTTTATGATTTGTCGAATTTCTACATAGTTGGTCAATAGTACTCACTGTTGGCACTGTCGGGCTTATGCATGGCCGGGGGATCTCGAATCATGGCGAGGTCGTTACTCGCGCATCACACAACAAATCTTCGATCCTGAAACAATAGTAAGTTATTGTCAATAACACATGAAATATTTGACAAACTAAATGCTCTTCATCATACAGAATGTTCCAGTTTTGATCTTGTTTAAAATAACTGGGGTATCTTTAGGAAGTATTTACTAAGAAACATTTTATGCTGTGCTATGTTCTTCAGTATTTTCGAATATTTAAGATTAACTATTCTGTATATAAAAAAAATATATTGATGATTTTAGTACGCATATTTATTGTAATGTAGAGTTACTTCTAACAATTATGCTTATTGCGCTGTTTTGAGATTTAGCGCCTTGGACTCCTTATTTAAAGGCCAATAAAAATAACACAGCTACTTTTTTATCACCAAAGACGAATATAAAATTCACAACGCCATCAGAGACCGAAAATCAAATTCACAAAGTCAAAATGCAAAGCACTTAAATCCAAATTGTATACCTCTACATCGATGTTGTATGCGAAAGATGTCCTTATTTACAAAGAATTCCACCCAGTGCTGGAATCAAGGTAATACGCTGAGAGCGAACCCCAGCAGCACGCGTCTAGCTACGAAACCTCATTAGAATAAACGATATCCTCTCCTTACGTCCACTCCGCGAGACCTTATTACTCCGACAAACTGCCGTCAAACGGTACCAGCCAGGGCGATCATCCTACATGAAATGTACTTTATAAACTACACACTACGGTCTCCTTTTCAATATCCAAACACAACTGGAGCTTCACATAATTTTCTGTCTTAGAAATACGCTTTAGAGTCCAATTTCAAATGTAACATGAATAACAAACGCACTATCTGGTAGTATTATTCCGTGAAGGTTGAGACGTCCAAGCAAAGCTGTAAATTGAAACTTGGGGAGGCACTAATATCTCTTGCGGCTTGTCTCGTGTGCATATTGGATGTCATCAATTTTCTTACGCCATAAATGGTTGAGACACGATATTTTTTTTTCATATAGTTATTACACTTGCATTGACATAATTGATTGTCTACTCGATGATAAAAATAACAAAGCTGTCTTGCGTTGAGTGAGAGTGTTTCAATTTAAATTTGAGCAAGATAGTAAATCGATTCAAAGGTTCATTTCAAACTTATATCTAAAATAACATTGACCAGAAGTACCACGATTTTAGAGATATTACAAAAAATGTAACCATGAATAACTTCTCCGTGTTTGCGACCATAGACTGCTATTTGAATCATCCTGCCTAGAGACTACAAAGCGCCCACCAAAGGAGAATCATCTCGTAAATAAACTAAATGAACCAAGAATGCTCTCAACGTCGGAAGACCCTTCTTTATCATCTGGGCCACTGGTTGCAATGAAGCGATCCATCTTTGGAATACTTTGAAACGATTTATAGGCTTCCGGCGCCGGCGCGGGCGCAACTTACGACTATCTTTGGTCTATTTAATGTACGATACTGATCTATCTACTATAAACATACGTAGCAGATATTTTACGCCATGTTCGTAAGCTAGATATAGTAGAGCTTGAAATGTACTCAAATTAAAAAAAAAATGCGCACTTCGATGATTTGAATTTTATAGTAGTGTACCTTCTTCTTGAGCTATTCAGTATTATATATGTTTTTATCTCTGATTTAATAACATTGCTCTGACAGTTCAAAAATTGGTTTGTTTGTGATTTGTAAAATACATTGAGAAACCATTGGAAGGCACCGCACATAAATCTTACACATTGTATTAAATTGAAACAAGTTAAATAAGGGCTTTTAAAATACCGAAACACTGAAAATAACATCATATGCGAAGAATAACATCAAGTACAAGTATAAAATAAAACAGAATATGCTATCAAACTTGAGTGGAATGAAAAAATTTTATAACCGCATCGAAATTCCCATCAGCACCTGTTACAAAGGCGGCTATCAAATTACCCGCGACATATCCGCGGAGCGCGCCGGAGCGAGCACGCCTCCATCCATAAATACGGTATTCGTTATGCATTTCTCATATTCATGAATCCGTTTTATTGGCCCCAATAAAATATGAACATCTCAGAATGGATATGAGAGAGCGGGCAAATCTAATATGGATTGCTGTGCGCCGGATTCGGTCCGATCGGCGGGTGGGGACGGACAGCTGCGCCGCGCTCGGGCCTCGCCAATCAGTAATGCTCCGTATATCTTTTTAACAATACCTTGAGTTTAAGCACCCACGTAAAAGCCCTTCTTTATTACATCGCAAACAATCGCGTCTTGTCGACTTACGTGACAACAATCACACAAAGAATGTAGCGTCCCCCGCGGTAATCTGTCGCTACTTGTAGTGTGAGACTGACAAACGATCTTCGCAGCGGACACATCTTATGTGTGGGGACATAATGCGAATTTAAAGGACTTTGCCCCACTAAACCACCTGAAGAAAAGGGCAGTACTCCGTCGACGTGTCAAAAATTCAACAGAGTGCCGGGATAAGTGGAATGGATGACGGGCGTCGCAGTACCGGATAAAATATTCTACGTCAAATCGTACGTCACTGGCTCTCGACTTGTTCTCGCCGAGAGTACTTCGCGGAAGTCGATTATTTATTCGCTTTTACGTCAACTATAATACGGCTCTTTTGTGCCCTTTCCGATTTATATGCGCCAATCGGAGTGTTTTATAATACGAGAGAAAGCTACACCACACCTTAAAGTAGCTAACTTTATTCGGCCATTTGTCAGATCAACGACAGGCGGATGTTGAAAAATGTACGCCATTATACAATAAATAACAATGCCTATTGCACTATTATCATTAAATCATAACAAAAACATTGAGAGAGTTTCAAGAGGAGGATAAAAGTTATTACTGAAGGGGTAACCTATAAAACGAACTCCTGATGTGCATTATACAAAGTAAAATGGCGCCAAGCAAGTACTTGACTACAATCTGGTAGGTCCATTATGATTATGTTATCAACACGATCAATTAAGCAGCATTACGTTAAAATTCACCCCTGCCATCAATTACGTGGCAGCCGGCCGGCGCGTCGTCAAACACCGCGCGAGGCGCAACGTGGACATACCCGCCGCTGCATTTAGTAGGTACTATATTCTAATACTGCTCTAGAAGTATACAACAAACAAGCTATCAAAGGAAAGAAAATCGTTTTGATACATTAGCATCAATGTAATCTGTTTGACACTCCCTCTGACTCCGCTGATCGAATTCATTATTCACCGGAGGAGAGCAATTAAAGCTCCACTAATCAATCTCAAACTTCAGGCTGAGCTGAACTCTAATCAAGAAAACTCCTATTCTGTGAAAGCTTTTCGAACAAAATTTAACTTAATTAAAAATGTAAATTAAATTCCTAGTCGCTTCCACAAGCATGACGTCGCCGGGCCGCCGCGCGCCCCGCACACAGCGCTCGGGGCTTTTGATTGCAGCTAAAAGGTTTGGGATTAGTGCGCGAAAGAGCTTTCAGTGCATTTGTAGAGCTTTTAAGTGGGAAGCTTTCGCTTAAGACACTTACATACAATGTAAATTTTATGTAGATAGCTACCTTGTGTGAGTATCTTAAGCAACTTTAAAAAAGTACTTTTGTTTAATGTTCTAATACGAAGTGAAATTTCAATCAGGACTTAGACAAAGTGGTGCTACTAATTTTGTTTGTTTTAGAAGTGTGTATCTGCAGACAAACAGCGCTAAGCGAAGGGGTTGTGGGGTGTCTGGGGAGGCGGCCGGAGGGAGCGGCTCTGACCAAGGAAGTTCGGTGTCCGGAAATAAACCGCCCGTAAAATTGTCAATTCCGAGGGAGCGCCGGCGCCTGGGCTCGACAATTTTGAAGCGTGCGGTTCAACCGGCCCGCTGAGCTCCGGCCCGTTTCAATGTTTAAAAGGCATCTCATGTCAGCATTTTATTTTGACTCCATTACATCTTTATTATTTAAGTAGCTAGTTTACAAACGGGCAAGTAGCCCATCCATCTCTTCTTTTGAGATTGGAATTAAAAAGATTCAAGTAAATAAATGTAGAGTACGTACGAGTATTGCAGCTCACGCTCTACACGTCAGCAAAATGCGCATTGCCATCTGGGTGTGCGCCAAAACAATCACTGTTATTCAGTGTACTTAGCTGTACGATACAGTAAATTACACAACATTGTTTCACAGTCATTAATTCAGCGATTTCGCGATTAAAATTTAATTACATCCAACTGTCGGTACACAGAGCCATCAGATAGAACGTAGATTGAAAAATGGTTAAAAGCGTTAGGGAGTGATGTAAAAGAAAATTGGGCGAGATATATCATGAGTAGCACACGCAGATAACACACGCATAACCCATCCAATCACAAGGAGCAGCGAGCAGAAAGCTTATTATCGAGACGCGGCGTTGCGTCACCCGGGTAATGAGGAGAGCGAGACGCGCTCCTCCCGGGCGGACACGGGACGCCGGCCGGCCAGCGGACTGCACGCGTGCACCCATCCAGCGCCGCTACCCTCGCGCTTTTTGAACTGAGATCATCGCGACGCTCATCCGTGAAATTGATTCTCGAGAAAAGGAAAGACTAAAAGATAAATAAAAAGGAAATAGGAAAACACAAGCTAAGATTTGGCGTGAAATTGTTTTTCAGCACCCGGCCGCCCGCGCCGACGCGGCTACGGCGGCGGCCCGGCTCGGGAATTTCCCAATTACTGGGTGTGAATGTATCTACTTGATTACGTAATGGATACTTTAAACACCTAACTTGGAACGCTCAAGTATTATAGTGTTGTACCAACTTGTTAATTGCACAATGTTCTTGACGACTGACTATATGCTCTATAACTCTATAACTAATTTGAAACGAACCCACCAAAGTAAACAGAGTGACTTGAGTGAAAACATGTACCTATCTATTTCGTTTAAATCAAGTTAAGCTATTAGATATACCTAGCGTATCCTATTATGGAGATTCCGTCAAAGCAGCCTGTTAGCGTTATACATATAAGTAGGGGGTATAACTATCCAACGGATCGGTCGAATTGGGATCTTAAAACACTGTGACATCTCATCCACTACGTGATCCATTTGCCGAAGTAAGAAGCAATCTCATTCAATACCCGGCCGCCCCACCCCTCGGCCCCCGTGCGCCTAGGGTTGCTAACAATGCGATACTTTGTGCGCGCCCGCGCCCGTATCACGGAACGCAATAAAACTTTACATTCCTCTTTAACTACTTTCCTGTAGTTATCAGCGTGTGATACGAAATGGGGCATAAATACAGAATTGTTTGTTGTTTGAATTTGTTCTAGCCAACTTAATAGGGGCTGAACGTAATTCGATTAACTTAAATAAGCCATTACATAGTTTGTTTCTCTTTCCATTATTGCTTAACTATCCCTTTATAAAGCCAAACGGGATACGTTTTATCGACCCGCTTGAGATTATGTTAGATAAACATACAAAGAAATCTCACAACGAAAACTTTTTCAATAACCTTTCAGAATATTCGGAATAATATACAATATGATTCTCAGAAACGGCGAACATCGTCAACCCTAACATAGTAGCGAGTATCGCTTTCCCCGATTGTATTAGATTCAGCTGCCCTTTTCATCTACATGTCGTTCTCTCTTTACCTCTCAAGAGGGTCGCGCGAATAGTGGATATGCCGCGGACAGACCAACATTTCTTACAAAGTTCGGTATTTCTTTACAACATTATATTTTTGGAACATTAATAAATAACAAAATAAAACTTGCTTTTACAAAATTGGTACCTTGTTATCAACTAAAACTATACTGGTAATCAAAAATTAATCTAAAACTATAAAGTTATTATGCGTAATGCGGACGTTAACTTCCTCACTAAAAGCTCTAATAGCCAGTTAATTGATTATCGATTTTATTATAAACGATTTGTCTGCAAATTCGATCAGGAATCGCGTTTGTACGGCATAGCTGACGCCTGTAGGCCCGTGATGGAATTTAGATCACTATCGGGGGTCACCATCGGCGCACAAAAACTATTTTCATCTAAAAACTCATCTATATTTTGTCGAAAAACTATGAATATGATTATCCACACCATTCCAAAGGCTATCATCCAATAAACCTGGTAGGTACCAAAGGTATCAAATCTTTTTCGTCCGTAGTGAAATTGAATATTTATCCGGGTAGTATCTCTATTCCGGAACAATTTTTATGTAGGGGGAATACAATCTCAAGATATTTGGGAGGGCCACTCCACGAGGATATTGGCAAATACCTTGCCTACATTACCTTTATTGCCTCGCGACGTTGCGTGCCCGATTTGATCGTATCTACGATTATTTGCGTATTATTCAATGTTTCTAAATGTTATTCGACTTGAACTCTAATTCGTTATTCATGAAGCCGATAGCAAAGAGTAAGGTTTTAATGCAATATTCATCATTGTCTGTTATGCACTGTTCATGTTTATTGTGCCTTATTTACATCGTCTATGTCTAATTAAAAGTGCTTCAATGAAAAAAATATTTACAGACATTTTCTAGTTGACCTAGTTATTTGCTTTTGTTATTTTATTTATTAGGTCGTTCTTGGCATTATTCGTAATGTGTATGTCCATCATGAAAACGGTCTTTATTGTTGAACGAAATATTAAAATGCAACATACAAGATTACGTTTCTATTTTACTTATTTAGACCCTGCAATATTGTAAGCGATTTCTTGTACACCACGTCGTTCATGAGCTTCAATTAGTATAAATAGCTACATAGAGGTGTATCAAATCGAAGCTCCTTTAATCTACCCACGAGGCGGGCGAGGCGCGAAACCGCCGGTTGAAATGTAATTTGCGCAAATTAAGCCAGACAGTCTGCATAATTTAGCACATAAAACTCGCCGCCATAAGCCGTGCTCTTATAATTAAGTGTACCGGACGTTATGTATGGTGTTTCACGCCATCAATTCACTCATGGCATGACACACAACTTGTGTAGATGTCGCCATTGATGCCTTTAAAATTCGTGTTTATGTATAATTTTAGAATGTTTTAGTTTCTTAACCCTTTATGAATTAAATTGTTGTACTATTTTTTCCTCGATTGTGCGACGTAAAAAAATTGGTAATGTATTTGTAAATAGTTGTGAAAGGAGTTGCTATATTTTTTCCGTTGCTGTGATGTTAACTCGTACACTTTTCATCGAAATACTTTTCCGACTTTTTACAATGAATATTTCTTCTTCATGGAATACCTTGCATCAACTAGACATCATGCTTAGCGATTGCGACCAACAGTATTAAAAAAGAACGACTCACGTAAAGGGTGTTCTGTTACGCTGTCAATAAGTACAGGGGACAGGATCCAGTTGCTGACTAATTAACCTGCATGAATAACTAAATACATACGTATCGTTTTTGACTGGAACTACGCGTGTATCTTACAAAAACGCTGATATTTAAAAAAATATAGGTAAGTCCATTATTGATAATTAAATTAATTGGTTGATTTCCTAGAACTTGTTTAATGAATATATTGTTGTTTAAGTAGATATGAAGGCAGGGCACTGTTGAAGCAAACTTGATTATTCATGTAATTATTTAAAATGACTCAGGCATTGAGAAACCATTCAATCAAAAGTAATGTAATTATGTCCGTAATAATGGACATGTTTTAAAAGGGTAGTGCTTAATTAATGTTGCTTGTATCCGTAATCTTTACATATCAACAGCACATGTCTGAAGTGGCTGTCAACTTAATGTTCATTATATAGTAAGCAATATAAGCATGATTGTCTGATATTTCTGTTAAAAGCTCTAACCAAGTCAATTAAACGCTTACACTGGATATGCAACCAATAGCAAAGTAAAAATGTTACACAGGTATTAGGTGCTACGGCCCTCACTCTCTTCCCATTTAAACACTACACAATAGGCAAGTTACGAGTAGTGAATACACACACAGCTAAGCGTAGCTATATATCGCTTGCGGTACAGTTCCCCCACATAATTGTCATTGTAACACGTCGCTGTAGATTCAGCGATAATGTAGCTAATTAACGCTCAGACGAGCGAGGCTGATTGTGGCGCTGCAGCGCTGTTACGTTGACTTAAGCTGCAATAACTTAGCTCGAGTGCAGTAAATAAGTGTTCGTGATCGTCGTACCACTAGGTATTTTAATGAGATTTAATAGCGGCGGTCTGTCAGCCGCCAGCAAGCCCGCCAGCGGCTCAGCCAGCTCACAAGCAACGCACTCGGCTTTTAAGGCCTTAATTGGTTCCGTACATGTTTAATCCGCTTAATGGTTGTTTTGTCGGACAACACACAATAACAAAATCCGGTTTCTACGCAGATAATTCTGATTGATGTGAAACTTTATACACTTGTCACTAGACATTCCAGTCATTAGGCAAATAGGCTATTAAACGGAACGAGAGACTGACATTTTACCTTCACCGAGCATTGAGCGATGCGAAGCAGTATCATTTACATCACGGCGTTAGCGCTAAATACAAGCTACCTTCACTGAAATCTCTGAAATAACTGAATAATTTAATGGCTTCATTAGAGGGGCGGCGTTGGATGCTAATCGTTATTTATAGACAATAAATTGTTATATTCATAGTGGTCGGAGCGGAAGGCGCATAAATTCGACGAGCGAGTGTCGGGTTGACACCTGTGATTGCATTTACAATGCTAATTCACGGCACAATATTACGTCATCTGCCGCCGCGCTTCACGTTTCACAATCGCGCTGACACACACCCAGCGCCGTAGCATGCGCCGCCGAGCCGCCGCTGCCGCACCCAGATATCCAACTAATGTCACCACGACATTTTACTATCCACTACTTTTTTGCAATATCCAACTTAATTACATTATTGGCAAAGCACCAAGCGCGTGCAAATGCCCCGCAACGACGCCCAACAACATAATATCCGATATTGACACAACCCGTGGAAATGATTGATGATTTAAATTCATTATTAAAAAGATAAAACGGGGAGTGGGTCGTTACACGTCGAGATAAGCCGGCGGATAAGCGGCCGCAATCCATTATCGAGCAGTTAATTGATAATTACTTTCTTCCATTACGCCGAACGAAAAACGTGGTGATTAACTCAGAATCGCTTTAACGAGCACAATGGGTCGACGTTCAATTAAAAACCCTTGTCGAATGTCGACGGCTTCGCAGAAAAGAGGAATCGACGCTGACTCAATCTCGTATACATGGAATAAGGAATTACTCGCGTGCGGAAAGTTTTTAATTAAATATTCACCCGTTTTGTAATTAAGACGCGATTCAATTGAGTACAATGGAGTTTCGTGCGGCGCTTTCCAAAGAAATCGGAGACAGCTTTAACGTTTTAATTTAATGCTTGCTCACAAACTGATACATATATGAATGTTTTACTTACCGCTTTCGTGTTGGCCAATTAATACTTACTTTAAAAGATCTTAAATTTGTTGAACAGAAATAAATGTCTCATCGCTACATTCAGTTGGTTCTCCAAGAAGCTTAGAGGCTCTGAATTCATAATTGTTTAATGAATGTTTTAGTCGTTCGTGTAAGTGATCTGGTCTTAGTCGTACAAAATCTTTTCACGTGTCAGTGTAACTCCTGTGCGCCATCTCATATGCCGCATTTGAGCGTAATTTAAATGCATGCACATTACTCGCGAACGACGCTCTACACAATACCTTAATTTATTATAAATAGCTTTATTACATGACCGAACTCGTCAGGGGTTTTTTGAGGGAATTCGTGTTTTGTAACGAGCGTGTTAATTTAGGTTTCTAACACAGGCCACCTTTATAAAACAGGGCTAATTTAAGTTTTTTTTTCAGTTACTGCACTTATATTTTATCCCATTTATGAGGTACTTTAACCAGACTGAAGCAAATAATACTGAAATACCAGTTAGATTATTAAACTAAATCCCAACTTCAGCAAACTCCCAACTGCCTTTCGAAACGATTGTAAATTATATTTCCTATTAAATGATCTGAGAGAACTGATAAGATATAAATTTAATAAAAGTTTCTCAAAGTAGTTCAATAAACGTCTTAGTTATCTCTGTGTAATCCCCAAACGACCCAACTGGTAATCTCCTAGACGTTTAATTTCGCCATTTTAAATGAATCGCAGATCTCATATCCCGAAATCCTTACTGCGATTGGTTCGTCCGACCGCGCGTATAAATTCTTAAGGAAAATCATCTGCAGAATTCCAATAGCTGGTTGCTGATGTCCAAAATCGTGATATATCGTGGCTCAGGCCGTTTCCGAGCGCCTGTTTATGAGATATTTCATAACGTGCACACTTCTTCGATCATTTATCATCACTGATTTTATATTGAGGGCTCTACTCCTTGAGGGAAGACTGCATAGTAAGTAAGATTTTTGCAAACTAAGGGGCTAATAGTGTAGTGCCGTAGAGTAGCATGTTTTTAGAAAGAACGAACCGCACAAGAATTACGCGTAATATAAACGTAACCAGGCACGAAATATAAGTTTCTCAAAATATCACCTGACGCTATTAACACGGACAAGAAAATATTTCCTAACCATGTGCTAATGGCCCATACAAAGCGTTGTGATGTCGCTAATGAAACAGTTTCGGCAAAAAGTATGAACACGCCGCGCCACCGGCTTTTGACAGCCATGTGAAAATTGTTAGAGTGCTACCAACAGCACACAAACAGCTGTTATTAAGTAAATAATTGGTTGATTGTCTGGTCCCACAGAGAGCGATATGCCGCTCCAGGGTTCGATATAATTGCAAATGTAGTGCGTGTCGCCACGTGATCGGTCGCCAGTCGGAGCCTCGCACGGGAGCTCACTTGCTCCATAAACAGGTTTCCGTATTTTTCAATCAGAGAGCTGTCAAAGCGTTCTGACACCCTCATCCCGTCGGCTCGCACTCGCCGAGCACCGAAATTGGTTTTCTACATTCAATCCATACAAAGTTTAATGTTATTCGTTCGCGATATCACCGGGATGCTGCCGATGTTTACCGACGCGCCAAATCATATTGGATTTGCAAACTTTTGTTTGCGGACTTTATTTCATTTCACTGTTAGTTCAGGCCGAGAGAATGTAATTTTAGATATTGTCCTCGTCTATGTTTTGAATAAGTCTCTTGTATATTTGTTTTCTACGAAGTTGAAGATTTTATTAAAAATGCCCAAGTCGACTTCGATTTAGAATAAACGTACCTACTCTTTGCAAAAAGTGCTAGTTACAAATTAACCGATCCGGATATATCCGCGAGAAAAGAGTAGAGCGCCAATAGAGGCGGCTAAAGGCTGGAGTGTGCCCGCAAGCGTTTATAAATTGAAGGGCTGGTACCTGCGGCTTAATACACCGCCGTTTCCGGTTCATTTCCGGGCGGCGCGCGCGGCGCCGGATATTGCTTTTAAGGTTGCGCCGCACGCCATCGCTCGCATTCACACGCGCGCATTATACGCCACGCTCTCCGCTCCGCCACGCGCTACCCACTGCTGCCGCCCAGCATCACACCAACGCTTTCATTAAACCATGACTAACTTTGTGACTAAATTCTGTATGTCATCTGTAAGACCTCTATTTTTGGAACAAAGTTTCCCCAAAATTAATATCAAAAAGCTGTTGTAAGCCGCCATGAAATTGGAATTTATTTAAGACGTATAAATGAACGATCAGAAGCTTTACAAGAGCTGCATTAGGAGCGTCGGCATCATTACAAATAAAAATACGAGAAACATAATCCCTTGGAGCCGCTCCGGAAATTAAATTTTCCCTTAAGCTTAAAGTTTAATTAAGCAATATCACGCGAGTGCATAGTGGCCAGTTCAGTTGCGGAAAGCGTAGGGCGAGTGCTTCGGATCCCATTCCCGACAGCCGCGTCCCGGAGGATATGCGATTTGATGGACAGTCAATTTAAGAGCGATGCCGAACCGGCGACCGTGTGCGCTTTCATTTACACGAGAACCGACCGAGAGCGTATAAACACGCGTGTTACCGTTGCAATGGGAAAATACGTGGTAATTATTGAAATGGAGTGTTTAAAGCCAATTTATTTTTTATAAAACTCTTAAATATTTACGAATATTACATCTTTTACGTAAATGGCATTCATTAATTTAACCTCAATGTCGTTCTTAAACTTCACGTGTAAATACTTAAATGTCAACTGAACGACAATGACATTTTAAACATATCATTAGCACAATCGAAAAGTAGGAATTGTATTAGAAGCTGAGCTATAATCCTAACTAATTGGAACTGTGCGAGGTGCTGGCCACATTTGTTCAATAACGGAATCTACTATATCTAGAATTTTAAGAGCAAAAACATTAATCTGGTTGATATTGAGCAGCTGGCGACGACGCAATCTCTTCCTGGCACCTTCACGACGGAGGCGGCGTCACATGTGCTTTATTAATTATGTTCTATACTCACCTTTATGCCGACATGCTTATGAATATTGGATAACGTAACAGTACCATTACTTTGAAATTTTGTTTGTATTTCACGCAGAATACATTGATCTTTCTCATATTCAGACCTTTGGGAAAAGGGCAATAAAGTACCTTATATATCGAGATTCTCTGTAACAGATTATTGTAACCACGACATTCAATATTTTCGTAGCAAGATAAGATTCTGAGAAGCTTAATTTCTTAGAATTATTTTAATATCTTTTCGATTAACACAATTTTCGCAATATTTGCAAAAAAAAACGGTTTTATGAGCTGAATCATAATGAGGAAACATGTATAACTTTGGAGTTAATTAATAGAGCGCTAATTATCTTAGTCACTAATGAATCTACAAGTTTATGCTTTATATTCTGACTAAAAGAATAATTACATAATACCTATATCTTCAAATATATTTTTTTACATTTCGACGTAAGTGAGAAGAGACTAGGTACCTTATTCAAATAATAAAAAATAATAAATACTGCAATATTTACTAGGAACAACCAACTGATTCTATCTTACACAATACGAGATTTTAAAATCAACGATTCAACTTAAAATTGTGACACAAACATTGACTGATTTGCCTCTTATTAACTCATCCATTAAGCATTAATATTAAACATGATTGCCCAAACTAAGTAGTAGGTAATCAAACATCTTCGTATAATCTTACATCATTTAACATTCAAAATGACCACAGGGCATTATTAATTCACAGTAATTTGTTGATTTGTCGTACGAAAAACTAAATTAAATTTTATGACGTGTGAATATATTAAAATGTCTAATGTACGTTTCGTGTTATAATTTTTTTCCCACCATTAACGATTACCATATGGTACGAGTACATTAAAGCGTAGAGTTAATAGACAAAAACTTTGGAACATTGTATTGTGTACTAGATAAAATATATAGGTACTTACGGATAAGCATGCGGTTTCAATTAGAGCCGGGTATTACGAAACTTTATAAAGCAATTACATTTTATTGCGAACATTAAATATCTACAGTGTGTTGGTTTAAAGCTAGTATATTTAATGTCACCAACTTTGCAAACATAGAACGCATTCATAGCATTTTTGTAAACTCGAGCACAAAATGAACTTGAAAAATAAAAATTTCCATTAAGCTTTTTATTTCCCATATTAACTTAAACATACTCAGATAAGGTGAACAATTTGAAAATCAATATCTATTTGTGAACATTAGTAAGGAAACTGGTCTTATCGCTCGCCCTGATTCGGCTGCATTAAATCGTTTCCATTACTTTAAGTAGAATTCGATGTTTATGTCAAACGCGGCAACGATAATATCGCAATTTATTTTATTAACACATTCACTCTAATGGGGAGCAGGTCGGATACTCGCACTGATTAAATTATAATAGATGACATATTAATTATTATTAATGCATTTCTGACGGCTGCACAGTTTTATGTGGGTAAAGTACGCAAAAGAATTAACATGACACAGACCGTGTCCACGCTTTTTTATCCCTACTTATGCTAATAGTTTAAATCGTTGTTCGGTGTCAAAGAAAAAAATGGATTATAACTATAAATTAATTTATGGCAGTTCTTTAATGGGGTATTCAATACCAATTAAATTTCAATGCCCACGTAATTATTCTAATACATAATTATGCAAATTTTAATATCTCATCACAAATAAGCTGCGTAAAAGCGTTTCTGCCTAATCTCGAGTCTATTTAGCAATATATTACAACAGACTCTCAAAAGTTTCTCCGCATCCATATTTTATAATACATTATTTACGGAATCGCTGCCCACACTCGCTGCAGACCGGATTTAAACAATAAATATATCGCTTTAAATTTCTACGTCCATTCTCACGATTAAATCGGGGCTATACGTATCGAGTGTCAAGTAAGTAAGAGATTATATCATGTCGATATAGTTTGTTAGCAAAAGCACTGCAGTTTATCCGCCGTTAAATCAAAGCTGTAATATCGGAGTAGTGCAAGTGCTGTAATTTACATAAATGTGGCTCATGCAGACTTGTTTCACTTAATGTTAGCCGTGGCGCCGGCGATGTGGGGTTAACTTGGATCTCTAGCTATAAATTCTTAACTTGTGAACTCTTACACCCCAACAATTATGTATTGAATTAATTACCCGTCTTAACAAATGTGATAAGCAAATACTTAACCAAAGTTTATATACACACATGTCTACTAAGTTACAAAGGAAATACATCAAATATTATACATTAACCCTTTACATAAATGTATTAAACTAACACTAAACCAGACGATAGAGACGCAATTTAAATTTCCATGTGTAAGAAGATTAAAACACTTTCTTTCCGACCAAATATACCCTCACGATCCTTTTTAATACGATAATATGCCTCTATCTTTCGTCTGCAGTCACACACGACCCTTGTGTGCTAATTGAATTTAAGGAATAAAATCCAATCGCCCCGATTCTTTATTATTCAAGATCCAATTTGGATAAGGTCTGATCGGTCCGAGGGGCGGCCCGCCTGAGAGGGGCAGTCGAGAATAAAATTGGTTTGTCACTCAAAACATAAGGTTATCAGTTTTGATATGAATGTATCGGTTTATTTGAACCTTGGCGTATACTGGTATGTATAAAAATAACTTATCAATTTTAACCCTTTAACTGGGTGACAGTTAAGAAGATAGATGTATAGGTACATCCGTCAATTTCCTATCGTTGTTTATAATTATTACAATACGATGATAAATAGGTAACTAGTGGGACATTATTTTGGAAAATTGTATGTGTTTTAAAGCGTGTTAAATAACGATTACAAGGGTGTTACAACCGTAGAATGTAATCACTAATCGGTCCGTCAGCGTAGACGTTATTTACGGCGGCGCGGGCGCGTGCGGTGGCGGATACCTCTCGATCCAAGATAACAGTGATGACAGTGCGCTATCGCCGACACACAGCCATGCCGAGCCCCACACACATCCCCCTCTATACTAGCGCAAAAATAAATATTGCAACCACACCATGTGTTCTAAGGGTATCAAAAATGTTTGTTTTTATTCAGTTCCCAATTAAACAAACAGGATTTGTTTATAAGTAGACATATTATAAGAATTCTAAATATATAAAAAAATACTCGTAAAAATAAATAAGTTATTCCATAACGAGTTTACTTCATAATAAGACACAAACAAAATTCATGAATACGATAATAATATCTTGTTTACATTTAATTAATGTTCTTTTTCTGTATCTATCGTTGCAAGCGTGTCAACAAGCCGCTACGTGGCTGGAGTCACGAAATTAATGGCAAACAAACATACAGTGGCTTCTATTAGTGTGTGACGCACTGATTGCTATCGCACAAGATGGATTGGGCCGTATGTATACACCCCTTGATATGCACTTCTTTGCCTGACTTGCTTTTATTACTAGTAAGTAAATTGTACGTGAACAAATGAACTCTTAATTAAAATGGAATAAAAATAAATTACAAAGCGAAAACGGACCTTTATCTTCATGAAAGATGAGCAGTTAGTTATGCTTATTACATTTGTTTCACCTTAATTGAAGCATTCGTTTCGATATGTTTCCGGAACATGCACGCTTTCCACGTGAAGATAATTATTAAGATTCATAACAGTTATCTTATAATCATTAGTTTTGCGTCAGAAAGAAAAAGACAAAAAACATTTAGAAAAATAAATTATCATATTAAATTAAATATACAAACTATAATAAGCTTCTCTGATTTTGAAGAAATGTTAAGCTTACTGAGACATAAGTAGTCTTTCTTCACTGACTGATCAACCACCGTTATAAGAGCCGAGACAATGTAATCTGCGTGAACAATCAGAAATAATGCAGGCTCAGTAACAATCTCCAGACGTTACGAATGCATTTAATTGCCTAAACTGAGTGGATCACTGAAAGGCGCTGGAAATTACTCTGACGAGGGAACAATAGTGGTGAACTCATGAAGTTAAACTGCAATATGTACACTCGTAGGTATATCTCTTTATGTCCTTTTAAACAGTCTTTTATATTTTGCATTTTAAAAACATAAGACTCTGTCATTGTGGCCAGTATAATTATATAATTCAGCAGACTAATCTTTGAATGTTTTCAATTTTCGAATCCCTTAAAATTTTCTCGCAGAGCGTAACACTTATAGGTACCTACCTCGTTCCGCGCTGAAGTTGATATATAACACAGTTCCTTTAGCATCAATCCATCATATAAGCACATGAAGCTTCAAAGTACGTTCAGGTGCAAAGCTGGCAACTGACAAGAGTTATATAGTTGAATGTGAAACGATCATTGAAAGCGCGGAAATTAAATAGCCGCTCATATCCGGGCGTTGAAGTGTCGTGTCGGGCCCGTGTTCAGACAGCCACCATGCACCCACTTGCTCCGATACTCACGGTGAACACAAAGGATCAACTCTATATGATCCTGCTATTTTTACACTGGATAATTATTCGCTGTAACAGCGGTTTCACATCGGTGGATTTTCCAAGCAGATTTTCCGCTCAGGTTTTTTCCGAACGTCATCGCTCGATTTTTAAGGGCCCTGTCGCGCGGTTTTTAACGTCACATTTATACCGGCACTTGGCAATTGTTTCCAATTGTTCCAGTTTTCCCGCTCGAAAAATCCGCCAGTGTGAAAAGGGCTGTCAGAGTCTGTTACTCGTTACAATTGTTCTATAGCGTTTAAGGCGAATGAACTTCACTCGCTACAAGATCTTCAATGTCTGCCTTTAAATTGAAAACTGATCAATTGTGATCAGCCAGCAATCGCAATTCGATCGTGAGTCATTCAGAATGATTTTTATTAAAATCTTTATTCGACGACTGCAATTTTCCCCTTTTCGAATCTGAACTCGCTTAAGGGTCAATTCACACTGAAAGAGCAGCGGCCGGCAGCGGCCGTAAGAGCACGGAAAATGTAAGAGCGCGGCGCGATGCGGCGCCGCGCGGCGCCGCGCGGCCCGCCGCGCTCACGCTCAATCCCTTGCAATTACGGCCGCTGCCGGCCGCTGCCGGCCGCTGCTCTTTCACTGTGAATTGACCCTAACAGTTGATATGCCTATTTATGACTGTATTTCAAAGCTAAACGAATGCGTGAAGTGAAGAAGGATATGTTTATAAAATAGCTACATCAGTTCTAGTTTTGTTAACAGTCATCATCATCATCATCATCTCAGCCACTAGGACGTCCACTGCTGAACATAGGCCTCCCCCTTTGATCTCCACAGATACCTGTTGGAAGCGACCTGCATCCAGCGTCTTAACAGTAAAGTTAAATTATTTAAACTGTTAGAATAGGTTAAATAAAGGGTAAAAAAATAACTTCAAAGGCAATACAGACGATTGTCGACTAACCCTAAGCTGGCAGGCACTCGTAAAATATTAATTAGGGATTGTTATCATAATATGCGGTTAGTCCGCTATCGCCTGTGCCGCATGGTCGCGCGGCTCACAACACACGCATGCGCTTCACCCGTGAGCTGCCAATCACAAGTACACCACAATCAATTCAAACCAATACTAATATAAACGCTATTCTTTCTTAATTGGACTAATTATGCACACCCAGTTATTAGTTTCGTGAGCAAAAATATAAACAATGATAAAACTTTAATTATTGAGCGCAGATAAAGTTATTAATTAAGCATAAGCGTTATCATTTAATGCATAACAAGTATTTTATTGGTTTTCTATGGCAAAAATAACCTTTGTGTTTTTTCCATAACATTGAATCGAGATAACATGACTAGTTATTATAATCAGATAGATGTAGACAGCAGTGTTCTACGGTTGACACTGATAACCTCTGTAATTAATTTCGATAAATAAATTATGAAACAGTGATACTGAATCGCTGAGATTTGGGGGAGACATGCATGTCACGACGGACTATTTAACAGGTCCATATCCGGGTTTCACTATGTAGTCATAATGTATGGATTTTTAAGTATTTGTAGGGATAGAAAAATGAGAATTATTAGTTAAATAGTTGCCTCAGAGAATTGTCGAGTAATTTATTGGATTTCGCCACTTCGTACACGTATATTTTTAAAGGTTGTAAGAATTATTAGGGTAATAGATTCTTTGAAAACCAGGGAAGCAATTCCGCGACACATGACACTGAAGGAATTGGATCTTAACAACAAAATATTGTCACTTATTAAAGTAAAGAAATTGGCAAAGCGTCAGGTGTTCCTGTGGAGTCGAAGCCTATTACACGTAATGACGATGAGTATACATTTTAGAGGAACGCTTCTGTTAGTGTAGGCGAGCCAATTAGAAGTGTTAGGAGGTGCCCCGCGCCCCTCGGCTGTCCAATTAAACTCACTCTCGTTGCTGACGACGGCGCACCCGCCGACGCCGCCGGAACCGAGTACCACCTCGTAATTGCGTAAGCCACTTCAAAAACAAACCTCCGCTTTTTTGCACCGACGCTAACAATGGAATCATGTCAGACACCACAAGAACACCCCTCCATTCTATTCTTCTACTGTGTAACTATTGAGTTGTTAATTAAATTCGCACAACATAATGGCCACTCGCAATCCGACATGAGCGGGTCGCTATCGCGCCCGCATAGAGGTGATTTCAGCACAAGCCGCGCTTAGCGATCCGTACTGATGCAGCTTCTTGTTTAATTACAACAATAGTGGTCCCTAATGAGAGTTTGCGCTAATAAGCACTGCAGAATGTAATCAACATGCTTCGCCGGCCTAATGAGTCGAGTTCCTGGCAAAAACAAGCACCGTCGACATTTTACTGAAGATTAATTAGGCGTTGTACCTATACGGCAAGATTGGTATCCTCAGTTGCGCCGGAAGGCCCCTGTTTCTAACGTGTTAGCTGCTTAAGCGATTTTCCTGGAAAGTGATGTTGAGAAGCCATTGCCTATTGGTATCGAATCACGTACGAGGATACCGGGCCGCAGTGTCGTACCGCGAATCAGAGTTGTTTGTGAGCCGTATGGCGATCGTGCCAAGAGCGCCTTTAACCCTTAACTATCCAGAATGCTTTTGTGACGTAACTGACCAGTAGTGTCCAACAGACACTTTATAAATGTAGGTAAGGTATGACAAAGCAAAATAAAGTTATTTTGAATTAAAAAGACAGTATAATGTTTTTCAGTAATGTTTTTTTTAAACTTAGTCATTTACAGATATTACACATTTTTTTTTCAGAATGTTCAGAGCAGACATTGCGATTGCATTTATCACAACACTGTTTAGAAGCCCTTGATAATTTCGGAGCGCAATTATAACAACGCTTCTTGCTTTTCGCAGCAGGTTCAGATGGTTGAGTAGCTACCCGATTTGACAATGCCACATCTTGTATGGCACCCGACACTATAAGATTATGTATAAATAAATGTAAATAAAAAACAATCTACCTTCACACTCAAATCAAACAAAATATTACTGTGTCTGTTGGACACTTGTGGGTTGATGAAGTACTATTTTCGTTTATTAACCAAAAATAATAAACTATTCATGTTACAAATACTTTCATTACACATTTAGATTCGTAAAACATTGGTGATAAATTAGATAAAAGGCCGATTCATAAAAATAAATACTTTCGTTTTTATGAAAACATAAACGCAAAAATGTGTCCGCGAGACACTTGTGGGCTGTTAAGGGTTAAATAACTGCTATTGACAACAAAGTATACATCCCTGGTAAACGTCGTTAACTTAAATAAGTACGTTTGATTACGTCGTAGCTAGCTACCCCATTAAAACTTAACGAGGGGCAACCCCGGGGAAAATAACTAACCCAATTTCCCTTTGCCGGGAAATCATTAAAAGTCTTAAAAGGGTCTTTTCATATATTTTTTACCCTGAAGCGTACGTGCAAATAAACACATTTTTACATACTCGAACAAACAATTCTCCTAACGAGGCGGGAGCGTAACGAGCGCGCGGCGGGCGCGGGGCGGTGACCAGCGGGCCAGCAGAGCCCGCACCGCGCTAATTGGAAGGATACGTCCGGAAATGTGTCTCGTTACACACGGCGCCTACCTGCCGTCCGCGACAAGCGCCTCACCTACAGGACACCTCTGATTTATCTCAGCCAATACATTCAAATTGACAGCCGAAACTTCAGTGAAACCCGACAACTATGGCACCGCATCCCGCCACACATTCCCACCGCACTTGCCTTTCGGCATCATACCAGGTGGTGCTATCTAATTGCTTCAATCTCCGATAGGTCATTAAGGTTTTATTCACTAAAATTGCCTTGCACTAATTTGAAAGACATTTAAATGTTACGACCAGTTTACCGCATGCTAATTGTTGTGACATTTGCGTCTCGCCCTGTGGCGGATGTGGGTGATACTTTCTCGGTTTTCACATAAAAGGTTAAGAAACATTACCTACCTAAGATAAATTTAACTTCTTTTGTTAAGTTTACGTACATAAATGTCATAAAAACATAAATCTGTGTGCAGTGGTTGAAAGCTAATTGGCTGTGTTTAGTTCTGACGACAATTAATATCAATTGAACGCGTAATACCATTAGTTCATTTAGCATTCTCAGGGATTTCGTGATGCACTAATAGGTAATTTAATTAATAGATTTCCCAATTAGTGTTCGCTGTATAATTAATGAATGTGTGCTGTATTAGCGTCGGATACAATCTGATTCGAGACTCGTCGGCAATTACGGACGACTACAAAATACGTCGAATTCCGCGTAATTGCTGAGAATATTACGGCAGTGAACTTAATTGTTCTCGACTTAATTAATTAAGCTTTTGTTTGAAACTAACAGCAAAGTGTAGACTTGGCAATTCTAAATTGGATCTTGTAATTACCTTACCCTCCCTTTTGCTGAAACTGTATACCTACTTTCAATTATGGGCCAAGCTTTGTTAATGAAATCAATTATAATTGGGACACAATGAAATGAATTCTATTTGAGCTGAAGGAACAATCGATTTCATTAACTAATTTACTGTGTTTTCATACAAACAATAATGGAGGAATAAATAAGAATGTTTCACAATACTGTAGGGGTTCGGGATAATGATAAACAAACGAATAACGTCGGGTGTTCATTTCATGCGTCGGTTGAGTACATATTGTTGTCTTCATTATGTAGAGTTCGGCATTACGTAGGCCGTCAGCGAATCATTACGGATGCCTCTGATGAGTATCTCTTGTGCGCCTAATAATAATCCTAATCGACATTTCCTAGGCTGCTCTGGAGGCGGTCAATGAACTAATTAATGGTGCTACTATACCGACCAAGTTACTGTTTAATTCCAATTGTAATAACAATGCATTTACGTAAACAGGTTTAATTGAATGTTAATTTGTGAACGCTATTAATAATATTGCATTGAATGCTATTAATAATAGGTAGGACTTCAGAATAATTTCAGTGCTTGCTCGGTGATTTCTAGCATAGTGCATGAGACATGTTCATTTTTTTTAACTTTTTTCATGACTCCTGAAAAGTTATAACAAAATATGTGGTATATTATCCCAGTATTCCTACAAAATATACAGAAATGGCTCCCAAATATTACTTAGAAAGTTTTTGAGACAAATCATCAAATTTGCAATTAAGATATGATCGTGATGTTATTAATAAAAACAATCTGTAATGTTCAAAGTTAAATAAAATTCAGGTGCCTAATTAATATAAAATATAGGCATTCCATTTAATCTACAGTGTAAAATTAAAATAACGTAATTTATATTCGGTCAGCGTCATAAATATCTTAACATTTAAATCTTGTTAAGTAACTTATCTATTGAATTAGGTTACCACTTTACATATTTATGATGTTAGAAATTAAATTCTACGATAAAAGCTGAGATAACACTAAGTAGTGTAATGACCTCTGCATCTTCGATGTTGCATCGGTGACATTTGGACAATATATTTTATTGTCTAGTTAACAAGGTTTACTATTAATTAAATCAGTTTTAATACACGTGCAGGGAAAGGAAACTTTTCTTCATAATTTCAGCGTGAAAACTTGCAAGTAAGGTAGGTAGAGGTACATATTGTATCATGTTATACTGAGTCGAGGAGCCAGGGGGGTGGGCAAGGGTTGGGGGCTCCACCAACTTTAATTAAGACACAATAATTAAAATAACAAGCGGCGGGCGTGGTGGCGCATCAGTATGCGAACTCGTGGGCCCGTGGGCTCGTGGGGCCGCATACGACACGACACTAATCCACCGGACACACACTCGCTCCTGCCAGCTATTGTGTGGAGCTGTGGACCCCCCCGGCTTGACGCTGACGCTTCAATCATGTTCGCGCTGATATTGCTACAGTTCGCACCGAAGGTCACGTGATCGTGTTATGAAAACAAATCATTGCATAAACGTAGTTTATTAATTCAAACATCTGTATTTAATTTGTTCGTATATTTAGTAAGCCTTGTAACATAATATAGTATAATATGTCATAAAATATAGATAACGTGCAAAATATGTGCGAAATCCCACGAAACAATGGAAACAGCCACTTAAAGTTTTTATAACATTATCTGCTTCAACTCAATTGGCTTTACGCAATTCTTCTTAAACGTCGCACTTTTACAAAAACGTAATTAAGCAATTATCTGAAGCACCGGATCTTCCAATTATACTGAATGGACACGCACACATGCCCAAATTATATCACAACGCGTGTTATCGTATCGCACACACACGTAAACATTAACGTGAATGAGTTAACTTTCTCATTTGAAAGCGCACTCTACCTAATTGGTCGCTGAATTAGATAATAACTGTCAGAATAATATGAGTAATTTATAATGTCTGCAAAACGAATTTAATTACGGTTTAGATAGTTTGATGAATATTTACATCATACCTTCCTATTGCGAAAAATACTTAATTTAACATAATAAAAGAAAATAAAAACATTTTAAATCCAACGATAACACACAAGTAAATTTTGCAAAAATGTAACAAGCAGTGCAAATTTTATTAAAGCCAGCAAAATTGTTATGATCGTCTTACCTTTAAACTGTATTTTCCGATGAAAACAGCAAACAAAACATGTATTTTCCAACAAATCTTAACAGGAACCACGAAAAACAAATCCACAGTCAAAATATAGAGCACCAAAATAAATTGATACAATACTTGTCCACAAACAATTATTGTCACTTCAGATAGGTTTACGGAAAATTCGCTTTTCTAAGTTAATGTCCAACACCTGCAAGTCGCCGGTAACGCAGTCGACCGTGAGATATTATCCTTAGAGTAGCGGTGGCCAATTAAAATGATTTATTAAACTTGTAATTAAACGACAAGGAACGTTTGTACGAGGTGGTCGCAGCTCGTGTAAAGTTTGAAACTGTGGGAGGCAAGCCGGCACGTAGTGTGTCGAGGAGGACTCGCGGCGAAGTGAGGCGAGCGCGACTGTGTCGGGCGGCATCGGCAGGCTCCGGCCCGGGGTGGCATGGAACAACACTCTAATATAATGACAGGGTCGGAACACTTTAATACTCTAATTGAAAAAGTATACTCCGACAGCTTTTAAGTGTAATTAAGGTTACGCTTCCACATTGCGACTTTACTGACTAGAAAATGCTGATTCTTTGTCGATTCTCTTTGTTTAGATCGTCTGTGCTTATTGCTTTTCTTTTTGATTCGAGACGAATTTTCATAAGAGGTATAGATTTTCAGCAAAATAAAATTATTTTGTGTTTGTATTTATTTATCGTAAAGCCATAGTATGACGTTTAATTATTTTATTTTTTTCAGTTTTGAACTGACGTAAAAAGAAAGAGGTTTAAGGTAGAGTAATTGTAAGTAACACAGTACTTTACACTTATTAATCAAGATTCAATGATCTATTTGGATGACGTGAGCAGAAGATTTTCTTTCCTGAAAGAAAAAGTGCCAGGCATAGTCCTGATATTACGTTCCCTAAAATGTTTAATTCATCTCTTGCAATGAGGATTTGCAAAATCTTAAAAGAATATATAGAAGGTTGAAACCTAATTACATGTGATTATATTTACATCCTATCCACACCTAATACACATGGGTACATAATATCGTACGCTGATATCATATAAATGTTCGTGGAAATCGATACCTAATAAAATGTAATCGGCAAGTGCGTCACGTCCCACTACTGCTACATAGGTAAGAAATATCACAAACACAACCTCGCTAGTGAATTCCGGCCTAAATTCAATTCCACCCCTTTTCTCCGCGCCCGTTCGACTAGGAAACCAATCTTCTTTACATTCCCTCGCCGACAAATTTATACACCTCCATACATCGTGGGTAATGGGTGGCGGCGGCGGTGCGCTGGCGGCGTCGGCGACGGTGCTGGCCGCGCCGTACATTATTAAGCAGCGCCGGCCGAGGTGACCCGCAAAGAAACGGCAAGTGTATGTCCAGCGGCCGCGCCGTCGCTGAGAATTTAATTTCCACGGCCCGCCCGCCCTCGTCGCCATTGTCCGCCCAGTATTTCATTACGGCTCGAGCTTTTCTATTAATAAATCACTCTTCGCCTCCGCCGTTTAATTACGTCCCGGATCCGGCCAACGTCTGATTACACTTTCATCGAACATCTAATTAGGAGTGCAGTCGAGCCGTGCCGGGGTGGGAACGTGTGTATTCTTTGTTCCACAGATATTACACTCGGCCTATATTACACCGCGAAGCACTGCCTCCCCAGCTAAGTTCGAAATGAACGAACTTTGATTAAAATCGACCGCTTGCACTGCCGCTAAAGTAACAATTTAAATGTAGGTAATGTCTTAACATTCCGGTCATACCTATATGGTGCTCAGACATGTTGTCGACACAGCCTTGTGTTTAATATTAAGTTAAACTCAATAAAGCTTTATAAGAAGCTGATATTGGTTGTCTATCCTATCTTGTTGAAATCGGATATTATTAAAAAACTGATGTTATTAAATCGCATCTTGCTTGGTATTAGTATTTATCATTTATAATCGGTGGATTGAACTAAAAGTACCAGAGACTCAACGTATAACTGAAGAATGTTTAACAGTTGCTTGGTTAAAGATTGTCAACTAAAAGAAAGCGTAAGTCATTTGTGAGTGTCATTGCATAATAATGAGTGAAAACATCGAAGTGGCAAATATGACGTGGTGGGCCAAGAGTTTTTTTAATTTCCTGTAGCGGGCGCGGGTGCGGGCGCGGCGGCCGGCGCGGGCTGCCCGCCCGTTTAACTTATTGCCACGGTTAACGAGAATACGCCGTTGTGTGCCGGCGAAATTGAAGGATTTACTCCGCGTCCCTCCTTTATTAAACGTATTGCACACTCGCCCAGTGGCCATGTGTGCGTGCGACTCTACACGCAGTATGCCGAAATTACATTTCACATGAGTCGTAATAACAAGGGCGGGCGTAAATCACTAGCATTATTAGTTTCTCTTGTTATTCGTGCCATTTGTCACTTTATATTGATGCGGGAATACCGTTTTCGAAAAAAGTTCATAAAACATTAAAGCTGCACGCCGATAACTGTAAATCAAAGTTGATAATGTTCTCACTTAAGCTGGGATAATCGATCAGTGTAAGCGATCGTCTGAAAAGGAGTGGAAGTGTGTGGGTGGGCCTGTCCATACACGGCCGCTTATTAGTAACACGCAAGGCAACAACATGTATCTGAAGTTATTAAAGCAGGAATGAGGGTATCAGGCGGGCGGCGATTGATCTCGCTACAAACAATGGCTCGGTGAGCTGAGCAGTGCTGGCGCTGCGGGTGATGGACGCGGCGGGCGCAAGATAGCTGTGAGGATATCGCCGGACTTCCTGTAAGCTGAGCGTATCGCATCGCTTAAAGTTTCGCAATATACGCGCACCGAGCCCGTCCTTTATTAAAAACTATTCTCACATTTTTAATTAAAACTTGTGTTCCCCCACTAAAACTTTATTTAAGCAATAAAGGCGGCGCAATTAGCGGCGCTGTCCCCGCCGCCCGCCGGCGACTTCACCTACTTTTCCTTTGCTTTAATGAGTGTTTTTTAATAAAGCTGGAGACTGGTGCAAGTTTATTAATTTAGTTTAACTCGTGTCACGGCACCGGCCCACGGAATGCCCGCCCTAGCGCTGGCCCGCACGCTATAACCATACTTTTTAATTTAACGCTCAACTACTACATACTATATTGTTTTATAAGTCTCTTTTAGAACTTCAACATATTATATCAGCGTTTACTGACGTAATTACGCTTTTGTATACATAATAAAGAATGATTCGCCTCAGAAAAGTATCGCTTGAACAGATTAGAGTTAGAGTTAATAGAGCGCTTGCTGTCGTCAAAGTTATGTTGTATCTATGTTATCTTTGAAACCCATATGAGTCATGATAATACTCTACATATTAATCATAGGTTCGACTAAATATAGGAAAATCTAGTGTTTTCCGAAACGTACATTACGAATCCAAAGTAACGATCGTTGTCGAGCAACGAACTAAAAGCTTGAATGACGTGAAGCCCTCACTGCAGCCCCTCCCCCCGCCAAGTGTTCCGGCCATAATTACATTCCCGTGTCTAACAAATGGAGAATCGGTGTTGATTTGTGTTTAGCCGAGCACGCGTCCGTGATCCGCGCGGCCCACGCCCCGTCGCGTCGCCGTCCCGCGGCCGTCACGCCGCCGTGCCGTGCCCACGTGTCAACATACTCTACCAATTCCGCTATTGAGCGCCTTGTCAAATTAACGTCAGCATTGCGAAGGTTTCTTTGGAGCTTAACTTTGGTTAATACTATTGTTGTGTCAACGTATTTTTGGACTTCAAACAAGCAATGTATAATTTAAAAGATCATTACAGGCATGTCCGAAGGTTACGAATACATATTTCAATTTGTACCATATAAAGAAAATTTAGGATAACATTGTAATTTTTAGTGACAACCGGAAATTTCCTAATAATCATGTAACTTTATGGTATTAAGTAATTAAGTATTAGGTAGCATTTAGAATTTGTTTTCATTTCGTGCGAAGCGAGTAATTGCGCGCACATCGACTAAGTGAAAAACGAAGCTCGCCAGCCAGCCTAAAAGCTTCGCGGTAGATTGCATCAGCACACGGATTTTCCATTACGCGCTAGTTCTTTATTACGAGCCTCGAGAACCAAGTTAAGGTCGATGCTTTAACAGGCTATTTTAATTAAATTGAGACCGTAAAGTTTACCCATTAAACTGTAGGTACCCAGTCAACAAAATATTATGGCTATATCGAATGGTTCTAAACTAGCCCACGCTTACAATCAATTGCAATACATTATAATATAAAATGTTCACAAAGTACATAATGGTCGGGCATCGGCTAGTGGCGTTTCGCGGACTCGGGACGGGGTCGTTTGTGCAATGGTTCGCACGAACCGAGCAAGGAGTCGTTAGGGCGGTCGTATATCCTCGGATAACCGCGAATATTGGCCGCACTAACAATGTGCGTCTTTATAAGTTTTTAACGAGCTCGGACGATATAAATTATGTGTGGTGCGGGCAGTGGGTCTCGTTATCTCGCTAACGGCGCACTAGCGGAAGCTTAATGTACCGAGAGCTTTATTGTAGCCACTTACCTACGGCCAGCGCACTGCAACTCCAACTAGTTGTACTACACTATTGTCGTCTCGTTATTACTTTTAATGCAAAAAGTAACACCCTACCATACAATGTTCAGATTTGATCGATATATAACTTTGATTGAATAAGCATCACCACTCTACAATAGGTCACCCATAGGTACCTGCATATTACAGTTGAAATAAAATATTTAGTTTGCAATATAGCCCACGGAGTCTTTAATTCATGACTGAAATTTCGTAATTACTATTTATTACATTTCTTACTATAAGCATAAGCTATAAAATATAATTCATATTAATTAAAACAGACGAATTTCTGAATCAACAATTCACTGAAGCTGTAAGTAATACGGAAACCATTACGGGTGGTTGAAAGTTAATAAGTAATAGGTGCTGTAATTGCTTGCCAGGGACGGATTCGAGCTACCCCATGCGTTTATTTTAAGTTCAAAACTATAAAGATTTCATCGGCTTAATTAGTTTTTAATTATTATTTAGCATGAAGTACATTATAATATAAAAGAATTTATTTGCCAGCCAGTTTTCAATGTAAACTTTACTATATTTATACTATATTACTAACCTAACCTAACACAATCGGGTTTAAAATCCTTAATATTCCGACTTTATTCACATAAGTAAATGGTCTATTAACAAATGATACTTTAATTAAAACCACTTTTGAAACACAGTGTTGTTGACTTTGAAACTATTGTCTATCCGTAAGCAAATTCGGACACTTATCTACCACCCCCAATACCAGCACATAAATGACTAACAGATCAATTTCGTAATATTGCTAAAAATATCGACGCCAGAATACGTCACTAGGTTGTCCCCCGAGCAGGCTCACGGCGAAATTAAGGTTGCCTACCGTGCAATTAGTGCTTTACGGTATTAATAAAGAAATCCCTTAATTCTTCCTTAATAAAAGAAATTCTTAACGTATTTGATGCCGGGAAAATTCATTAGCATAACTCAGTTTTCCTTGCCTGGCGTTATTAATACGCTTATATAAGGTATCTTTATTTATTTTACAAAGATGTTAGATAAATGATAAATTAAAATAGGTACTTAATGGTATTTTTAGTTATGTATAAGGTATTACAGAAGAGCTCGTCTAAATACCTTTGCAGGAGATTCCCTCCGACGCTCAGAGAGCTTTGATTAAAAATACCAATTAAGATTACGAGCTTTTTATTCCACTTGTAATCAAGCAGTTAATTAGGATTTAGCGCGGGCGGCGGCGCCCGGTCCGGCCCTGCGCGCTACTTACCGACATTTTCATAATGATCAAATTAACGTTCTACAAAATAAATTACAATATTACACTCCACGTACCGGTAATCTTTTAGTTTTGGATAAATTAACTCCATATTTATTAGTTGTTTGTTAACTGTGCTGTTTCTAAGGATATTCCCGGATCTAGCAAATATGGAATCATAAGTAGGTCAAGTTGGATCTAAGTTACAGTTATTTCCTAAGAGACAATAACTTCTACTTGTTTTAAATATAGGAACGAACATGAAAGCCAAGACATATCTCTCCCATTTTAGGAGCGGCGAAGTAACAAATCAATATTTGGAGTGAGTGCTTTTTCGTGCTATGGAGAAGCTTTTATCTGGACAACGGTCGGGTGGCAGCACAAACAGTCACACGACAGAGACATTCACTTAAACATAAAACGTTCATCTGTCCCGCTCGGGGAGGACACTTCGGACTTTCATTCAACTTTAATTATGTTTTCAAATTACATCATTGTATCATCGCTGGTGGTTAAGATGACCTATAGACCAATATTATCACGTAACGAGGAAATAAATGCAAAAATATTGTTAATAGCTATGTTTTGCTAATTTATGAAGTCCTATTTAAAAAAAATGATTTGCATTTTTTCTCCAGTCGCAAAATAAAGAGCATTCCACCTAATTAAAGTAATAAAATGCAGTAATTAAGTAGGTACCACTGTATACAATACTTAATGTTTACGTATAGGTGGGTCAAAGTTTCTGGTAGTTAAGCTAACATCGTCCGCTTATGCAAATCCGTGTTAATTTACAACAAAACAAACTCGTGAATTTTGACTGATATCAGTAAAACATTTAATAAACGTTTCACACAAACAATTAGTGAAGATAAGGAAAAACTCTTTGACTTTTAATACTTGCCTTATCAGCTCAACGTTCAATCTTATTTAAACAAATTAAAAGGGCCGGAAAAACATTTAATTAACGTTGCCAATGGTATAGTGAGGTTTAACCAATACAGACTAAGTGGAACTTTACCGCAAGCGTTAATTATTATCTGCGAGGAGTGCTCTTTGTTTAGTTGCTAACTCTAAATTAGTTTTCGAAATGGATCATTCACACCCCGGCAATCTCCCCCTGCGCACCCCTCCCCGCTCTAGTAATTGGAACGTTCTGAGATGACACCACTCGGCTGCCTCTAATCAGTTAACAAGAAACTCAGTGTACACCATTGTGATCTGTAATCACATGCCACACGTCACGACGAACTTGAACCTCTTGATTGTGTTCCCGCACGAGGGCCTACAACCTCACGCTACTTACAAATAAATGAGAACAGACTTCCATGTCCTGACGGAAATTGGGTAAACGCAACACAATGTACCGAATCTCAAATTGTTTGTTCTACTATCGCAGTTCATAATGGACCCGGATGAGTTGCTGCTTACCTGCCAACACCTACAAAATTAAGATGTTACTTAGGCACAAAACGTAGTCGTTTTGTTTCAGACACTTAGCGAGGGCCGTAAGTAAGCACTTATCTTTACAGTTCCTGCATTAAGTCGTCAACAATTAAGCCTCATTAAATTTCATTAGTGGAACGGTCCCGCGAGTGGTGGCGCGGGGCGGGCGGCCGACTGCCGGTCCGACGCCGCTTAGACGGATAATCTCCAGCTGTCAGCCGCTAATGCGTTTTAGAGTACGTAATTTGAACCGTCGAGATCGGTGGTAATTAACGGCCGCAATTAAGCTAAGTGATTATTAGTAACTATGAGCGCAAAACGATGGATGCAGTCGTCATAACCACTCATTGAGCCATCTTCGTTGGAATCTGTACATCTGATAGTGAAATGTTTGCCCAACGTCTGCACAATGCGCAATTCATTCTAATGTAATTCTAGTCCAAGCTTTCAACATTACTTACGATTGAGAATATATATTCCAAGTTTTGATTTTTTTACCACTACGAGTGGGATGCTTTCCAATAAAATGTAATTTAAGTGAAGATACACATGAGAGCAGAGTGAAGGCTTTACGTCACTTCAATTTTGTGTTAAAAGTAAGTGTGCGCGCCTCAAGTAACCCGGAGGCAGGGGTAATGTATTCCCATATATACATAAGTGAAAACATTTTAAGAAGCTCCACGGACCCACTGCATCACCCCCGGGGTTAGGGCCTAAAAGCACTATCTCGGAGCCAAAGCCTTACAACTCTTCTCAAATTCAACTTACTTTGCTCTGTGTGGAGGTGCTCGTGGATGTTTTGTACTGTACAAACAATCTTGATACTTACAGAATAAAATAAATTTGAACGAAACTTTCTTTATATTTAAATGGTTTGAATTATTCTTATTGACATAATCACAGATTGAACACAGTTTGCTTTATGGAAAAATATTTTTACTTAATGTTAAAATCGTTTCTCTGTTATTTCTTATGAGGATAAACACAGATAAAAATTAAATAAAAATCATAGCACCGTTTTCGAATCGGAAACGGATTGTAACCGTATCGCCCGCATCACCTGATATTGTCCTGAGGCGACGTTATGGCGGTAACGTTACGATTCCGATTAGTGATCGTTTGTTTTAAGTGATAAGCGTGACCGAGCTAATATTTACATTGTGGCTAATATGTTATGTATGGCGACATCTTATAATAATAAAAAAAAACCTACAAGAATGCATGCAGCTGTAATTTACTGTTAATTTACCAAATATTTACTGTAATCTAAAAACTGAAGACTATCCACTATACCTCGATTTTATGGCCACAATATTCAATCTCGATTTACTCTATGAGGTAAAATATCAATCACGTTTAGTCATAGTATACGGACACAACACACGTAACGAATTCAAGTTTAGTGTCGCACAGGGCTGAGACCGTAGAGCCGTGGTTGCAATTGACCGGCGGACAAACCGCAGTATCGCCACGCTTACGCGGGTTGCTCCGGGTTAAATCTCCTACCCTCAGACTCGCATTGCCCCACAAACATCCAACATTAACCCTCTCTTTCTTTTAAAAGCCACAAATCGAACGACACCAAGTTGCTTTCTTCAGGTCACGAATACGCGGCTATGCTCGATTTCATATAAAATAAATTGAAAAGTTTTCGAGTTTAATTCCGTTCCTCAAGCCGCCATCAGTTCGCGCTCGCGGCGGCGGGCGTGGCGGAAGCGAATCTCGATGTTTTGTAATGGAGCTTTTTAAAATGGAAGTCGAACTTTTGTCAGACACTTTTAGCCGCGCCGGAGATACATTTAAGCTTTTTAACTTTTCCACTCCGGTAATGTATCCCACACTTTCCTACGTCTGTAGTGGAGATGTCGTATAAGTTTTTTTTACTAAGTAGATAGATGAAATAAGCAACTTTTTTATTTATGCGACTCAGCTCGTCCCCGTTGCTTGCAATAATCCTGCCAAAGAGCTTCTCTCTATCCGACTTCGGCCCACTTGTTTTTTTCGTGTTCGACGACAGTGTAAACATTTTGCCTACGATCCATTAAGTAAATGCACTCTGGCCGCCACTCGGCACTGCATTAATATTGCATTTCTAACTCCTCCCTGCTGCCCCAAACCCCCACGATTGCAAGCCCTCGATGGACATTTACTTGGGCAGGTTTTCAGGAACAAAGCTAATGGACAGCGTTTTACATATCGCACGATTATTAATTTACAAATGTACACGTAGGTACCAAAGTGACAAGCTTTTTGGGTTTTTATGGCCGATTGCTCAATGAATGAGTATGTTTGGAGATGTAACATCATCTTGGATATTTTATAAGCAACCATTTAGAAACATCAGCTGGCTGTTTATCACAACTCGCTCTAAAATCAAAAGCACTAAATATAACGGCACAACACATGAAGGCCCATCGCAAGGTTCTCGTGTTTCATCCATACATGGCAAAATATACAGCACGGTGTAACTCCTTTAAAAGACGTAGCGTACATTTCTTACAAATTATATCAATCTCTCAAAATCAATAAGTGTTTGTAGCTAATGTAAGCGCTTAACGAGCCGCGAGCGGGACTCCTGAGCGGATCAGCAAATGGAGTGCTTCATGCATAATGTAGCGCAGGCTGAGTGTTGTTTTGAAAAGCGTTCTGAATTTGTTATTTTCGTCACACCAGGTGATGCCCAGGCACCTCATGAAACATTTAACGACATATCGATGTACATAATGTTGTTTGTTCGACACCCTTTATGAAGATTCCGCTCCATGGTGCACTATCTGTAGCACCATCAGCAATTTTGAATGTGGGTGTCGTAAAAATTAAATGTACATAATATGCTATATATAGCACGACAAATATAATTTCTCGATCACCTATTCAATTAAGTAGATGTTAACCTATTTTAGGAGTGGAACAAAAAGTTTTAGCTGCAAAAATACCTACCTGTAGCTTCATTGAATAAGTCCTGTGCCGCATAGACCTTACTTAAATACAAGATATAATATGTTCACAAATGTATCTTACATACACGTTGCATACCTCACTAACAATCTCTGAACCACTATACTTACTAGCTGCGCGTTCTGCTTATTTTCGTATATTATTATGCTTTTTGTGCCTATATACTCTTAATTCGCGACACTTTTGCAATCCTAAGGAAAACACCTAACACCACCGTGTTGTTCAGTAACGTTAGTACCTAATCAGAAAATATTTTACAGTAAACGAGCCTTTATTCTTCAAATTAGGGCATTAAACATCTGCATTGTGCAGTGAACACAAAAAGATAAGTCATAATAGGATTTACACGATTGAAACGGGTCGAGCTGGAAGCAGGAATCATCTCTTTGCCGTAAAGCGAAATTTCTATATCCTTACGTAACTTTATTAAATGATAACAGGAGATAACCGGCACCTCAGAATTAATTAATCCACTCAGAGATTGCATCTAAAAGCCCGCTGCCCCCGCGCACCCCGTCTCCACCCGGGGTCGATCCGTTTCCAGCCACTTAAACTTCACGCGGCGCGCTCCTAGCTTCCGTTTTAATTACAAAATTAATTCAAAATGTAATTAAAGTTAACAATAAGGCAGCAAACAATTGAAGTTATTTATGTTAGTTTATGCTTTATGGCGAGTACTGCTACGTTGGAAATGCGATTTACTCAAGAGCTGAGTTGAATATGCTGACTTCCATTGTTACGTCTTTAGCTTTAGGTACGTATATCGAATACCACTTGATGATATGGGAGTTTAGGTATAATATTTATAATGAGAAAACATTGCTTAACAAACTCAGGTTTTTTATTGCATTCTTTCCACGACTGGGTACATCAATATTTTTGATAAAAAAACTACTTATGCCTGCCAAGCTCATTATAGTTCCTTACTCTTAGTTAATCCCAAATAATATAGGTATTATGATGAAGTGAGAGAGAACCAGTGGTAGACAATCAAACTCTACAAGTTATCATCATCTCCCGATCCTTTTTGCCTTTTGGGGTCGGCTTCCAGTCTAACCGTAGGTATCCAGCCGAGTACGAGTGGTCTGCCTATCTGACCTCTTCAACCCAGTTAGTTACCCGGGCAACCAAATAGCCCTTACTACTTACTGGCTTCTGACTACCCGTTACGACCGCCAAGGATTTTAAATGACAGCCGGGACCTAAAGTTAAACCCTCCGAAGCACAGTCATTGGTGTCTAATATATTAATAGGTACGTGCTTAGAAATTACAGTAGGTAGGTACAAACGTAGAAAAGTTACATTGGGAATTGCATGACCTAGAATCGAACCCGCACACTCAAACTTGAGAGGTTGGTTCTTTACCCATTAGGCCACCACGACTTTTCAAACTCCACAAGTGATGAAGCTAAACCTTTATTTCAGTAAAGTATTAGGAGATGAGCCGCGTCGAGGACTGATCCATTCGACATCGCTATACAGGCAATAAAGCTCTGTTGAAAAGCACTTAACAGGATTGATTCAGACCATTTACCATTCTATAAACAAACACAACCTTTCCATTATGGTAAATTATAAAACCTTTTAGCAAATCGAAATCGAAGAAAAAGGAGCGGTCTGCTTTGACGCTATTGGATATTATTATTTAAATAGGTTTGGTATCTAGCAGTGAATTCATTTCGTAAGTTTGAATTCGGTAAGTATTCACTTTATATTTTGCGGTTTTAAACCGTATTCTAACGAAGTAATATAATAAGAATAGCTAGAATAGGGCACCCATATTTTAGTTATTATGTTACCTACTAACAGTATAACCAGAAAACGGCTGCAGTTAATAGATGAACAGCCAGCAGCGTACAATCACAACAATAACATTTTCCTTAGCTCTCTCCGATATTGATTGTAACTTTTTGAATGCGGAATATGAACTGTACCTACTTAGGTAACTTACTCAAAACAGAAAATAACATTTGTACCTAAATAAAAATACCTATCTGCAATAGGTTGTGAAGAATGCAGAATTCAGATGAATTTTTTTAATAAATTCTTGTTTATAAAGCCAAATCGTATAAAAGATTATTTTGTTTTATGCATTCGTATGCCTGAAGATAATTATTAATTTTCATAAAAGTAAATAAAGCCGCCCATGTTGAAAGCTTTTGAACCGCAATATGAACAATGAACATCATCATAAATAATTAATTCGCTGATTTCTTCAGCCATCGCACCACAACTTCTGAAACCCGAATTAATTCTTATTTATTAACTCACTGACCTCGACACTTATACCGACATCTATAATATTCTAACATAACTAAACACGAAAGCGCGCGATTTTTTTTTTTATATAGTAATAGTGCTAGTGTCACTGGGACTGTCAGTGGTACTGTCAGTGTCAGTGTCAAAGATCATGTCAGTTGTCAGATTCACATGGATTATTTTTTGTACCGCTTGCTTACCTTCAAAATAAAATAACGCAGTTTTTAAATAGGATCCATTGGAATGTTTCAAGGCTAAATTAAATAAAAGTGAAACCAAAATGCCGACTACGAGAAAGAAAGTGATTAAAACAGTATACAAAGATGAAGAAAGCGAAGCTGAGGGTGGTGATTTCAGTGATTCGGGATCAGACGCGAAGATTTCTGCAGATGGTGAATCTAGCTCCGACGAAGATGCTGAAGACGACGAGTTCGATAAAAAGAACAAAAAATCTAAGGCTAAAAAAACTAAGATCATTGTTGTGAAACCCAAGTTTACGAAAAGCTTATTGAGACAAATAAAAAAACAAGAACGTCGATCGACGAACGCCGGCAAGGAAGAAGACGCCGACATTCCCTCTTCACATTTTTGTGTAAAAGATCTGAAAGATGCAGAGAAATTGCTACCAATTCTTAATTTGTCAGAAAGTGGTAAGTTCATGTATGTTTTTTTATTCATGGACTTTTGGCGCTATGTACAATTTTGTTCAAATCAGGTTATCAACAAGTTTGGACCTGTCTTGGCTCACATAAACATTGTGCAATCGCCAAAAATGCTTCACAAGGTCACTGGGTTATGAGTTAGAAGTGGAACTTTATTGCGATATCTTGACAATAGGAATCCCATACAACCTTCGGGTTGTGTTAGATAATTACAATCCCTTGTCTTAATTATGCTATAAGAAACTATAATAAAGTGTGCTATTTTTTTCTGTCCTTTTTGTTCCCTGAAACTGGCATAGGTACTTGATGTCCATTTTTCTATTCTTTCTGTGTTTATGATTATTTTTCTTTTATTTAATTTTTGTGTTTCATAGACTATTTTAGTGTGCAATAAAGAATAATAATATTATTATACATATATGATATTCTGTAACTCTTGTTGCCTCCAAATGGGAGTGGTTTAGGTAACTGTATAAAAATATGTAAATATTATTGTAAACAGGAGTCACAGGTTAAGCTGCAAACCTGTATTAACACTTAAGATCAGAAAAGTCATACTACTGGTCAAGTAAATAATCCAAGAATGTACGGTTTGCAGTGACACCTCACATTGTACTATGTGGCTCATACTAAAGCTGTAATACTGGAGATAATAAATGTTTATTTTATTACTAGCTTCTGCCAGCGGTTTGCGGTTTCACCCGCATCCCGTGGGAACCTCTGCACGAACCCGGATAAGAAGTAAAGTTCCTCGATAAATGGGCTATCTAACGCCGAAAGAATTGTTCAAATCGGACCAGTAGTTCCTGAGATTAGCGTGTTCAAACAAACATACAAACTCTTCAGCTTTATAATATTAGTATAGATTTTCAATAGAAATATGCAATATGTTACAAAAGTTTTAAAAATACAATAAATTATCAGAGTCAAACACATCGCCAGCCTCTGCAAAATGTAAATCTATTTATTTCCTGCTTCAGATTCCAGTGACAATGAATCTCCTAATGCTTCTAATAGAACCACTAGTACCTCAGAACCATCTGCGGAAGTTAGCCAAGATTCAAGCAATGACAATGAAGGCATGCAGTGTCAATATGTGAGTATACACCAAATGCTTCTGTTTCTAAATAATAGAATAGTATAGAATATTTTTAATTAGAATGTATGTTGTTACAAGAATAGTGGTCCAGGTGTATTCTACCGTTTGGCAGGCTTGGTTTAAGAAAGTCAGATTTCTGCATAAATTAATTTCAAAATCTGACTGACTTTTCTCCTTTTATTCAATTTTTATTCCCTGTTTTCTATTTTATTATTGTTGATGGCAAGTACGTTTCGTCGTTTTACGACCTCAAAATTAGATGATGTTGATAAGATGTGACGCTCTGTTCCTTCCAGTTACATACCAAGATCAGCGCTATCTAGGCATCAGCTAGGAAAGAAAATCCCTCATTGCCATAAAACCTAGGGCCGAAACAAGTAAACCATGATAAGCCACTATTAGAGTTTAGTTAGTTTAGTTTCAATATTTACTTTTTTTGACAGATTACGAAGTAAGCCGAGGTTCCTAAAATTTTACAAACCTTTGCTGCTTGTGGCTTCAATGTCAGTTGGCTGTCTATAAGGATTCCTAAAAATTTGGTTACATGTGTTTCTTCTACAATTTCCTCATTGTGATTTATTTTTTGGTAAAAGTGCATAACTATGGTATATTTTTGTACATTTATTAATAAAATGTTGTTGCTGAACAAGTTAATTATAGTTTTGAGAGCATTATTTACAACTATTTCGTATTCTTGTTTGACATGTTACTAATGCTGTGCTGTCATCAGCAAATAGTACCATGGGATTGAGAATCTGAATCTGTAAATTGTTTATGTAGAGTAGAAATAACAGCGGTCCCAGGACGCTGCCCTGTGGAACCCCATATTTAGTATTTTTATTGGAAGCAACTTATAGTTTCTTTTTTGGATTTAACCTTCCGTGTGTTTTAGACGTGGATCCACGCGAGACAATTAATTTTCTATTGTTCTCTAATTAGCGGCATTCAAGAGGTTAAGTAAATCTAGTGCCCCATATGCCATACAAGTTTGTTTAGTAGTGTGTCATGATCGACATAATCAAAGGCTTTAGACTTATCAGTGAAAGTAGCACATACTGGTGTTATGGTGTCTACACTTTTCATAATTATTTTACTAAGTCGAAACCAGTCATATGGATATTTTTATTTTTCTGAACCCTTTTTGTTCATCACACAAAATATTAAATTTTAATTAGTTAACAGTTAGTATGTTTTTTTTTTAATCAATTTCTCTACAATACTTTTAAGGCTATCAGGAAATATACTTGATGTCTTTCTTATGTTTATAATATTTGTTGAGATACCATCGTACCCAAAACTGCGTTCATTTTACATAGTAAGGCAAGTTAATAATGTTTCAATTTTCGTAATTTTTACGCTTACTTAAATCATGGGGTTCATGAACAGGTATGGTCAAATAACATCCAAGAAAACAGTGAAGAAATTGCACAGAAAGCTTTTTTGGAGCTTGAAAAGCACAAGGCAACAATTGAAGAGACTAAAGCTTCACTTGAGAAGTATACCTTGAAGGTAAACTCAGAAAAGGAATCAGACGTGAAGGACCTTCTTGCAATGGGAGAAGAAGTTTTACCTGAGGAACCTGAAGAAAAAATTGTAACTAAGAAACCCAAGGTTAGAAAACGTAAAGATGACAGCGATTCTGAAATAGAGGATTGGGAAGAAGTTAAAGGTAACATTTTTTGTAAATGTCTTTGAAGATTTTATCTCAATTATGTAGTTTCAAATAATTATTTAAAAATGTTGGAACAAATTTAATAATGAAATTATGGTAAGTCTACATATAAATATAATTGAACTACAATATTGCTATTTCATTTATTTCAGAATCAAAAGAAATACCTCAGCAAGGCATACAACTTTTTGTCGAGTTCCCTGATGCTGCATGCAGAAAAGAGAGAAAAAAAATGGACGTTGAAATGATGATGAAAAGGAAAATAAATCGCGTTAAAAAAGAATATCAAGTTTACATGCATAAGGTACATGTTTTATGTTGGTTAGGCCACGGAAACTATGTGAGCGGTGTTTTAAATGACCAGGAGCTCATGGCAGCAGTATTAACTTTAGTCCCATCGAAAGAGTGCTATCCTGGAGAGAGAGTAGATATGAAATATGTTGAACAAATCACAACTTGGTACAAAGACAAACTAACACTAAAACAAGACAAACATGAAGACAAATTCAAACCAAAAGCCCCACCTCTTAAAACTTTATTATTAGAACAAATTAAAAGTAGAGTTGTATCTGCAAAAAAATATTTAGTTTTCATATTTGTTATCATGCTACGAGCATTGGGACTACAATGTCGTGTTATGTTTAACTTTGTTGTACTGCCCCTAAAACCACCGAGTTCTGAACTTTGTTCTCTTGCTACAAAGCCAAAAAAAGAAAAGGCTGATAAGCCCAATGGCACTGAGCAGCCCAAGTCTCCATCCGTAAAAAATGAGGATAAGAAAGATGAAAAAGATAAGGAAAAAGCTGGTCCATCAAAGCCCAAAGCCAAAAAGCAGAAACTTGCTCAAGTAGATGGAAATGACGACAGCTTTCTTTATAGTGATGATGAAAATATAATGCAAGTTGACGGTAGTGATGATACCGTCAATGCTAGAAAAGCTAGAGCTAATAAACGAGCAAAAGCAGCTAACTCGACTACAGAAAAGTCTGACAATGAAGATGTATCACCAGCAAAAGTAGCTAAAACTCGAGCAGGTCGCGTTGCATCTTCAAAACAGGATACAAAAAAAGTTGAAGAAAAAGTTACTTCAAAAAAATTATCACTAAAAGGAAAAAATACTAAAGAAGCGATTGTAGAGAAAGTTAATGCTGTTGATAAACCACCTATTGAAAGCAAGCCTCAGAAAGGAAAAAATAAAACAGCTTTAGTGGAAAATAAAGATGAAACGAAAGTTAAAACACCTGTTAAAAAACAGGCAATAAAGAATACTGGAGAAGCAATCGTTGAGAAAGATAATGCAAAAGTTAAAACACCTGTCAAAAGCTTAACTCGCGGTCAAAAACTAAAAGCTGAAAATATTGTCAATTCATTAGAAAACAAAGAAAAAAGTCCTGAAAAGAAATCAACTAACACCAGAAGTAGGTTGCAAAGAAATAACAAAACTACAAATGCTAACACTGATAAAGACATTATTGTTCCTAAAATATCTGTAACTAATGAGAATGCAGAAGATGTGGCAAGTAAATACTTTGAAGAGACAAAACCGGCAGCTAAAACTAGTCGTTTATCAAGAAAACGTTCACAAACCACTAATCCTGATGCTTCCAAAACTGCAAGTAAAGTTGATGATAAAAGTAAGGGAAAAGTTGCAGCTAAAGGCAGAACAAAGAGCGCTCCTGGTGCAGCTACGGAAAAAAGCAAATATTTTGAAGGACAAACGTCTAAAGAAAGTACTCCTAAAAGAGCTTCAAGACAAATAAAAAAAGAAATTAAAGAAGAAGATAGCCAAAGGGTCAGCCATAGGGATCTTGCAAAACCTTCGAAAGGAAAAGGTGATGTTACTAAGGATTTGGTAAATATCATCAAAGGCCGGGTCAAAGATGCAAAACTGGAATCAAAGAAAGGATTGGTTAAAGGTATGTTATCATATTCATCATCATCAGGTTATGTTAGTTATAAAAGCTTATTTTGTATGTTACTGCTTTTAATTCACCATTCTTGTGAGTTTGACTTATAATGACGAAAATCATAAATTATCTTCAGGTAAAATCAAGAAAGAATCTGATGAAGACAGTGATTATTTACCGGTTGAGGATCCTAAACGACGTAACTCTGAGAGTGATGATGACTTCAAGCCCACCAAAATAAGTCCCAAGCCGAGCGCAAGTCGCCGCATAGACCGTCGTGTCCTATCATCGGTCTCCAGCGAAGATACCAAGAAGAACCGAACTGACGTGTGGTGCGAAATATTTGTTGAAGAACTTGAACAGTGGATCTCGGTTGATGTTATCAAAGGGAAAGTTCACTCTTCTGGTGACCTTTATGTAAGTATAAAAATTGTTACTTCGAAGACGACGAGCTTATTAGCCTCAATTCACTGCTGGAAACTCAGTAGTCAATCATCTGGCTATATGTATGCAGAACATATAATTATTTTCCACAGAGTCATGCCACACATCCTGTGTGCTACATAGTTGGCTGGGACAACAACAACTACTTAAAGGATTTGACACGTAGATACGTACCTCATTGGAACACAGTTACTCGTAAGGTTCGCGCTGAAACTCCTTGGTGGGATAAAGCAATAACGCCCTGGCTTGGACCAAAGACTGCGAGGGATAAGGAAGAGGATGAATATCTGGATAGAATGCAGTTAGAAGCGCCACTGCCCAAGAGTATTGCCGAGTAAGTAACAAAATCCACTCTCAATTTTTTATACCGCATTTTGTTTACATAAATCATCTATAGAAAAAGAACAAGATTCTATTACTAGAAATTGAAATAACCTAGTCTTAATAATAATTTACTTATTAATTTCAGATATAAAAACCATCCATTATACGTGTTAAAGCGGCACTTACTTAAATTCGAAGCTCTGTACCCCCCTGACGCTGCTGTGCTCGGGTTTGTTCGCAACGAACCAGTCTATGCGCGAGAGTGCGTGTACACACTCCACTCCAGAGACATATGGCTCAAGGAAGCTAAAGTTGTGAAGTTGGGAGAAAAACCATATAAAATCGTTAAAGCACGCCCTAAATGGGATAGGGTAAGTTTCTCACCATTAGCACATTTTTTTTTTTCAAATTTTCCATTAAAATTTACACGATGACTCTTTGAAGGCAGCTATATTAATTATCCTGTAACATCCTTTCCAGCTTTCAAATAAACTGATAACTGATAAACCTCTGGAAATATTTGGACCATGGCAAGTACAAGATTACGAACCACCAACTGCAGAAAACGGCATAGTACCTCGCAACGCTTATGGCAATGTTGAACTGTTCAAAGAATGCATGCTGCCTAAGAAGACTGTTCATATAAAGTGTAAGTAGTGGACATCTATATTAATAAGTGCTTATTAATTTATTTCTGATACACTTTCATTTATAGCAGTTATAAAGCAGGCGTGTACCAAAATCAAAAAATCTAAATCAAAGATCATTTATTCAAACTTGGCTGCAAGACAGCACTTTTTAAACGTCAGGAATTTATGACAGCCCCCGAAACGCCCACCCTTCACTACCGGTACTTAAATCGACGGGATTTTAAAAATCATAAAACTTTAGGCAAATTATATTCAATACTATCTTTATTTTGACTCTACAGTGCCGGGCTTGAACAGAGTAGCCAAGAAACTGAACATAGATTGTGCGCCCGCGATGACCGGGTTCGATTTCAACGGTGGATGGACCCACCCTGTATACGACGGATTCGTAGTTTGCGAAGAATTTGAGGAAATCATTACTGAGGCGTGGGTAAAGGTAAGATAAATTATCTTATTATTTAAAATAATTCACTTCTTCAAAGTATATAGAGACACTTAATCGTATATTGTCTTGTTTAGGATCAAGAAGAACAAGAACGTAAAGAATTAGAAAAAATCGAAACAAGGGTTTATGGTAACTGGAAGAGATTGATTAAGGGCTTATTGATTCGTGAACGTCTAAAGAATAAATATGGGTTTGAGGACCCTAGCACGTCAGAAACTACGAAAAAATCTAAAGGACCAAGATTGGTTGTGAAGAAAAAATCATGATAAAATTAATTACACTCTTTTATTAATTTTAAAATTACAACTAAATGCATGATAGTTCATAACATAAGAAAATGCCCAATGTTAACTACCTGTAATGTAATTACTTGTTACATTGGAAATGAGGTTTGTGTATCATGTTGTGCATGATAGATAATGTTAGCTATTATTATTTTACCTGAGAATAAGATTGTTAAATTTAATTTAATAAGTTCTTATTGCATTTTGTTTTTATTTTTACGTTGTTATATTATTTAGTATAATTATTAATTTTAAAATTAATTGTCCCCTCTACCTCATTTTATTAAGCATCACAAAATATTGAAGTGATACCGATTAAAAAAGAATTACACATGTGATAAATCTAGCAGCCTAAGTTAATTATCAAGTCTAATGAAAATCTCCGTCTATTATGTACCTTTAACTGTCTTTATTATAGCTATAATTTAATTTTAGACTAACGTAATAATTTAAGATTTTTAATACAATGTGTGTTTGTATCTTGAAACTCCGAACAATTAAATTGATCTTTTTTTATGTTGTACGTTTTATTTTTGGATACTTAAAGAAAACACTAGATGTCGTATATTTATTTAATAAAAATTATAACTTATACAAATTTTGTTTAATATAATAATATGCAAAAAGCTGCTTTAATCTTTACATTATCCTCATAATATGTGTTCGTTAGATATATATAGCAAAAGCTCCAAAAGCGTAATACACGTAAGTGGTTAGAATTTACCGTAGCACAGAAAATGTGCGTTAAGTAAATTACTAAATTATGTACAAAAATCTTTGGTGTATAAAAATATGTATAGACACTTCAGATCTTATAGATCAAGATCTGGTCGGTCGAAACGATTACAATTATTTGCAATCTTGTCCGCGTTTACAGGATAGTTTTTGTTTTGCACATACCGTCATATCACAATGTGATAATTATAAGGTATGTGTAATCACAATGCCGTTAATTTTTTTTAGGATTTTTTTAGTTTTTTTTTCTTGCTGTATAACAAATTATTTATACATCTTACATACCTACATTAAGTCTATTACCTTATTTACTACAATATTTTATAACGAATATGTAAACTAAGGGCACAGACACATTCATCCCAATTTGTACAATATCATATGAAAGGAATGTAACCTTTAATTTATACTTTCGTAACAAAATATGTGTCCTCAAAGGTTCTATTACCATTTACTTTATTAGTCTCATAGAAATAAGTTATCAACCATTATTAAAACCAGTTTAATACATGGTATGATAGTCCGTCAAGCTAGGTAGCAATTCACAGTAGATTAGATTCCTTTCATGCTACCACTTTAATAACTAAATGGTTCCTATAAAGACCAGCTTCATAGTCTATTATGCCATGGTCAATGTGCCTGCGCCCATACCAAATCCTACACCCTTAGGCCCGAAGTTCCTGCCATAACAACTTCGGCAGTAAATTTCTCCATTTGGTCCGTCGTTTAAGTTGGTAGAATCCTGAAACAAATAACAAATAAATATTTAAAACAAGAAGGCAGAATATGGCTGCTATCTTATTGTTGTTGTGTATTCTTTGCCTAACGTTATTGTTTCGTTCTTAAAAGCCACTTAACCAAGAATTTAAAAAAATAAGGATGCGTTCCATTCCACCATTTTGTGATTCGTTGCATGTTACGCCTCGGTATCTCTATTTCTTTCGGATATAGCGTGCAAGACAAGGTTAACAGTAGACAATTCTTCATAAATGTCAACGTCACAGTTTTTCATAATCTGACGTTAGTGTCTGATATTGACATTGTCATTGTCAAAGCCCGGTTCGTTTGTCACACGTCAGTGTTTGTATGAACTATTTTTCGGGAAATAATTAACTTTATTCCCTTTTGTTAAACTATTCTATGAGATGATAACGTTAAAATCAAGAATGTTATCAACTGCGCTACTTGTTTGCATTGCAACATTTTTAGTTCAAATTAGCAATGCCGAGTTTACAACAGAAGATTGTGCTTCCCTTGGATTCATCAAAGCTAACCTGTTATGCTCTTCTTGTGACCAATTGAAAGATTTTGGTTTAGAACAACTTATGTCTCATTGTAAAGAGTGCTGTCATCAAGATGAAACTGCGCCGAAAGAGAAGAAATACGCTAGAGCCATATTAGAAGTGTGCACATGTAAGTTCCCCGCTTATCCGCAGATACAAGCGTTTGTGAAGAGTGACAGGCCTGCCAAATTCCCTAATCTACAAATCAAGTATGTCCGAGGCCTAGACCCGATCATCAAGTTGTTGGATAAAGATGGTATAGTTAAAGATACTGTGGCCATAGAAAAGTGGAATACTGACTCAGTGGAGGAATTCTTAAAGGCTCATCTCGAAAATGAAGAGGATGATGAACCCGATTATTTGAAGACCAATAGAATATAAATACTTTTACTATTTAATAAATTTAGTTCTTAAGCTATTTTGTGTTTCCTTTCTATCCTAACATTAATGTATTGCAATAACTTGTAATAGGTACTCACAAGAGATCTATGGCATTCCGCACATGAGAAGCACCGTTTGTGCCATGTGCCATTCTTGGAGTGCATCTGTTCAGCTGCGTAGACAGGGAATCCGCAACGAGGGCAGCCCTGGCCTTTGGCTGCTTTCTGGCCAGTGAAAGGTAGCTGCTCCATGCTGTGAAATTATATTTACTTTAGTACATTCGTCTTTAAGATGAAATCAAATCACTTATCAATGGAACAATAAGTCTTGATAACTATGTCATTCCAAGGTTTTCATGAACTTTAATAGACATGGTGCAATTATTCTGATTCCAAATCGCCAATACTTATTTACAATTGCATTGATATTGTTAACTATTGGCCATTGATACTCACTATGTGATAGCGGGCTCAGTGTCGCACGAGACGAGGGTGGGGGCGTGGCCGTAGCCGAATCCTCTGGGTCCAAAGAGCTTGGCGTAGCAGGCGCGGCAATGGATCTCCTTGTCAGGGCCGTCGCATGCCAGCATCGAGTCCAGAGGCCGGTGGCACTCCGCGCAGTTGAAACATTTCTTGTGCCACATCTGTAAACAATAAGTAGATATATGATGAACACTTCTTATATAGGTATCATGACAGCATAGTTCTTAAGAATATTATCTACTACAAACGATTGCTATCTCATGACGGTAAAAAACATCAAAACTTACCGTGCCCTTCGCCAGTTGTTGTTCAGCGGCAAATACCATGCCACCGCAACGCGGGCAGCCCTGGCCCTTGGGCGCTTTGATGGACGTAGTATCAGGGTTGTAATAAGGACGACTGGCGGAAATCTCCTCCTCGCTGCAAAATAACGTAATATTATAGCTCAGAGTTCATGGCTGCGTTATCAGTCTCCAAAGCATCTGGTCACGGCCTTCATAACTTACGTCAAGCCATCTGTCTGCAGGAAACCGGAGCCGCAAGCGAATCCGTAGCCGTGAGGGCCCCATTTTTTGCCGTAGCAGGTCTTGCAGTAAACCTCAGATTCAGGTCCGTCGCAAGCGATGATCGAGTCCAAAGTTTTGGAGCAGTCACGGCACTTGAAGCATTTGCGATGCCATTCGCGGCCCTTGGCCAGCACTTGTTCGGCAGCAAATACCACGCCTCCACATCTGGGGCAACCCTTGCCAGGTGGCGCCTGAATGGAAGCGGTATCAATCACCGTAGTCTTTGGTGCTTGCTCACTGTAAAACAAATGAAATGGAGGGTAAGTAATCATACTTTCAAATAAATAGCTGTTAACATTGTCTCTACATTATGTATAATTGACTGAATTGAACGAGGAAATAATAATATGTCTAGATTAGCACATGATGATGACTTCGTTAGTTGTTGTGATTATGAAATGTGCGTTATGAAGTTCTGAAGACTAGCAAAAGACCTATGTTTAACAATGGTTGCATTACCCGCCTATAAGTTTCTACTAGGTACTGTTTGTTATGCGTAGCAACAATTAATTTATGTTTTTATGTTTAAACATTTTAATTTTAAACAGACACATCACCTAGGTTCCTATATTACCTACCATCATTAAAATGCCGGATACTAACGTAGCTATACGTTAACCTTTTGCATTTTCTAGACATACGGCATAGGCAAAGGGCAGCAATTCTCCTCAGCAAATACTTACTACTTAAAGCTAACTAAATACCTATGTGATGCAAGTAATAAATTCTAATATGAAGGTATTTAATTCAAAAGAAATCCGTGTGTAAATCTTCGATGTTCAAATCTTGAATGCTTACATAAGGTAGTTAATTAAAACCAGAGATCAAAACCAATTGCGCTTGTGCCTCTCTAGGTAATCATGAACTCTCCTGAATTACCACTAGGCCTACGACCTACTCATATTAATGAAGATGTTTAGCCAATCTGCCACAGATTACACGTTGTAAGCTTAAAACTTGCGGCTAGTCTCGCCGATATTAAAATTAGTCCGATCGAGAGCGGAGAGCGCGTTCTATTTTAACACTGGCACGTTGCCATCTCTTGTTTGTATTATAAGCTGTTTTTATGAAAGTGACTATGCGATGGAAATAACCTAAACCTGTCATGTAACCTGAGAAGTATACGTAATGTTACCGAAGCTTCTGGCGAAAATAGATTGCGTAAAGTGAAACATGTGGTGTTAAGCAATGAAAGTTATGAACGATGATTATTTCAACACTTGGGACTTAAAAACAATAAAAACCAGTTTGCTAAAGCAGTCTATAAGCAAATAGCGTGTTAGATGACTTGGTTAATCATGAAAAATTTGGACTTTATATGTCCTATTTGGACTGTCCTTCGGGATACATCAGGGTCTTGGTGACAATGTAATGTTATACCTTTGCCATTCCAGGTCCTTAATATCACACATAAGGCCCAGGCTTGACATTCCTCCATGTCCTATACCTCTTGGACCAAATCTTTGTGCGTAGCATCCTACAGCAAAAGCAAATAAGCGTTAATAATGCATCTGATGAGCACACAGCCATCCACGCTCCAATATTAATTTGTATTTTTGGATGATTTGTAGAAATTTTGCATAAGTAGTGTCAAAAGCTGTGCCCTCGCCAGATAAGTCACACGTCCGATCCACAAGCGGTTCTTACCCATTGGCGTAAGGGTCACTCTGCAAGACACCGGCTCCTTTTCCGTAACCATATCCCTTAGGACCAAACTTCTTCCCATAACATACTATAGAGAAAAACATTTAATTAAAACCACAAAAAGGGAAAATGAACATGCAATAACGTTAATAGATTGAATCGTCACTCACAATATTATTGGAATTCTTATGTAGGTATGTAGGGACTTGGAAACTTGTTGTTATGAATATTTTTATTAATTTAGAATATGTCACTTGAATTCAAATTGTAAGGAAATGTGGAGAGTAAACAAACCTTTGCAGTAAATGTCTTTGTCTGGGCCCTCGCAACAGTTAGTAGAGTCCAGCCGTTTTAAGCAGTCTCCGCATTTGAAGCACTCCTTGTGCCACGCCTGGACATACAGTGAACAATAAGGATACATCAGGGCATGCTGGGACCATTCTACCCTATAGGATCACGCGCGTTATTACAATGATACATGATGTTATGGCACATACATATTTATGGGTGGGACATTTAATTGACATGTGGCACATAAATTAATCGATCAGATACCTCTACAGTAAATGTCACCATCTGGCCCATCACAATGCATCATTGAATCAAGGGTCCTGTTGCAATTTAAGCATTTGAAGCATCGCCTGTGATAGCCCTACGGCACAACATTTTATTAAGTTTATATTTTTTTACAGTAAATAGACAATTAACTCGTCATAAATGTTCATTATGTTGATTAAGCATCTAAAAGCAGGGGGAAAGCTTTTTCCGTACGGGTTATGGAATTTGAATGTAACTGTAATTTTACATGGTTATTATCAAAGAAGTGTATCGTATAAATCGGCATCTTACCCGTCCTCTAGCTAACATCTGTTCGGCGGCGTACACGTAGCCACCGCATCGGGGACAACCTTCCCCGGGGGGCGCCTTGGCGATAACACGTGGTTCCAGACAAGCTCCGTTAGTCCTTACGCCCCTGTATACATGCCGCAAATCAATCAATGTTCGATAATGGTCAGACCAAGCAACAGGTGACAGAAGAGTAGTTAAAAGCCTCTCAGGCAACGGTAGAATCCGTCTGCCCCTACATTCTAGTATCGGCCACACGGATTGCGGCTAAGCAGTTGATGCCGGCGGCGCACCTCCGCCGTAATGGGAGAAGGTAAGGGCTCCCGGCCGCCCGCTCCGCATCGGCCTCGCTACAGCACTACATTATATATCGACATAGAGGGCGCTTTCCTTATCCCATCACATTATTGACTATCAGTTAAAGCTAAGACGGAAGCGTTAGCTGAGGGTTAGACAGAGTGTGAGTAGCGAGGAAAGTTATTCAACATAAGATTGTCTCGGTGCATGCCATCTAGGTGCGTCTGGAGCGTTGCTAAGCCAAGGCTACATATTGGTTTCTCACCGTGGCTCCTTCGTGTTGGGGTACGCCCCGTTGGGGAGGAAGGGATCGACAGGGCAGGAGCGCGCTCGAGCCGGCGCGCGCCCGCTGCGGCAACGTCGCGGGCGCGCGCGCGCCTCGACCGCGCTCACGTAAACATTACTAACTCAGGGTTGGTAGTCGACTGTTTTATTTATTTGTGTTTTTTATAAATAATAAATAATACCGATGAACAAATTAAATTAAGCGATAGCGAATAAATAATCCTAACTAGAGTAATTTAAAGTACAGTATGGCGTGCGTTCGCGAGGCGTCGCTGGTGGGCCGAGATGTGTGTCGGCGACCCGCTAGTTCTGCTGGAGGGCTGCTCGCTCAATTCCTGTTGCGACATAAACGGAGACTGGTCATGCACGTGTCAGGCGGCGCGTAATGTACAGCCAGCGCGCGCTTTCTACTGTATAGTATGAGTATATATACACGCGGTTAATGTGGTTACGCACGGGCCCGGAGGCCGGCCGTCGTTGCGACCTTAGATAAGGAAAGGCCCTCAGTGGCGCGGGCGGCGGGAGTGCTAAGAGAATTTGACACTTACGCATTCTCAGCCTTCAGGTGGTCACCAGTGTCCATGGACAGGCAGCCAGCACCACCGCCGAAGCCGTAGCCTTTTGGTCCGAATTTACGTGCATGGCACACTTTGCAGTACAGTTCACCTTCGTGTTCTGAGCAGTTGGTGGAGTCCAGCAACTTCTGGCACAGGCCTGGACAACATAAATAGTGAATATGATGACGTCATCCGACTTATACGTATAACAATGTTTTATTTTAGTAGGTAACTAGTAATAAGTCAATATTGGGGTTTACAGTGAATGAACCAACATTCTGATAGAACATAAATTGACGAAAAAGGAGTAGGTACTATATTGAAATCCTCCCAAGATTTTAATCTACTGCCGAACCAAATTGTATCATAATTAGCTCAGTGGTTTTTACATGAGACCGTAGCAGACAGAGTGTGAAAAGGTGTCCTAACATTCTAATTATTAAAAAAAAACCTATGGCTTCATGAAACATCGAACATTATGAAGTCATAGGTGAAAACTCCGAAAAAATTGAATCAACAGTGGATGGGCACGCGTAAATAAACATTCAAGGAAAGATTACAGTTCGTCGACGCAGCCTATTAAACGACCACAGCTAATACTGCTGCTTCCCGCAAGCTAGGGGGATGTTGATAATAACACATGCTATATTCAATATTCTTAATTGAGGGTCCAGTTATTCGCGGTCCCCTTTTAATGACAAGTTATGTATTTAAAACTTTAAATACTTTGCAGCATGAACCGTTAGCAACCGTGATTTCAAAATCTTAAAAACATTACTAAGTTGTTCTGTTCACTATTCTAAGATGTCCTAATTGTTAAATTCATTGAGTATTAAATCGCAACTTACCGCACTTGAAGCACATTTTGTGCCATTTGAGTCCTCCGGCGACTCTCTCCTCAGCTGCGTATACTGATTTGCCGCATTTAGGGCACTTAGGGTTATCTGCTGGTTTGAAAGGCATTGTGCTCGCTTAACTTATCCTGAAACAAAATATATCTAGTTCAAACAATAGTTCACAAAGAGTGTCTTTTACAGGATCGAGACCAAATGTGTGGCGACTTGAAAGTTGGCTTCACAACTGTGCAGATAAAATCCCAATTACACTTTGAAATCCAGCACAAAGTCCTCGGTTCATTAAGATCCACTTGTCACTGTTTAAGTAGTATCACATCTAGTTAACACATTAAAACATTTTTTGAATACGTTAACCAATTTTATTCTTAATGCAACAGTCGTTGGCCGAAATCCAAGTCGCCTGCACCACTTCGATCTCATCTGAACTGACACTTTATTGCTCAACAAGCACGTATATTGGGCGAAGTATTAGCCGCGCGGGCTTCCTGCGGTCGCTCGGTTTAAAGAATGTAGCGAAATATGGAACGTAGGGCGGGCGGCGCGTGGGCCGATGCGCCTGCGCTCCTAATTTGGGGCGTTCAGGTAAAGTTACGTCGCTGGAGCGTGCCGATGCAACTCTAATAATAGTTCACATAGGGAAGGCTATTACTATGTTTCACTCGCGGTTATGTTAGGTTATGCAACAAAGAAAAGGTTATATGTCACTTTCACTGGAATAAGGACCTGTTCGTCGAAGTCGCTGCGGGATGATCTCCCGGACGCGTATACAGTTCAGGGCGTAGATGCCGAGACTGCGGTGCGCGATGTTCGAATGATGCGCGAGGGCAGCGGGCGACCGTAGTCTATGCGCGAGTTGCACACGGCCCCAGTGGGGGGGGCAGCACCGCCCTCGCCACCACCTGCGCGAGGTACACCCTCGGCTACCTTACGCACAACCCCCTCACATACCTTTCCACTTTCTAGACTTCGGGAATGATTGTATAGTATTCTTGATTTAGCTCAATAATTAAACCCAATATTATTTTATTTTAATATAAAATATAGGTACTAAGTGAGACCCTAAGAGTGGGAGAAAATTGTGGTTTGAATCCAAGTATATATTTGAGCTTAATTAATCGAGAAAATATCGATTCATTACCTTATCTAATCTCGCAGCAGTAAATTTTCTGCTATAGAAAGAGATCCACTTTAAAAACGTTACTGGCCTATAGGTACCCAACTTGAACAGATACATTATATAACACCACATAAAAGTTTGTTTGTTCTGAATTGATAATATTCTTTATTACATTAGTTAAACCCACTAATCCTACTATAATAGGTATGATTTTTAGGTACTATTCGTTTATGACCACGTTATTCGTGTTTTTTTTTAAATGACGAAAAAAATTATACCTAATGGACATACTTTTTTAACTTTTTACGTAGGCAGATGATGGATTACCCAAAATAAACAAATAAATCTTATTAAATAAATAGATCTTGGCACCCCATATACGGCAGAAAGTTTAAAATAAGCATAAGGAATCATTCATTTGTCACTCATATTATTTCATCATCGCGAAAGAAAGTCTGGCTTTGCTCGTTACCTACTCATACACGAAGACAAATCATAAAGGGCAACAGCCCAACAGCATTAGTTGCGTTGGTGGAAAACATTGAAACACGTGTAAAGAGATCATTTTAGATATGTACTAGGACTCATAATTTCATGGTGAGAGTTATTAGTGGGAAGTAACTCAACATACCACGTTTAATTAAAGTCAGTTTTCCTTATAGATATAGATATTCCTTGCCACAAAGAAAATCTGCTGATTTATTAGTAGGTACTTAGTATTAATTAAGCTATAGGTAATCAAAACACTGCAGGATAGTATTCGGAGTACCCAAGAAAATCTGGATTATGGCTCTCAAATAGAAAACTTGTTTCGGAATCCATTTGGCTGTTGTCCTATTCCTATGTAGATATTAGAGAAAACTCCGTGATTTACCATTAGTTTTCCAAGTGACAAGAAAATAATGTTGTCGGGCTAACCAGTGTAGCGATTAATCTTTAAGCTTCTGACGTACCATGAAGCATGTTCAACCAAGTAATTAAAATAAGTTCATATGCTACGGAAATATCATCTGCCAATTAATGTGTTCAATTTATGTCATATTTTATAATAAATAATGCGTAATTGCGATATTTAAGTGTGGTTTACGAACTTCTTCTGCCCACGACCTGCGCAAGGTTCAATAAAGGAAATATATTAGGTTAGTGTATTACTGCATTGCTGCAAATTTCGCAAATATTGATGTTATTATATACCGATATGTTTTCATGTTAGTCACTGTACATATTGAAAACGTTATTTATGGGTCTAGCGTACATTGCAAATATACATAGAGAATAGTTTCGAGAAGAGTTTACCTCTCTGTCCTATTTGCCCTCGTGACGTAAGCATTGTAATCTGAGAAGTAAACTGATTTAAAACATCAGTTTGGCATAAGTAAACGTGATGAGTTAATAGTTGATTAATTGTACCAAGTTATGACAAGGTGCCAACCGGTTGCCTAACCCTCGGCACCTGTACCTATTAACCTCGGTATTTAGCAAGAGATACCAGAGATACCAGGCAGAACGAAGTAGATATTCAATTGTAAAAAGGAACTTTATAAGTAAGGTATAATTATGCTTATAATAATCTCTACATAATTATTTGTCAATTGCAGAATTAAGAATTCTTTGCCTGATATTTTTGTCTAAACCGATGACGACTGAAGAAATTTCAAGTGAAATGAATATCTCAGATCCCATATTATTTATGCCCATCGTGATTGAGTATAAAACAATACAGTGTGGGCAGCATCATCCTCTATTTTTGGATCAGCTTTCATTCTTAAACCAGACTCTGCTGGAAATTTTGTTTATAGCAGTATTTCGAATGATTACAAACTCCCCACCCATGTTTTCATTCGGCTACAACTTCAGCCGCTTTTCAGTTAACTGTACCTATGTTGTCGAAACGTATATTTTGCTTTTTTAAAACATACTTTGTAGGGGTTTTACACCTGTCTTGAATAATAAAGATCTAGTCGGAAATAGCTGGTACTATGTCAATGATATATGAACTCGCAGGAACATTCCGAATCGGGCATCATTGGACATAAATATAAGAATGTGAATCATGAATTTGGCAAGCAGCATCTGTCCATAACAACGTCGGCAATGAGTGAGGGCCGCGCGGACGAACAAAGTGCTAATATTGAAGTGTAAACAGATGGCCAGAACATAGTACCAAGAGTCTTGGACACTGTGGCCACAGGGAGCCCTCTCCGCGGTCTCATAGCGACAGAAATAACAACAAATGTACCTACTGTTTATTATGTTTACAATTAGTCCAGTACCGTGTCACATTGTGGCATAATATTGCTCTTGCCAACTTGCACTCGCACCTGCCCATCTATTAATATTTTTTAATAAAAATAACTTTGCTCAAATTTAAACTCCTGTGCAATGATTTAATCCTCACGTGTTAATGAATAATGTGTATTGTTTATAGATTATGATGTCATTGGGGGACATCTATCAAACATTGCTAAGTGCGAGAACATTGACGTATTTGGACGAGCATCAAAATGAATTTCTAATCAAACATAAACAAAACCCTTTCTAGGGGTTTCTTGTAATCATTGTATGAGTAATGGGAAAGGTAGCTAACATGACGGTGTCGAAGCATCAAGCTTTGACTTCAGTATTTTCATGATAGAAAGTAATTTCCCTTATCAGCACAGCAAGATGCACAAAATAAATACTGTAACACTTACGAAGACTTACTCGTATAAGGTGTTACAAAGAAAATTTTATAAAGAACGCTTAACATTCATCAAGTATTTACCGAACCATAGACAGCGTGGAACTCAGTGTTACAAAGCCATTAATTACGTCAATGCAGTTCTCCTTCATATAACACATTTGCTGTTTACGACCGAGGTGAAAATCTAAATGGAGTTGAAGGATACCATTTAGTCTTCAAGTACTGTTACTTGGCACATTGTTATGAGTACCTAGACAAGAAGATTTACCATGAGGTAACTACCGATATATTCTAACATGGTAACATAAATATAATTTACTGTTTAGCTTTTCATCGAGCTTATAATATATTATCCCTTTTAATGACGCTAATGTAGGATTTGTTGATGCTCAATTGTCAAACTACGTATCATTTGTATTTTGTTTTTGTGCTGTGTTCATATATGTTGTCAAGTCTATACTTTCTGCTGAGGTGGTTGACAATGAATGGTCATGGTCGTGTCCATATGCGGAGAATGGGTCATTCCATTGCAAGCGACCATATGTTGAGTGATGCCTAAATCCACATCAGTACTGTTATTAAACAGACCTTACGATAAAGGTAATGGTGACTTTTATTATTTTGGTAGAATTTTAGTAACGTCTCATGTATCAGTGCTCTTGACGCAGGTATCAAGTTCTCTAATATTTCAAACGTAAGTCTGAGAACAGAGCTATTTTCGCGCAGTTTTATCGCATGCGACATAAATTTTATGGCCGCGAAATGGTCTCCAAAAAATGTGTTACGTGAAATTCTATGTTGGCACGTCTTCAAACCTGTCTATATCTCGATCGCACCCCCTTTGTGACTCGTCATGGTTTATCGACTGAGGTAAACACCTGTCAAACGTAATTAACTCATAATATTTACGACAGATCTTAATTGCTTCACAAATACCTTGAGTTAATGAATAGGTGACACCCTACATAAAGTACCACTGTTAGGTACTAAATTAGTGAAGGAATTCAGAAAATTCTACAGAATTAACATTCTGTTCATGTCAAGAAAATCTATTTAAGCACCTGCATATCTGATAAAATTGTTTCTTCGAAACAAAGAAAGCTTCAACTATGGACTTATCATTATCTGGACATTAGACTTGTCTCGCAGATGAGATGCTTCACTATTGTTCAATACAATTGTGTATTTATGTAATAGGAATGTTTTTGTAAGTTGGAATGTTATGAATTCGGGATTGTATAACGTTCAGGTGCCTATGAGTCAATCGGCGGTGGCAGGTGTGGTGGCTCTCCATGGAGCGCGTGTGGGCCGACGCGAAAATAAAATGGAAGCAGCAAGCACCTCGCGTTACTCACGCTACAGAAGTCATCGCTGGCCCGAGCATTACTCATGCTGCTGTGGGCAGGCGCACTCCCACGCCATATCAAAATTTCATAGGTACGAACAGTTTTAGACGTTACTTCTACTGAAACACAATCTTAACAACCAGTCTGCCTTTGCACCAGAGTTCGCGTTTAAGACCAGTTCTAATTTGCGTGCTCTCTGCATGCGTATATTGCTTATTTCTAATAAATTCTCGTTTTAATTGTTCCATAAAACAAATTGACACTATCCATTGAGGGTTGAGTCTATAACATTTTTGTCAAAGTAATAGTAAATAATAGCTGAAACAATTAAACATCTAACAGAACTTTGTCAATGGGCGGTGTTAAATTGTAAACAACAAATTAATTATGTTGTCAAGTAAGTATGTTTACTTTCATTCGGAGTTTACGTCTGTTTATTTTTTCTTGAACATGCAACAGATTTGATGTTTCGTGGATCATTAGTTTCTAGAGCTAGAGTTATTTTATATTTAGGTAACTATTTCTGAAGATTCGCTAACTGTGATGCTAAAGGACATTGTTCCGGCTCCATACATGTTCTGCCTAAGAACCGTTCGAATTTAAAGTGACTTCTATAAACTCTTAAAATTATATGGAATCCTATGAAATAAGTTTTCACGAACGGACACTTCAGGAAACTAAAATAATTACGAAAAAAGTTAATATTTTGAGGTTATAAATAAAAAATAACCAAGCTTGCGTGAAATATCAGAGTAGTATTATCAAACTACACTATACAAAATATCAACAATACTATGTACAGCTCTATGTTCTCTTCTAGATCTAGGAAAAGACTACTCTATTAGATACTAGGAAAAGAGATACTACCTAGTCAAGTTTAAGATAATTCTTTGACAATTATCATTTTACAAAGTTGCATTTTCTGTCTGTCCCTATGAATGCTTAGATTTGGGTGCGATTTTTTTTAATAGATAGAGTAGGTCAAGAGGAAGGTTTGTACACTAAGGTTTTCCATTGCCACCGTGCGAAGACGGGGCGTGTGGCTAGTTTTCATAAATGCTTAGAATTTTTATGAAAATCAACTACCTAAACGCTTTTGCTTTCAACGTTACGTTTCTTAATATAACCCGCGGTCCAAGAAGGCACTGAAGGCACTGAAGGTCCGGAACCAAGAAGGCACAGACAGACCATACTAAAAATATCATTACCACACAAAATAATTTAACAGTTAAAGTAAGGTTTACCAATAACAATGAAAGAGGTTTTCGAAGATGTGTAATAAAAACAATATTTATATTCAATTAAAGGTTTTTAATCATCAATATTTCTCAATAATATATTATCTAAGAACTGTGCAGGGGGTTCAATTGAATTTTGGTATCTCGCCCAGCTTATCCATTGTTGTATGCAACGAAGTATTTCTTCGTTTTCTAATACCAAAGAACCTCCAGCAGATCCACAATTCACACAATATAAACTATATTCTGCATCCATTGTTGTAATTATAATACAACTAAATTCGATCACAGACAGAGCAATATCCGAAAATGCCAGGAAAATCCTTTTCCTTTACACACAGCCGAGTCTACCAAGTACGCAATCTAATCGGAGTCCGTAATCAAGCCAAAGTTGTTAGAATAAAACCATGAAACGCATAGAAAATCACAAAAGAAACGATAGTTGCAAAGCAATCAAACCATTGACATAATTATATTCTAATCAAACTGACTACTAGCAAACTGACTGAAGTACACCAGTGTTGCCAATTACGAAAGTATAAAGCCCCCAGTACACATTGGCCCAAGCGTGGCCAATACACGCCATCACCAATGTGTACACGGGGTATTGGTGCATGTTGGTGGACATTTGTCAAGGTTGGCGCGCATTCGGCGAGGTTTTTTGGGCACACATCAAAGGAATCGTGGCCCAGCTTGGCGTGTGGTGTTTACACATTCGGCCAATGTTTAGTTCGTCACCGACCGCTGAGAATAGTACACTTTTGTGTTGCGTGTAAAAATGAATATAGTAGTAAATATAGTAGTGTAGTATAATACGATTAGATTGCGTATTAAAGATAGAAGTGTATGGAAGAAGAAAACATGCTGCGCCGACCCCAAATAAAATTGGGATAAGGGCAGGAGGATGATGATGATAGTAGTGTAGTATAATATAAATATATACATATAGTAGATAGTGTACAGATAAATAGCCGCAGCCTTAATTACTTCGACGTCCATCGCAAGTGGTTTGCCAGGCAGCAATGAGCCATGCTCCAATGTGTTAACACTATTTGATCGTGGCACTACATTTGTGCATCGCAAAGGTTGGCCCAACACAGGCCAATGTGTGCTGGGGGCTTAATACTCGAATGCCAAGCTAGAAATTCGCGATTTCGCTTAAAAAAATATAGAATACTAGTATTTTTCTAGCTAGTCAGTTTAGGTATTTAAATGAATAAAGTGTTACCAACTAATTTTAATAACCGATTTCGGAAAGGAGGTTCTCAATTCGATCCGTATTTACCGAAATTGCGAAATCTTCCGAAACTGGCAGCACTGGCTGACGGAAACATTTTATAAGGCATCAATAATTGTGACCCTACTTTTTATTTGGAATTTATTTATTTGAAGTGTCCGTGGAATACTAAAATATGTTTTAAACAATATAAAAATAAATAAAAATTATAGTATAATTTATATTCACATCGGTTCTTAGGCCAAAATTGAACAATGTCCTTTAAATGAGCCATTAGTTGTTACTGAGTATGAACGCATGTAAGAGCACCTACAGACAGATTGGTGCAGAGTTTGTATATAACTTCAAAGAAAATGCTTGAGTACAAGCAAGCTGGTGCATGTTGCAAAATTCTGTGTTTTTTTGTTTGTTATATTTTCAGCTTTCGGTGATAGATATGAAGCAAATGAGTTCATGGACCTAGGCATACCTACAATGTGCGTGTATTACAGTAGGAACGTGAACCATTTGCGATCTAGCCAGAAACTAATCGTGGCATCCTAGTCTTGAGTTCCCTTCGTCCAGTCAGAATATACCGCGACCGCATAGTTTTGAAACATAGTTGTATTAATTAAAATAGTTTAATCAATTTCATTGACCAGTAAAATCATTGTAGGAAGCAAATCAAAAAAATTCTGCACTGTTGAGGTAAAATAATAAATAAGGATAAATATTATTTATTATTTTTTCTTCATGAAAACTAGCATTTTTATCCAATTCGTTTTAAAAAGATAATTAATGTTGTGTTATGATTTGCCGTCAGTCTAATAACAAATAATACCAAAGCCACTAATTTTATAACAAATATATTTTGTGCATCTTTTTCTAATGTTGAAACTACAATTTATTATGAGTCGACGCATAAATTACTCTTAGTGAACCTACTTGGCAGATGCAATGTTACAAACGAAAAAGCATTCACTATTTTCAAGATCAAACATAAGATTCATCAAATCTAAAAAAAAACGCATATACCTACCATATAGAACAAGACTAACGTATGTATGTATGTAGTTGGCACGCGAAAATGTCGCACAATCTCTTAAATTACTTTTTTTTATTTTTACACCGCATTTTATGATAAGACATCTTATGAATTCGGTACGTAAGATCATCTTAGTTATACCTCAAGGTGAAACTAGCAATTTATAAAAACAACGTGCCACTATAAAAACTAGGACTAGCTTACGCGTGTCACTGAAAGCTATCGTAATATAGCATTTACCAAGACCAGTGTTTACCAAGATAGTGGATTGCATTCCCATTATAACAAACACGAACATAGTTCAATTCCATATCTCATAGTCATCTCGTCCGTCCCTTTGGTTATCACACTTGGACACCCATTTATCATCCATTTATAATCTTCAAATGGCAGCCGGTAACAACAGATAACTTTCCGTTAACTAACAAAACTGAGAATTATAAAATTAAATTGACGTTACTATTGACAACATCAATTAAATCGAAATATATTTATAGAATTCGTTTGATACTGAATTGCTTTAATTTATCGGTTTGATGAACACACAAATTCGCAATATAAACTATAGAATGAACATCAGTGAAAACCTCGTTGTGTAGTTAGAATGGACGTTGCTATGGGTGATGAACGAAAACAACAAATAAAACAGTTATTTCTGTCTTCTCGTAAATTAGAATTGAAAATCAAGCCTCTACTTTTCCTGTATGTTGCAACGCCTATACTATGACCAGTCTCTTCAAATGTCCATTTAGGATTAACATTGAGTTATTTATGGTTTTAATTAATACAGAGCCGAAAATTGTCTTTATTTTATTCAGCGAGAATGCGGTAACATAATAGGGGAACATTAGCCGACTTTCAAAATCCTCTGTTGGAATTGGAATAGGAAAAGAAAATAAAAAAGCGTGTTTCCTGCATCGTCCGAAAAGCTCGGCTCTCGCACCATGGACGTGCCTGCCGACTAACTCTATTTCGGTCGACAGAATGCGCGGGCGGCGGCCTGCCACTGGAGTCCGATCGTTTCTCGGAAAATCCAGATTATAGAACATCGCGTAATTTGGTAAGAGTGCCGAATAATATAATTGAAACTTGTAAAAACATTAACCCAGTTTTTAAAGCCGACTATTCTTTGTTCTTCTATATTTTATAGAGGAAGTCCTCTGAAATATACGTATATTTAATGATGGTCATCAGAATTATTTCAGTATATCCACAGCATTTGCAAAATAATGAATGCTCAAATTAACTTCACTCACCGAGTCGCCGCAGTTTCCAAATCAGGATTACGATACCGAACTTGTTATTCTCCCGTTTTGGTCGACCGCTCTATTTCAGTCGAAATAGACCGCGCAATAAAACGGAATGGCTCTCAATCCAGCAGGAATTTTCCTATGTTGTAATCATAACGTAATATTAGAAATGTGTAGATTTTGACAGGGTGCCGTCATGGAAAGTTCACAGGTTCAGCGGAACCCAGACGGGTTCGTTGACAGCACCTGGATGACGCAGCTGGATGCCTGCCGAGTGCGTCATCGCCAAAATTTGACTTAACCATTAGACGAATAGCAAAACTATTTGCGTTGGAAACCGAGCCAACAATAAGTTAGCTACCTACTCATACCGATGATTTCATTGTGGTTTGTATGTGCTTCACATGTACCAAAATGCAAGATGTGCAATCCATCTGGTTATCTGCATGTTGATGATCCGATTTAACTGTTACTAAACAGTATTACCAAAATAGTTTTATCGCATTATAAACCTACCTTCATGTTGTTCATAGGCAAAGAAAAACATTTTCAATTTTTAAGCATAGTCACAACTTCAAAATGTAAATAATGTCTAAATCAAATAAATATAAATAACAAGTATATAAATACATCTGTAAAATGTTTTGTATCAAAGAGTTAATGATATTTTTCGGTGAAAAATAGTAAATTCGTTGCACTTTTTAAACACTGTCAATACTATTATTTCTATCGTCAACTCAATGATCGTAAGTATGTTAGTACTGGATTTCGATTTTATAATCTACTACATTAATTATGTGCTTAGTGTACTGTGGTAAATTGCATGCTGTAGGTACTTGTATTACAAAACTTCCGTTTTCCTTAGACAAAGAAAAAGTCTAAAAAGTGCTTGCTTGTATATTCCATCCTAATGAAACCGAATAAGTAAATATTGAATTTATATATTAATATTTTGATTTATATGATTATGTCTGCATGAGTAATCTGAGGTGAAGTAAACATCATAGATAACTGCAGCATGAGCTGAAATTATGTAAAACAGGTAAATCTTCCACTCTAACGTAAACAACAATATGCCTAATATAAACAGATGTTTTACAGAACTATACATAGTTATCTATTCGAATATAATGAAGCTGAAAGATTTGTATCTCAGAAACAAGTGAACTGATTTGAAAAAATATTTCAGTCTTAGATAGCTCATTTGTTGACGAATGCTGCAGGCTCCTTTTTAGCCGAATGCAGTGAGTAGCTCTCACAGTACACAGGTACGCAAGTGGAACCGCTAGCAAAAGCTAGTCAAAAAATAGAATTCCACTATTTCAGTATTCAAAAGTTTATATCTAACATTGTTCAAGGTGAGATTCTAGATCCGCGAAACTGTTGAAAGCTGATTATACCGACATGATTATTTTATGTAGGTAAGTGTGTTTCGTATCGCCAGGAAAACATCTTACTCAACCGCGCCGAAAATACTTTAAGTATAGCAACCATATATAAATATTTGTTGTATCGAAGCCAGAAATAAATTAAACTGAAAACAAAGGCAGCGGTGAAAGAGGCGTATACTGGCCAAAAAATACTGTAGAATGTAGTATTATGTTGTTAGGGTAAACGACTGAATTGATTAAAATCATTCTTGTACCTATCTCCGAAGAGCTGGCGTGACGATCTGGACGCCTACAACCCTGACTGGTGGGAGCACTCTAAGGATCGAGAGGTGTGGAGACAAAATGGGGAGGCCTTTGCCCAGCAGTGGGACAATAAGGGCTAAGAAAAAAAAAAGTATCTCCGAAAGATCTTTGGGTAAGAAGGAGAAGCAGGTTACTAATATTTTATTTGGGTTCCTCAAATTAGTGCTTCTCTATCCATCATTATGTAATAAAGAGGAAACATTTTTGCTTTTATCTTAAAGGCTCCGAAACTACTGATTCGATTTAAAATATTCTTTCACAAGGCACGTACATAGGTACTACAACATTGGCTGTATTTTCTCCGGGTACCTATTACGGGACGCGATTTACAGAAGCGAGGGAAACAGCTCGTAGGTAGGTATTCTCTAATGAAACAATGGAAAAACAATATGTCGGAAAAACATCAATTGTTTTTATTTTGCATGATGACTATAAAGGACTGTTATAGTCATTTCTATTCACTGGACAAAGACGAGGAAAATGGCTGAAAAATAAGTTTGTAAATATACTACGGTAGGTATGTGGCATTGATGAATAAACGCTAAAAGCAGAACATTTATAACTATTCTACTAGTGAGTAATGATTTCAAAGAAATTTCAAAGAATATACCAATCTACAGTATTCGACGAATAGTAGAATATAGAATAAAGTTGGCAGGATCATGTAATGAAATAAACAAAGCATTCTAAGAAACATTGTGTTTTGAAACCTAATACTGAGTACGGGACCTCATTTACTGACGTTTTAGTAGTAAGTCCTATCTAAGTATAATTTTATAATAGATTGTTTACATTTTAGACTGTAGGTATATTGAATTTGAATTATTAATTATATCATCAATAAAAATAAATTAATTAAACCTTATTACTTGAACATATTTTTATTAAAACTCTGGACAAAGTTCTTTTTAATGATTTCTTTATTCCTATTTATCTATCTATTTTGTTGATTATATTCACATAGAAACTTATGCCTGTTATAAATTTAGGATTTACAGGAAGACCGGTGTTGAACAGGTAGGTAGCAGGTAAACTCTAAATATATCTGGACATCTCCGGTCTATTTTCACGAAGAGCTTATTTGAGGAAAGTGCTGATCTTAATATGTCTCAAAATTGCCTACATTACGTAAGTTTTCAGGAATAGTTTTGTAAGAAAGGATTGCTGAAAAGACTGAACAGAAAATATTGTTAGAGTTGATAATAAAGAAGAGTGAAGAAGAATCATAATACTCACGGATTAGGTCGTATAAACTAAAATATCATGCACAAAACTCACCATAAAATTATCAGTCTTTCAGTTCCATGTAGCTCTATCTATATTAAAAGGGTATAAACTAAGCGGGTCGCCATAGCCCTACATACTACTTGCTCCATCTAGTGGAGCTTAACAGAACTAAGTATAACACAACAACGCCATCTGGTGTCGGTGCAGCGGACAGCGGTGCTTAAGGCTCCGCGCCCGCCGCCCGACTGAACCTTCCCTAACGAAATCGAGTACCAGTCGAGCCTATTTTCGTATTGCCCCGTTATCCGTTACGACGCTGGTTGGTCGTTATTTTCGTTGGTCGTTACGATCACGTATTTTGCACACGGCCGTTGCTGATAAACAGATGGCCAACTATTTTCGACGTAGCGGCGTTAGTCGTTATAACGACGCAATATCTCTTTATATAGTTAGGCCGCTTAGTGGGTCGTTGTTCTAATTTTGCGTTCGTTTAAAAGTTCTGGCAATTATCAAGTTACCAGTGCTTTTTATTCATACATTATATCACTTTACGATATTGGACATCATAATTATCTATCTTAAAAAAGGAGTTTAATTTTAATATTAAACAAATTAAATTTAACCTATCTCCACTTTTTTACAGAACAATACCTACGATATAAAGTTTCTGAGTAATTGATTAATCAATTATACCTACATCTTTTAAAAACTATAAAAAGTGCATGTTATTTTCCGAGTATAATGTTTCTATAATCGCTACATGATTTATGTAAGATGGGTATCTACTTACTTACCTTCACTTCTATGTAGCACATTAGACTTCCTACTAGGTAAGGTGCTGGCTATAAAGGAAAAATACTAAGATCACCTACCTTAAAAGCCAAATAAGTTGTCTCCCAAATTTTCTTTCACTTTCACTGCACAAGAACTCGCACGAACTATCAATTAACTTAAACATGATTACTTTTCTACCCTCCGATCACTGAATTTTACACACATTTACTTCTACCGTAACTATTGACAAACGTCAACTGTGAGAGACTTAGATTAAAACAAAGCAATAGCGATAGCCAGGCCTAATGATGTCAATGACATTGCTAATAGATAGCTGACGTATTTTATTAGAAACCTGTCTCAAGCCAAATACCATTAAATTCGAATCATTTCATTGAATAGGGTTAAAAATAGATTTGTTTTGCTTATTGTACAACAGTTTATTGAGTTAAATTAATAAATAAATCTTAGTAATTTACCTTTTTTTAGTTCAACCCCCCGAAGTAGGTATCCCAAACTTTGCTGAACAACAAAAGTTAAGCTGCTAGACAAACATAGGTTTTCTAATCGATATCATTTATAAATTTTGGTATAAAAAAATCTTTTGGTATAATAGGCTGCAAGCGTATTATATTGTTTATTTATTTGTTGATCAGAACTTTTAGCCTGAACTTTATTCCACTCATATTATTTACCAAAATTGTCAACAGATGGCAGCACTAGGCACATAAGTCTCGTATGTGCAGATGCCCTGAACATTTCGATTTCATTGTTATCGAAAGTTTTAAAGGCTGGAACAAGATACTACAAATGAAACAATAAGCTACAATATTTCGTCTCAATTTTTATTTAGAATTAAAAATCTTAGATCCGATTCGAAAATATAATGCTGATTTATCAAGACTTGCTAAATTGGTGAAAATAAAGTATGCATTTATTTTTTTATAGAGCTATCAGTTTAATTCTCTTGACGTATGCAAAAGTTATACCAACTTACATAGTTATTTTACTTATTGCTTGAGGATTTCTTTGGGGGATTTCTTACCACCGTCAGAAAGCTTGCAGATCTACATACTTAGGTACGTAAGTATTAAATAAAATCTATATGTCCACACCTTGGGCGACAAGCAAATGTTCAAAGTCTTTTTAGCAATTTATTGATTAAATGAAAGATATAGAATATTTAAGTATAGATAATAATATAATGGGTAAACGTTTTACTCTCTAATATGAATACAGAACTGCAACAAATTGGCTTACCCCGCTTAATTAAGGTTAAAATAAATAAAATGCATGACATTAACATTGAATAAAAGTCACTGATGCAAAGTATGCAGCTGCTACATTCCTGGCGCATCTCCAATAATCAATGTATTCGCGATAGTTGCTAATGATGCAACTACTTTTTTCATAACACACTATACACGTTATGAATTACTTTCTCTGTGAATACAGTCGGTTTGTTGTCAAAAACAAATATCTGTTTGGAAGCAGTTCAAAAAAGTTACCAATGTACCTATCTAAATAATTACAGGAGAAACAAAGGCTCTTAGAGTCACCCCCTATTCCCCCATTACACACTCCTCTCTTAAAGAGCTTGTCCAAGAATGGGTGACCGATTCTTGTTCAAGTCTCTTTTCCTAGAAGTCTCGTAAAGTCCTCGATATTATAGTTCAATTAACTCTGAGGATTATAGTTTACAGTAGAGAATACAGCTATGTGGAGAAGAAGAAGAGGATATAATGGCTGGAATAAAAGTTTATGAGAGTAATGGAATAAAGAGTGCATCTTACGATCGATGATTGCAATAGCTTACCGCTGTTGATATGGAAGGCTCGCATCATGGAAAGAAGAGAATACGCGACTCCTAGCATTCTACTTCCGATCCTTGTACTGGGGTACGATTTACAGAGGTTAAAGCGAAATCGGCCCTTGTTGTTTATATTCGTATGTACTTATGTGAATTTTCACTTAAAAAAAGCAGTCCTGAGTAGGTACTATACACGTTTCAGAAGTCACCCTGTCGTTGTTTGTAGAAGGTCAATGTCCTATTTAATCTGATTTAGTGCACTCTTCTTTGATATTATTTTCCATGAAAATTAATTCTCAGCCTTGAACCGTTTTACCAGCTTTATGCTATGGCAATGGCACGGTAGTAAAATTTTGAAGTTTATGAAGTGTTTTATTAGTGTAGCAGAAAAGCTATAATTTTTGTATAGACCATGAACTATAATGTTTTGTCAATGGACAGTCAATAAAACATGTTTTGTTCGGAACATGGTAATCTACCAATTCTCCTTAAATTCTGGCATCAATATTCTAATACTCTAAGAATCTCTTACCTGTTCATAATTGTATAATAAAACGTTGATGTTTCTTAGCTGTAGGTACCTAAAAGGATGGGCGAGGTAAATTGTTTAGTCAATAGAATTATTTGTATTCAAATAAAATTAAAACTTTAGTTTTGTATTTTATTATAAAACCATATAATAAAATGGAAATAAATAATGTATCTTAAATACTAGGCACTTATGTACAAAATCATTTTGGCGCTACATGGAGTGTATATCATGAACCCAAGGTATGCAAAGTTTGCAAGGTACTACATTGCTACATTACAGCAGATTATATTCCACATCACGCTTGACTAGATTCATAAGGCTAACAGTCTCACATAAGCGTCCATACTTCTCAGTTTTGTACAAAAATATCTTATAAATAATATCACTGGATGGAGGCGAGGTGCTCACTTGCCGAGCAAGATCTTGCGGCCAGCGCCCAAGTTCTGGCCGGCCTGGGTGGCGCCCTTGTTGGAGCCAGCCTGGAGACCGATCACGGTCTTACCGGCGTTCAGGACCTCTTCGGAGAAGTCGCGCTTGCACTCCTCAGAGGGCTTGGGTCCCAGGTAGGGGCCGCTCCATTCAGCGTGCCTGTAGGTCTGCGAACAAAGGAAATGATGCATCAACAACGTGTTAGACTACCATTTTATCTTCCTAAGTGTTGAGTTATGGAAGAGTTAGCAACACTTGAGTAAAGAACTTGTAAACGTGTAAGATTCGAGTATTGCCCACTCGGCCTCAAATACACCGAGCGACCTTGGATATTTATGAAAACTGAGGTAATGTTGCAAGATGCTCGTAAAATTTGGTTGAACTTGGCAGAGCGCCAACTCCTTAAATTCTAAACGTATCTTAAACCAAACAATCTGTGAACACATTATTTAATTCAATGGTTGGTGAATTTAAAATTTTCTTACGTCGATCTCGCTTGTTTATAGATTGCATGTGTGAGACGCCTTATAAAAGTGTTTATTATAGTGATGTTAAATTGGGTGCGATAAACATCTGCATGTTTACAAGATTATAAAATCTATTGCGTAATAGTCGTACATCTCGGAATTCTTATATGAGGGGCCTGCGATATTGCTTTGGGAAGTGCAGTGATGGCATTTGGAATGTTACGGGCTGTTAAGTGTTGGGTGCTCACCTCACGGCCGAGAGCGAACAGTGTGTTGGTGACCTGGGCGATGTCCTTCTTCTCCCACAGGTCGACGGTCTGGAACACGTCGATGTCGGGGACACCGTACGCCTTAATGGCCGCCTGGAAGCTAAAAGGAAAGATATCAATTAGCCATTTGTCTCGCATTAAGTACTTTCATTAAAATCGGGTGTTTCTTTTGCTCGAAATAGTGCGTACTTCTAACTTTTTATATCTATTTATTTTCTAGCCCTTGGATTATATACTTTTGTTTTTATCGAGATAGCTTTGATTTCATTGCGTTATATTGTAATTTATCATCACTTTTGTACTTACTTGGTGATGTTCTCCATCATCTTGAATTGTCCGCCGGAGGTGTTGATCTTGGCAATGGAACCAGGCTTGATCTTGTTGATGAGCTGGCAGAGGACGGTGCCGTCCTTGATGACATCCTCGAAGAGTTCACCAGGGGGGAATTTGGCGCCAAGGATGGCTTCGATCCACTCCTGGGCTTCCTTCTCCTGCTCGGGGCTACGCTTGGAAGCCAACTATAGACAATAAAAGATTCATTAGAAACGAAAAATATTGTGAGAAATCTGAGTGTGTTAGGTTTCTTTTGCTATGTCCTGTGTTTGTTCATAATCATTCTATCGGTGTCAAAATAGTCAAGAAGTAAAAAAATATGAATAATGTAATTAAAATCACAAGTTTCTTCGAAAAGAAATAGAATAAAGTGTTTCATATTAACGAATATCACCATATTTGTTAAAAATACTTTTATTTATTTTAAATGTAAGTATTTTATACAATATTGGAGAATACGACTGTTAAAACTAAATTGAAAAATTAATAAAAAAAATTTTTTGGGAGGATAAAAAAATGTGTGATATGAAAATGAATATTTTTTCTAACCTTAGCGCGGACTTGACGTTCCAGAGACATGTTGTGTGTGTTGTGTGTGTGTGGCTGCGGAGATGAGGAGTTAGTGCGCTGTAGAAAGCACCGCTAGACTGAACTCCTGAAAGCTGAGTCCGAGTATTTATAGCGCACACAAGATGCGCCCTTCTGGAAAACTCGTACGCAGCGCTCGCCACCCGATGACCAGCCGATACGAATAGGCATCTGACTCAACAGCCTTTGTCTTACTTTATCGAAAATATTTAACATTTTTAATGAGAAAAATCATTTTTCCCTCTAATTATGAACAGAATTCCAGTTAGCAAAGTCGTTAAAAAAATAGTTTTAAATAGCGTTATTCAAAATTATGCGCAAATTCTCTCCTCTTTATTTTTTATTTTTTCGTAGCTACATGAACAAATAGTGTGTGGAAAAGCTACGTAAACCTTAATTTAAAATAAGTCTACGCAAATTACGATTCTTAATTACACTCGATAAATTGTACCTATTTTATCAACGCTAGTTCGTTCTTGGGACATTAACCTCAGTGCTTTGTGAATTATTTTTATTTTACTTTATACTTAGATGACGATTTAAAATTTCCTTTTGATATTTGATGTTAACTGATGGGTGCTATTAATTTCCAAGCATTGAAAAATTTGAATCGTGATGATAAAATATCTATTCATTTGACAAAAACTATCAGCGAGCAGTTATAAATGGCTCTTTTAAATTTTAATTTAAAACAAAGTACATGGAACACATTCTTGTCTATTTCAAAATTCGTGATTGTATTTTACCTCACTTGAATGCCTAATTATGTTTTTTTATACGTGGTTGTGTTTATAAAATTAAAAAAAAATTAATACCAAGATATTCTTTTGTATAACATTTTGGATACATTTGTTGTTTTTTTTTTTTAAATCTGAAAAGATAATATAATTACACTTAAAACCTGAAAAGATAAACATGCTTACCTACAAAAATACATTCAAAGCCTGTTTTTATCATACAAAAAAAAAGAATCTCTTCATAAAAGCTCTTCACCAAAGCTTCGTGGAAGTCCTTATAAGGCACTAATGCATGTCGTGGGCGGGCGCTACGCCTGCGCGGGCGCCGCCCACTCGCGCGCACGTATCGAGATGAGAACCCGCTGAGTTATCATTGTCGCCGTAGCCCACGCTACAAAAACTAAATTCTTTACGTGTGAAAATGATTTTTCTCTGAAAAAGTTTCGTCTGTGTGTACTGTAATTAGCGAAAACGTCATTGACGCTTTTTTTGGTGTCAACTAATCAGCCTTACATGTGAAATGATTCATTGCTGTGTTTTGTGGTACACGTCATATGCTTTATTAGCTAGACTTTCAGTATTCTCACTTTAAATATGCAGTTTATTTTCAATGCTCGCAATATAGCAAAAACTCGTAAAGATACGCATATTAACATTAACAATCACTTAACCTAAGAAATAACAAATTACAGATATTCAAATAATATATTTTTAAAGACAAAAATATTACACTTATATCTCAGAAAATAATAAAAAAATTGTTGTCAAGATATGACAGTTTTATATGCTGTAATGCATTAACATGTGCATAAAACTTTCGTCAATTTACTATAGGGTTGATGATAACTGGATTTCATTGTATACCTCATCCTATATTCCTATAACTTACATACATTTTTTAGATGAGCAACGCTGATAGTTGTGATATGATAAACATGTATGTAACTGTAGGATATTGAATATGTAAACATTATAATTATATTCTATCCCTCACATCTGGTACAACCAACGCTCTAAATTACGAAATAATATTAGATATTGCAAGTAATCCAACGAAATTCAAATCTGCCTACAACCTACCTATGACCTGTAGAACACCTGCTATATGTCCGTTTAATTTCGTTCAATCATACCTTTTACAGTTTTTGATATTAAGAGTCAGATAAAAATAAACTTCTACCATCGAAGACCAAAAAAAAATCATATGAGCTCATTCTACACGTAAGATTCACGTGGTTCACGTATCCACTTACCATTTTAATTTATTGAAACATTAACCTATCAAATAAAATATTGTAAAGAAACAGTTACGATTAGATTCTACTCTAAATCACTAAAGACACGTGGGTAGGAATCATACGTACTTACGTATTTCCATACAGTTGCTGCTATGCATTTTTTACATGAGAAAAGTATTTTCTTTTGTAAATGAAACGTTGCACATTATTACTGAGAGTTTTTTCTTTGCCTCTAACATTTTCTCTCATTCTTCTAATTTTTATTCTTGTTGAGGGCTTTGATCCCCAGACCATACAATTCTGCAGCAGCACAGTTAATATCAGCTAACATCCTAGCCAAACTTCTCTCCCACTATATGCTAACTGACAATTTATTACTTACCACTACTATCTACCACGTGTGTAGATTCTTCACTTTAGAGTAGGTAATTAATGTGACACCTATTTTATTTATGCGATGTCAGTTTATGAATTAACAACATCGCCTGTGTCGTAATAGTAATTACATTAAGATACAATTTTACAAGCCTTTTTTATGATCGATACTTACCTGTGTGTTTTGTTCACAGTATTTAAAAACTACGACTACGAAAATAACTAGGTACAGCTTTCCCGCATACTTCAGAAGTTCAGACTAAATAGTCAAGTTCAAACAAAGTTTTCAGTCGGTCTTGTACCGGGTAAATAAATTATCTCTGTTATGTACGCAGGTACTACCATTCATCTTCATACTGATTTATGAGCCCAATCAAACTATCGAACGACTAAAAGTTTGCAGTGCGAATTTTTTTTTTAAGACAATATACCATATTTACATGTCGTAAGTACCGTAAGTACCTCGGTGCCTACATACTTGAACTATCACACCTACTTAACATTTCCTTATTGAAGTGGGCAACCGTTCAAAGCACTTCACCAACGCATTTGAAAGGTAATGCAGTAAGTTGCAGGAATGATAAGTCACACCGCATTTGGATCGTCTCTTGTTCTCTTGTATACCTATGTACTTGTATATGTTACTATCACCGCATACGTTACCTTTACAGTACACAGAGCCTATCGCGATAATTATTTGCGATGTAGGTACATGTTGTGCTTTTGTAGTCATCGCCCATTGTAAACAGTTTTACAGGTATCAGTAGAAACTGTGCTTTTCAAAAAGATTCCAAAGGCTCGCATTAAACATTTTATAGAGGTAATAGTGTTTTATATATTTGTGTTGTGTTTATAATCATTCCTTGTATGACGTATGATAACATAATCAGGTTTATCTCGTTCATCGTCGGGTCAATCTCGTTTGTTCCTGTAGCTAAAATCTGGTAGTAACACTGATGTGCCAACGAGAGAAGATATCATGATTTGGATTAGTGATAGCAGTCATGTTTTTGCTATTCATCACCATGTTTCTATATTTACCTATGTCTGGATAGCTGATTTTGTAGAGTACTTAGGTAGTAAATACTTAAGAGCGCTATTACAAAATCGAATTGCTCAGTTGTAGGTAAATTAGACGATAGCCGGCAGCACTTGCGCATGTGTGCGTCTAGTGAAATACGCAACGCACACCTGCGGACCGCCACGCGGCACAAACAAACTTGAGACTTTGCCACTTTTTTCCGAAATAATTTATTGTTTTTATAGTTTATGAAATATTATTTGTACCGATGAATTTTATAACCTAGAATAGCTCGATTGAGTTACAATAAACAATTAATCGTTTACAATTTTTAAATTATTTAATCGACAACCAAACTTTTCACCATGTTTATCAATTATAAGTAATTGATTTATAAAAAAACTAAAATCTATAATTCGTCTTCCATGTATTGTATCTTCATTTTCCTGCAACAATGAAAACTAGGAATGTAGATAGTTTATTAAAACAAATATGTCACGTATACCTTTTGCGGGTGACAAAAAATACTTACCATATTATTTGTACTGGTATTCAATTGAGTCTGATAGTCTGAATTAAATATGCTTTCATTATCCTGCAAGAATCAAAGAAGTCCAATTACATTATTATGCAACAGCGAAACTAACGACGATGACATTTACGTACATATTTCTTTATAACCAAAATCAAAAAAAGAGAACCCAATCTATAACATTTTCGAATTAGAATATCATGGCCTAATACTTATGTATATTACATTTCAATCAGATCATTATAACTAATAAATAAAATAAAACTCACTAGTATCAAAACGTGTTAGATGCGTAGGTTGCGCTATATTTTTCGAACTCCGGCGAGTTTACGCGGCGCAACAGCGAGCGATACGTCCCTCCTCGGTAAGCGCCTGGCGCTGACTAAAGTTGAACACCGCGCGTCACAAGATTTATATTGATTTTTGCATTGCAAACAAAAATTATTTTAAAATATTGTTTTACTTTTAAATAGACCAATTTTTTTTTTCAAGCTTTATAACAATACCACCTTAATTATTAAATGTTTTTTATTTGAATTTGGATTATACTTTCATAGATAAAAAATATAGTTTCGTACGGAAAATTGTCAGTAACTCTCAGTTTTATAGAATTATTTTTGGTGTAATACTGTATGAATTGTAATAAATTGATTTAAGCACTTCCAAGTACAAGATATAGTTGTATCTTGAACCTTTTTATAAATGGTTAAATTGCTATATCCTCGGAGTACCGAAGCATCAAAAGATACCCAAAAGCAACATTTTATGAAACATCCTTTGCAGAGACAAAGATTTTACTGATGTACGTGGACAAATTAAAATATTTATTTAATACACTTTCAAGATAAATGATCAAACTTTCTGAATCTTATTTTTGTTTTTTTATTGTGACTATATCCAAAGCATCAAAACTCGTATAAAACGTTTAAATTCGCGAAAATTTGTGATAGCCCTCTTAACTGGTTAATACCACCTTAATTAACATTCTGATTGCCGGGAAACGTTAAGCTCCCTCGACATTCTCCTTACCGTTCAACCATAATTCCTAAATGTCCTGGATTCTTGAAAAAACGGTTAAAAATATCTTTGTCTATTTTCCTCAGGTTTTTGTGGAAAATGTTTCAATAACCATTGAGCTAATGTAGAAGTCATTGAAAATTAGCTGTCACAACATTCCAACCTATAAAACAGTACCTACTTATAAACTGCGGAGTTAATTGAAGAAACGAGTTTATTTCAGTTTTACATTCTGCTCGCGGAATCCTAAACAACATGTACGACCACGTGAACATTGTACGCAAATAGCACATTAAACTATAAATACCGACATAAATCATTTCGTAATTACTCAAAATCTACGCAGACATCCGAAGCGGCTTTTTTTCGTGTTTACGTATTCACAGAATAATATTTTACCTAGAACTGTCTACAGACACGAAAACAATGTCATCTTCATTTTAGTGTTGAGAGTGCGTCGGCCCTTCGCGGCGAACAAGGTCGTGATGGCCTATAATCGGACTCAAGGCGCACATCACTCGTGGTTATGACACGCCAGATTATTTATCTGGCGTGTCCAGGTTTGTCCTTTTTATGTATTCTAGATCAGTGTTCTTAATTCTCGAGTTTAGAAGGTCAGTCTGAGCGCCATCGACCTCTCGTGTTTTGGAAACCAAGGGCGTTTTGTTTCCAACTGAGCTTTTTTACAAATAAATAAAATTGGCAAGATAGCATAGTATTTTTCAGTAGATATTACTTTTCTCTATTACATTATTTTTACTTTACTTGATTCAAAGTCTTTGTTCTTTCAAGTATTCTTCTAAGCTTAGAGATTTTGTGTGTGTGTAGAATTGCATCATACTGAAACGAAACTGAAAACGGAAATGATGATCATTCGAAATATGTCGGTGCTAAAATCGCGTGCAATAAATACTTACAACATCTTGTGTCGTGCCCTAATTTTAAATATAGAATCTGTATGCTTTTGTGCATTGTTATAATAATATTTGCAAGTTTGCAAGCAAATTCATTCTCGCTTTCAACATTTTGATTTTTTACTTAAGCACAGCCAAACACTCTTACATACACTTAAACACTTAGGTATTGGGCAAAAGGTCATATTGAACATAAACAAAACAGACGATTTATTGTTTGCTTTATTAAAACACCCTCCACAAACTCATCAATAATTACATACACTCGGGTACACCACTATTATTGACTAGTATTTACAAATCGTTTATTTATTACATATTTACATCGCTTGTCGCCAACTCCGGTATGCTGGCTATTATATCAAACTATTAATCTATTCACTTAATCAATAAATAATAATTTCTTTAACATAATCCTAATGTTCCGGTGACTAGAAGTACATTGACACAAAACCGTTACAGTTTGCGGAATTATTTTAAGATTCATTTGGATAAATACACTTTATATTCCATTTAGGCATCGACGAATAAAATACATCATACTTTTATAGGACAACATTTAAAATTAATTTATATTATCCGTTCACTTCAATTCTTTCATTGAATAAGTATACCTTTATTAAACGTATACAATCGGAATGTTATTTACAGTCGTATCACACAAAACTTCATTATCATAAACTATCTAAAACTAAACACCCGTGTACATAATAACAGGCAACTTGTACGTTCAACTGCTTTGTTACAATAAATACATCTAAAAATTATTTAGACAGTTCATTATTGCGACAATAATACTATAATGGACACGAATTGGCACTTGGAATGTTTACGCGCAATCGAAATTAATATCGTATCTCGTCGATTAGGTTATCACTTTAGAAAGTTTTCACTTGGCACAATGTAACGTGGAATGTTATGGGAATGCAAGAGGTACGGAGGAGAGCAGGTGTGTCGCGGTGCAGGGGTGACAGCGGCGCGCTCTCCGCGGGCTCGTCGCGGCACGGACGGTGGCTCAAGGCGACGCTGTTACGCCCATTAGAAAAGATGGTTGTTCGTTTTGGCGAGCGTGCCGAGGTGGTCGGACAGCAGATAGTTGGGGGGCGCCACGCCGAGGAGTGGGAACCCGGAGGGCTGGCGCAGCAGGCCGCAGCCGCCGGTCCACTTGCCGCCTCCGCTGCCGCTCACCGGCGGCAGGCCCACGTCACCTCCCACGCCGTTCAGCTCCTCGCATAATTTGTTCGCTGCACAACACATAAACAACATCAGTATACTATTCCAAGGTCCCCCTGACTATAATAAATATACAATATTTTCAGGCCCATTAAACGTTATGTCTTAGGGAGATTACAATAAGTACCTATTTCCCACACAAGTATGTGCATGGAGATATTCTCACAACTAAGTCCAAACAAGCAAAACTTATGCACACAAATCTGCTCGAATATGAAATCAGACTGCAGCTCGACGGGCGAATATGAAATAATCGTGGTAACACAATTAAGCGCTAATCACCTAATCCTTGCTGCGCGGCTCCGTTGTTTATTCAAGCCTGAGTGACAATCGCGCGCACAATTAGCGCAAATGAGCCGAAGTGAAAATCTGGCGCGGTGGCGGCGTGGCGGCCGTAATGTGATTAATACGACCACAAGTCCGCCATTAGCCGGTGAACCACCGGGCCTAGTTCAGCATATGTATACTAAATGATAGCCTTTATTTATTTTCTAAAACATCAAAAGACTTCTAGATATTTTTATTCCAGTTTTCAATCCTTTGAAATTCGACTTTTACCGAACTCTAGAACTAATTAAATCTAGCAATAGCAGAAAAATGGGTGTTTGGCATTTAACAAATTCAAAAATAATCCTCAAAATTATGTTGTACCAGTACAAGTGACATACCCAAACATAGCAACCTATGCTACAACAAAGGAGGATTATGTTAGAGTCTACATTGATGGTAGGGACATGGGACTAGCATATTTTGTTCCATGTTGGTTGAGAAATACTCAGTGAGGAACATCTTACCAGTTTAAAAATTAACTTTACATCCCCTCTTACTGTCTGGGAAATATATTATAAGAACTTTTCAGTCTAAATATATTTGTCGATACTTTATTGTTACCTGCGTAGATTGAGTAATAAGGTTAGGCTATTGTACTTAATCTTTCATATTGTTATCATTTTGGAACGTAACAAAAGCTTCCAAAACTTTATTTATGCTAGTGATGAAATCATGTATTTGTAAATATCATTCGCGAAATTACATTAGTTCCTATTTCTGGCAGAAACGGAACAGACTTGTGTATATAAACCAGTACCAAGTTCACGGAAAATGCGTCTTGTATTGAGACTAGTCTACGTCAGCAATAGGAGATTCCAAGAAGTCAGACAACAACTTAAACTAAATAAAATCGAAGTGGTAATCATTTAAGAGGCCTGCTTTCACCAAACTGAAAGCTTTAATCCAAGTGATTATAATATTTTATTTCGATGTCTTTGTATAGAGGGCAGACTTCGTTATAAAGACGGTATTTTAAACACATTAAATTACAAAAAGCTTTTTCATTAACAACGTCGTAGTTCATTAAAACTTTTGTGTAGGAGAGAAGTATCACGAATTCCTAAGGCATGCAGCATTGTATTAATATACCATACAATACAATCATACTTCTATATTTAGGATCCACTAATTCGAAGTGCTGTATATATTTTGTCGAAAGCAGCCTTGTTGTATTCGCCCACGTAAACATGTGAGCTGAAATAGTGCGTCAGGCTCTCTGATTGGTCGGCCGCCATGACTCACTCGGCTATAATTTCAGCGATCAATGTAACATTGATAAGATATGTAGCCTAAAAATATTTCGTGACATCACTATTGGAACGAAAATATCCGATTGGAACGCAGAAAAATAAGAAACTTTTATAAAGCTTTCTGTCTCTAATATTGTGTATGTTTCTCTCCTTCTGTCTGGCTATATTTTACGTAGTAAAGTTCTGTAATTACTGAACACATTTTCTTTACAATGTTGCCTACACTCAACTGGAACTAATTAATATTTTCAAAGTAAAACAAAGTACAGACGTCTGAAATATTTTTTATCGTTTCCCGTGAAACTACTTCACCGCTTAAATCTTAAGAATAGTATCATTAATTTCAGACCCGCCATCAATTAGTCTCCAAGTTGACACTTCTCTACGCCACGAAAATAAGTTTAATTACTGTATTAGCAAAAAAAACTGTTTCTCAATTTCCACGGCATAGAGTTGCCAACAAAATGAAACTAAATTCTAAATATTGACTCAAAACATAACACTAGGAGAAATATTTGCGTAATTGTTAATTTAAAACCAACATATTACTCTGTACATTATGTAGATACTAAACGTCAAGCGATCATATGAAATCATAACAAAATATTTAATTTACCTAGTGTCAGTTTCAATTTAGTAAAATAATAAAATTATGAATCATCTTCAACACAAGTCATTCTTTTTCTAGTGGTTTTTGTAAAGAAAAGTCAACTACTTTAAAGCTACATTATCAGGATCTTGACATAGTATATTTCTACATTTGAGGAAAGGGAATCTCAAACTTGACAGATGATAAACTAACAAGGTAATCTCGACATTGAACAACGTTAAGAAAATCCATCGTTAAAGTATTTCTGTCGCCATACCCCTACACAAATAGTTGATCAAATGTGACTTAATGTTGTAACCCGCTAAATCGGGCGATGACGTCTACAACTCCGGGAATAAGGTAAACACTGCGTTCGCATCACTACCACTGGTATGCGAATTAAAAACTAAATGTTTTTAACAAAAAAACATGACCTGTCTATAATTCTGATCTCCATTAGAGTCAACTTTAAATCATAAAACATGCAAAACCTTCGAAATAAGTGCTACGAAAAACTTGTGTGCTACGCGCTACGCAAAAACTAATATACAACAAAACCTTTGTCATTCAAAGTTAAAACTTTAAAGTATACAGTAATATTGTGCAGGTATATTGTATAGGTATGTACTTCCTAACTAATATTCTTCTAGCCCATTGCACATTTAAAATTACCAGTAAAGTACAAAAGGTGCCAATTAAACTTTCCTTGTACCTACACCTGAATGCGGTACACTTCATGTCATCTCAAAACCAGCCTAGTATGTAAAATATTGGCAAACAAACTGTATTGTTGTTGTTTGTCAAAATTATTGTTTTGCCAATATTCTTACGATCTTCTGTGACTATTCATTTTTCATGACCACATAGGTACCTATTGACATGACGGATGTCCAAAGCTGTCAACGTTTACTTTGGCAAAGGGATTATTTCAGGTTCCTCTTAATTAAGCAACCTATCATTAAGCTCCACTTACGATATCTACCTGCCGAGGTGATAGGCTTGAGGTCTGGCGGGGACAGATGAGGCAGCGCGTGGTGCGCGGGCTGCGGCGCGGGCGCAGACGGCGGGTGAGGCGAGGCAGCCGGCGACGTCGGCTTGTCTCGCTTGCCTTCCGCCTTCACGGGTGCCTCGCCTGCCTTCTGCTGAGCAAGGCGCTCCTGCTTGCGGAATTTCGCACGCCGGTTTTGGAACCACACCTGAAAATGGAAAGAAATCTCTTAGGTTCTGATTGGAATATTGTATTACACAAACTGCCTTCGTGTGTCTAGCCGTAGATTAACTAAACAAATTTGAAAGTCCTACAATTTAAACAAGAGAATATTCTGTACTAATAAGCACTCGTTATGGTAAACTCAATGCCCTTTAATTAAAGTATACAGTTTTTATTATTAAGTACCTAAAGACATTAATTCTGTTAAACCAAAGCCGCGCGTAATAAGTCTCTCAAATAAACGGATGAAGATATAGCTGCTTTTACCCACGGTAACAGGTATATTTAAATCCGAATACCAATGAAGCGGAAAGCATCGTAAACAAAAGCGAATACGTACAATAAAAAATATAATGAAAACGCCAGAAACGGACGTGGACCCGAATGAGCAAACAAAGTTAGCGCTCGACCGGACTAATGGGAACGCATCCCATGCATCGAGCGCCAAATTTTAATGCAAACCGTTTTATATTCGTTCGGATGCGCGCAAATCCGAATTGATCATAATTCGATTTGGTGCGAAAGATAATTGCAACTGCCACTGGCGCTGATTGAGCACAGAGTAAAAAATGCTCGGTCGACATACGCGGCCGCGCTCCGCCTCCCTACTCTGTGACCTGCACAATCACACGCACCATTGTTTGAACATCGCAGTTCGCTGATGATGTTTGCTCACCTTTATACATATTTCTTCATTTCACTGCCATCACTGAGATCCACGTGGAATTCGTAATTATCTGCTAATATGTTAACGCTCTTCATTAGTTACTTTACCGTCAACAGAATCATACAATTACACGAAATGAGTGAGCATAGAACGTAATGAGTCTCTTATGTAAGTTTATAATATAGTCGTAATGACTAAGTAGAGTTGAGTGATTTGAGCTGATTTTCAGCGACTTCAAAGTTTAGTCGACTGAAGTGACATCACAAGCCGACATAAACTTGGTACTTGCTAATTGGTTTATTATGATGAACACAAACAAATATTAATTACTAGCTTCTGCCCGCGACTTCGTACGCGGATCCTGTCCCTTATGCCAGCGACTGCGGGGTCAGCAAAATTAAAGATCTGGATCGTCTGATGTTGAATTTAAAGGGCTCGTTGACGGGAAAATAACAGAATACGCAAAATCATCCGAAACGTTCCATAGAATTAACTTTTGTACGTCAACGGCAAAAGCACAGCAGACTAAACAAAACGCTAAGAACTAAAGCGCAATAGGCGTGACCATAGGGATAAAAATAGTGACTCTAATTAGTCCGCATTTAAGTGGTTTTAATGAACGGGCCCTTAAATAACAAAGTAGTGGTGACCTAGTGTTTAGAGAACCAATCTCTCAAGTATGCGTGTGTGACTGCGATTCCAGGTCTGGCAAGTACTCGCCAATGCAACTTTTCTTAGTTCGTATGTACTTTCTAAGAATATTTTGGCCACCAATGACCGGTTTTGAAACCAATGACTGTGTTTCGGATGGCACGTTAAACTGTAGGTCCCGGCTGTCATTGAACATCCTTGGCAGTCGTTACGGGTAGTCAGAAGCCAGTAAGTCTGACACCAGTCTAACCAAGGGGTATCGGGTTGCCCGGATAACTGGGTTGAGGAGTTTAGATAGGCAGTCGCTTCTTGTAAAGCACTGGTACTCAGCTGAATCCGGTTAGACTGGAAGCCGACCCCAACATAGTTGGGAAAAAGGCTCGGAGGATGATGATACCTGATTAATTAAAATCTAGCTGACTGCCCCCTCGTCCCCCGCGGTACTGAGTAGGCTACCCTGTCACGAAGATAAATGGAAAAGAATACAACACTCAAATAGCATTAAAACTCGAACATTCATTCTAAAAAGTTTTGTAGTAAAAGAGTAAAATTGACGATGATATACCATCACCATTGAAAGCCTGTCCTAAACTATTACCGCCTTCACCGCTTGGAGGTACTTGCAGCTTATTATATCATTATACAGTGAAATTAGAGATAGCTTTCATTTCCACATCAGTTGTTTCTGATCTTCGATTCTCATAAGTCAACAGAAAATATACATCAGATCGAACAACTTTTGCTAAAACGTCATTTCAAGTGTAGTAGGGCACTTGGAGTTCAACTTCAGATGTTTTAGATCTTCGATTTTTGTAAGTCAACAGAGAGTGCTCATCAGATTGAACAACTTTTGCTAAAACGGTATTCCTATGTATGCTATCGTGTAGCTGGGCTCTTGAAGTTCCGCATCAGATGTTCCAGATCTTCGATTTTTATATGTCAATAGAGAGTGCTTATTAGATTGAACAACTTTTGCTAAAACGTCATACCTTTATATGCTATAGTCTAGCTGGGCTTCTGGAGTTCTACATCAGGTGTTTTAGATCTTCAATTTGTATAAGTCAACAGAGAGTGCTTATCAGATTGAACAACTTTTGCTAAAATGTCATACCCGTATATGCTACAGAGTAGCTGGGCTCTTGGGGTTCCACATCAGGTGTTTTAGATCTTCATTTTTTATAAGTCAGCAGAGAGTGCTTATCAGATAGAACAACTTTTGCTAAAACGTCATACCCGTATATGCTACAGAGTAGCTGGGCTCTTGGGGTTCCACACCAGGTGTTTTAGATCTTCATTTTTTATAAGTCAACAGAGAGTGCTTATCAGATTGAACAACTTTTGCTAAAACGTCATACCCGTATATGCTACAGTGTAGCTGGGCTCTTGGGGTTCCACATCAGGTGTTCCAGATCTTCAAATTTATTCTCTCAACCGAAAATGCTCATCACGTGGAACAATTTTTGCCATGGCACCATTTTTGTATCTCTTATAATTTTGCTGATCTGTTGCAGTTCTACACCAGGTCTTCAAGTTTCGAAGATAAATTATAGCCTATATGTTGCCCCGACTTTATACCGATACAACAAAGAAAAAATCATTGAAATCCGTCCAGTAGTTCCGAAGATTAGCGTGTACAAACAAACAGACATACAGACATACAGACATGCAGACATACAGACATACAGACAAAAATTTTTTTTTGGATTTGTGCTCCATTACTGTTTCTAAACCCCACCCAATTATTATTTTTTTAATATATTCAATGTACAGACACAGTTTTTTTACAGATTTATTATATGTATAGATATAGATTACTCGCCGCCTACATATTTCTACGTAAATTCTCCTTGGCAGTGATCATGACAAACGTTAATGACCTGCTTGTGTTCTAGAACATGTCGAATGCTTTATTACTATTCCACATGAACAGTTGTCGGAAGATTCCCAAAGCTGGTCTGGTGCTCTATAAATATTTAGGAGTATAATGTGACAGTTTTCATATGAGTATGGAATTATGTGGAGATGCACATGTGGTGTGACTAAACGCTCAACGTGTAGCTGACATTGAAACTTAAGATATATTGATGCTAGTTTGGTGTTGTGTAGGCAGTTAGTCGTATGTCAGTGCGTGCACAGGTGCTGGCTGGAGCTGCATCCGCATACGTGTCGTCGCGTGTGACGGCCGCGTCACGTCAGTTATGACATATTGATGGCCCTTGATCTCGTTATAGCTCGCTAATGCAGTGATGCGGCCCACTCGGCGAACGTGACTTACTTCCATACACATCGCCGTGATTTACAAGATGTTCGCGCCAACACTACACTCGACAAGGTTCACTGCAATCCCTAAAGTTAACAACCAATGATAATCCACTGACAAACATGTGGGTATTAACGGTTAATTATTTTCATAGCACCGTTCCAAATATAATTTGTTGCATTGCACCTACTTCTGTTACAAATCGTTTCGAATTCAGGTCATTGTTAGACTTCGCGGTATTGTCGATTACTCATACTAAAGACCTCGACGCTCGCCGTCGATGCAGAAACGCTTGTTGCGTTTAAAATCCAGCGTACTAAAGTATTAATTTTGTCATTTACTATTTATTAACAACGAACTAATTGTGAGTATCTCCTGGAATTATGCTGATACAAAAAGTGCACTGAGTACTTCTTGTGTGAGAAGAAACTCTGACCTGTTATAACTATTCGTAATTTTGGTTACAATTCAAAAAGCAGGCTACCTGTAGGCATGCGTTATAGCATGTCCCTTAGTATTATCATATCGTTAATGTGCATTTATTCACATCAATTCTATGTATGATAAAAATACGACCTTTAAATAGCAGGTTATTTTAAATACGAAAATTGAGAAAAAAAATATTGAAGCTACGAAGTCGAAACTAAAATCAAAAGTGTATATAGTATTTCGCGGTAGATTTGTTGAACAAATGAAGTCGAAGATTGCTGAAGTTCATCATTTCGTTGGATCTAAGAGAAAATCAGTGCTGCCGAGTGGAAAGGTCCCACGTAGATACGTGCCCGGCTTAGCCAAGCGGCAAGCTCGCCGGCGCCGGCGACTAACGAACACACGCGCTCGCCTGATTGGAGCCGGAGTCACGGCGAGCCGATCGCCCCCAGCACCACGCCTTCCGCATTATTTCCGAATTGGAAAAAATCAAAGCTCCCACAACGTATGCGGCATCCGCAAACAAACAAATAATACAAAAGCCACCGCCAATACAAATGAGTACCGATACGACGGCGAGCGGAATGCGAAGTCGAAGTGAAGCCGAGCGTATGCCCGAGGCAAATAAACGTCCGCCGATGTGTTTGTAGGAATTCGTTGCGATGTTTATCGAATGTGATGCGTGCCCCTAATGTAAATACTTTGCTGAATTTTCCTACCGATATGGGCCATAAAATCATTTTGTGAAGGTGATCCCTCGAAGCGAATTAACGAGTGGAATTTTGTAGTCGTAAATCGAATGGCTTTCGATCTATAGTGGCACATAAATGTACAAACAAACGGCAATAATAAATATCGGGTGGGCAATTAAGAGCAGGGTTGTTGGGACAATCGAGCGCAGCATCGAAATGCACTTTGCAAATGAACCGAATTGGGCGGCGAGGGCGGCGCGAGGTGACGACCCGGCAAATGTAATTAAACACAAGTGCTCACGCGCTGCAGATGCTCGACCCATAAGATACGTACAATTCAATTGTAATTATCGTGAAATCAATACAACTGACTGTTCGATTTGGTTGAGTATTCGTAGCATAGTGAATACGCAAATGAAAAGAAACGCTTGTGTAGTTACACCTAATATGTATTATGTAAATATAATTTTCAGGCGACGTCTTTTGTAGTTCTCTGATAGCAGATTAACTTAAATAAAAAAATTATAGAGTCTGAAATGAGAACATGACCGAAGTTAATATAATTAGGAAACGCATGTATAAAATTATGAATAAGTCGGCGACTGTCGACTGTCCAGGAACATGTCACTTGATCAGTTCGTCTCCGACTGCGATTGATAAACTAGACACTTACAGTCTTGAGTGATGCCAAAGCAATTAGCTTTATTGCCCTTTAATTTTACGCATCCATAATTTTCTAGCGAACATCAATATAAATCAACAATCACTATATCCTAGTAACCTTGAGGCATAACATTGCACAATTCTAAAGTTTACTTCTTCTTGGCAATAAGTCAGTCTTTTAACACATCGTTAATTTAATTACTCTTTAACGTCAGCAGAACAGATAAAATGATTCTGAGAACAAACGGGGTGAAGTAAATGAAATATATTTACCTGTGACTTAAAGCTCTGCTGAACCATTACTAAAAACTAACAAGTATAAACTTAATTCTCCTTTCTCTTATCCATTAAAATAATCGAGAAAGCTACGAAGATAAAAAATCTTGGTAAGATTTAAGTAAACTCTCGCATATACCAGCTCGCCTCATTCAAATCCGTAAGGGGTAGTTTAATACAGTTCCCTCGGCAAACAGTGGCAAGCAACAATGGTTGAGTATTAAAATAAACAGAGCGGCGCGTCGCCATGTGGCTCGGTCGTGGCGAGCAAACACAACACAGACTAATGTATTCACAGGCTGCACATACAGCGCCCGCGCCCGGCGCCGCCTCCTCGCCTACAACTTCACTTTGATTTACTAATTAACCTATGACTTGCATAACTCCACTTGCAACAACATCACAATCAAATGCTTGCGCTTATAATATGTAGATGCTACATCATTTTTCATCAAATTAGCTAGGGGGAGCCGGGAGTCATCTGTTCAGCCCATTATTTGGCGCTTCAATGTAAAAAATATGAGCGCGCTAAACGTAGTGGAAACTAAAACGATTAAGTGCTACTTTATAGATCCTGCTTATAAGCAAATGCATTTATCAAAATGTGAATAAAACTTGCTTGACAAGTTTCTTGATAAGTGCATAGATCACTATTTTTACTGAACATAAAAGCTTTCCTAAAGCAACTAGTTCTGCAAACAACGTTTCCAAATTACTTTGACCGTGTATGTAGGTAACGGATCGGAATCCTCAATAAATAAATAACACATATTTATTTACTGAAACGCTATAAACCTACGAATAGAAATGGCTAGGAGCGTCACTAATTGGCAAGTTAAAGCTATGAGTAATAAATAAAGGCTCGCCATGTGTTTGCGCATTCAACTAGCGTTATGTGCAAAGGTTGGAGTCGACACGGCCGTCTTTATTTGACACGTTGTCAGAGAGGGCACGAGCCCTCGAGGCGTATGAAAAACGTGAGGCCGCGCGGAATGATCTAATTGTATTCATTAGCCGGGCCAGGCCGCGCAAATATTGACACGAGCGGGACGCGGCCTCGGACCGGGGGCTCGGGCCCGGGAGCCCCAGCAACGCTTTGATCATAACCGATAGTTAGAGAGGTGATATGTAGAGAACTTGTTACATGGATCTCGCAGTTCACATGAAATAAAATGAATTAGAGCGGTAAAGTAAAATTACACCGTTTTGGGATTGAAGCAGGGATAAAGGTATTTTGTAGTGATGCTCATCACATTTATGAACTACCTAAATAAAATAAAAAAGGTCACTTGGACTACTTAAACATGAGCCTAAATCTTACCTACAGGTAAATAAAAGATTTTAATTTTGACACGACTATGAAACAAGTGTATGCTATAAAACAGGTACCTAATTTATTCACAACACAATGTATCCTTATCCTACAATAATGGTACTTAATCTAAACATCGTGAGCTAAAAATAATTAGCTACCAATCTCACTGAAAACAAAGTGGGTCTGCGTAAAGTTAATACAAAATAAATCAATCGTCAGGCCGACGCGGTCGAGCGGCCAAACATCGCGAACACACCCCACTGTTTATACTTAGCGGATGAAAAGGCAACACCGAACGCCCCGGAATAATATTAGCTACCCTCAATAAGCCATTGAAATCTATCAACTGGGACCTCGCACCACGAAAGGCAACTCTATGCTGCGAACATTACAGTTCAATTTTAAATGTAGGTATAATTTTCATAGGACGTTTTGGTGAGGTATTATTTTTTTACTAACTGGTAACATGTGTTAACATTTGATGATAATCCAGGATTAACACATCATAATAAAGAGATGAATGCATCGTTTATTCAGGCCGTATGTCGGCACCATTCGACAGCGTTTAGTGAATGACAGGTGTGTTGACGCAACTCATCTTATTTGATTGGATTGGATTTAACTGGGTCGCTAAAGATTTTGCATTAATTATATTGGTGTGATGCGTGTTTAATAGTTGTTGTTGGGATGACTGCGGATTTGGTTATGTTAAGTAGCTTAACAGACAATTAAATAAACAAAAAAAAAAAAACAGCTATTACTTACGTCCTAAAGTGACTCTTTAGCAAAAGCTTTTCCTCTTTAGCTTTTCCTCTTAGAGCAAAAATTAGGTTCTTCCATGGAATTTATAACAAGAAGACAGACCTTATTGTCTGTAATATTTAACTGAAAAGATAGTGCCACCATAATAAGAGTGTAACCATAAGATTATCTTAAATACATAGCTCTATCGGTATTTAGAAATATGTGTATGTATCAGCATCCTTGTACATCGTAAACATTTTTCAAATATTCTAGTGTTTAATATACTTCCACATGATCATAAAATAAGCTAGCAATATAATGGTCATAGTGACGTCACAGTTCGCGACAGATGTGAGAGAAGCGTACGGTCCATTACTTGTCACCCCTATTATCCAGTGCTTAGTAAATAAACATTGGATTAACTATTAACTAGAAATGTATGACGTTTTCATACACTTTTGTGTTCAAAGTTCATAAATAATATTCATAGGAGTAAACTTTGGCCTGTTGAGAAATATCGGCTGGCGATCAACTGAATTACAGGACTTTTTCTTTTTTTAATATCAGCGTATAACTTTAAAAGAAAATATTAGACTGAGTGAATGAGAAGTACAAATAGGTATGTTGCAGCTAACAATATCGAAATCACAACCCGAGATAACAGTAAAACAATTAATCATTCGTAACTAATCGATATCTGACTTCCCTAAACCATTCGATCGCCTCCCTCTGGGTTTTTCAATTAAAAATGTAACAGATTTGAATCGATTTTGACGAATCACCGTGATTGGTCCGAGTTGCTTCCGCGAGACAATGCTTGTAATCAGTTTGATCATGGCACGCGACACGACAAATAGCCGATACTGATCGGCAGATGTTTAGTTAGGACTGTCTCCCGAATTTACTTTGTTGATTGAACTTTGAATTTATCATCTACAACAAACCATACAATTCAATATTGCACAGTCAAATATACACGAACATAAAGTTAAGGACATTATTGACATATTCGTATATGACTATGAAACCAATACGTTTGACTGACCCCACTGGTGTTTATAATATTTTTCCGTTTATAGCCAGTATTTTGAAGACCCAATAAACATCATACCTTAGCCGTAAACTGATGTCATATTTCGCGAGGTATAAAATGTTATGAATATTTGTAATAGGTAGAAATACATTTTAGCATTGTGTAATTGAATTTTAAGTCAACCAGTTTTGCTGTAATTGAGTGTTTTAATCATTATAAAAAAGAGGTATAAATATTTGCTTTAAAAATGAAATTGCCGGAATCCAAGAATTACTTATGAAAATTACCCAAAATCTAAATAAATATGTCGACACAAAAAAAAGTTTAGTTGCTCTGTGGAATTTATTTGAATAAAAATAACATGTAAGAAATGAGAGACAAACTGGCCAGTCATTAATTTTTTTGGACAAAGAGGCTGCACCAGTTTCCACCTATTTTGAAATACACTAATGGTTTGTCATTTTTGTGATTTAAATTCCGAACAAATATCAACAGAGTTGCAAAGGTATGACAGGCTGAAAAAAATAGAACTAACATTTCTTTTTTTAAATCAGATACTACAACTTCGACATACCATGTGCGTTAAAATTGCAATGATGAGCAAGATATGAGTAACACTCTATAAAATAAATAGGGTAAATGAGTTGCGATTTTTATAATGATAAATGTTATGAGGAAGGGGCAAGAAAAAATGAATAAACTAGAGTTAATGCACGGACAATAGAGTCACTTGTCCCTCTGTCGTTGTTAAATGGTTCGTGAGCTTAGTAACTTTTGTCATTGCCACCGCCAAATGTGGGGCGGTGAGGACCAAATGTATCATTGAATTCATTGATCCTACTATTCTGTCATTAGCTGGATGTAATGTAGACTGTGTTTTATAGGCAACATAGATTCAGTATTTTTGTTCTTTATTTTTTGGACATGGATGGAAATTGAAACTGTTGGTAATAACTGATAACTTTTACATGATATAACTACCAAATCACTTAAACCAATATTATGTAAGTCGTCAATTCAAAATTATTTAAGTAATGCAAGGCCACATCATCCCGAAGAACTACGTGCTACATAATAAGATGCACTCAATACGCTCGGCATTATGCATAATTAACCATATAATTAAAACAAAAAACGTCTTTCCCAAAAACGATCTGAGTCCACCCAAAACTACATACATATATGAATGAACAGTTCCCCCTATGGTCATATTCCTCGGCGCATCGGTTATGACGCTCATATATTCCCGACGTACGATACTTTGTGACAGCCGCCTATGTCCCCTGCCGAACTTGCGACACAATCGTAGAACAATGAACTTGCTGTTTAGAATTGCAATGACTTATAACTTTTACGAAGATAAATGTGATTGGTAATATTTCTGAAATGGGAGTAAATGAAAAAAAATGGTCTTGTGACTTGTAATGGTCTCAAATAGTGAAGCATATCTTTTAATTACATAAAAAGCTATTGTTTAAAGGTGAAGTTACTGTTAGCCTAAACCGAAACTAGCTGAAGCTGTATTAAACCGTATTTCATAACGGCAGCATCTTTTTCAAACTTACTATACCGTGGGAAATAAACAAACAAAAAACCAATAAACACTAAATGGTCTATCACCCTGTATTCCTGTCACCCACACCATGGGAAAAGCCAAATTACAATACCCAAGACATTTCCATACATGGGGTTTCACAGAGCAATTTTCTGCTATTCGAATTGTATTACTATCCCATAGAGACGCGATAGTTGCACTTGATCGCACGAATCCCTTAGGACATTACAACAAGTCGCGAGCTAAATGAAAAATAATTGCACGAAACGGCCAAAGGGTGACATAGACAGACAGAGATAGAAAATTGTCAACCAAACAGGTTAGAAAGAGATGAAAATATGTTTGTAAGCTACTCGTAAGCTAGTTAGAGTTGTATAATCTGAACTTGGTATAAACGCTTCGGTAATTGTTAGTGGGCAAACTTCGATACCTTTGGGACGTCTGATGTGAGAACTACGGAAAGAATTACTTTCACACGTTTGCGTGTTCGTGGGATATAATTTAATGATACACAGATTTTTCGCAATGACATTCATGGGCCATAAATTTTTATATGAATTATATTTTGATACGTTCTCGTTAGGTTATCTTCTTTATGCGTTCTCATCTAGCTTATAACTCAGATGGTGAACTAAAATATCTATGTTATACTTGGGCTGCAATAAAAAGGTTTCCATGTTCAAAATAATCACGTTTGTTTATGAAAACAAATCATTATTATGGCCTATGACGTATTTCGTAGCGTTTTCCGTAGCCCGTAGCCCGTAGCACACCCTCCGTAGCTCCTCTACATACCTACGACCTCGAGGCACTTTTTAATCGCTTTAAGTGCTTGCTAGGATTTCCAACACTTATTTATCGTGAATAGCTAAAGAAGAAGAATGGTGTTTTATGTGGGAATAATACTATTGTTCGCTCGGAGGTAGAAAGCCAATTTAATCTGGAGTCATATTTTAGATAGTCGTAAAACATTGCCTGTCCCTCAAAAATAATATCTTATAAACATTCCTGTTTTAAAGATTTACGAAAAGTGAAAAGGTTACCATTAAGTTTTAGACGGACAAAGAAATCTTATTCATTGTAACAGATTCATATTTGTCCATAATCCGAAAATAATAAACATATCCTATTTTGCAAATCGTGTGAAAATGCGAGAGATGTTAATCAATTAAGCAAGGCAGATTATCGTCACATCACAGCCATGGGAGTGAGTGGACACGGTGCGCCGGAGCAATCGGCCGAACATCTCCGATCTTCCCACGGAAACTGCCGAGCTTGTCTCGTCAGCCCTCGTTGGTACCGTGTCAAACAAATGTCACGGCTCGTATGCAGTTTAATGGAGATAGTACCTCTGATGATCGTAATCTGATACGCTTGTTCAGCGCTTTATAGAGTTGTTGTGTTATAATCACTTAATTTGACTGTTCATTTCCTAGGGTCATTTTATTGATCCTTCAGAACTGACACAAGTACCGTGTTATTTCAACTTTTCAATATTCCCAAAAACTATAAAACCATTAATTAATATTTTTAATATTGTCATAAAACGTCGTTTAAAAAAATATTTGTGATAAAAGAAATGGTTACAATCGTTATGAAACAAACTAAATCCACGAAAGTTGGTCTTGAGATAATACAATAGTGATATGGGATCAAGCCCCATAAGTTTATGCGCTACCCTACTGACAAAAGCAGGAATCACTAGACAACAGCGTCCCGCCACTAAGTGATTACTTAATCCGCTTTTATCGTTAGCCGAACCGACGGCAATCAACGCGATTAACTAAGGGTTAACACTAAACCGTACCATTACTTAACGCTGTTGTTTCATTTAGATTCTAACCACTTAATATATGATATTGTGTACTCGGATTTGGGATGAAAACTATTGTAAACGTACAGCAGGTAACGATATATTTCTGATAAAGATTTTTCTGTAATTAAACAAAAAATGTACCTAACTATCGAAAGAAAATGGTACACGGAAAGAAATGTGTTTCAATCAGGTAATGAATTTTGATTATACAGCTATAAACAACGCCCAACCTAACGCGTACTTTCAACACTAGATAATAATTTTCCTTCCGTACCCGATAATAATATTATTATGGTTCTGTCGGCCCATAAAACTCAATTGGAGTAGACAATGGCAGTTTTATTCCCCATTTGAAGTGCAGCGAGCGACAAACATTTGTGGCAAGTGTATCTAATCAGGCGAGCGGCGGCCGAGACGCGGCGCGTGCGGGCCACGTGACGCGCGCGTGTCGCACCTGCGCGCACGCAGGGTCACAATCTGCCCGAAACCGATCCCAATGCGAATCTGTGTTGAAATAACAACTACTGATTTTAGACGCCCTTGGACGAACTCAAAGTCTTTGAGGACAGTATCGGATGATTTAAAACAATATTCTGAGAAGGTCTTTTTTTACTACACATAAATAATGACTGCAATAAAAATAATGCAATGCCAAGATTTAGAAAGTCAAAATATAATTATGCGGGGGACATTAGAACGTTCTAACATTAAAATGATCAAAACAAGTTTCGATCACTGTATAACTTTCATTCTTAAATTGAACGTCTCTCTGCAAGTCTCCACAAGGGCGTAAAACCAATTACGAGAAAGCTATGGCAGACGGTGCATCAGCCCCGGCGGTCCCGGTGGACTGCAGGCGCAAGATCTTAGATCGAGAGCTGGATTGACATTTTGTTGGCGGATCCCGGCGGGTTGCATGTCAATCTTTATTGCTGCCTCACGGGCCAGCGAGAGCCCCTGTCACGTGTCAGGTGACCACGGCCACCAGGCTTGTAATAACAATGATGCTTGCATCCTCACTGAAGATGAATAAAATAAACGGTATCTTGTTGTTCATTAGTGGCTGGTATTTCTATTATTCATGGGCATTTATATCATGATGATATAATTTCATATCATGTAATTATCAGAAAGTATAGTAAAGAATTGGAAACTCCATACTGAAAAATACGAGGTTTTGCACTTTTATATGTGATTTTTTGCTATAGGTAATCGAAACGTATCGGGTGTAGGATAAAAACAGAGCATGATAGCCAATGTGTTCATTAATGAAACATGAACAGTAAACACAATCCCTTGTCTCAACTCGAACTAATCTCTCGCGCCGCACGGGGATAACAATAAAACCAAAATCGTCTGTGATAATATAGAATTTATTGACTCGGACGCCACCGTGCAACACCGCTTGATGGATTAAATTGCCCTATCCCTATGACAACGTTGGCACAGAAAAAATACGCTGTGTATTAAAAAGCAGCTGGTCATTTTTCAAGTGATTCCTTTTGCTCTAACAGAACAGTTGGCCGACTTTTTGTTTCCACCGGACGGGGGCTTATGGCAAATTGTGCGTTTGCTTAACGCTTTCGCCCACGAGCACTGTTTGCCAACAGCCTCTGATGAATTTGGGTAGGAGCCGCGTGTTGAATTAGGACACGCCGCTCTTGACGTGCATATTTTTTTTATGTAAATTCATTGCTGACCACGGTTTCCGTGATTGTTTGGACTCCTAATTACATTAAGCCAGCATAATTCAAATCTTTTGTTTAAAATTAAACTTCAAACAAAACTATAAATACCGTTAATACAGTCACCAAACAAAATTAATTAATATTCATAATTTAAAACACGCCGCTGCTTAATTATAGATATAAAATACGGTGCAGCATTAAATTGATATTTGTTTATTTACCGAAAAACAACCCGCTCGTTGCAGTTATCCGGTTTTAATTGTAATATGTGAATTCGTATTTTCCAGGCGAGTTTTAATTATCAGGAGTCGCGCGCGCTTGAGTTACGCGACCGCCCGCAATATTTATGGCGGCACCCCACCATTCCAATACACTTTTTAACGTAATGAGCGCTCGTTGCCGCGGGAGGGTGCCACCCGCTTATGTATACAACAACGCGATTGTTTATCCATTACACAGAGCCTATATACTGAAATATACCTACTGTGTTATGTCGTTAGTACAGCGGTAACCGAATCGAAAATACAAAAACAAGTTTCATGAAAATAAATGAAACAGAATGTAGGTTTGTGTCGTTGGGCACAATAAGAGTGTCGGTTGCGCCGAGGGCGTCATATCCCGGAATACGTGATCAGGTCGCGAGTCACCGCGCGTCATACGTGATCAGATAACTATAAGACGGCGCAGCACTCTCCCGATTCTGAATTGCATTAAACATTCAGGAGCAGCACACGTCGCACATCTGACTCACATAAAAATGAGCGCTTATTATGAAATTAACTAGAGCAACCGCACGATGTCTGCTCGCTTTTTTTCGTAGGCACCGCCCGTCAGCCGCACTCGAATTACTGGACGCTAATTGGACTGTGGAAATGTGACGGACGGCGCGGGAAACCATTTATTTTTTTCAAGCCTACCGTGCGTTTAGCAATAATCTCCCTAAATCCTTATTTTTTATATTATCTTCATTTTTGGTTTCACCGCATGCGGAATCAAAGAATAATTTTCAAAATATGAAATACGTTGATGAATACAAATTAATAACTCTAGCTCAGTAAATGGATGCAAATCAGTTTGAAATTGAATAGTGCTCAGTGCAAAACACATTTTATTTATTTCGATTTCCTTTTCTATTTTACCTAAAATCTTTATAATACCGGACAAAAAACACAGATTCAATTCTAAATACCGACTTCAAGTTTGTAAGATTCTATTAATTTAGAAGGAACTTCAAAATTAGAAACCTCAACAGCTCCTAGACATATTTCTAAAATTATTTTACTTAGAGAGCTCTATTAACCAAGAGTATATAGTAATAAAGTTTGTTCATTCCATCAACAGGACAATATATTTCACGAACCTGCACCCTAGCTTCAGTCAGGTCTATCTTCATGGCGATCTCCTCTCGCGTGTAGATGTCAGGATAGTGCGTCTCCTGGAAGGCTCGCTCCAGCTCCTTGAGCTGAGCTGATGTGAATGTGGTCCTTATTCTTCGTTGTTTGCGCTTCTCCGTCAGCGAGCCCTCGTGACCACCGTATACTTTGTACGGGAGGCCGGCTGTGGAAGATAATGTAGGTTGAAAAATTGTTACCAAGACATACAGCTTTTTTATATAGATGCGATATTTAATATGTAATGGAAATAAGGTACCTACCTAAGGTACTACCTAGATTTGTGATTCGTGATTTTAAAAAGATCTAGAAAGTGCGTATTTTCAAGTAGCTATTAAAACAAATGCTTTCTCTGTTCAAACGCTAACTGCGAACATGCTTGTTAAGTTTTATCTTAAATATTTAGAATTTTGAATAGGAGCTGTTAAGAAATAAATATTGTAAAGCATCTACGTAGTTTAGCTATCCAAACTGCGGATACTATTTGCAAATTATCTTTTCCAACAAAAGAAACAATTTTACTTTTAGTGTGTTTTATTTAATTATCATATTTTTTTACATTCAATAAATTCGACACAAATTAAAATCTTCGTAAACTGCAATGAGGCTCCACATACTATGTAATTTAATGAGTGTTACAAGTAGGTAAGAGCAAGGTGCACGGCTGGCGGCCATTTTTGTGTCCCCCTCGGAGACGCTCCCTCTCCTCTCAATACCTACGAATACAGTTATAGCTAGTACTGTTCCCGGGACTCTGCTCGCCACAGTTTGTTTCGTTTACATCTATTAGAAGACCATTGAGAAGAGAAAGATAAGTATATTATTATATGTCCTTGTTCCAAGTGAAAAGATTGTTTACGTTCATTTTGTATTTCAGACATAACGATTATAATACCTACGAATAATACGTATAAAATATTGAAAAAGAAAATAAGTTTATTCTTTCTATCTGAGTGTGCATGAAAACATAAATAAAGATTAAATGACAGCGTTCAAACATTTCATTTAGCTTTTTTGTAATAATATGGATAGTTAATAAGCGAATTTACGTTACAATAAATTCGAAGAGAATTAAATCATATCCATACGGTAATTATATTATATTTAAAAAAAAAACGCCTGCCCCAAATTTTCAACCACAGTAAATGCTACGAAAACGTAGAAAAACTCGTAGCGTTAGGTTGTCGCGTGGCATAAGTATCGATCGTTGTAGCGCTACGCCGTAGCCCGGTGCTACGTGAGGCAATGGACTCCTTTTTATTTAGCGTCGCGTGCAACTTTGTGCAACTTAAATTAAAGTAAATTCATGGAATTCAATGTTAATATTTTGCAACTACGTTTGTATTATTTATCTACTTATCTAAAGTTACGTCTCTTGTCTGATTATAATAAAATGTGACGTAAACGACTTCATTCCGTGAAATGTAGGTACAAATCTTATCATTTTTTTCTTCATAACATTTTTTTTTGTTTTGTGATCACACACACAAAGATATCAAATGTACTGTAACTGATCTCCTTTTTCAGCATCTCTTAAGGGACCATTTAGCAGTAGGCGGAGACATCCTCCACCGTTTTATTTACCAAACAATGGAATAGGCTGTAACCATAAAATATGATCCTATGAAAGCATAACCCTAACCGGCTTAGACATTAGCTGCGGCAGGCTGAGCAGACCACAGACCGCACGCGCGCAGCGACAATTACCTCAAATGAACCGGAATTAATCGAGACTCGCTTCTTGGCCGAGCTGCGGTCTCATTTGCATTATTAATAGAGGCTGCGGGGCGGAGCACGGGCGGGGGGGGGACCTCGTGTCACTGCCCCCGCAACCCGCACCCCCCGCGCAATTTGCGGGATCTAATGAAGAGGATCTTTGCAAGATGTTTCTGTTCATAAGATGTTTAATTTGAGTTTGCAGTTCGTGGGTCAGGCAGGGCCGCTCATTGTTATTGCGAACGTTATGTTTTACTGGAGCCTGAAGAGCGAGCTTTTACTGCTCCAGTATTTTTGTACCTTTTCAGTCTTTAATATTCATGGTTGGAACGTGGACTTACATCTTTGGGAACTTTAAAAATCCTCTGCTCATTTACTTATACTTCTCGTAGCCCTAGCCTTAAATATTAAGGCTTTCATTAGACAATATCCATAAATTATTGAAGGTTAATGTCGGCAATTAGCAGGCGAGTCACGTGGTGTGACGAGGCTTAGGTGCGTGCGAGCACGTGGCGCTAATGAATCGTCACGCGGCGATTAATTCACAGGTGATATGATCCGTGGCCCCTGCTCCCCCCCTCCTCCCCTCCGGCACTCCGCCAGTTAATTACAAGACGGCGAGACTGCTTGAAGGGCGCTAAGGACTTTATCAGAACCATATTTACACTTGGGAATCTTACGTTTTGGAATATTCTTACAACTTCCTGGATATGAAGTTTGGATCGCAACCAGCTTGTTTCTTTCAAACACTTTAAAGTCTTCGTATTGGCTAATGCTTATAGTCCAGTTTGCGCTAATTTGATTAATAAATAGGATATGGTTATGGCTATGCTCCCTGAGCAACAAGCCATAGTAACTAACACAATTAATGTGGAAATACGTTTGAATACTCTTCTATGAAGGCTATAATCCCTCGAGTTGGGATTTACCGAGTGAATTATATCGCGATCCATCTCTATGTGAGCCGTGGTTCATTTTTCTCGCGTCACGCGAAAAGTTCGCCAACATCCATAATGCAGGCGATGTCGGCGCGTCATCGCGGCATATTGCGCCACCGCCCCCCGCGCGCCGCGCACCCTCGCGCACCCCGCTCGGCAAGGGTTACAGCTTAGATTAATGAATACTGCCCCGCGACCGTGTTACACGGCTTCCTCACGCCTTCACGCCTCCATATATCACCCACTGGAGACTTAAACTTTCATTCTGTTACATAAGTCTAAAAATCTTGAAAAATTTCGAGACTATAATAAAATGGAATAAGAGCAATGTGTACTGTGTAATATGTAAAGCAATATATTTTATATTACAAATAAACATGTGGGTAAATTTGCGTAATGGCAGCAGTAAAACGGAACACTTCGTGGAGCTAAATAAAATTGCGCGGGGTGAGAGACCCGCCGCCTATCGTTACCATTTACATAGAATTATAATAGATTTTCTCATGTGTGTACATATTTTTGTGTAAAAAAAAATCGTTTTTTTGCAGTGTTGATAAAAGGCATAGAATGTTTACGAAAAATAATTGAAAATAGAGCCTTTACTTTTAGTCCCATGCACCTTATGTAAAATAAAAAAAAACTCTCTCATGTGCAAACCGCAAAACAAATTCCAAGGCAGTTCAACGACTTAGCAATGCTCAACCAAGATCGAGTGACGAGCTTGTAGGTATAGCTTTAACATATTCACATTTGCAAGAAAACAATAATTTCTTTTCTAAAAATAAAAGTCAGCGTCCCTCGTCGAGTGCGGCGCAGTAACATTGTAGAAGTTACGATCGCGGCTCCGGCTCAGCTCAACTGTGAGATATTGCCTTTTTTATGACCCACTCTACTATACTATACTATACTGGGACAGAATAGATCACATGATACGATAAAATATTGCCCTCGGTCCTCGCACCAAATCGAATTAACCCGTCCACTTGCATACAAAGGCGACATGAGAATAGAAATGGCGATATCGAGTTAGGATAGCGACCTGTTTTCCCTCCGCAATGCTCAGTTTTGTGGACGTGGGACGAACACATAAAATGTTTGCTTTACGCGAAAATATTCTGAATCGAGATTTTTAAAAGACATCGCTTAGTATCTTTTCTTACTGCCGGGATTCGTCGTTATGTATTTTAGCCTTGATAATAATTGAATATTTGATGTTTAATGACTTGTTCTTTTAGTTTTCTCAGGCAAATTAAATGAAAACTAAACCTTATTAAAACCACTCCTGTTAGAAAATGAATTCAACTATAAAATACACTATAAAATTTTCATTTAGAATTTTGATGTGTTAATTATGTATCTTTTCTATGAAGCAATAGTGAACGTCTTTGTGTTTTACCTAAAATTCAATGTAATGAAACCTTTTTTACATTCCCTAATCTATTCCAAGCGACAGGTGATTTGAAATACAAAACAAAAAGAAGTTTAAAGTTTCTAATAAGACTATTCCGAATGTTATCATATAATAAGTCTACACAGAATGCAAATGGAATCAGCGTAATCTTAACCCCGTAATTCTTGTAATTGTACTACAATTAATACACAAACTTGTAATTAATTTCAGAGTGATTAACGGGCATAATCCGGAGTTACTCGAGATTACGTGAGAGTTGCCGCGCGAGGTAAGTTATTGTGTTGCGTGGGCGTCGCAGGGGCGCGGCGGGGCGGGGAGGGAGGATACGTCCACGCAGAGCCTCGAGCCGCAAGATGCAGAGAAGACTCGCTCCAGCTTCGCTGTCCTCCCCTTAAGATTCTCGCGGACGCCGTTGCCAATTAGGGACGCAATCGCTCACGCGGCGAGGAGCCTCCCCGCCCGGGCCCGCCCCACCCTGTGCACTAGTCTTTGTTTCGTGACCGACGTCGGCGTCGTCGCAACCTCCCGTCCCGCCACTTGTTCACCAAATGAAAACGGTTTCACTTTGGTATTACTAAGAGTAAAAGCAATAAAGATAAAGTTTAAGAAAGGTTTTCCACCTTTTTCCGCTTTGGTTTCCAAAGTTTATTTCGCCTTTTACCGTGACATTTTATAAATGATAGTAATAGGAGAAAGTTTCTCTTTGAAACAATACGAGGTTTTCTGGTTGAAGAAGTCCTTGATTTTAATATTGACTCATCCACCATGTATTCCCACCATGCGCTCATAGACCAAGAGTATGTAACCAAAATTTTATTTTACATATTTGTTGTGTGTTATATGTTTCGACTTACATATTGTTAAGAAATTAAGAAATATCTAATCATCGTATTGAGGCGTGAAGAAGAAGCTGTTGATCAGGCGATATGGAATCCATCTAATTTCATTAAACGAGCAATTCTTGTTTCGATTTTTATGATAATTCGTATGCTCCGGGTATCAGGAGCAAATGCTGCATTTTAGTAGATATTAGTAAAATATTATAAGTCAGACTTTAAAACGAAGTTATTTCAATATCGCATCTTAAAGGAAAATGTCAGTGTCCGAAGGTATTCAGATCTAGGACTACATTTACCATTAAATGTGTAACAACGTACTATATCAATGTATATTTTTATGCTGAAAGTGACATAAAAACAATATTCTAAATCATTTTAACAGTTTTCTGTATAGATAAATATTTAATTCAAAAACCACTTCTAAAAATGATTCTGTTTTACTGATTGAGAATCATTTTAACAATGGAGTCAATTCAATTACTATTTTGCTGACACGTTTGCTGTTTTGCTGTTTGTTACAATCATGAAAGTTAAAGTGAGAGTTGCTTATATTTTGGTCATAATGCTCCATTAAAATAATGTCAACTAAATTGTACAATACTTTCTTCTATTTATCTTGAAAATAATTGCATTTTAATAACTGCCCACATAAGCTGTAAAAAACCGATAAGAATTTACCAAAGTCCATTCCACAAATTTTATAAGCGACTTATAAAATGAACCTATGAAAACTGAATAAGTCTAACCAGCATATTATTTCACAGCCTAACAAGATTCATAACCGGGTTTCGCATCTCATATACCACAACATTCTTCAATTAATTATGAATTTAATTGTATTTCGGAAACCATCCTTACGTATTACGGAATGCAAGTTCTCTCAGTTCGCCTGTCCGTTGTTGCACTTACATCGTGAGAACCACTGATTCCATTTCCATGCATTTTTCATTTGTAATTCATTTGCTCATAGTCTGGATGTTGGATGCTAGACTTTATTAAACTGTGCCAAGGCTTAATGTCTATTGCAAAAGCTTGAGTTCAGTATCAATTATTCTTGAATGGATTTGCAAGAACAAAGCAAAATAACTTAATTTTTAAATTACTTTATGAATCAACTTGTGTTTACTGAAAGTCGGCTGACTGTTTAGTCTGCCGTTTGTGGGTGCTATTAGCCATAGTGTACCTACAACTGAGCATATTCAGTTATTATTCAAATCAGAATAGAAAAACGTATTTTATTCTTTAAGATGTTACTCAGATTAATATTAGTTTGTTACATATGAAGGTTTGACCAGACAATTATTACCTTGCGGTGAATAGTTTTATCAGCATGTCTTTTACAATGAAAATCAAATTAATTAATTACTGTGGATTCCACATTTTATACAGCTGACAGATGACTATCATCTGCTAAATATTACAATATTATAGTCCGAAAAGGACGTATATGACAGAACTTTAAAGAATATCCGCACAACTTAAGAAGCCCTTCTTCCCAAAGAGTGAATTAAAAAAAAACAGTAATTCCAGATAATATTTTTATAAGCGGAAAAATAATGTATCTTTTTATTGATGTAAAACCTAAGCAAACCCAAGATTTTTGGTATTATTTGGTCTTTATAAAGGTCTGTTATTACGGTTGCAATAAACTAATTTCTCAAGTAGGATATTTGCAGTTTGAGTTGTAACTTAAAACTTCTAACGTAATTCTAAGCTTTAATAAAACCTCAGTAACTCCTGTAAAACAAAAGATTTAATGCCTTTCAATCCTAACAATGTCATACTTACACTGTATGTGTATCTGAATACAAGTCCAGTTACTTGTCTGCTTTTAGTAATAAAAAGCCGCAAATGTTTTATTTTACAATAGGAAGGAATGCTAACAAGGATAAGTACCTACATCGCAAGACCCGAATAACATCATAGTTATTTCACATTGATATAATATTTGCAGGATTATTGTAGCAAGAAATGCTTTTTACTTATTCTTTCCGTGGAAGATACTAAAAAAAACTTATACGAGTTAATTCATGGCAAATAATTTTCTTACATGAATATATGGGAATATAAGCAACTATTTGATATCTAATGGAGTTAGCTATCAAAACCCGAAGATTGAACTGAACCTCCCAGCACAACCTGGCTACCTAAGATCAAAACATCAACTACCACATAAGTGTGCCAAGCCTTTTCCCAACTGTTTGGGATTGGCTTTCAGTCCCACTGGATGCAACTGGGTTCAGTTCTCCAAAAAATAAAACCAGTATCCCTTGATTACGCCGTGGCTTCTTTTTACCCGTAACGACTGCCAGATACATTCAAATGCTAGTCAAGATTTATCATTTAAATGAGCCATCGGAACAAACTAGTTCCAGCTTAGTTTCATTATAAAGAAAATGACCCATCCTAAACCGAATTGCCCAGCGTCGACTATAACCTGTGAACAATTGTCCTGTGGGATTGTTACAAGCCATGAACCTTCGTGGGAAATTAGTGACTATAACAATTCCATAATTTACGATAGTCAGCGTGGATATCATAGATGGTTGCCTAAGGAAAACACGACATTATTAAGTTTTCAGTGTGCATGCCCATATTTGTATTCCTCCGATAGACATTGGTTCTTTGTTGCTCATCGACAGTTTTCTAAAACTTGATCATTATATGCTCATTTAGTCAATTCATTCTCAAAACCTTTATTTGTACGTATAACGCCATCGAATAGATAATATATTCTTCAACAACGTCTATTGCACTTTATTTTTGACATTTCAAACTCGTTCTTATGTACCTAGATATTCTAAATGTAAACAACGTAAAACTGCTTACGCTCTCTTCACTTATTTATTACATAAGTAAAAAACAATATCCTATTCTCTTTTTTGTTTTATAAAACTAAACAAGGACTACATACACTACATAGTGAATAATAATCAGTGAATGACTCGAAAATTATAAATTTTAATAATAAGTAGTTTATTTTTTTATTTTCTTCATTTCTTTTAAAGAATAAGAAAATATTTACAGAACCCATTATTTTGTACAAATCAGTTAAAAAAAAAGCAAATACCTAATTGTATTAATCTTAAGATTGAGAACAACCTCTACATCGAGCGCTACGCCCGCCGTGTCGTAGCCGTAACCGCTACGTAAGTTTTACGGAGTCGTAACTTCGTAGCGCTACGAAAATGTGTTCGCACAGATTTATTCATGTTTGCTGAACGGTTAAGTATGTAAGTACCGTTTAACACTCAAATGTGACTTAAATATACAGGATTTTACTATTATAATAGGCATTATATCGAAATGTCAAGTAAACGAAGAAAGAATGATGCCGTCGGTCAAACTTTTTTGAGTACTTACGTTGCAAATTCATGGATGGCGGGAAGATGTGATGGTTTCTCATGGCAGCGTCCTGCGGGCGCGCACACTGTGGTGGCGGAGGCTGGTAGCGCATGCCTTGGTACCGGTAGGCCGCCTGAGACATCTGGCCGCACGAAGCCAGCTCGCCCCAGGACAGCTCGCCGCCGCCCGAGCCCAAACATCCTCCTTCGAAGCCGCCGCCGGCGCCGCTCAGGTATCCGTACTCCATGGCGTTCAGCAACAACACCGGCTATCTACCCAAACACCCTGACATGTGCTCCAACAAGACCCGGAATTAAAATTTTGCGTAAAATAACAATATAGTGGTGCGAAAGCGCCGCGCCGCGCGGGGCGCGTGCGTCTTGTGTCGGAGGGAGCCACGCGAAGGCTCACAGCCGCATAATTGGATGAGCCGCGACTATATCGAATTATGCCGATTACAGATGGTATCGGATCCCAACGATAGTTTTTGCCGGCGCGGAGGACCGCGCGCTCGCCCCACTTGAAATCGAATGATAAGCCTAATTCAATAAGGACGATCCTCGAGGACGGGGCGGGGCGCGCACCCCCGGCGGCCGGCCAATGGTCGGTGCCGGCGGCGCAGAGCAGCCTCGCGATTGGTCGGCGCCGCACCCCCTCTCCGCGCCGTGACTCGGGGGTGCGTGTCACGACACTTGTCTACTTTTCTTTTCGCCGACAGTTCCTTTGTCATTGAGGAAAATAAAAAAGTTGTAATTAACGATCCAGGTAGGTACCTACTTAACGAATGACTGTAGGTATTTAATCTGCAACTTTGTTTCATAGAATAATATTTAGTTAATTAATAAAAAAAGTAACAAAGCCTATAATTAATTAATTAAGCATCTATACAAAAAATTTACAACATTTGAAACAAATACCACACATTTTTTTTTGAAATTCTTGTTTAGCTTATTTTAAGGATGTTTTGTTTTTCGCATCCTACATATAAAAACTTTTATGTTATCGTAATATTTTTTGATACAATTAGGTACATGTAGTAGGTATGATATAATCAGAATTAAATAATTGAATATTAAATTAATTTGCAAATATTTTTGTTTATTTACACAATGCATAAACAATCCCTTAAAAACACCAACATATTTACCTTAGAAACATTCCAAAAACCAAACACACCAATTATATAAATCTGGTACCAGCTAGCGTAATAAAACGGAATCATTTCATTTAGTTTCGGTTCCTTTGGGATAACTCGATAACTGATAAAGTTCTCTAAGGGAACTCCCCGCGTGGTAAGACCCGAGACTACGACTGCGCGCTGAATAAGTAAAGACAAGAAATGCTAATGTGACCTTTCTACCTTCTAGGTTTTTAATTTTAATTTAGGTTTATAGGCAAAATATTTGAAAGGGAAAGTTTTGAAACTGGCACATAATTAGTTCTATTAATTACCTTTGTTTAATTTTAAATTGGACTGTCTAAAGTAATTATAGCTTGGTGAAAAGATGATATAATTGAAAACTGATATAATTTTTATGAGTATTGTTTACAACTTTTCAGGCACTTGTCAGGCAAGTATCAATGCAACTTTTCTAAGTTTGTATGTACTTTCTAAGTATATCTTAGATACCAATGACTGTGTTTCGGATGGCACGTTAATCTGTAGGTCCCGGCTGTCATTGAATATCCTTGGCAGTCGTTACGGGTAGTCAGAAGCCAGTAAATCTGACACCAGTCTAACCAAAGGGTATCGGGTTGCCCGGGTAACGGGGTTGAGGAGGTCAGATAGGCAGTCGCTTCTTGTAAAGCACTGGTACTCAGCTGAATCCGGTTAGACTGGAAGCCGACCCCAACATAGTTGGGAAAAAGGCTCGGAGGATGATGAACTGCTGTAACTGTTCTTTGGCTAAAATAGATTAGGTAGACAGTATTAAAATTCAAACCAAGTGTCGGTTGGTTTATTTTAAAACAGTAAATCTTTCACTTATGAAATTAAACAAAAATAAGGATGTTATCATGTTATTCAGCGTTTCCTGAAATGGGAAAATGGGAACTAAACCACTTCCATGTATACTAACTCTGAGTTGTTTCAGCTATTTCAGAGATAAGAGTTACCACCAATTTTAAAAATAAATATCTAATTTCTTAAACCTAAAAACTACTTATTACTTTTTACAGTTTTTTTATAAATAAACTATCCCATATATCCTGCACCTACACTTTCCTACATACATACCCAGAGCAGCGGGTGGGCTCACAAGCAGGGGATCGTGTGAGAAAATGACGCGTATAATATTCACAATATTGAAATGACTGCGAGTCAAGTCCTAAGGGACGGCGCACGCGGCCGCGCTCGCGACACTCAGCCCGCTGCCTTATTTATTATTTATATTAATTACACTGTTGCTGCTGGTGTTTTTTTTTATTTCTTTTTTTTTGTGTTTTTTGTTTTGGCGTGGTCTGTGGTGATTATTGTTTGCGATGTTATTTATACCGATTTGTAGGTTGCCTGATTTTATTTGTTTACAGCAAAGAGCAACGAAGAAGGATCAATTATAATATACCTAAGTTATCCTTTTTCAATCATTTTGGATAATAAAAATACAAACAATGAACCTACATAAACCTGATGAAAAATATTTTCCCCAAGAAAGCTCTTCCTAGAAAGTTAGTGTTGAATGCATTTAAAAAATAAGGAAGGAATCTAATAGTCAGTTAAGAATAGATTTCCCTAATTAATGTAATTTGACTGAAAGCTTATTAATTATACTCGTAAAAACTCGGTAAATGACAGATTTCATCAAATAGGTCCACGACCTCTATGAATAGCACAATTGCATGCATTTTCCAGGCAATAAATAAATAGCTATCACCACGACTTTTTATTTGTTCAATTCCCACGTTAAAGAAAGCCACACTCCAGGAACACTTTATCATTACGGCAAGCAAAGTGCGTAGACAGGGGTAACGCAAATGGCGGGCATTCTGCGCTTGTCGCGTCTCGCGGGATGAAAAACAACAAGGCTCCGCGGTAATATATGTGATCACTTAGCAACCTGCAATCAAACAACGACTGCCGCTTAGTTTTTCTCCTTTGCTGTCGACGAATGCCTTTTTCGTTTGTTTGTGTCTTTTTGCTCGTAGATTTTCTCAAAAATGTGCTTAGCGTAGATTCTCACAACTTGTAATAGGAACATAAAGTACATAGATACTTGCGTCCATTGAATTTACGTTTCATTACATGATTTTTCTAAAACAACTTTGGAACCAACTAGGACCACGTTATAAATAAGCCTCGCTTATATCTTCTATATCGATCAAATCTCGTTGGAACAGAAGATGTCTCAAAGAAAAACTTTAACCCAGCTGCGAAACAGTTGACACCTAGGTAGTGAAAAATTGCATCAACTAAACAGCTTCAATATTTAAACTCAACCCAATTAAATCCAAAATCATAATTGCAAAACTAAACAATGTAAATACAATTTCGACCTTGACACACCAAATCAGTTTAAGACAAACAGCCTTAGCAAAACATTGCATGTATTTGCGGACTTGTCGTGGCTCGCAGTCTGAGGCCGCGGCATCTAATCTGATAATGCGTCGGCTATGGGCGGTGTGCGTGCGTCACTCTCCACTTACCCTCGGCTAATTCGATTTGCGCCCTCCCGGCCACATGCCGAGCTGCATCGCGACTGTCCCCGTACACACGCGTACATATTTTTAATTAACATTTTCGTTGCTGAAATATGGATGGTTTGGCAAGCTACAGGTATGCTTTCAGTTTTTTGAAACAGATTTTATATAAGTATCTTGCAGCTCATCTGAACTCAGAGATTCTGAAGCGAGAGGATGACATACTCAGGAATCCCAATGTAGTGGTGAATTGTAACTAAAAAAACATTCAGTAGTTTTTAAACTTAACATAAACAGAAACACAGTCGGAGAATTTGGTTTATAATGAGTAGTGATGTAGATAGACTGTAAAACTGTGTGGGACCACAAAATGTAAACAATATAACAACTGAGCCGTCGCATCAAAAACTATTTCAACTACAAAATGCTGTAACTAATATTAATGATCAAAACTTTAGAAATTTTAAGATAACGACCCAAATTACATTAGTTTTATTTGGGAAATGTCATTGAGTTTATTTTCAGAAAACAAGAACTACTTATTCTGTATTTTTTCAGACTGTCCCTAAATAAAGTTTACCAAGCTTAGTTTAAAGTTTAGCCCAGCGAAAAATATATAGGTACCTAATTAGGTTTCGTTCAGTCAGGCATCAATTCCGGTCATCTCATTCCATTTATGAGAAGGCTCGATAGTTTACGTAATTGAGGCAGGTCTGAAAATAAACGATGCTTATAACTGCTCTTCCGAAGAAAATATGCGGTTATTTTATCCGTATGAAGATTTTCTATACAAAAGACGCTTCGGTATTGCAACTTATGGGACAAACTTTAACCACACATAAGGTAATTCTGTATTCACGACAGCTATAATTGAAGACTCTGAGCAAGGCCTTTGACTGCAGTGCAGACGAGGGCAGGGTCCGGAGAGGCGGTGAGGCGCGCGGGGGACGGGGTGTGGTGCACCTGAGCCCGTGATTGATGAGCCTCACCCATCGCCATGATTGCGAGCTGACGCCGCCATTAACAAAGATCACGTGACGAATGTACTTGGGTACTACCTTAAGACATGGTGTGACAATGTGACAATCACTGGTAATTACGTATTACCAGAAAATTATGATTTTTTGGATTGGATTTTTTTGATTTTTATCTAAACTTACTTACGTACATAGATGTAGTGATAACCAATTCTTGGCTGTTGATCTATGATCAACATAGTTGGGAAAAGGCTCGGGAGATAAGGAGTGGTTATGTACATCAAAAGATCTCCACATGAAACAGTTTGTTAATTCTGGCAGATTTACGTAAACGCCAATGCAAAGATCCGTCGTTTGTCTAATAAAACAAACCGCGTGTTTACTATCTGCAGTCCCGATAGCTCTTTATAGTTAGCGTTAGATCAGTGAAGGGGAAGATCAGTCCTTGCCGGGACGGAGCAGGTCCTGCCGCGCTGCTTGTCAAAGTGGCCGCCGGCGTGTTTGAACAACTAATGAGCGGCTCCCGGGAGACGGCGTGTTTGCCCCGAAACGCCCCAAGCGCTCGCCTGGGTTTTTCGTACAAACGCCTGGGTTTGCCGAGGTCTCTCCCCCCACTGCCCTCACGGCACACTCCTTGTTTGCTCGCCACTCGGTGTCGTATCGGACTTTCGAGTGTAAATTGGAAATTTGTAGATAAACCTACGTACATAAGGGATCAAGTATCAGGTAAATCGTCGCACCTTTGTATATACAAACAACAATGTGCGAAATACTGTGTATAAACACTGATATTGTTAATGCCAATGTGTCTTACAGTTTTTTTTTTCTTCTTTCTTTCTTCTTCTTTCTTTCTTTCTATCTATTTAAAATTGTTTGTAGTTATCCTTTAAGTTTCAATTCAGATATCTCGTACCTATCTACCAATGATCTATTAACATCACTTAAATATAAAAATAAAATTTCCTACAGATCGAAGTATACACAAAACGTTAGAACAATTAAAAATTTTAGCCTATCCGTGACGTAATTCGTCATCAAAATAAATTATGAGCAAAAGTTAAGTTCTAAGTATTTGAAAGCTCTCGTCGGTTACCATAACTGATTACCTAATTAAACAGAAACAATAATTATCGTCATACTGGAATAATGATTTATCTAATACGTAGCTTCTCCCCAATAAGAATTCCTAATTTTACAAGGCATGTATTTAACGCGGCGACTAAGTAAAACGAATATAGGTTTTAAAAAATAATAGAGTGGGTACCATTTATAATGGGTTGGCAGCTAAAAAGGAGTATCATAATAAATCAAAGGTAGCATATTAATATATCAGTTATGAGGTCCGTTTTAATTTAAACTAGCATCAAGTTTTTCTTTTGGCGACTGAATTAATATCTAAGCGAAAACTTAATGATGACAATAAAATAGAAAATGGGCATTCATAAATAATACAAATCAGGTTCTATTTAAAATTGTTTGGATGAAGAATAAATATAAACTAGCTCATATTATAAATATATTGTGCGACTTTTTAATAGCTTTAAATAAAGTCTAAAATGGCATGAAGAAAAAATATTTTGCGGCTGCTATTTTCAAAATTATAGGTGAATAGCATGGAAGTAAGCATGCAACATGCAGCAAGCATGACTTCTGTCACGGCTCCGGCGCTGCGGGGCTCCGGCGGTCCCATGCGAGCTTATAGTCGCAGATGGTTTTCACGCTCACCACCGCAGCTTCGGTTTGCTGGCCGGCTCAGCCGGCCTCAGCTCGCAGGCCGCCTCGCCCCTCCGCGCCTACGCGGTTTTGAATTGCACTCTAGGGGTAGAGCAGACAAGACTACGTGGAGTCGGTTTTGCAGCGATTCGTTTTCGTCACTAACTTCAATTTTTAATACAATGTTTTTTTTTAATTGAAGGTTATAAATGGCAATATGCTAAATAAAATGAGTCCAAATTAAATTCTACCATCTTCATAGTGCGCCAAGTGAGATAATACCACCGCACCTTCCGCCGTTTTCATGAAATTATGATACACAATATTAATAATTAACTCTTATTCCTTTTTATTGTACTCCTTTTAATATTTAGAGCTATCCACAAAGCGAAGCCTAAAACTGGGTTTTTAGTCGGCACGAAATAGTTGGTAACATATTATCTTTGCCATCCAACTAACATTATTAGTCGCCAAGTCATTATAAATAGCTCCTCACCTAATATTTCAATTGACTGGTATAGTTTATTTGCTACCCAAACGCAGCTGCTAGTTTTTAGTTTTTATAACACCCTTAATTTTGAACCTTACATATTATAATAGTCGCGAAAATATTTAATCGCTGGCAAGTTATTTTATTTGTTGCCAAAATTTGTCGACTTTTAAGTTATTAGTCACCAGGAATATAATAAGCCATTTTACAATATCCCCTGGGTATCAAGTTACACCTTAACATTTCATCGATATCAACATAAAATCTATTTTCCTAGACATCGACTATCGCGCGATAAAAATAAACGCAGACGAATTCACATTCACTATTTATGTTTGTTGAACATTATCACAAACAAACATAGTCTGCTATGGCGAGTGTTAAAAATAAACAAATTCTGAACTGCTGCCCTCTATGGGCGGGGCACGAAACTAAAATCTATAGATAGGAACACTACGAACGAGCCAAACTGAAACTAAACCATCCCTCGGGAACTCGAGAGCTTTAATACTTTTCGTGTTCCCGTATAGAGGGCGCCACTGCCACGTTTTGATGAACTTTCAAAGCTTTTTCAATATGCACGTGGTAGCTTTTAATGCATTTGGTAATTTAATGTAGGTAATGCTGTTTGGAATAAAGCTTCAGCGAGGAGTGTAGAGTAGAACAGAATTTTATTTTGCAAATTACCTATAGTTCCAACTAACACGTGGTTTTCAGAATACAAAGTCATACTTTGCATTTCTGTAAAATACAACGCATGTATTAAATCCCTGTTCGAAGTTTGATAAAGAACTGCGGATATAGTAGCCACAGAAAAAAAGCTTTGCTTGACACTTCTACCTGAAAGTAGGTACCTACATATTTTTCAAGCAGGTACCCATCTGGCCGATCTGGCCCTTTTGAAGTATCTATGTCTTTGGTAGTTGAAATTGTGTAATTTTAATTTGTTATTTATAATACTTTTAATTTAATTACGGTTATAAATTTTATTACTATGATTTTATTTTCTCCTCATTTTTTAAAAGAAACTATAACGAGCACTGAAATCGGCGTGAAGTAATTAAGTTCTGTTCTGTTAGGTACTTCTTTAGCGTTTATAACCATAATATTAATACATTTTTCATAGAGCTTTTAGAAATCTTTCATTAAACACCTACCTATTGAAAGCCTGTATTAGTACAGTTTAATTTCTTTAGTACTTAAGTATAAACAAGATAGTATATTTCTTTAAGGATGCTGGGATGCAAGGTATCAAGATAAAACAGCGTTTCTACAGCGATAGACTTTTCAGTAAATAAGCCTATTTATCCAGTCAAAATTTTCAGCCAGGAGTGATGAAATCTGATCACCAATATAATGAGAACGATACCCAGAATATACCTAGGTTTTCCTCATTCGGTAAATTAAAATGCAGAAATGTTTTTGGGGTTTGTTTTTATTTTAAAACTATACATTATTATATATGGCCAACCTATTAATTAAGCTGCACCATACACATCTATACAATAGGCATAATAATCATACGTACCTAACACAATCAATGTTTAAAACGAAACCTTAGCTACAAATGAACAATAGCTATACAAGCGACTGTATATCAAAACTTTCTCACAATTAAAACGTTTTAAGGTAGAAATTATAATAAAATTGATTAATCTGTTGAACATGTTCATGATGAAACGATAACATGCCAAGCATGAATACAATTTTGTGTATCTATAGTCCGTCGTTTCTTCACAGGCTCCCGGCCTTTTTAAGTAGTAATGTAGGTATGTTGTGTTTAGGTGCATATTCATACACTGATTAAATGCTATTATAACCAAGTAAAATATAAACAATAAATTAATTTAAATAACAATGACAAAAGACGTATCCACAAATATTGAAATAGTAAACGTGACATGTATGTAAATCACCCACCCAAAACAAAAATGTGAAAGACTGCCAAGTTCGATAATATGGGAATGCTTCGCCTATAAAAGAAGTGAGATCTGAATAAGTACCAAGTTCCATACACATACCTCAGTTAAAAATAGTTACTTTTTAATGATGTTACTTGGCAAGTTTTCATACACCTTGTTATAAACCTACTAAACGAAATGAATCAAGTATTTAATTTTCTATTAAAACTTGCCAAGTAACATCATTAAAAAGTAACTATTTTTAACTGAGGTATGTGTATGGAACTTGGTACTTATTCAGATCTCACTTCTTTTATAGGCGAAGCATTCCCATATTATCGAACTTGGCAGTCTTTCACATTTTTGTTTTGGGTGGGATTTCATTTATTTTTGTAAGGTTGTTTATTTTATTTTTTTCTTATGATGAAGTTAGTTAAAGAAATGTCTCATTTATACTATCTTTTAGATTTTTTAATATGCACTATGTTTCTTACAAAGAAATGAACTAGATTAACTAAATGGACTAGATTTACCAACTGACTGACGTGACATGTTATCATATATTATGTTCGTGGATCAAAGTTACACATTCGTTATTTTCGAAAGTGATTCACACTTGGCCGTTTTCAGATTTTTACTTTACTTTGACTAAATACAAACCTTTGTACCATTCGAAGATATATTATATAAATATAGATAAATTTAGTTCGTTTTAGTTCCTTAGGGGTATAAATTTACACCGGGTATAAAACACCTTCATTATTTTGAAACCGACTCACACTTGGCCATTTTCAGATTTTTCCCTTTACCTTGACATAAAGACCTACCTCCATGCCAAATTTCAAGTCGATACGACCATTGGAAGTGGTTTAGGTTTTTGATGAGTGAGTCAGTGAATCAGTCAGTCAGTGAGTGTATAGTAAAAATAGCGATTTTCTGACGTCAATATCTCAAGACCTACAATAGGTATATTAATGAAATTTTGTATTTTAGATAAGTGAGGGGGTCTCAACAGATACTAGAAATTTGATATGCGTAAATAAAATAGATTTTGAGTTACAGGGGGGTCGAATTTGGCCCGAAATGGTTCGTGTAATATAACCCACGGCCGGTGTGTCGCTTTTTTTGCTCGAACTTGGCGGACACACTGCCGTGTGTCTAGATACTTCACAATTTTACAAGTGCATTTCTTTCAAACATTCGTAAGCTGCTTGCCTAATTTCAATTCACAGTGATCTTAATGTTAATGGTTGCATGAACACTCATTTTTTAACTTATATGTGAAAGTTACATTGAGCCGACACGGAATAAATAGAGAAACTTGAAAGCTCGCCCATTAATTTATTACAATTAGTAAAATTAACATTGCGTAACGTAACGCTCCGGTCGTCGAGAGCGCGCCGTATACCCGCGCTCCATCTTACTGTGTGCTGGAGGTGCAAGTCTCTCCCTTACTCCCGCCGCCACCCAATAAATACAGTTACATACTAATTACAAGCGAGGAAATTTAATTGTCTATACATTAACTAACTGTGGAACTTCTCCCGCTCCAGTGATGAGTATTCTAACGCCTTTTGTAACAATTTGCCAAACAAACTAAAACATACTAATTACCTTAACAATAATACTTACGTATACAAATTAAATCTATACATCTAAATACATATTAAGTTTGGTCGAAAACAGGAATGTGTAAAACGTTTGACTAGAATTTACTAAAACTTAACATCGACCTAAATAAATATTACAACATTTAACATTTTCACTCAATATCAGCAAATACTAAACACACCTCCCTCCGCGAAGAGGGACTAAATCAAATTGATTACAAAATGAGATCTTACTAGTTAGTACACAGTGACACACAAAATTATAAATACAAAATAATATATACATCGAATATCTATTCTTCTTCGATTAGATCTTGCTTGATTAAGTTCTAACATTTCACACAATTTGCTAATGGAGTTCGTTTGTTTATTGTAAAAAAGTGATTTCAATATTTTCAGTCTTTCACAAACATTTGGAATCAACGGAGATCAAAAAGCAAAATATTTCTATTATAACGTTCGGCCGAACGAAAAAAACCTTAAGCAACTCGCATAAATGATTCTATTTTACAATAAATAACATTAATCTACTCTAATGTTAATATTTTACATAAATAATTTGAGATCAATGAACAATAATTTCTTCTACATAAGTTTTCATCGATATTGTATAAGAATTGACATCGCTTCTTTTGGATGAAGGCTCTTTTTTTCTTATCGACGGGATCTTCTTTTGTGAATCCAGGTGCACGAAGTAAAAAATGTTCGTAACAATGCAATCCATACTTTTATAAACACTGCTCTGAGATCGTTTGGTTTTGGTTGTTGATTTTTGTACTATTTTCTTCACAGGTTATAGTGATCCTTAGATGCAGAATAAACTGTTGGCAAAAAATACAAAGTAATGTATTTTGTTGTTAGAAATGTACGTCTTGCACGTCTGTGGGTGTGTTCGGTAGTTGCGTCTGCTCGGGAGTGGTCTGCTTGTAGGGGTGCGGGTGCCTGGCGCGGGGCTCCTGCGGCTGCGTCTCGCGCGCCAGCACGCGCTCCACGTGGCGCGCCACCAGCTCGGCGGCGGCGGACGGCGTGCGCGTCAGCGCGCACAGCTCGCTCACAGACATGCGCACGCGCAGCCCCCGCGCCGCCGCCGTGATGCACGCAGCAGCTATCAACGATGGCGGTACAAGCAGAAACTCCGTCTCTGTTGACAAATAATGCAGACTTTATTTTCAATCCAGTCACAGGCTTTCAATAATATTGAATGTTGTTCGAATGCAAACTTAACAACATACACGCAAGCAGACTTTTAATAAGGTTGATTTTCAAACGGGTTTCTTGTTTACAACTTTTTATATCGAAATTAAGCTTCTAGTGAGGACGCAGGCGCAGGTAGAACGTGCACATCTGTTGCGAGATAATTGCTGCGGAGTGCGGACAGGTGGCTCGGACACCTTGCATCTCAGTCCGACCATCCGCTACATGGCGTACATTATTAGCATCTTATAACTTAACCTACATATCGACCAAGATCAAGCATACCTATCTTAAAATAAAACCAGAGAAGTCAAACAAGATAACTTATAAGTAACAATATAAGCAAAAAAAAAGTTTCGACCTTCGTCGTCGAAGTAAAAAAAAAAGTCGTGTTACATTTTGCACAATACCAGAACTCTTTTGTTATAGTTGAGAATAAGGAAGGAGAACAGCTGCCCGATTTGTGCATTGCGTCCCCGTCTGCATCTTTGTGTGTACCTACTCCGGGACAATAGCTCGGGAATAATGGTAATTTACATCTTAAGTCGTCTAGCTAAGGGCGCAGCTGCATTTCGCTACGAAGGAGGGACTCTATTGTGCGATTTGAAAATGTAACTTCGATCACAAGGCGACTAATCAATATTATTTGCTGCCGATTACGCCCTTTCATTTTGCACAAACGGTAGGAATTGCTCGATCAATCGCAATGTAAATTATTTAACATTTGTATAATGATTAACATTTTCCTAACGGTGTTAGTCATTGGAGCGTCACAAGTCAATACAGTATAAACTTGAAGTTGCTTTGGGTGTACGTACGACGTCAGCCAAGACGGCAGATGTGAGGACACCTGGCGCGACCCTTCCGCTCGCACCTCCGCGAACCACGCCGCCACCGCCGGGTCACTGCCCACCTACTACATGCACCCTTCTTTACTCTATCGTGCCCTTATACACTATACGTCGTGACCATTCCTTAAGAAAAACAATATCGCTACACGCGAGCGCGTCATAATTTTAATCAGAAAAAGTGCCCACACTTTATTAATGTAACTCAAGCTCACTAGCTTATTACTAGCAGGTCAATGAATCCAGGCTAGGAATGAACTTTAGGTCCGTTGCAGACGTTACACTTCCTGAGCACCGTGCCTGTCACCTAGCGCTTGTTAATCACTATAATACATGAACACGCAACGGTGCACGTTGCATACGTGTGTAAACAGAAAGGTCGTTGTTTAATGTACATTTCTATGGACCAGTGGCTTATTAAAAATCAAAATGGTTCGCGAGTCGGGTATCAGGTCTGATCTGGTCAGCGTGAGCAGCGGTGCGTCACGATCCGTTGCGCGACAGGTTGCCTGTCAGTTGGTGCGCCGACATCTGCTGAGCAGCCCACGCGACTGCCAGCGACCGAAGACTTTACACCCCCGCGTCTTACCCTTCTAATTACCACAACTGCATTGACATAGACCGTACTCAACAGACATCGAGGACCGTTAAGTTCCGTTTGAGAAACCCGTCAGTCCCACCCTAATAGTGAATCCTGCCAAACCTAACACAAATAGAATGCAAAAATGCAGGGGTTGCAAATAGTTTTGTCTAATTGTGCGTTAAACTGGTTTAAGGCTCGAGCCTTTATGGTAAGTTATCATTTTGCAAATGCATGAATGACAGATTTTATTGCTTATTTAAATATGTATCAGGTTTGATCAAATATCAATGATTTTTAACATCTAATCTGAATTCATAATGTTTTTACTAACAGTATAGGCACTTAATTTATTATATCCGTTTTGTTGACAATAGGAATCAGGCTATTATAAGGCATTTGGATCGGATGTTGAAAACGGAAGCCCAAATCTCGCAAGGTAAACGTTGAAATTGTGTTGGAAGGAGATGTACGGCTTATCGGGTTAGATAGGGTGGTATACCGCCAGGTGCGCGCCGAGACGGCTCTTTGTCGCGAAGCTTTTGTCGAGACTTTGGGACAGGGATTCGGGCGCGGAACAATGGCCGCGGGACGTCTTCGTGTATTGTCCCCGAGTCAGCTGGCGCGGTCGCCAGGCGCTCCCCTGCGTACGCGCCGACTAGTCTCATAAGTCACCGTAACCGTGACACTACGCCAAGAAATTAGTCCGGTCAAACTGCTCATACTGCTCTTTACAAATCGTTTTGCCTGAACTAATAATACCATGTTGCCGTAAAAAGTTTTACGGTTATGAGATTTGATCCAATTTCGAATATTGCTTTCTTAGCAATTATGATCGTACTAATTAAAATGCCTTGTAAAAGAAGATGAAGGAAGTTTGGGGGTCAAGTAATGTTATTAACCCTTTCACACCTCGGGTAATGCACGATCAGTTACCGGCAATTATGCTACTTCCGGCGACACCGACAAAACTTGACGCCCCGCTACACGAAACGTTTCTGTTTACAATACTACTTAATAGATGCAACTGATAGTTGACCTGGTGTCACGTTCACGCAAATAATATTCATGAATCGCACAATAGTATCGCTCATTATAAACTTTCAACTAAACTCGTAACGATCAGAAACGACTTCGATTTCTCAACTCGGATTAGAAAAGCCTACATATCACCACATGTACCTACCCATTGAATCCTAAAAATGACGCGTTTTGGCATACCTAATTGACCATAGATTGTAGATTGAGTGAATAATTAAAACAATAACGGCACATGTACCAACTTTTATCTGTACGTAGCAAGCTTAACAAAGTCGCTCCCACTTATGGAATAGCAAGATTTCTGTGCTACAGATTTGGTCGTTTTCAGCAATAGAAAGATTCAATTCAAAAGGACAATTTAAAATTAGGTAGGTATGGTTTTTTAACTACTATACTTACCTATATCTAATTCAATATTTCAATTATATATTTAATTATTTACTACAGGTAAGAACTTCGGGTAAGAAATATTGCAAAAAAAAATTAATAAGAATATGTGTCAATCATGGTGGCCTAGTGGGTAAAGGACCAACCTCTCAAGTATGAGGGCGCGGGTTCGATCCCAAGTCAGGCATGTACCAATGCAACTTTTCTAAGTTTGTATGTACTTTCTAAGTATATCTTAGACACCATTGGCTGTGTTTCGGATGGCACGTTAAACTGTAGGTCCCGGCTGTCATTGAACATCCTTGGCAGTCGTTACGGGTAGTCAGAAGCCAGTAAGTCTGACACCAGTCTAACCAAGGGGTATCGGGTTGCCCAGGCAACTGGGTTGAGGAGGTCAGATAGGCAGTCGCTTCTTGTAAAGCACTGGTACTCAGCTGAATCCGGTTAGACTGGAAGCCGACCCCAACATGATTGGGAAAAAGGCTCGGAGGAAACATGTGTCAATCATGAAAGTGACTCGTTATTATCATAACTGAAAATAGAAAGAAAATGGTTATACTTATCATTACATTTTTTTATAAATAAAAAGACTACGAAGGTGCTAAATAAAGGTCAGGTGTTTAGCCAAGCAAAACGCTTAATATGAATTTGTAAGTAATTTCCACTAGTTTTTTACTGTGTTCAGTGATCGGAAAAGCGTAACCCTCGCGTGGAGGTAATGTCAGAGGGCATTGGTAGTTAACGTGAGTGGAGGGCGCAAAACAACATTTTGTACATAGTAGGTATGTATTACATAGCCTACGTATTAAGTTTAGTTACTGTAAGTGTGTCCTACGAATGAAGCTGATAGTTAAAAGTAAAACTGAACTCATTTTAAATCAAGCATGAAGTGAGGCCGTTATCCTTTGTTGTTTTACGACTTTACAAGTACCTAATAAATAAAGGTATGAGTACATACTACAAATATACATAAATCTCCAGCCACGTGTCCTCCCTCTTTATGGATTTTTTATGATTCTAAGGTTTAATACTCTAACAGGTTTTACCATTTGTTGTTGCGTAGGTACCTATTGAAATGTAATGGCATAATTTGAAATTTTAAAATATAGTGAGGTCATTCGTGTATAATGGGAGTGCGAGAGGGTCAGTGGTTGAGGGGTGCGCGAGCGCAAGGTGTGCGCGTTATCACGGCGCAAACGGCATGTGCGCGTTCCGATACACGCGTCCACTCCCGGCACCCCACATCACATTGCTACCCCGGCTAACACCCGACAATCACATTCCAAAACAAAGGGAACGTCCCACATAATTATTAAGCTAAAACCTGAACAAATTAGTGAAAAAAATGCTAAACGACATTTATCGATTAAAGTTAATTACTATCACCGTAGGAAGACTGTTCGACCCGCATGAAACCAAGTTTCGCAAGAGATTTATCGGTGCTGAAAAATAAGGTACGCGCCAGCAACTACATACTTGTAAGTAAGTATTAAAGATTGTGTACATACCGGTATAGCAGACGGAGGTGAGCGTGAGCGCGTGCGTCCTCACCAGCGGGTTGGCGCGACCCCACGGCACTCGCGCCAAGAACGGCTCCACGAAGTCGAACGCCGTTGCAATAGACAACTGCCAGTTCAATCGTTGGAGAAGCATCACTTCCCATTGCTATAACAAAAAGAATGCAATTTAAACGACGGTCGTTTCGCTTTTGAATTTAATTATTCCCAAAGGGCACGACCCCGTGTGAATAACAGTATACTTTCGTACATTTGAAACTAATTCCCTGTTCTTGTAGTTAAAGGAAGGGATGTGCGACCTATTCTTATATTCTTAACAGTTGATACGTAACCGTCATACTTGATGGGTTAGGCGGAAACCGCAAAAAGTAGCGAATCACGTTACAATTACTGTAGAAATGTCATAAGAAAACACAAGGGACAATGGAACCCTTCGCTGCTGATATTTTCACATGGCCACTGATATAATGAGGGTCAAGTGATGCCTTGTTTACATTCACAACAAATGTTCTAATTTAGATAAAGGCCGGGTAAACGCTGTCCAAACTTCAGTCTTCTTGACTGAGTTTTGAGTTCAATAAACCGTAGCACCAATGAGATAACTATGATTTATGAGGGCATTCATAGTTAAGATGCTACAACAATGATGTCTTATTAAAAAACGCTCTAAGAAACACAACATCAAAAAGATCAATTGAATTTTATACAAAGTACTTAAATATCGTATAATTATGCGGTAACATGACATTATAATGAAATTGGTGAATATGTAAGTAATAGTCCTTTAGTATGGGAAAGTGGGATCGCCCGCACCATATGACAGCATTAAGTATGCGCGTTGCAGGCATATCGCGATCATCGCACGAATTAATAGCAAGGAAATACGAAGCATTCCACGGTGTCATACGCTCTGAAGGAGTGACGAAACGTTCTCACGGTATCCAAATTATATTTAACTAGAACATATGGTGTATGTGCGTATTGCTTATAAAGTTAGTATAACAGGGAAGAATTCTACCCTTAGCAGAAGTTTTTTTATGTTCACAACAGCAAGAAAAACTATTGCAGCTTGAATGTTGTTTGGCCATTGAACTAGTAGCGTGTGAATGCGGTGACAAAGTCAAAATTGATTACAAAGGGCAAGCTCATGAGCGACCAACAATCGCACCTGTCCGTGCGGGTGTGAACGATTATGACAATTTTGTCATTACGCTTAGCTGTGGGAATTTATTCAATAACACATTTAGAGTGAGAACTTCAGTGGACAATTTTTAAACCCTTGAACTTCATAAACGAAAAATGGAGTGCAACAACCTTAGCTCATTAAAGAAGTGAAATGACGGCTACTTAAATTAGTTCTAATTTAACTGGCCATGTATCGTATTCTTTTGGCCCACATTTCCGTCGGAAACAAGTGAACGACCAATTCGGTGCTTTACTTCGTCACAGGCTGTGGCTTCGGAAGGGTGACAGTCTTATAAGCACTCTTGACTTTCTCGAGGAAGGTGTAATTGCCGGAAACTGGCGTGGTGTAAGGAAATGTCGCTTTGGGGTGAAGGAGTGACATTTGACTTGGCTAATCGAAGTTCATTCACTATGGAATCAAAACAACAATTAAGTTGTGTCACAGGATGTGCCGTGCCGGACGTAGAAAGCGATAGAGCTACTTAGATTTTTTATTTAAGATTTTGTAAAAGGAAGTGTTGACACACTACCCTGAAATGATAAAATCGTGTTTCTTAGAAACATTGTAGTTTCATAACATTTCTATAGAATCATTTTTTGAGATCGTCAATTTTTTATCGTCCCATTAGTCATCCATATTTGAAATAGCCGCCCCGTGCTAAGCTTCAAGCCAGCTTCAAGTTTCGTGTGTAGTCTTAAGTAATTAATATTATGTATAGTATTCGAAGTACTTACCCTGACTTCATGAGGATACACGGTGTTATCAGTGTAAGCGCAAAGCAGGTCGACTGACAGCGGGTGACATTGACGGAACTTGGAGGCGAGCAACATGGCGGTGACGGCCAGGAGTTGCAGCTGCTGCCGTGAAATGGCTCGCTGAGCCAGGAACCGGTCCATGTAGCTCACTGCCAGGGGAAACACCTGCTCCTCGCATTGTTGTTCCTCGCAAACCTGGACAACACATTATATTACCATCATGACAACATTAAATTGGCTTTCTCTAAAATAAGACAGTAATTTTGTTGGTATACGATAGATTAGGCTCCCGCAGTTACGTCACAGTGCATCGGAGTGACGGGACGGGGTCATTGTCATCGGTGCGTAAATTAGAAGACGCCCGAGGAACTCCAGAAACGAGACAACATTATGTCGATACCACATTAAGTTTTGAATATTTATATTAGTCTAGTTTTTACAATACAATGTACTATATATGTGTATTTGTATTTCTATGGGCCCTAAATGCCTGAATAAATAAATAAAAAAACTGTTTTAATAATGGTATACATATTTATGAAGTGCGCAATCATATATTTTTATTGGATATTGCCTCTCAAAAAAAAACAATTAAAAATCAATTAAAAACTTCATTGTTGTCACATTTAAGACACAAAATCTAATATTGTTTTCTATCTACCCTCAGCACGTAATTATCATTTTTATGACCAGTATATCTAGATCTAGAACTGTCTATTATGTCCATAAATTAGAAACAGATAATTCACTCCAATACCACCCATCTATTCACAAAACATATCATTAAAGCGACCAAGTACGCATATTCTCAATGCTCAAATATTCAGGTCATTCACTTCAATCAGCTGTTAGTCGCGACCCTATAGTTACGATATGTCTCATTGGTCATCAATCTCTTTTGATTTGTTTAATAACTCTGTTAATGTAAGAACATTGAATAGTTCTAGTTAATTGTGCTTGACTTACCTCCAACATCCAGGTGGTGACAACTTTTCTCATGAACGGCTGGATATCAATTTGTACATTTTGGAAATAGTCCGTGTGAAGAGCGTGAGCCCTCTCCAGAGCCAGCAGGTTGAGAAGCAGCCGAGGATCGCGATCTAAGGCCCGATCTGGACCAGCGACGCACATGTCGACCATCCTTCCACTTCCACTGTTGTTTCCAGAATTCTGCATGTTCTCGCCACAGGACAAATCCATTGTGTACACAAATTATTCAACACTCAAGTCCTCACAAATTGTTTTTAATATTTATCAGTAGTAAAAATCTTTTTCGAAAATCGCACTGCGGTACCAAGTTTGTTTACAAAATGTGTTCGTAACGCAAGGGAAGTGAACGCACGCGCACCGTACACAGCCGCTCTTGGAGCGGCCTACAGACAAAGTAAATAGGGCTGTGTCGGAACGCGGCTCCACACCGCACCTCACCCCACTTTTGATCTCCCTATTGTGGCCCTTGGTCCTTGACGCGTCTGGGTCTTATTCATAGTACAATCCATTCCAGTTTACAAAAAAAAATATAGTACTGCCGTAGCAGATACAGTGCAGTCATTACTGTATAAGCAGAAACCTGCATTTCATTAAGTTATTAGCCACGAAAACACCTGAATTCAGGGTATTTTTCACAATTCATTCATTTTATTCAATAAATCCAATTTTACACAATTAATACATTCTTGTAAACCAAAGTATCTATTGGAAATAGTTGCACTGTTTTATTTTGAAAAACATAATTGCCAACAAATGTTAATGAAAGTTTAGACTAACGTTAGGTATAGGTACGTGGCTAAATTAGGAAGCAGTTTTCTACTTTTCGGGAATAAAAATGTAGATAACTGAAAATTATCAGTTACATTTTGCCATCCGTACAGTAGATTATAAATGTATAAAACATGTAATGAAAGATGAGCCTCTATTAAATAAGGATGTAAAACAGAAAACCTAATAATGGTCTGCCTGACCCGGGAATCAATTGATCTTAGCAAAAGCGTTTGCAAGCATTAAACTAGTGAAGAAATTAATATAAACAAAAATGGTAACCACGTAGGTACAGTGGGTCTACTTAATTCTTGGGTCAATTTTGGAAAACTGATGAAGGTTCGTTTTGAATACACCGCGACTACGACTTAGTCATATGATAGCAACATTCGAAGTTTTCCGTGATTCTGAACACACTGATTAATTTTGAAAAATTACAAATGCATTTCGAAAGAAATATTCATTCAGTGGCCTTAGCTGCTGCACAGATATTGCACATACATAGCATTAAGTTTGACTTGCTTATGTACCACGTTGGGCATGAGTGTTAGCGAGCGCAGTGTGGTATACTTTTAACTTCGAAGATGCCGCTGGTCATCTCCGAGCAATAAAAAATAATTCAATATCTTAAAATAAAATAATAATACCTGAATTTGTAATAACTTTTTATTGTAATCTACGAATTATTATTAGTAAAATACAATGAAAAAATTACAATACACTACAAAGGAGGTAATGTTTATTCGGAGGGCACTGGGCACACCTCAGTGGAGGCACGGAGGAGGGCCGACAGCTGCGCGTGCGCCACCGCCGGCTGCGCACGATCCGGTTGACATTTTATTACAAATCCGAGCACACCTGATGCCAACACCACTCATTATTATAATTCCAATCTTTTTCAAGATTACTATTGTATTATTTTGAGCGCGTACTCTTATTTTGCCCTCTCTTAATTTGAATAACTAGCTTTAAAAACATTAAATACATTTTCACCACCTGCCATGTATTGACTGTTGTGTATCTTAAGTATGTTCTTTACTCGTCGTTCTTTTTGGGACCTTGGAATTTCTCTTGCATGTTAAAGAACGGGATATATTGACAAACAGCCTTCCATTCCGTGAGGTATATCGTTGATATTATTGTACCCAAGGTATATGCTGCTATCGTCTGAGAAAATCCTGAGAGCTGCTCCATTTGCTTTTTCCCTAAACCCATTTTGAACTATTTTTTTCCTATATTGAACAGCGATTTAGAAGTAATCACAGTTATTCTATTATATTCTTGGTTAATGAGTAATTGAGTAATCACAGTTATATTCATTTAAAAAAACGCCTCTGTCAAAATTAAGTGTCATAAATGCCATTTTTCCAGCTAACCATTATGATTTAAAAAGTTTAGTAGTAAAAATAAGGTAGTATGCCTGCGCTTTTGCATTTTCTCTCTTATCTTTTTGCTTTGATTTTCATTGTTATTTCATTTTTCCTACACCTAGGCAGTGCATTAATTAGTATTAGCCTACCTACCTAAGTAGTGAGTAACAATGTACCTACATGGTCCAAGAAAATTAACATATATTTTTTAATTCAGGATTTTGTATTTAGGTACGTAAGTCATAGATTGACAGATAGGCAGGTATGTGCTACATTTGAAAAATACGTATGCGTTTCTGTTATTTTTGATAACAAATACTTAATGTCCGTGTGCACAGCCGGAACTGTATGAACATTTGGTGTCCGTCTGGGATTCTCCGAGTGGACAGTTCCCGCGGTGTTACTCGCTCATCGCACCACATGCTATAGTCAAATTAGACCGCACTCTGACCACTAATTAAAATGTTATCAATTTGTTTGACAACTCGTTCCCATCTCGTCTACAAGGAAGACTCAGTTCTTTTTTCACGAAATGTTTGCACATAATTTGCGGTTAGTGTGACTGAATGGGTAGCTATTATCTTAGACTTGTATAAGTACCTACCATTGATTTTTATATTCTCATGAAAATACATAATAAGCCCCCAGATTAGGAACACTTACTTACTATACTTACCTACTTAGTACAATAATTATCACAGAGAAAATATCAAAATGCCTGTATGAAAGATACCTATCATTGCGAAGGCTTTTCAACGAAACGAATGTTCCATCTAGTGGTTATTCGAATTTACAGTTGATAAAAACTTTGATGCTATGGAATTTCAACAGATGAACTTTTAGATGATATGAGACTATTCGTCAAAGTCTAAATTAATTTTATTGACATCTATGCATCTTGTGCAGAATAGGGATTTGCATACTAAGCATACACCCCTTATGATTTACTTATGCCCCAGAAATCTATTGTTACAAAATACAAAGGTACCCTTTAAACCGCTTGGAGGCTCAGTTCATGTAAACGAGAATAACTACCTACTTATACAAGGCTCCTCACATTCAAATTACTCGTTTATCAACAATCTTAATTATATAACAGGCTTAGGTACTTACCTTCTAATAGGGTACCTACTATTTGTAATCTTGCTTGTTATAGTCCGCTAACAACTATTTAAGTTATTTTAGATGTCGGTCATTAATTAATAGGTACCTAGGCAGCAAAAGATTACGGGACACGGGCAGTCTTTGGCCATATTAATTCATGTCGCTACTTACCAACTGCCTAGACAGGTAACGAGCCTTACAAGTTAAATTAAGTAAGACGCGTTTACCGTAGTCTAAAGTTTTACATTCTTTAGATACAAAATACAATTCAGTCATTATTATGATATTATCAATTTCTCTGTTGACCAGAGTGGGAAACTATGAGGCTTGGTATGACTTCATTTCATACCAGAAGTTTTCCCACGATTTCACCCGCGTCCATTGGGAACTACCTACTGCCCGAACCGGGATAAAATATAGCATATGTTACTCAGGAAGATTACAGCTTTCTAACAGTAAAAGAACTTTTCAAATCGGTTCAGTAGGTACTTTTGGGAACTTAAAGGTAAAAACAAACAAACAAAAAACGTTTCCTCTTTATTATAATAGTATGGAAAGTACAGACAGATTTGCAAAAGACTGTTACTCACAATTAAAAAAAGTGACAAATGACAACTGATTTGAGCTGAGTTGACACTTGACACTTTGACAGCATCTGTCTGTCAAGTGTCTACTTTCTACATAGACATAATATTAGTAAACAGGACTGCGCATATAAACCCAAAAAACGAGCCGAGTGAAACAGTTAGTACAGAGGCTGTCTGTCCCTTTCTAATAGGGTGACTATGAGATTAAGCTATGTGAGACAAATCCGAATTTGCTAAGATTATTAAACGCAGATTGGTATTGAATTTTTAACTTACGCAGTTTGTGACCTTAAGATACTTATAAAGGCTTTTAATAATTAGCGGGAATTAGCAGTATAAAAGCAGGAAGATTCGAAGTGAAGACTGTTTTTTTTTGTATTTCTACTTCATATATAGACTGCTGAGCTATTTATGTCGCCTTTCTTCATTTTTTGGGAAGCTATAACAATAGTACAACAGTTTTAAAATCCATCACCCATATTTTCACTCATTACAAGAATTCATGGGCACCCTAGTTGTTTGGTTTACGAAAATGTTATTATTAGCTAACCTGTGGAACGATATATTGTAACCACCATAGGATGCACTTTTACAAGTATAAACGCAACACTTTTTCTCCATTTAAGTAGCTTAAATTGATTTAATACAAAAAATATAAACAAAATTTTAAATGCTGATTACGCGCCAAGAATGTTCAGGGTTACCGCTAGAAAATAAAAAAAAGCAAAATAAAAATTTATGTTGTTTATGTTTTAATAATAAATACGAATAAATTAATGCGATTGTTATTAATTTGTTGACTTACAATTGTTAAAATAAGATACAAATTTTATGTGATTCAATTGTTTTTTGGGAAGACAAAACTTTTGATCACAACATTTTTTTATGCTGGCAAGGTGTTAGAAAGAGACAAACAGCCTCCGTTCGAACTATCCCTCTCGGCTCGGATTTGCCTCTGTGTATTATGCAACCAATTTAGTACCTTAGTGCGTTAGAATAGAGTTCATTTTCGTAAATATATATTTTGAGCGTGCGCAATCTTGTTTAGTAATATTATATCTATGACTTTCTACTTCTCGTTTTTGACGGTTTTTTGTTAATGTGTAAATAAATAAGTGGATTCTAGAGAGATATCAAAGACCTAACGTACAAGAGAAATCTACGCCACGATAACGTTGTTCTAACAATAACTAAACACGAAATTATTATCAAGTAGGTTCATAAAACTTGAATATTTTGTTTACAAAACATGGCTTCAGAAAAGGATCCCCTTGTTAGCGAGCGATCAGGAACGGTTCGCGAAGTTGGAAATCATGCAATATGGAGCTTATCATCTTGCAAGCCAGGTCAGTAACATTTCTAATACATCCTAAGCTAACATGCTATGGTTCATAAACCTACAGCTAAATAATCAGTATTGACCATAAAATGTGTCTTATTTCATATAAGATTTGTTTACTAGTATTTAAAATTTGTGTCCAGGATTTGGTATCGATCAGTTAAGAGATGACTGCATGGACACATACTGGCAGTCTGATGGACAACTGCCACACTTGGTCAACATTCAATTTCAAAGGAAAACAATGGTTTCCCACATCTACATTTACACAGACTATAAACTGGATGAAAGCTACACTCCCAGCAGGATATCTATTCGAGCTGGCACACATTTCAATGATTTGCAAGAAATAGAAGTTATTGAATTGATTGAACCTAGTGGTATGTACTTTTTGTGCTACTCTACTACCCATGTTACATACTTATTTCTATGATCATGTTAATTTACATTTTGAATTGTGTTTTAGGGTGGGAAATGATCCCAATCAAAGACATCCATGACAGACCTATCAGGACATACATGATACAAATAGCAGTACTCAGCAATCATCAGAATGGACGAGATACACATATGCGCCAAATCAAAATACATTCTCCTTGTGAACCAACATCGTTTGATATCAATAAATTTAGGAATTTTTCTACTGTACAATTTCAGCAATATGCTACTATTCGTTAAGTTAGATTATGATTGGAGTAACTGCGAAATAAACAGAGCAGTATTAAAAAAACATTAAAATTATGGTTAGGAATAAGGTTTGCATGTTGACCATTATCAACATTAACAAATAAATGTGTCTGATGCTTATTTTAATATTCTTGCTGTAGTATATGAATGTAAAAGGAAAAAATAATGCCAAATAAAAATATACGAGAAAAATTGTTTAATTTACAAATTAGTCTGATTCACTTTCTTCACTAGCTTCTTCAAGCCAGTCGAAAAACTTGACAAGTGAAGGCTGGTTTGCAATGGGACTCTCATTTTCTTCCAAGTTTTGGTGCCACTCCAGTAATGAATCCTCGTCAACAACATCAGCTTCATACAGTAAATGTAAGATTTGGCCACACTTGCCATCTAGCCACTCACATTTTAAACAACTGTCCTGAAAACAAAATAATAGGGTAGAAATCCTACTAATATTATAAACGCGAAAGTTTGGATGTATGGATGTTTGTTACTCTTTCACGCAAAAACTACTGAATGGATTTTAATGAAACTTTACAATAATATAGCTTATACATCAGAATAACACATAGGCTACAATTTGTAAACATATTGTTCGAAATACTAAACCTGCGCAGACGAAGTCGCAGGCACCAGCTAGTACAAAATAAAAAGTTTTCAGACATCTGACTAATTTAGAAAATTATTAAACTTACCTCCACAGCCCTCAAACAGTCCATAATTGAAGACTTTGTTTTAATATAGTTTGACAACACAGGCCTGAAATATTTCAATATATCCTTGACAGTACTGAGTACATTCTTATTTTCAGCCAGAACAGGAATACTGAGCAGAGCTCTTACAACAAAGAAGTTAACTTCATTTAATTGGATGTTGTATGCATATCTAGATGAATTAATTTCCAAAATGAGATAATCATTCTTCAGTTTTTCTTCATACCCTCTTGCCAAGCTGTCAATAACTTCTTGCAAGAATACTGGAAAGAAAACAAGTTCATTTAAAATTTAAAAATTCATTTAAAAAACATGTCAATAATAACACAGGTAGTAAAAATACATTGAAAATCAAAATTAGATGTTAGATAAACAAAACATACTGTTGGTATCATCAGGAATAGGAGAATCAGGTAATGAAGAATCATCACTGCCGTCAGACGAGTAACAAGACTCACTGTCACTCCATGATTTCTCAAAGCCAATGAAATCATCGCCACCACTACCTGATGATTCATTTTCCCATTCTGTACTTTCTGATGTTGATTTCATCAAAGTTTTTTCTGAAATATAAATGTTTCAAACTATCAACAAAGATAATACTGACTAAATAAATTAGCTTGTATAAATATCCACTTGTACATACCATTCTCAACATCAGTACTCTCCAGTATATTTCCCTTCAATTGACTGCCAGCTTTAACAACAACATTTGCTGCTATGATAGTACCATTTTCAACAACAGAGTTTTCTTCTATTGTACAATTATCATCAATAAAACTGTTTACAACAGTACAATTATCTTTTATAATAACATTGTTCATTATATGACTCCCTTTGATTGTTACATTATTGCCAATCACACAGTTCTTTCCGATCATTGATTTTGATAAAACTGTATTATCATTTATATTGGTTCGTTCACCAATTAGAACATCTTCAATCAATGAACAAGACCTGAAAAATATTCACCAAAACAAATGTGAACACAAACATTTTTTGAATGTTACAAATTGAAATTTGAAAAGATATTCTCTTGCCTGCTGAGTGTTGATGACTTTTCTTTGAAGATATGATTACCCATAATGATAAAATTGTTCTGGTAAAATGAACCAGTTTCAATAGTTAATGGGTGTGTCCAATTGTGTAAGACATCCCGGCTGTAATGTAAACAATAACAATGTATCACTATAAAATCATAAAAATTTATGGTATTTTTATACAAAAGCTGAACATACCACACTGTCTGATAAGTTTTCCAATTGGTAACAGCTGCACCATATTGATTTCCTTTCAAAAGTGTGTAGTATAGGGAGCTGGCCATAATCTCTTCATTTATCAAAATACCATGTATGAAATCATCTCTTGTTTGAAAGTCAAAGTTGTCCGAGAATAGTGGTGGCACAGATGCGGAACAGAGTGCTATGCCTACATCAGCTAAATTATGGTGCAATTTTACCTCTGAATGGTTTAAAACTATTTCCTGAAACAAATACAGTGTCAGTAGTTTTATCTAAAATCACAATTTATACTTTAGATTCATCTATCATAGAAGACTTATTTAAATAAACAATGTTCTTACCAATGGAAGGCTTATGGTCTTCTCAGCTGATTTAGGTTTGTACTTTTGGTGCATCAATACTTTGTTTGTATTGGCATCAGCTGCTAAGAAAATTGGCTTATCTGAGCTGATTAATGGATGTTCCCAAGACACCTTTTTGTATACAAGTGTCATTGCTGCGCCTTTGTCCTTCTTACATAGTTGTCTGAAAGACAACATTATTGTCAAGAGGATTTTATTGAAAGTAACATTTATTATAACTATAAAAACCATACAACAACTATGACTTACTTGTGTTGTTCCAATAAAGATGCAAAATGAATATTTGTCACACTGTTGACTCCCATTAACACAAAATTACCCTTAACAAGAGCAGCAGCATCAATTTCCCTCATCACATCACCCATAGTCTGGCATGTGTCAGACATCATTACTTGAACATCCATTGAAACATTCCATATCGCTTTATTTTCAATACAGCTCCTGAAAAACATAAATATTTGGTCAGTGGGTTGTTTTAGGGACAGTTATTTTCTTTAATTAATGTTTCACACTTTTCTATTTAGCTAATAAAAAAAATAGGCAATCACTTCGTTTAATAATTATTGTAATTTAATAAAGTTACCTAATGTGATCCTTGATTTTTTGGCCATCTTGACTGCAAAATAAAATTACTTCTCCTACTCCACCACGCGAAAGAGATTCAAGTACGTAATCAATAAGAGGTACTCCCGCAACTGTTAGTAAGCCCTGTAATACAAAATCGTCATTTAATTTCCACCAATGTATTAACAATTTATTGCGAAAAAAATATAAAAATTAGCTCACCATTGGTTTGTTATCACAAATTGGATTAAAATGTTTATTAAATGTATCCATTATAACCACCGCCTGAACAATGTTTTCCTTATCTATCTCCATTTTAATTTAGTAATGTAATACTATAGAATTCTTATTAATTTTCCACAATAATAATTGCGTACGGCTTACTTGCCTTGCCTTACCTGAACACGAACCCACTTTTACGACAATTTGACGTTGTCAATTTTTGACACTGACAAACAGAAGAGCGGTGTGCATAGACATAATATTAGTAAACAGGACTGCGCATATAAACCCAAAAAACGAGCTGAGTGAAACAGTTAGTACGGAGGCTGTCTGTCCCTTTCTAATAGGGTGACTATGAGATTAAGCTATGTGAGACAAATCCGAATTTGCTAAGATTATTAAACACAGATTAGTATTGAAGTTTTAACTTACGCAGTTTGTGACCTTAAGATACTTATAGAGGCTTTTAATAATTAGCGGAAATTAGCAGTATAAAAGCAGGAAGATTCGAAGTGAAGACTGTTTTTTTTTGTATTTCTACTTCATATATAGACTGCTGAGCCATTTATGTCGCCTTTCTTCATTTGGGAAGCTATAACAATAGTACAACAGTTTTAAAATCCATCACCCATATTTTGACTCGTTACAAGAATTCATGGGCACCCTAGTTGTTTGGTTTACGAAAATGTTATTATTAGCTAACCTGTGGAACGATATATTGCAACCACCATAGGATTCACTTTTGCAGGTAGAAACGCAACACTTTTTCACCATTTTAATAGTTTAAATTGATTTAATACAAAAAAATATAAACAAAATTTTAAATGCTGATTACGCGCCAAGAATGTTCAGGGTTACCGCTAGAAAATAAAAAAAAGCAAAATAAAAATTTATGTTGTTTATGTTTTAATAATAAATACGAATAAATTAATGCGATTGTTATTAATTTGTTGACTTACAATTGTTAAAATAAGATAAAAATATAAGTGATTCAATTGTTTTTTGGGAAGACAAAACTTTTGATCGCAACATTTTTTTTATGCTGGCAAGGTGTTAGAAAGAGACAAACAGCCTCCGTTCGAACTATCCCTCTCGGCTCGGATTTGCCTGTGTATTATGCAACCAATTTAGTACCTTGTTGCGTTAGAATAGAGTTCATTTTCGTAAATATATATTTTGAGCGTGCGCAATCTTGTTTAGTAATATTATATCTATGGCGGTGTGCTAGCGGCAATTTTTTTTTTGGAATGATAAATATAAGACTTGTGATAAAGCCTTCTTCATTGGTCCTATAGTCACATCGATGCGATGCGATGGTTAGCGATTCATTGCAGAGAGCTACTGTCCTAGGCTGTCGTAGGTTCGACTCCGTAGGAAATGCAACTGGAATAAGTCACCATAAATAACTTAGGTCACCTATATCATCGGAACTAGATCTAAGCATGTAGTTCCGTAATTTATCCTTTTTTCTTAAAATTACATCTTTAGTCTAAAGTACCTTTACCTTACAATGAATTTTAGCTGAACTGAAAATTTGTCTGGAAAATAAAAAATACTGAACATTTGTTGGTATCGCGTAACCTAGGAAATATCGACTGAATCTAGAATAATATTTAAATGTTGTCTTGTAGAATATCCTTAATTGCTACGTGAAGAAGAAATATAATATGGATTATGATTTATCACGAATAGATTACACGATATGTGGCATCACATATCCGGACACTCTGAAAATATTACCTCCTTCTGGACAAAAACTGGAACAAAAGGTACGTTTGTTACCACTTTTTCAAGGTCGCAAAGAATACGACGTTCTAATTTTGTTGAAGTGTACAGATGATCATCTTCATCCGTAAAGTTTTAATGTGGGTACCTGTAGAACATACCTACCACGTTCATAGTCGCTTCTACTGCGTCCTCCATTGAAAGCTCACTTGATAATATAATTAGTTCGCAGTTGGTGATAAAAATGGAGTCTTGCAATGTTTGAGCATAAAAGATGAAGAGCCCGTAGTTCAATTCAAAACATTACCGGGCAAACCAATAACGTCTGTCCAACTAGCAAGTAGTTTGGGTAAGTCAAATTCTTCAGTACCTAGAGATCGAGAAAGTCTAGGTACTTTATATCCAAATTCACCGAGTAGTTCAAACACGGTTGAAACTGCTGAAAGAATCTAGTAAAATAAATATAATGATATGCACTATAAGCACATGACGATTACCTAATCATGATATTATACATAAATACGTGTTCCATTTAAAAGCCTAGTATATGTATAAAACCTGTTTTTTATTGTAGGAACACAAGCAGATAAGATATTCACAGCTTCAGGTAATGAAGTCAAAGGATATACAAGAAAAGGAAAGGTGTTCCTCAGCATCGAAACTTCTCTCACGGAAACAATCACTTCAATGCAAGTTATTTTCTTATCAAATATTCAAATCTGTTAAATGCTACCACGTAGTAGATACCTTTCTGGAGGTAATAAATATCTACTTTTTTTAGTTCTGTTATCACATCTACTTTTCAGGTGCATTATTGGAAGTGATTTGATATTATGCAGCGGTCGAACGGTTACTTACTATAGAGATCTTCGGGAGTATCATTCATATATTTGTGACGACAGAGTTCTCGACATTGCAGCATTTGCGGTACCTAATGTCAGAATTATTTATTTGATTGCTTATCGTAATAAAAGTCTCACCGGCTGAATTTTGCATAACTGTGATTACAGAACACAAGAATTCGACTGTTGGTTTTAATCGCTAACAAAGGAGCAATTCTCCTAGAAAATGGAAAGCTTATATCTCGAACGGTAATTTCATCGGGTCCATCCCGATTAGCTGTTCCGCCTTCAACACATGCAACAGATATAGTTGCTTTCTACGGAGCTGGAGATGGGTCTATAGGCCTCATTTCTTATGAAGAGCAAGTGTCATTTATAACTAAGTGCTTACTTTGCCTTTGATGTAGATAAATACATACCACTTATAATACAAAGATATTTTTTACAGATTTACACTATCAAGTAAATGTCTAGTGGAAGGAAGAGGATTGGGCTCGGTAGTATGTCTCGGCTGGTACTTCAATAATGGTAACTTCCATTTAAGTGTTGGTCGTCACGATGGCTCCATCCAGTTGTATCTCGTCGATATGGAGAATTTTGGTGAAAAACCACGTTTGAAGTACACTTATGTTTGTATTGGTTCATAGAACTTCAGTAATATTTCAGTTCTATATTCTCAGAAAATCACCTCAGTCAATGTATACATTTTCTTTTAGTTCTGCGGAGAACCTGTGACTTCGGTTACTGGCGGGTGCGTGGGCATCGATGAACCTGAATTACTCGTGGCAACTTTTTCGGGAAGAGTTTTTGCGCTAAGGTCCAGCCACTTAGTGACTGGTGCTAAGGTTCCACAAGACAACTTAGCAGCAAGACGAGGAAAACTTGAGTACGTTAGTTAAAGGTCTTTTTTATGACCACTTCACGTTACAGCGCTGCGCCTAGTTAGTCACAAATTCTTCACATTTCATCGATTTTCCTATTTTTTAATCGAATAGGTAAATAATTGTATTCATTTTTTATCTATCAGGGTAGAAGTTGCACGTTTAGAGAAGCAAACCGCAAATGAGAGGGAAAAATATCAAAGAAACACTCGGTCTCTGCACGCTGGGTTGTCCACACCACCGCTGCTGGATATTCAATATGAGGTCCATCCACAACTTTATAACTTATATTTGATGATTATTTATATTTTGTTGTCCCCTTATTTGGGAACTTTCCCAAAAATAATTATTTCTGTATAAACTTAACAGTTGTTAGGAGCAACAAGCGACGGGTGGCAAGAAGTGAGAATTACATCTGCAGTTCCGTTGGATATGCTTTTTATTTATTGTAACACGAAGCTGGAAATGCAAACGGACACAGCAGCCGTTTTGAGTATCTGTTCGTCAAAGGTACCTAATTTATTTTGTATCTTATTTAGTACTCTGGTAATTACATTCATTAATATTTTGTATTGTTTCTTAGGATAACGGATCCGATTTACTTGCATCAGTAAGATGTCAAGCTGGAACACGAAGAGTTTGGGTAAAAATGAGAGATATGTTAGATTCTTCTACAGAATCAAGATTTCAGGGAAAACGTGTTCTTATTTACGCGCTACCCGCAGGCGCACCGAGAGTAGCTCGGCTAGTTACCCTTAAATTACCAGCTCTACCTTATTATTCTGGCCATGAAGCATCTGACAAGGATCACGAAAAGGAAAGGTAACGAAGTCATTATGTAGGTTGTAATATAAGTCCTACCTACCAAATGTGATCCTGATCAAGATTCCTAAGACGACCCACTAACTAGATTTTTATCTAGAAGAACAGTGTCCAGTAGATATTGTAGATGACCCCCCAAAAATTTTTGCAGAATTTGGTGTCAACTAGAAGTTTCAGGAAGCTTTTCTGTAGCTGAAATTACTTCTTGGCTTACGGAAGCTTTGCCTGGTGAACTTCCTAGGCCAGCGACGAATGTAACATTTACCAGATCACACACTCTTCTAGAAACTGTTTTAATTTGTCAATATCAGTAAGTTAACTTTGAATAGTATCTAGGTATAGCTCAAGTCTTTATCATATTTTGGAATTCACTCTTATCTGTTTCGGCAGACGAGGGCTCGCAATTTTCAAATCTGACAACGTATCTACTATAGCAACAATTCGAAATATAATGTCGAACTGTTCTGTGGAGAAGAGCATTCGCGTGGAAATATCTTGCGGTAGGTACCTAAGCATGAAGAAATAATATTTTAGAATCGATATCGGTACTAGGCTCTAATCATTTTAATTTCACATTTACAGACATTCCAGATTATTGTTGTATAAGGGCATTTAAAAATTTGGAAAATAAATTTAAGCAAGAGTATCAAAAGAACAAAGATCTCATTTTGAAAAATGCTATCAGGTGAGTTCCATTTGGTATTTTCCCCGCAAAATTCTTCGGAGACACCACTTAACAGAGGTTGTGGTGGGACACCATCACTCACTAAATTCATGAGGGAGGGCAAAAGGGTTAGTCGTAGGTAAGTGCCATAGAAATCTAAAAAAAGGAGAAGTGCCAAGGAGGCATGTTTGTGTCCGAGGAACTGGCGCCCGGAACGCGTGTTCAAACAAATTTTTATGCAATATTTAATAACGGAATAATTTTAATTTCGAATATGCTACTGGTCTCCGAGTAAAAACCTTCTTGTGGTATTGGTTATACCGTCAAGGGTTAGTCGCCCGAGTCTATGTAATGTAGGTAGGTACCTAGGTTAGGTATGTAATGTTTCAAACGCGACTCCAATTCGACCGTTAGAGTACAAAGTACATTTACTAATACGGCTACTTATGAATACTTAATAAAGATATATAACTAATGGCATTGACTGATAACATTATAATTATGCATTACAGTATGTTGGATTTGGACAGTTCAATGAATGAGGAAGGCCCTATAATGTGTCAAGACTATGCTCGAGTATGGGATTCCAGGGAGGGTATCAATGAAAACCAATTCAATGAGCTCGTAGGTAAGACCTGTAATAAATAGGAAACTGCTCTTGTAAAAGCACATTTACATTATAGAAATATTCGCTCGGTTTTAAACGCAATAACCGCGAACCTAAACAACTATCGATTTGTGCCAGGACTACGTCAGTTTTTGATGCTGTTCGGCACATAATTGTTTATGTCTTCACAGAGGCGGTTTTGCAGTGGTACTCGGATTTACGGGTATTAAGTCTACATGAGAACAACAGTAATGAAACTTCTAAATTACGAGCTGCTCTAACTGAATACCGACTGGATGATGTATACAAAATACTTTCTAGCAATTCTTCATCTTTACAAGAGTTCTAAAAGTTGCATCGTGCCTTAAAATAGTCTTGTAAATTATTAAAGAAGTAAATTGATTTTGCCATAAATATATTTAAGGTGTTTCATTTAACTACTGTCTTGTTTGTGTATGTATTCTTTCAAGTTCTAAATCATAATGGTAAAGGGCATGGGTATTATCGCCAATTGCCATTAGTTTTGTTATGTGGGTAGCCATTTCATTAATAGATTTTACTTGATCCGTCAAAAATTGAGATGTGACGAAATCTGCATAGTGAAAATCTTTGAGTTCCTCAGCTAGTTTAACTCCATTTTCTAAAAGCTGGAAAGAAACCCACTGACTAAGACTTTCAATACTATAAATTGATATAAGAATAAACACCGAAAAAAAATCTTACCACAGTAATTTCTTTCTCCATACAAAGTCCTTGTTTAAATGCGTCAAGAAGTGTTAGATCCTTGTGCGGGGTTGGTGGTTCCAATCCAGGTATCAAAGGTGTTCCTCCTCGCAATATCTGATAATTTATGAATTTCTGCATGTGATCTAATTCTTCTTTATACATTTTCATAAAAAATGCACCAGCACCAAACTGTGATTTCGAAGGATGAAGGAATGTCACAGCTATGTTTAGATAATCCTGCCCAGCTTGCTGCTCCGCCTTAATTTGTTTGTTCACTGATTCCTCAATTTTTGAGCTGTAGTTACTTTTGTAGTATGTGTTTTTTCTATTTAAAAAAATTATAGGAAACTGTTTTCTATAAACATAAACTTCAAAAAGGAACACATTTTTTTTCGAAAACATCTGTTGAATTTCGATAGTTTATTAAACACTAGGTATTTTGGTCTGATAGCAAATAAAAATACAAGACATTGACATTTCGCCCTAGTCTAGTGGGCATTTACGCCGGTTCAAAACGACATACAAAACGCAAACGTAACGACTCGTCGAGCTAAAGCTTAGGACGCACTGCGATTAAATGCGCGTGGTTTATGAACAGCTAAAAACGCAACAACGCGCATCAGTATGTACGCACTGCGGCTAGCGTTTTGCCTAAATTTGTTTAATTTCACCTCAGATCAAATTGAATAAAAACCGAATGCGATTAAGCGCCGTACATGCGCCTCCTGGGACGCAAACAAACCGCGATAAAAACGTAACAAGTTGCATTTTTTTAATCAGTCACTGAAAAAAATCTGTAATGCGTGCACAGTTTTGCTGGTTCACGCACAGCGGTTAAACGCGGGCGTTTAATCGCTGTGCGTGCTAAGCCTAACGGACGGAAGTTTTTGGCATAAGCCTTGATTTTTTTATAAATTCATTCAGTAGGGAATGTCAGATTTTTTGTGACTAAAACCAACCAATGACCCTTCCAGAGCCCTTTGTGTTTTAAAAATTTTTCACATGCCAATAACCTTCAAACAATGCTCTAACTAGAATTGACACAATCTCAATGATATAGTGTTCATTGACATTGCTGGAGAGATGGATTGAGAAACGCCCATCTGCCGATTTTGATCAAATAGGTTTTCTCATAGTCCCCAAATGCCAAATGACGTTAAGCTATATGCTATTCTGATCTTATATGAGCAGATGTCCAGTGTCCAGGATATCTGCAGTGTAGTGTTGGATCAACATAACTCGTTGGATATTTGACTGGACTGGGTTTTGAATTATTAGTGATAAAGTGATTTTTAAAGAGACATAGTTTTGGCTTTGAATTTAAAAGAAATCAATTAATTTAACAAACATTTATTGAAACTAATTAGCACTAAATTAGGTCCTAAAATATTATACACTATTCACACTTTTTAACAGTTGCATTTAAATTAAACTTAATGTTTTTCTTACTGAAAAGGTTTTACTTTTGGAAAGGATAGTAATCAAGGCCAGAATTGTATTTGAATTTATGTGTGAATCGATTTACTTGTGTTTTTCCAACTTCGATCATTTTCTGGACTTCTTCTCTGTATGCCGGTGGCAGAAGTTCTTCTTCTAAAGTGCAATTATTGTCACAAGTTTCTTCACTCTTAAAAATGCGACGCCTTATGACATCCACGTCTCTGCTATATTCTTCTTTCAAATCCCAGACTGCTTTGGTCGCAGTATCAATTTTGAAAACAAAATAATTGGCTTCCTTGTGAACTATACCATGAGCAGTAGTTTTGTAAGGCATAGGTCTGAAGCCCAGGTTATCTATATTTCTTATGATACCTCCTCGATCGAAAATTGCTTGAGAAATTCTTTTGAGAGTAGTTTTAAGTTCCGGTTTAGGCATCGCACGTAACATGAGAGCTAGCTCGTAGGTAGGCATGATAAATATATATTTTGGAATTCAGAAAATAAGAAGAAGCAGAGGTTATGTTGATGGAATTACAAAGTTACAGGTGACATTTGACAATTTCATTTGAGTTTGACATAAGGTGATGGGTGTTGAGTCTATGTGGTCTATGCCTCTAAACGGTAACTCTTTCTCAAGAAATTAAAAACTGCTTGAATTGATCTTGCACATTTTATTAGACCCTGAGTCTTTATATTAATATAGCATTATCGTCTGCCTCCCCATTCAGTCTTCGGTTTCATGAAAAATATCAGGGTGTTTTTCAGAAAAGAATACCCTGTGACGCACAGGAAAGATTTTTTTTTTATTTCGTGAATTATATTATATTTACTCTAATATTAAAGAATATATTGTTAACTAGCTAAATCTGCATTTTAAATTAAAATTATAATATGATTTTAAGAAATATTAAAGTTTTTCTGTCAGCGTATGATGCATAGTATTCCTGAACGTCACAAAATATAATTAATTAGAAATAAAACAAACAAGTGTTAAAACGAAATCAACTTATGGTGGCATAAAGATATACTTAAAATCTTTTAAAAACAAACAAAACGATAACATAATTCTATAAGATTATTAAATAATCAGCTAAATAATTTCACTTTCGTCACTTCTTGGACACATCTCACTAGAAAAGTTGTCATTACTAATGATACCCGCTACAATTTCCAAAATCAAGCCTAGTGAGAAATTTTAGATACTAACAAAATACTATGATGCCAAAATAAACGCTATAAAATGAAAAATATATATTTTAAAAACATTTTTGTAACATCCAGAATATGGGACAGTGACTATTATGAAAATTTCGTGATGGATAAGAATAATTTGAGCAATGTCCACACTGCCGATTTCAAAACACAATCACAAAGAATATAGTATTAACTCACAAGATTTTTAGATATAAACCTTTACACACACATATATAAACAAAACCGATTAAATGTAAGCCTTTTCGTTTGATACCTACCACACGCGCGGACAGGATGCTCCCATAAATTATTTAATTGTACACTAAGCTTTACAATTCAAGATCGTTACGATTTTGTTCCGGTAGTATGTAACGTGAGGCACAGGAGGTGACGTTTTCATCTCACGAGACTTTTAAAATTAAAATAACTAATATTTATTTAAACTACCTTGTTTTTAGCCTGACTAATCTAATAATGATGAGTTGCTTATGTTATATACAGTGTTTTAGAGTTAAGAAAACAATTTATTAACCTTTTAAATACTGCCACTATCCGGAACAAAAATTTTGCGCGCCGATGACACTGACATTGTCGTCACAGTTTTAGCCTTAACTGACTTTAAAACAGCAATGGCGGAATCCTAATACGATCATAATGTTGCCAAGAAGGTAGAAAAAACACAAATTAGTAGATTTTATCTTGAGTACGATATCAAATTCACCGTGACGAAACCGGATTTTCCGGAACAATGATTTTCGTAGGACAACATTAAAATAATGATATTTCTTAAAATAACAATAAATTTATGGCATAAAAATTAAAAATACGTTTTTAGAAATACAGAGACTAAGTTCAAAAACTTAAACATACCTAAAAACGAATATTTTAGAAGTAAGATGTATTTGAAATCTCCAAGAGCGCCATGGGACACACGATATTTATACGTCCTCTTTAGGTTTATTTTAAATATAAAAATAACTATCCACTTTCTATGCTACATATTGATTTAATTGTACATTAAAATATATACCTAAATTAATCAAAAACTCACTTTCACACGTGCCATATAAAAAAATCAAAATAAAAATGTTTGAATGTGTGGGACAGGCCGATTTTGCTAGGGTCAAGTTTTCTGAAAAACACCCATCAAGAACTCAAAACGTTTTGAGCATACTGTAAATGACGCGAACGCAAACGCAAGAATTAAAAAAAAAACGCACTAAGCAAATCAATCATGGCGACAGCGTGTGCTATGCTTTGGTGAATGAAATAGTAAATTGACAATATCGGAAGGAAATCTTTTCGGCTGATTCTAACCATGGGATCGCATGCGAAATTTGTTTCCGATTACTGTAAAACTTGGGACAAATCCGGAAAGGAGCAATTGTAAGTTTAAAATTTCTATGTTATGAACCACGGTAGTGGTTTGTATTCTGCCTCTAGTCAGCCAGCCAGTTATGATATGAATATTATCAACTCCTAGCTATATATTTAATTACATGCAATGGATTATGAATAGATCAGCAATAATACTATTGAATTCATATTGTACAAACATACACAACTTTTGTATTTCTTACTCATCTACAACATAACATTGAAAAATATGTGTTTGGCTTATTTCTCATCACTTGGTGATCTCTAATAGATGAATATATTATATTACCGCTTAGTAAACTACTTAGATCTGATACTGAAAATCAATTGAATTGTTTAAGTATCACATGATCAAGAAGGCTATGGTAATTACACATCTTTGTTAAAAACAGACATGTCTGAAGTTGTGGTTATGGGTAACATTTATTGATTCTTGGTACATCTTCAATAAAACGTATGGGTCGCTAATAAATGCAATTTAAGCAGGCAGCTAAAAATATAAATTATTTTCAGTTAAACACTTGATAGTGATTAAAATTTCTTATGGTACCTGTTGAATTTAGAGAAACATATCAGTTATTATTTTAACTTGTTCTTCAGTATTTATTAATTATTACTGTCTTAGTTGTAACAATAATTAAATTGAAAAATGGGTCATGTTGATTAAATGTTTACTTTCAGTGTGAAACATGTGACTCAATTTATCAAAGATGACGAAAGAAGTCCACTATTTACAAAGTCAGGTAAAGTTTCTGGATTATCTCAGACAATATATGACTTATTGCTCTGTGGTCTTCGAGGGAATCTTAAGAAAGAAGCTGTTCTCTCTGCCCTTAAGGAGATATCTGTAAGTTAAAAGTTTTTACCTCTATACCTATGATGTGGTTTTAAGTTTATGTTTTAAATAATGTTATTTAAGTATCTATTTTTGTAATACACGCTCACACAATGTAAAGTATATAAAATTGCTCAAATATAAGGTGAAATATTTTACAGGTATTGCATGCAGATATCCCATCAATAATACTAGATGTAGTCAGTGTGCTTGATGCAGAGACTTGCACAGATGTGCAAAGTGAAGAGCGCACTAATTTCTGCCACATCATTAGGGAATTAGAGCCATTCATATCAGATAAACTCCTAAAAGAGAGGTTGGAAATTGACACCCTACAAGATGCTGGCACTCTGAAAAATAAACTCTTTTATACTAAGTTTATAAAAATCAAGACTAAGTTGTAGTGAGTATTCTTGGTACATTTATGTATTTTCAATTTTGCTCAACCATTATTATTACTTTCTAACATGTTATTGGATTTTCAGTTATAAACAACGTAAGTTTAATTTATTTAGGGAAGAAAGTGAAGGATATGCTAAGTTAATTGTTGAATTAAATCAGGAAATAATTGAGAAGACAGAATGGAAGAATTTATTAGAAATCATTCAGTCACTAATAGGTAAGCACAAGTGTTATTAAATTGTAGCATCATCATTATCATTCAATCAAACATGTTGACCAATAAAATTTCAATAATAATTTCAGGTTGTTTCAACTTGGACCCCAACAGGGCACTAGATATAATTTTAGAATCTTTTGAGGCAAGAACACATTCAGATCAATTATTTATACCACTAATAAAGAACTACATGGGTGATCCCCAAGTCATTTCTGAGGTTTTGGGCTTCAAGCTTGGAAACATGGAAGTACTTGAAAATTATAAGGAACCACCACCATTGATGACTGTAATAGCTTTGCTTTTGCAACATCAGGTCATATCTCTTGATGACATATATCCATGGGTATGTATGCATATTTGGATATAATATTTCAAAATTTTATAAGGAAAATCAGTAATGATAATGCTTTCTCTCTGTATAGTTACGTCCAGATGACTCCATAATGGCCAAAGAAGCAGAAAAAGAATTGAAAACTGTACAGGACTACATTCGTAAACTAAGCATTGTGTCGACTAAGGGACCTCAACCCAATGGGCCAACTGAATATGTTGAAGCCGCAGCTGATCCACAGGTATGTTATGTTAAATAAATAAGTTGGCTGTTTATGCTAGAGGAAAGTGATGTTTATGTTTTTTTACTGTATTTCCTAGGAATATTGGGGTAATCAGAAGTTGGTGCTATGTGAAGCTTTGCTAAAGGTGACTGCTTGGCGTGAATTCGCGGCCCTATCCGCTCGCTTGCCGACCAACATCATGCCTCAGCGGCCTGCCGTGGCCTTATGTAACATGCTTCACGCTCTTGTTGAGCCTATATACAGATCGTAAGTATCAATTTATCACCATTTATAATAAGGTTTCTTTTTATATTGAATTTAAATATTTACACAACTGTACAAATAGGTACTGAATTTCTGACTCGAAACTAAATAATTTATCCTATGCAATGCGTGAACAAACAAGGAAAATTTTGCGCCTTATCAATAGCATTAAAATTTTAACCAGCATTATTTTGTTTATTGCCATAACACAATGTAGGTCAGAGTTAGATGAATTTATATTATTTCTTTATCTTTCAGTAATTGTCGAGTTGCTCCAAAAATAATAGGCAAACCTATCCCACCTCTTAAGTCAAGCCTGGCACCCCCAGCTTGCAAGACATTTGAAGACATGAAAGAGACTGTCATTCCAGCTTTGATCCTGCTAGGACCGTCTCTTCATTATGATCCTATTTTAATGTACAAAGTAAGTAAATTATATTTTGAAGTCATGTGAACATGAGTATATATTGAAAAGATAAGTATATATTTTTCCTATTGTAGATAATTCGTATCCTAAGAACTGCGCGGTCTATGAAAGAGGACCCATTACATCATGAAGCGCTTACAGTTTTGGATGCCGCCATATTGCCAGCTTTGACTTTGATGGATGGTAACTGTTGTATGGCTGAAGAAGTCTATACCTTGTTGAAGTTATACCCGTATCAATGCAGGTAAGCTGATTAAAGTGCGGATTCTCAATGATGTTTATTAAAACAATTATTAACTCCTTATATTTTTATTTTAAAAGGTATTGCCTATACTCTCGCTGGAAAAACGAAGCTGCCGAAAGAATACCCTCTCTGATGCGAGTGCGCGGTAACTCCTTGCAGAGAATTAAGCACATAATGAAACGTGTTTCCAAAGAAAATATAAAACCTCAGGGTCGTCTGATTGGAAAACTGTCGCATGCTGCTCCTACTTTAATTTTTGACTATATGCTGCTACAGGTAAACAACAGTTTATTTACTTTGTACTCTCGCAATCTTAGCTCTCATCAAATTTAGTCAGTATCTTTTCTCCCACTTTAAAGGGGCGAAGTTATTTGACATAAGCTGTAGTTAGTTACCTTTTAAATTATAACCCATTTTCGCTTGTCAGATCCAAACATACGACAACCTGATCGGTCCGGTGGTGGAGTCGCTGAAGTACCTGACGTCGCTGTCGCTGGACGTGCTGGGCTACTGCCTGCTGGAGGCGCTGTGCGGCGGGCGCGCGGGCGGCGGCGCGGCGCACCCCGCGTGGCTGCAGGCGCTGGCGGCCTTCGCCGGCGCCGCCTTCAAGAAGCACAACATCGAGCTCACGGCCTTGCTGCAGTTCGTTGCTAACAGGCTTAAGGCGCAGCAGAGGTTTGTATTCTTGCTGGATTTTATTTTTCTAATAAAAAAAAAAATAGATAGCACAGAAAGTTGGAATATTCTTATATAAAGGTATAAGTAATAAAATAGAAGTAAATTCTTATATACCTTGTCGTCCAGTGTACGCGACGAAGAAAAAAATGCTTTTAATACAGTTCTCCAATTCTAGAAATATTGTAAGATTCGAAGCATTTGTTAGTTTGAAATAAGGATTGCATGTATATGAATTGTTTCAGTCAAGACCTGCTGATCCTCAAAGAGATTGTACAGAAGATGGCCGGTATAGAGGCCGCTGAAGAAATGACACCTGAACAGTTGGAGGCAATGGCTGGAGGCGAACTCTTGAAAGGCGAGGTAATTAATTTAAAAAACAGTATCAAAATAATGCAGCTCAGTTTGGAACGAAAATATTATTATACACTTTTTTTCAGGCTGGATACTTTTCTCAAGTGAGGAACACGAAACGATCGTCAGCCAGATTAAAAGAAGCTATCGTCGGGAATAATTTGGACATTTCGTTGTGTATACTAGCTGCACAACAGCGTCATTGTTGTGTTTGGAAAGGTTTGTTCAAAAACCCTTGAGATTATGCATGACATATGTATAGAATTGTGAGTGCTAAATACTGTACTTTTCTTTTAACAGAATACGACGAAGACCTTTCCTCAAGTGGTGAGCCACCAGGGTCACAGCTAAAAGTTGTCGGCAGATTAGCCGATCAATGTCAAGATGCTTTAGTACAACTTGGTACCTTTTTGGCATCATCTCATGCCCCTGATGAATATGCCGCGAGATTACCGCCCCTGCAGGTACAACCTTTTTTTGCAAAAGCTTTTTTGTTACTTTTCATTTTGTGGCATTTGAATACTGTGTCATTTTATTATTCAAAATGTATTAACAATAACATTATTGTTCAGGAATTACTTCGAGATTATCATGTGGATGCAGATGTAGCATTTTTCCTGCACCGTCCTGTATTGGCTCAAAAAATTGCCGCCAGAGTTGAAGCTCTACGGAAACAATCAGATAGCAAGACGGAGTCTTCAGAGAAAACTATTGAAAGATACACTCAGGCTGCACAGGAGGCACTAGAACCTATTGTTCTGTCCGTAACTCCTATATTACCCAATAAGGTTTGGGAGGATATTTCTCCCGAATTTTATGTGACTTTTTGGTGAGTGACACAACTAGTCAGATAAAAAGCACGAGATTCAAGGAATCAGGATCGATAAACCTAAAATATGAAATAATTTTGTAGGTCACTGTCAATGTATGACCTTCGGGTTCCGGAGGAAAGTTACGATAGAGAAATCGGTCGTCTCAAAATTGCGGCGGCCAACGCAACCAAGGACTCGTCCCAAGGCACAAAGGGGAAGAAGGAACAGGAGCGATTCAACGCACTTATTGACAAACTCCAGGTGCGGTTCTAATTCATTCCCTTTCACTTTGTATTTCTATTTGTTATGGTTTAACCATAAATTGAAAGAGACGTCATCAATAGTCTACTTCTTGTCGACCTTTTTGTTCACGTTATGTCGTTTGAATCGCTGTTCAGAAACCAATTCTGGGTATCAGTGTGTTGCGAACGGAGCCTACGGGTGCTACGTATACTTGTGCTCGGAATTTACTTTCGGAAAGACATCGAGTATTACCAGAAATTATGTCAATGATGGAAAGAGTAAATAAAGAAAGTATGTATAGTGCGCTGATAGCAGATGAGTATATTGGCTCGCATCGCTTGTCCGCAGGAGGAGCGTCGGCGGCAGCAGGAGCACGTGCGGCGCGTGGTGGCGCGGCTGGCGCGGGAGTGCGGCGGCTGGTTCCCCGCGCGCGCCGCCAAGTCCGCCAAGAACGAGACCGTCACGCGCCTCATGCAGCTGTGCCTGTTCCCGCGCTGCGTGTTCACGGCGGCCGACGCGCTCTACTGCGCCGAGTTCGTGCACACCGTGCACTCGCTGCGCACGCCCAACTTCTCCACGCTGCTGTGCTACGATAGAGTGAGTGTACTTCGCGACGATTTCTTTAACGTCACAGGGGATTGCGCGAGTGGCTGAAACGAAACCGAGTCAAAGATCAAAGAAAGTTACCTACGGAACGATATCGACTTTTACGTCAGAAAAAAAAACATCATAAACATACTTACATGTTGAAAATAAATTGACGATCTTTTTGTGTTTGTGCACCTTCATATCAACTTTACGTTTTATATGTATGGTCACTTTTGGCTAATATTGAACATTTGAGATTTAAGTTTTAAATAGTTCTAATGCCATCTTTGCATAAGAAGAAACCAACAAGGGAACAAAGAAACTATATATTATATTGAGCTTATGTTGCAGCTATTTTGCGATATCACATACTCGGTGATGTCATGCACGGAAGGCGAGGCGGCGCGGTACGGCACGTTCCTCTGCAAGGTATAGTAATATTAATACATATATCCCTCTACCCAGTCCATTAGCATCCCATCACAATAGCCCAAGTAGATTTATTCCATAGCAAGCAATAGTTTAGCGCAGATTGTCCTGGGGTACATTTCTGTAGTGTATACAGGGACAATCCTCGGGTTTTGTGTCACCATTTCAATAAAACATGTCTCAAAAGGGCTTCAGCGTCAGCGTGTTGGCTTCGGACCCACGTTCGCCTTCCAAAAATCCGGTACTCTCTGGTCCCATGGTCTGGTCGAGATATACAAAAATACTTTAAAAATGTTGTTATAAGTTCAATTAATTGATATGAAGTATTTATAATAGTAATGTGGTACATATATAACAAGGTGCTGGGCACGGCGATGCGCTGGCACGGCGACAAGGATACGTTCCACCGCGAGTGTGCTCACTACCCCGGCTTCGTCACCAAGTACCGCGTCTCCAACCAGTTCACTGAGGCCAATGATCACGTCGGATACGAGAATTATAGGTATGACGGTTTTTTTGGAAATTACATATAAATAATTGTAAGGTTTGATAGATTTTTGAGACTTTTTTCACAGTTAAATGAGACAACACAAGTTTAAGATATCTAGGTTTCTTTTTACGTATGTATGTATTAAAAAACTTCTAAAGACGTACACAATAATTTAAAATTGTATAAAAATATCACAAGTTTTAATTTTGCAGCCTGTTGGCTACCTACCAAATATTTAACTATGCAAAATAAAAAATGACAGGTTAAGGAAGTCAGATAGGCAGTCGCTCCTTGTAAAACAGTACACAGCAGCATCTGGGTAGACTGGGTGCCGACCTTAACATAGTTGGAAAAACTCTAGGCCAGTGGTTCTTAACCTTTTTGACATGAGGGACCACTTTGACTAAAGTTTGTCTTGCCGGGGACCACCTCATCGGTTTACCTAAATTAGTACTCATTTCTTTATTAATTATCAAAAAAAGAAATCTGATTTTTGGGTCAGTTCTACTCTAGTCAAAGCTAAACGCATGTCGGCAGTTGTGTAGGTAAGCAAATGCAAATAAAGAAAAACTTGCCCATGTAGTTTTCAAATGCGCGAGCGAAGCGAGCGCAAAATTTTTATCGGACTTGAACCAAATATTACGTAAAATGTAGCCCAAACGTACTTAACTTTCTGTTTTTTGACAAATGCAAAAATAAGGGCCATAATATAGTTTCTGAATACGCGAGCGAAGCGAGCGCGAAATTTTATCGGACTTAAACCAAATATTACGTAAAATTTAGCCCAAACGTACTTTTGTTTGTTGACAAAAAGTTAAGTATACGCGAGCGAAGCGAGCGCGAAATTTTAATTATTTTTTAAGACTCAAAACCAAAATTACGTAAAATGTAGCCCAAACATACCTTTTCCTGAATGGGGGGGACTAGGTACGACACACCCGATATACGTCCATGCGAAAACCCCCGCTCGCAATCTAAATATATAAAACTCCAAGGTGACTGACTGACTGACATAGTGATCTATCAACGCACAGCTGAAACCACTGGACGGATCGGGCTGAAATTTGGCATGCAGGTAGATGTTATGACGTAGGCATCCGCTAAGAAAGGATTTTGATCAATTCCACCCCCAAGGGGATAAAATAGGGGATGAAAGTTTGTATGAAACTTTGTCAATTTTAAACCGATCGGACTGAGACTTTGCATGCATAAAGCTACTATGGCGTAGGCAACCCTTAAGAAAGGATTTTGATAAATTTCATCCATAAGGGGATAAAATAGGGGATGAAAGTTTGTATACATTGCTTGCTCACGAGTAAGTTCACCCAATAACTTAATAGTTTTAGCGCCTAATGACAGATGAGTAAAGAATATTGTGTACAAAGAAGTTTTGTAAGCCCTAATTTTTTACACACGCTTAACAAAAGTAAAGCCGCAAAAACCATACCTAATTAATAATAATACTTCATAACGAAAATAAATAAATGACAAAAAATACTTCATAACGCGAGCGAAGCCGCGGGCAAAAGCTAGTAAAATTATAAGTCGATAAAAATTAAGTTAGATAACGTATAGCAACGTCCCGAAGCTAAGCTTCGCGGACCACTTGGAATGCCTCCAGGGACCACCAGTGGTCCGCGGACCACCGGTTAAGAACCACTGCTCTAGGCAGATGATGATAAGATAATGACGAAATAAAAATGTCATTGTAATTTTTCACTTCTCTTGAAGTAATGATGTGTCATAATTGATTTTCAGACACGTGTGCCACAAGTGGCATTACAAGATCACTAAAGCCATGGTTGTATGTCTGGACTCGGGTGATTACGTGCAGATACGAAACGCACTTATTGTGCTTATAAGAGTCTTACCGCACTTCCCCGTGCTGGCCAAACTGGCTCAAATCATCGAACGAAAAATCGACAAAGTGAGTAATACCAGAAAATACTAATTTTATATAACTTCCCTATGTGAGAATAAACAATATTGTATTTTATATTTACTTTCAGGTTAAAGAAGAGGAAAAGACGCAGCGGCAAGATCTATATGTGCTAGCAACGGGTTACAGTGGCCAGTTGCGGCAAAAAGGACCTAACATGATGCGGGAAAGTGACTTTCATCAGGTAAGAATCACTTATGTTCGTGTTAAATAAGTCACAGACAACTGAATAAAATTGCCGTTCAATCAAACAGCTATCTCTTTGACTGAACGACGCTATTCAGTCATACGCCTGGGGCCCGATTCTCCTAAGTTAATAATGTCAAAATCGAATAGAAATCGAATCGCAATATGATCGCAATAATAAGAGGGCTCGATAAATCATCTGTTACATTAGAGTAGCAATAGTTGTTACAATGAGGGTCTTCTCAATTTTTTCTGCCACAGGGTGGCGCCACGTATGCGTCTGGTCCAAACAGCTGTCAAATATTATGGAATTGTAGGGTCCGAACTTATTGTTTATTGAAATTCTGTTATATTGGAAGTGTTATTGATTTTATTATGGACTACGGTCAGAATAAGGTTTCCGAACTAAAAATTGAGCTAAGAGAGAGGGTGCAAAAGTCACTGGTACTAAGGAAAAGCTTGTTGAAAAATTTGTTAACACAATATGATTTAGTTTTTTTTTATTTACTCAACCGCAATAGTAAAACAATAATGCAGTGCTTAAATTATAAAATAAAAAAAAACACTAAAATCGTTCACTATTCATAGTAAAGATAAGCACTTTGACAGTTATCTGGACCTGACGACTCGGTGCTGCCACCTCGTGGACGCCATTTTAGAAAACCCTCATTCCGTACCAAGGCGTTATTTGTGTGTTGGTATTTTGTTACCAACTGAGTTGGACTTTTATCGCTGACTATACGTACATAAGTATGCATTTTGTCCCTGCAATCCTTCTTTGTGGTGGTCCCTTGTGAATTAGGCAGGCAGTATATAATACAGAGCTAAGTGCGTGGTGCCGCAGGTGGGCGACAAGCACAAGCTGCCGGGCGCCGCGCCGCCCGCCGCCGCCAAGGACGAGCCCGTCGCCGCCAAGCCCGACCAGGACACTGCCGCCTCTCCGCCGCAGCCACTCGGTAACTTATCTATATTATTAGTTTTTGTAAAAATATACTCTATGTTTCTAGGGGATAGTCGAGCTGCCCAAACAAAAATTTCGGTAGTTTCAGAGCCTAATCGTGTAAAACAATCAAATCTTTCCTCTTTATAATATAAGTATATTAAGGGGCTTTTAGTTAGACATCTATACTTGTCTGTCTTAAAGTGACATAGGTGGGACTTTTTTAAATTTAAGAGTTTTCTAGAATGGAATAGGATAATGTCTATAATGTTTATATCGAAATTTATTATTAAAATATTCAGCAAAATTATGTTTTGTACTTTAGATGCTGAGAAAAAAGAGTCTAGGTCCAGTGACAGACGTAGAGAAGACCCTGAGCGGGAAAAGGAGTCAAAACGGGAGTCACGATCGTATGTATTATTCTACTGTTTATTACGAATGAAAAAACAGTAAAATAATTAAAAAAACTAACGCACCATTTAATATTCTAGATCTCTTAAGGAAAGGGGCAAAGAAGAAATCAGAAGCAAAGATAGATCTCCACGGGAACGCTCTCATAGGGTAAGTTAATAACTGAGCTTTATTGTTTCACTGTAGGACGCAAGCTACAGTGGATACGGTAAAATAATTAAACCATTTTTTTATTAATAAGAATACAATTTATTCAGGAGGAACGTTATCTGGAAACAATATCACCGCCACATGATCATCGCAGTGCTCCCGATGATATAGAACGAGGTAAACAAATAAATAAATTCAAGCGCCTTACGTCACGATCACTTTGTATGACATACATAAATGAACTGATCTTTTTCAGATGTGAAACGTCGTAAAGTAGAGAACAGCGGCAATGGCAAGGTGAGTATTGTTGTAATAAACCGACCTTGCATCGCGCTCGCACCGGACTGAGGATTGGGCTGGACCGACCACGATGTGCCGCACGATCTACTAAAATCAAAAATAAAATCAGTGTTCATCAAGATCATCGGGACTATGTGAAATCCAGTGCAATATAGACTATAGACTTTTAAAGTGCCTATAAAATAATAATAATACATAAAAATCTATAATCTACTTAAACAAATAAAAATAGAACCTGTGAAAAATTTACTTCGAATATAGTCATCTAAAATTTAAATCGCTGCATGAATAAGAAGAGGATTTTAGCGTCGTGTGAACTATAGAAGACTGAATAATTTTTTGCAACTAAACAAGGAGTCTGCAACATAACAGAAGAAATACTTATCACTTATGGAATGCAAATTGCTAAGTTAACGGATTTACAATCAAAGTAATATAGTAACAACCTTACCTTCGTCTATGAAACTGGCGATCCTGCCAAGAAGAGGACCATTAATATCTATGAAAATTATGCGAGGAACAAAGGAGGGGAGTGCAAGATCCAAATCTTATAATTCATCAAGTGGAAGATAAAATTATAATAATAAAAATCTCAGTAAAAGTTCAAGATTTAGTGCTCTAAAATACAAAGTAAAATGCAAGATACAAATTAAAACCGAAGGAAAAAACATCGTGTGTATCGTAAGTCCACTCAGCCCAGTCCGATGAAATACGGTAAGGAATTATGTTCTAGAATTTCAGTCTAAAGGTCCTGTGAATAAAGAATATAATTTGAAACTGATAAAATTTTATAAAGAATGATAAACAAAACTATCTCAAAACAAGGAAACTCTTGAAGACATGCTGGTAGTCACCAAACAAGAAATTTGAACATGGAAGATATGCACAAAAACATCATAAAAGAAGTAAAGAAATCATCGTAAACACTAAAAACTTTAAGGACTGTACTTCACCTTTCCAAGTACAAATTGAAACCAAGAAAACAGTTCAATGGATAACATCTAATAAATGGATCATGATTACGCAGAACAATGAAGAAACTCACCAATTTAAAGATTTGAAGCAAAAAAGAGCTACTAAGAGTAGTAGTTCATAAACTTCTGGTGCTGCCAAACTGGACATAAATAAATAAAATGGAACATGCTGAAAAGGATTAAGATACACGCTGGAGTCGCAGTGAAAGAGAGTGGAAGATTTCTTTATTCATAGTCCCTTTTGACTGACAATATTATTTTAGAAATTACGAATTATAATAAAGCTTTGTAAAGTAAATCGAAGTGCAGATTGTATTTTATAGTACTCATTTTTGTCTACTGTGTCAAAAGTTAATATACATTTTCTGCAAAAGCAGGGTAGCAAAGAGATAGAAGAACGTTCTCCAGAGAAGGAAAAACGAAAGGCCAAATTAAGGGGTGATGAACGCAAAGAACGTAAGATGAATCGCAAAAGGGTAAGTAACGCAAAAACTAATAAAAACATACCTTTTCTTATTAGTGAAGTTTGATAACATACACTCACCGTCTATTACTTAATTTTTTTGCTGCTTGCAGATGAATCAAGTACCTATTTTTTACTGTTTTAGTCTACATTGCTATGAATGCCAACATGTCTTTCGAGACTTAATATTCTGCTAGCTTCTACTACGATATTGATTATCTGACTCATTGAACTCACTGAGAAGTCATTCAGAATTTATCAGAGGAGCTATTACTAATGTTAATTTTGGGGAAGTGGGTGAAACTGCGGTCGAAAGCTAGTTTGTAATATTTTATTTAGCTAGATTTATTTACATTCCGTCTGCGGTTTCAGCCGCTTGTTGAGGTAACTTCTTCTCGAAGCAAAAATAGCCTATATGTTATTCTGATGTATGTAGTAGGCTCAATATACACAAACGTATAAGATAAAAATTAGATACGACCCAAATCTATCTATCTCTAAAAAGTTTTACGAAACGGTTCTAATTACATATCAGATAAAAATGGTTTAAAAGATATTATGATATTATCTTGCAGGATAGAGCAGAGGAATCCGTGATTTTGGAGCAAAAACGGCGGCGTGATGAACAGAAAGGTACGTTGCTTTATTGACTTTTTTCATATTTAACACAGCATTTTATGGGCAATATAGCTTAGTCAATATTGTGGTGATACAACCAGATACTAATAAACTGATGTTATTTTAGCAGTCATCAAAATGGGAAGCCATCAAAATGGTTCTCAAGAAGATCATCACTACGAGAAATACCATAAAAGGGTAAGACGTGTTTGTGTTGTGCATGGCAATTTTACATTTAATCTTTGTTACGTATTAATGCAACAACACTACTAATCAGAATTCAAAACAACTTTTCAACATTCCTTCTAACTTATATTTTCATTAGTTTCACCACAATACCGCAACAGCTCATCAGGAGAAGGCGCTAGTGCTAAGTTCCAGGCAACTGTTTTGCTAAGTTGAACTTATGAGAATAAAAAATCTTTTTTGGGAAAGTCTTTTGTAAGCATCAGTGTTGTGGGCCCTCAGTGCCCACTACAGTAGATCCGCCACTGGTGATCCATTACTAAATCTATGTCATCAGTCTGTAAAGTCAATATCATCAGTGCAAACACCATTTTGGAGCTACGATAGAACAGACAGATGCAGAGAGCTACACACATGTGATCAACTATCAACCCACTTCCAATAAAGTCCTGCCCACCGTCGTATTTGGCCTAGGAGAAGGTGCCTGACCCACCTGCATTATGACATCTTCGTTCATCTTTCCTTGTTCCGCGGTCAGTACAGACAGACATGTGTAAATATAGACTCAATAGCGTGCGAGTGAGAAGTAAATAGATCAGGCGATTCTCTAATCCCATTCTTCATGCATACGGGTAGTATCTGGATATAAATAATTGTGTATTCTGTATCCACAGGAGAAATCACCCTTCCGAGATCGTTCACACGAAGAACCAAGAGATAATAAACAATATCCTTTTTAATAGTTTTAAAACACTTTTTGCTACAAATTTCATTTTACTAAGTACCTACTTAAGGTATGTTTTGAAACCTAACTGCCGACTGGACATGCAGCAACTTCATGTATAGGTATTTAGTTGGCTGTAGAATCAACAAAAACTGATTTATGTTCCTTGAGGTAACAACAGTAACTTTATTTTAAAATGAAGGACATAATGTGCATATAACTGTATTCAAATCTAATTATGAACACTAACTTCCGCCAGCGATACCACTATTACCCTTTGTGATATTTTTTTATCGTAAATTATTTTTTCTATAATTTTTGTCGTATTCTTTTCCGTTTGCAAAGGGTTTCATCCTTTTTTTATTATAATATTATACATTTACATAAATTGGATTGCCTTAACACATGCTTACTAGACGATCGAATGAATCAAAAATAAGAAGATAAATACCGACGCAAACAAAAGGATTGAAGATGAGAATAAAATTGTGGTACGATTTCATTAAGAATAAAATGTTAAACAACTCCTTAGTTTTATTTAGACACAACAAACTGTACATTATTATTTAAGCAAGGATCAACGGATTTATATAAATATAAAATGCGCTTAAACTAAAATTATTCATATCGGGGACATCTCAAGTCTGTAAAAAGTGAAGAAAAACTTTATTGAAACCAAAATTCAAGGTGCCCTTGGGGCACGATTGATATCCAACTAAAATTCAATTACGATTGAAGCTTATGGGGCATCCCGCTAAATATGAACTATTATTTTGTTTTCAAAGAACGTTTTTATCCTTTTCTGTGATTCAATAATGAATCATATTGTCTGCAAATGATTTACGATTGTAAAGCAGACTACCCTATAGAATCTATAATTTCATTGGTCTCATATTAGGACCAGAATTGCCGCTAATGTTAAAACTGCTATTGAGAATCAAATTGTTATCCAAGTGTCACATTACATAAGCAGAATCAAGCCCCTGTTATTGAGGAATCTTGATTCATGACTCCACTTAGGTAAGATGTCTACGTCAACGATATATCCGGATGGAATCAATCTACAGAATTTGTACTGGTAACTATAAGTTAACCTGCCACGTGTATAGCTTCGTTGAATGAAAATGAATCTGAATAATACCTGGACAGGTACTAATGCTTATGAAGGGGACAGGTTCGTAGGAAACTAGTACCTAACTTAAGTATGTACCTACCTGATACAGAACCTTAATTCGTTTTAAAGGTAAACGACGCGTTATACGTGAATAGGGCGCATGATATCAAGGCTGCAGTACAACATCCGAGATTTAGACACGGTCCAAATAAGATGAAGAAGAGACAACAGCCCTGTCAAGAAATTTTCCAAGTGGATCGTACGTATAAGGCGCGATAATAAACAATTGACAACTACTAGTTCAAACGACGACACAAGAAACCGCGCGACAGGCTTCTGTTTTTTTGGATGTATCGTGAGCGGTTTGAAAGCGCTCTAACGTTCGAGAACGGAATTAACTAAGCTGACGGATGACCGCTTCTAAGAAGATAAATGTTTAAAAAACTAGTAAGTAGATAAGTACCTACCTACCTACCTGCACTTGGTGTGGTTCTCAAGTTAGTCAGTAGGTAAAATGTTTGGTAAGTACCTACTATTTCCACGTAGAAAACAAATCAATACGCTCTCGGCCGTGTCTTGATTTCCCATGCAAAAAGCAATCATCATATGCCTAGCCTTTTCTCAACTACGTTGGGGTCGGCTTCTAGTCTAACCAGATACATCTGAGTACCAGTGTCTTACTTGGAGCGACTACCTATGTTACCCAGTTACCTGGGCAGCCCGATGGCGATACCCTTGGGTAAGATTGGTTGTCAGACTTTCTAGCTTCTGACTACCCGTAACGCTAACCTGACGCTAACGAGTGCCAAAGATGTTCAAATGACAGCTTATCATGCCTTCCGAAATTAAGTTTACCTACATATTTTACTTGCACATACCTATCCATTGAGCGAATATTAATCAGAGCCTCAATGAATTCGAAAATTCGACTACCTTCTCCATCACTTTAGGTGCAAAATTTCGTCATTGTAGAAAAAGTTTTAGCAAGTCCGAGTCTGCAAGAGGTTAAGTATACAAATGACAGATTCGGAACGCAGGTGTTTCACATGTAGGTCTGTATTACCTACCTATTATTTATTAGGAGCAAATTTTATTTTTTTAATATAGTCGATCCTTAAGTAGGTAATCAAAAAATATAGTAATTTAAAATAATAAATATGTCTGTGCAAATAACGTACCTAATCATTTCAATCTTTGTTCTATTTGTAATGGTAGCTGAACGATTTGAGGTTAGGTTAGGTAGTGTTTTAGAATTTTAAAGTTATTAAACTTGTAAAGTGGAAGAAAAACTGAAAAACCTGTGTCCTTACTATAAAAGAACGTTACAAGCTATTCATCACTTATGGGTGAAGGTTACCACTTACCTACTAATACCTATTTATTCAATTGTTTCATGCGTTAAAATAATATCACAGCAGAAATGCAAAATAACAATGCTCTTAATATGTTACAATTACTAGTATTTATTTGAAAATAAAAAGTTGGATCACTTAACTTATCAGCATATTTCTGAACGTTGCACAAACTGTTTTTCTTAATAATCTGTGGTCAATTTGTGCGAGTGACTCCTGATAACATAACCTAAAATGAGACAAATTTATATTAAAATATTAGTTTTTTCATAAAATTGAATCAAGTAAGACCAAAAAGAACACCAAAACAATATACCGACTACTGAGATTCCGATGATTTTAACAAGTTAGTATTTTCTTATATACAAGGTGCAACGGCGGCCATCTTGTTTAAGTGCGTGTCTACGGACTCCATTTAGAGGTATGTTATTATTATTTTGTACATACCATTTAAAACCCCTACCACATAGTAAATCTCTACTCCTCTACTGTTAAGAATTATACATAGGTACAAAAATTTAAACTGCCTTATCTTTTTATCACAAGTGATAAATCTTGTGTGTGAAGTTCTAAGAAAATGGCTTAAGGCGAGGTACTAGGCATCTACGGGTAGCCAAGTGGGATGTACCTATTCTGATGAGTTAAATCTCTGGTGTAGATTTGCCAAAGACTGATCCTTGTTACGTTAATTAGGTACCTGAGTGTGTAGGGAATATTGTTTGCACTCTGTAGTCGCATGGCTATGGAATTCAATAAATATTTCGCACCGAACGTTGGTGTCTTAAAATTGACTCTCTCGCCAAACTTATTGGCGGCAGGTTACTAAATTCTTAGCACAAACACTACGCTCGTGTGAAGTGCGCGCGGGCGGGAGCACGTGGCAGGTTGCATAAGAAGGCACCTGTGTGCATCGATTAAGGATCTAGGTACTTACTTGTTGTTTAACACGTGTTACCACGTAACAAATAACATTAAGAATGAATGCAAAAACGTAGCCAATGAATTCCTACAAAAAAAGCCTTAACTATTGAGGCCTAGCCAATTAATATCTTTTAAATAGCTTCTGTTTCCCCCCGGCCCATGAATATACTTATGCACGCACGCACGTAAAAATAATCTAGCCTATATCCTCCCTTGATATATGGGCTATATTTATAACTAAAATTATTTTTCAAATCGAACCAGCGATTTCTGAGACTAGCGAGTTCAAACAAACCATCAAACCTTATGGTAAAGTTTAATGAGTGATTTACCTACATTGGTACACAAGAAAACCAAAACACACAAATACTTTAAAGATAGTAATTTTATCCAACTTTCAAATGTCAAATACTAAGAACTAGTTAAGTTAAATTATATACAGAGTAGGTACAGTTAAATTATGAACTTAAGTATTGAATCATCATCCACCTTATCTTTTTCCGAATATCCAAGTATTTTTTCAGTGTAGGTATAACAGGATACAATCCAAATGGGCACAGTGTTTGTCATATTTTGCCTCTATAATCTGACTATCCGTAAAGATATTCAAACACGGTACCGGGCACCGCTGCGGTCGGTAAAGCCAATATTATGTTAGAAAATATGAGATGCTTTAACACCAACCGCGATGAAACCTATAACGCAAACTCCAGCTGACAGCGCGGAAAACCGCCACGTAATTCGCTTGCCGCCGTGGTATTCGCAAGAGTCGATGAGTGAAACCAATCCACGGACCAACATAACCTAACCTTATGGTCGATCGATCCGCAGCGGCTTTGACGAGATAAACTACGGCCAAATAAAGTTAAAGTACAACAAGTACATAATCGGCACCATGAGCGATGTACTATAAAGATACCTTTTCCTTTACCCGACATTAGGGCTGAACTACACCGCAACAACAGCCTTTTTATCGTCCCACTGCTGGGCTGCGGCCTCCTGTCACAAGGAGAAGGACCGCAACACATCCCGATGAAATCCCGATAAGGCGGAAGTTTAGTTAAAAACCTTTAGTTGAGTACAAAGCTCAGATTTTTTACCCTTGCGTTAAAGGAACTTCTAACTAGGATAGAAAATAACGTATAATCGTTTACAAGATATCACCTATACGCATTATCTTCATAAGCTTTACCTTTAATGCTGGTAACTATACATATAATGCCAATGTTTTTAAACTTTCGCGATTTGTACACATACACATTTATAAACAATCGGGACTTTAACGCAATTTGATACGAAGAAACACTATTGAAATAAATACGAAATCCTCAATTCCCCGAAAACCGAGAAAATCAGATGTCGGAAACTCTTAACACCGCGATGCAGGTTTATTAAAGAAGACTGGGCTGATTTCGTCAAGGTGGAGAAAAGGAAGAATAAAAAACCTCGTTGTATTTAGCGCAGCGCTGGCAGGGCTCAATATTCTGCTGCCGACGCTGCTGTACCTGTCCAGGGGCCCGATTCTCCAAATTTTACGCAACATACGATTCACATTCGACTGCGATCCAATCACGACTCGATTACGATGGAAGCGTATATGGCATTCCGCTATGTTTTCATCAAAATAAACGTTTTTATCCTTTTATGTCATTCAATAATAAATAATTTTGTCTGCAAATGATTTACGATTGAAATATGATTGTAGAGCAAATTACCGTATATACCAAAATCACCAAAATAGCAGACCAATCTCAAACCAATCGAATGTCGTTGGAATACGATTGGTCTTATATTAGTAGCAGAATGCCCGATATGGTTAAAACTGCTATTGCGATCATATTGCGATTCGATTTCTATTCAATTTTGACATTATTAACTTAGGAGAATCGGGCCCCAGACTGCACTATTCCACGAAGGTTGATGAGGTCGTGGAATATCTCCGCGTCAAGACCGGCTGGAACTTGAGAGTCGAGAGGTGGTAACTGCACCGCAACACTAATTTTAAGACTTTCGTGGTGCATGTCCCGAGACAAGTCTTGAAATTGAAAGGGTCCTCAAGGAAGATTTCTGGCCTAAAGGTGTTGTGTTAGTGTACCGCCAATTTCGTGGCCGGCTACGTGACACTAATCAGCGAAACACAACGCCGACACTTCGTGTGCATTAATTGTAAGAATATTTAGGTTTTATATTTATAGTATGTTTAAGTTTTTTATAGGTAAATAGTATTGTAAGTATATCGGGTGTGTCGTACCTAATCGCATTAAATCCTATCTTGTACTCTATGATACATGTACTCTATGATATTCTATGGCGAATTGTAAAAAGTTAACCTAATCCATTCAGTGGGTTAGCCACAGGAGTCATTTTTCGTTTTCATAATTTACAACAACATAAATGGAAAGCAGAGATATAGTTAGGAGTATTGAATGTTTTGACTAGTTGACAGCTCAGTTTTCAAGGGAGAATTTCAGTTGTTTGTAATGACTAACAATATCATAAAGTATCTGCGATAGGATTTAATGTGATTGTGAATGACACACCGTGTATAGTGTTCTAATTCTCGCATATTTTTATTATATTTACTTTGTTAGAATTTTTTTTTGTTTTTACGTTTTTTTTTCTTTGTGCTAATCGACATATATTAGCCAGTATATTAACCAATTTTATTTCATGTGATTAGGTACGCCACTCCCGATATATTGATATGGACCTTGATGCCTGAATTAAATAAAGATTTCTATCTAAACTAATAAAAAGAGGAAAACTTTGTTTGTTTGATTGTAATGGATAAACTCAAAAACTACTGGACCAATTTTAAATATTCTTTCACCATTAGAAAGCTATATTATCTGCGAGTAACATAGGCTATATTTTATCCCGGTGCGGGCAGTAGCTCCCACGGGAAGAGGGTGAAACCGCGGGAAAACGGCAAGTAAACAATAAAAATGTTACAAAATTGAAGTTGCAATCCATCTATGATGCAAATGTCGAATTAAATGATGTACCTATGTCCCATATTTAAATTTACTAGCAATCCGCCTCGGCTTCGCACGGGTCTAAGCTGATACTATATACATAGGTATATTATAAACCTTCCTCTGCAATAACTCTATATCTATTAAAAAACCGCATCAAAAACCGTTGCGTATTTTTAAAGATACATACGGATAGCGGGACAGAGAAAGCGACTTTGTCTAAGGGTTTACATAGTACATGTGACCACCGCGCTCCCAACAGATGATGCCCGCTTTTGAAATGCATGTAACCTGTGCATGTGCCTCAAGCTACTTGGACCGTGTAGACGCACCCTACCATAGGTTTATCTATCAGATATGTAGTGATGGTGATTTAATTTTCAACTAAAGTTATTTTAAAAAAGAAGAACACGTACCATGAAATACGCCAACATTATCCACATTTTTTGAATAAAACAAGATACTTCAAGATTTTTGTATATAACCTGGGACATATTTTTTATCTGTGGCAACGCTAAGATTAAACGCATGCGTTGGTTAGCCAATAAATTAAAATTTGACATCGCTTTCTTCATCATATAAACAATTTTTAAGGCGGGCAATCTGGACTTTTAGCCAACTTTACCCACCATGATTTTAGTGGAATTATAACTTTTATTTCAATGCCATAAAAACTAGCTTAAGCTTTCTGACAATGTAAGCGATAGCTAAAGAAAGTTATGCCATATCATGAATATTTTCCTATTAAAGAGGATGGGCAATCTTACCCTGATATTTTTCCCTTCTCCATACAAACGCTATATAGCGATTTAAAAATGCAGGGTGTAGGGTGCAGGGTTGTCTCATTAGATAAATTTCTACAAATTCAGGTAATAAAACATTTTTAGGTACAAAGTGGTTTATTAAGTCAATCGTAAGTAGGTACTCGTAATTGTGTTTAAGATTTTTAAATCAACTAAAGAAATCTGATAACTAAACAAAACAAAATTAAATATTCATAAGTAACTAAAAAAAAAAAACATAAAATAATTAGGATTTACCTCACAAGCTCAAAGTCTCTCATCATCAAGAAATCTATTTCACAAAAAGTATACCTAGGTACCTATTGCAGATAATTACACTTTTTATGAAATAGATCGCACGGAAATGAACCGAATAGGGTAAGCATCGAAATATTTAATATTCAAAAAAAAATAACGAATGAAAAAAAATAATGAAAAATGGAGGCAATATTTTGCCGTGGCGTCAGTACCGTCAAACTTCGATCGAGAAAAGGATAGCGATATCCCCTCGAATTTTAGAAGCTCTGAAGAACTCTGGCATTATGAGAAGATTTTAATTATTTTTTTCATTCCAGAATTATTAAAATTATTTTTAACGCTTCTTTACATAAACATTAAGATTAAACTTTTTAAAAATAGTCGACACTCCTATAAACAATTTTATTATTCATTATAAAATGTAAACCTAACCTACCTCTCTACCTAACCTCTCAAGTATGAGGGCGCGGGTTCGATCCCAGCTGGCTTATTCGCTAACTTTCGAATTCTCAGATGTCAACTGGCCTCAGTTGTCATCGGAACTTTGATGTCAACCTATAAGTTCAAAACATTGGTATTCTGTATCGCATGAAGTGGATATCGGTGGATATCGTTACACGGTTGCTGACGCCAAAACTACGATGACAACTTGACAACTCTATTTTTTTATCGACTATTATACTGCTAAGTAGGAAATACCCTATTAGCATTACATTACTACGTTTGAGAGGACGCTTTATTTTCAGCGTGTTATATATTTAAAAACAATCTGTGGCGGTAAAATTCAGTATTTGCTTTCTATTGTGTGTGAACTTGGTGTCTAAAATTCCGTGTGGTTGAACAATATTTTAACTGAGAATATTGTGAGTATTGTAGTTATTATAAATTTAACAACGTAAACAATATTTTGATACGTAGATTCCTATGTTTTGCATGCAAAACAAAAATTGATACACTACAGGAAGGTAACTTTACGTACTTGAGTAGGTCGTCCCATACATTGAGAGCATCGGTTACCTCACTTACCTACTAAATGAAGGTTGAGACATGCTGCAAATTAGTAACATCAAATTATGTAATATTGGTATTTATTTAACTTTTTACGTTATAAATTCTTACTTTTAGCTCAATTGCAACAGCAGTGTTTTGTTGAGCACGTTACAGAAACGGACGTAACTCTGCCGAAACTCGCTGAAACCTTGATTTGTTGATACGGAAATTTGCCATGAATTCCTTCCCTCGTAAATCCAGAGAATTATTGCAATCTCGCATACGACGTTTCTGGATTCTGGATAAACTTCGTTTTGTCTCTTATTCCACAAATGCCAGCAAAAATACACGCGAAATTTTTATTCCACACAAAGAAAGATAAAACAAATAAAAATAATAAAATTAAAAATAACACTATCAAAAAATAAAGGAAACGACTCAGAGTTTGTATTTCTATTGGAATCGCAAAATTAGAGAAATCTAATATGTCTGATGCAACAATATAGTGTAGACATCCCAGTGATAAGGCATAAAACACTGCTATTTGTAGTGTATTTCAAAAAATGACATTGGCTATCAATTTGATGTCCACTGGGCTTACGGAATCGCAATATAACGTTTATCGATACAGAAACCGCTGTCAAAATGAGTCATGGTGGATATCAGCCTGTGTCGATGCTGATGACGTCATCTCATTTGGTAACTGGCGTTAGCGAATAAGAAAATAGCTGTTTGACAATTTACTGATGTACACTTTACCAATTGATGATATCTGCGAGCTGTCAGTGGCGTTAGCGAATAAGGCTACAGGTCAGGCAAGTACCAATGCAACTTTTCGGGGTCATTGGATGATTTTTGGCGTCGATAAAAAAAGTATCTTTACTTACGTATTACTTAATATTTAGTATTACGTATTTTATCCGTGCCTATACTTCATTTGAGTAAGCACCTATATGTAAAGAAAATAATCATGATATAACTTTTTGTTTATAAAAAATATATCTTAAAATAAGCGTAACTTAAATAATTGATTATAAGAAGCAACCCTTCCCTACGCACGGTCACGGCACGGTCGCGGTCACTGCACTGTGCGTTATTGCATTGCTTTCGCATTGGAACACTAATCGAGCTCTCGAGATTTTTAGGTTCAGTTTTTAACGTAGCTATCCTATACATATGACTTGCGGAATTTGTAGTTGCTTATAACATTAGGTAGGTATGTATTTTTTTTGTATGGAGTGGTTTATCTGTGTAAAGCCGGAGCCCCACATTGGATTCAACTTTGCGTCCAATATTAGCTATAATTTGAAATAATGCAAACTACTGCATAGTACATTGGCTTCAATGAAAAACTTTGTAATCAAACAACAGAAACGGACGAGCTCATTGGGCCAGCCCCAGCTGCAGAGGAGCGATAACGTCATTAACGACTGCTTATTCAGCATTAGTGACGTCGTATAGGTGGGTAAGCTAAAACATTTCTGTAGTGTCCCACATACACATCACATAACATCGCAAGAAGACAAATGATAGACACCATTGTGTGGTGCGAGCGCAGCGTTGTGTCCAAGATGTCCCCGCGCACTCCCCTTTAATTCGTCTGTTCTTTGAACTTGTATCAAAAACTGACACTGAGTGCGTCAGTATTGGGCATTGGACAGTGACTGCCAGTCATCACATCCGTCTAAATTGTGTCAAAGTAGGTACTGATACACACATTGGTGGGCGCAAAACGTTACGTTGGCGTTGGTGCAAAACCAACGTGTGGTGGTTGGTGGTGGTTACATTGGTTGGTGGTTGTTTGGGTATCTTCAATGTGTGGCCCAGTCATAATACTATTAAGTTATCTGTGCTTATAGTTAAACCTATCTGATCCGATAGATGTCCAACGTCCAACCCAATGAAAAATATTCTAATTTTGTTGCAGATATTTAAAGATGGACAGCAGCACTACTGTTTTTACCTCCAAAATAACGAGGGTTGGGAATCACCACAAAAATAATTTATACGATCTTTTGAACATTGTTCCCGCTAAACCTCTTAAAGTTAATGAAACAAAGAAGTACACTTGCGATTACATACCAAAAACTGGCAAATATTATACACCGAAAAGAAAATCGCGACTGAAAGTGAAAACTGTTCGAGATATCAGAAAATTGTTTGAACAAGATACATTTTCTTATTTATTGAATGAACTGGAAACGCAGCAAAATACTTTATTAAAAAAAATACGACATGGTTCTTCAAGTGATGAGATAACGAAAAATTTGGCTACAAAGTTGTTAAGAGGTGACTCTCCTATTACTAGGTCAACTTGGCAGATGTTAATTAATCTGAATCCAGAACATCACAAAAATCCACGCCAATTTGTTAAATGGAATGGGAAATATATTCAAGTGAACGGAAGTTCAGGTGGTAGGAAGCAAATAATAAATAACTATGATTTATCATTTAAGTCACCACCACAACAAAATACAAAGAAACACATATTAAAGAACAATTTTGGAATAAGAAAAAAAGGACTATTAAGAAATTCGTTAGTCGTTCAATTTAAACCAGGCCCTCTTTGTAAGAAACAATTTCTTGATGATTCGCCTCAAAAATACCACATAGGTAATACCGAACTCATACATCTTCCAAAACCAGGACTGGACATCAAACCTACTTATGGGACTGCTTCAGAGCCTATGATAACACAGTATCTTAATAATCTCCGTCCTGGGGATGGCACTATAACCGGAAAATGGGCTGAATTTGCAGTTTCTGTTTTAGGTACTATTAAAAAATCTAATGCTGTACAAATAAACAAAGATTGCATTACATTTGATTTAGCTTACAAATATAATCAAAATAAATTACTAATGCGCCGTGGTGCTGATAATCTTTTGAACACCTCCGAATATTCTGGATTGAGAGTTACAGAGAGAGACAGGCGAACAGCAAGAACAGGATTAAAAACTGAAATACTAGATATTATAAATAAAATGATAGATTCTGTAGAAATAAACTTAATTCAAGATACATTATTTACTCAAGAAAAAGAGACGGAACCATTAACTCATTTGAACTCCATGGATGTAACAAACGCAAAAGACAAGCTCAAAAGAAAATTTGGCGAACTAGACAGACTTGCTGTTAGGGTGATAACACTTAATGAAATTGAAGAACCTCAAATAACAAAAAGCTGCAACAATAAGCACTGTTCTTTGGGTTGTATTTGCGCTTCATTGCAAGGCAAATACAATTTGAGGCAGCATTGTGGCCGTATCGAATGCATTTTTGATTGCAAATGTGGCTATAACATGTACAAAGATGATCCATTACATGCAGAATGCTCAGATCTGCTTCCTGGACTCATGAACATAAATAATGATGATTTACATTTAGCGAAAGAAGAGCAAAAATTTCATCAAACTGTTATAGTAGCTGGAAAAAAAAGAATTTTATTAAAGACAGAAAAAAGGAATAGCAAACCATCCAAAAAATATGCCGATTTTTACAGCAATGTGACCTCAAAACAAGAACAGCACAAAAGACTAGATGCTTCGGTTGTAGCAATAAAATTTGATTGTAATAATATAGAACCATGGTGTATGGTTCATAACCTATATAAGTGTTTTTGTAAAGGCAAATTTACCGAAACTTGTGCAAATATAAGTGAGGACATCGGTAAAGAATCACTGTCCAAAGAAACGACTAATGATGCTGAGGATTTAGAAAACCTTAAAGGAGCGAATGATGATACTGGAATCGAGGAATGTCCTTCAGCACGAATGAAAGAGCAACAGAAATCTACAGAATGGACAAATTCAGTCAGAAAATCGAAAAATTTTGAAAGTATACCAAAGAAAGTAAACAAATCAAGAAGTTTTGATAAACTTAAATATTACAGTAATACTGAAGAAAATAATTACGACTCTGAGAATGAAATTAAAAGTCATAGTAATGCAGAGACAACGGGTATACAAAGGAATAAGAACTCAAGATATACTCTAAGACAATTAAAAATGACAAATTTCAATAGAGATACGGACAAAAGCAGTGAAAAATCATTTTATTCTGATGATAGCAATTCTTTGGATTATATGGATGAAGAAACAAATACATGTTCAAGGACGAGTGCGTACGTTGGAAGAAAATACACTAATGGATATTATAAAAATACAAATAGTAAAATATTGGAAATGGAAAAGCACGATAAAAAACTTCAAGAGAGATTGGATTCAATTAATTCAAAAATTGATAGTGAAAAGACTAAAACAACTGATAAAACTGCCAATGACTCAGAAAATCTGTCAGAAATTGATAAAAAAAGCAGAAAGCGTTTACTAAGTGAAACCAAACTCGTGTCGTGGTTAGAATCGAACTACAAAATATATAAACAGAGAAACGACCGAGGTTTTTTAAAAAATGCCTTAGAACCGCCACAATTAGGTAAAGTAGCGTTACACTCCTGGGAATTTATTCTAACCAGATATCGAGAACGCAAAAACCTATTTTTAGTATCTCGTCAAAAGCCTTTCCGAATTTTTATGGCAGTAAATACCAACAATTCTTTTTTTACAAATTGCATTAATATTAATGATATCCGATTTGCAGAGTTACACAAATATCCCCAAACCGTAAAAAACTTACTTATAAATGCAACTGATCTAAAAGACAATTTTTGTATTTTACGAGGTTTGTCTTTTTGCTGGGAATTAATAGGCTCTGTGACTAAAGTAAGCGAGAGTGATGGATCAGGTGCGGAACATGATGCTTCCCCAAAAATAAATATGAATCCGCAAGATGAAAGCGACACGGACATGTCAGCTGATTTTAATCAAAACAATGCAGTGTCTGAGGAATCGTTGACAGAAAATACGGAACAAACCGAAATACAAACTTCGCCTTTGCAAAAAAAAGATTCTGAAAGTAAAAGCTGTGTGGACTATGTTGGGTCATCAAAATGGTTTGTTATGACAATAGAAAATGATTTTAGTGAAATAAGATTTTTTAGAAAAGGATTTTTTGTTAAATATGAAAGCATTATAAATGCCATTAGCGTTGCACGTCTATCCGGTAAAACTGTTCGACTATCTTCTAAGAAATGTATGGAACAACCTGAAGTTCCCCAGTTCGGCATATATGCAATTCCTAACAACAACGAATATTGTGTTTTTGTTGGACCGTATGAAATGGAAGATACTTTGGGGATAGAAACGATTAAGACTATTTTAGACGTAAGAAACGTAAGGGTGAAAAGAACAAGAGGGTTTTGGATTACAACAAACAAGATCGATAATCTGAAAGTTGTAGAAAATCCTTTATCATTTGTTCCTTCAACAAATACCCAAAATAACAGTGAAATTCCTCTAGAAGCGCATCTTTGTACCAATCTCGAAACTAATTTAAACCAACACGACAATACAAAATTACCAGAAAGTGTAGTCACAAATCAAAATGAAGAATCAAAAGAGTGTTCTCCTAGCAAAAGAGATATAAAAGTTGTTAAACCAATAAAAATACGCAAAACGAATGGCTTCTACCACCTGGCATCCGACGGCGTTTTAAAAAAAATATCTTTAAAATACCCTAAAATCGCACCAAAACCTGTTATTACACGTATAAATGTGGGAGATTGTGTTATGGATAGTACCAGATCATTGCTACAAATATGTAAAACAGGCATTGATAATAATGTTAATGGAGTGACTTCATTATTGACAACTTCACAAGAGCCGGTTACTGAAGCAGTATCTCAAATAAAAATAGCCTCCGTATATTCAACACAAAATGAACCTTCTGTTTCTAATCCCAGTAAACCACCAGTCACCAGTAAAGATAGAGGAATGTTTATTTTAAAACCTGAAGAAATAAATAGAAAAGTTATACAAAATGAATTGATGGCTGAAGTGACATCGGCTTCTAGGAATAAGTATGAATTCAACAATAAGTCTAAAAGTATGTTCTTGGATTCGAATAATTTTAAGATAATGCCCGAGTCAACAGATTGGAATGCCGATGATGTTAATGTATACGTCTTATCAGATGAAGAAAATGAAAGAACTAGTGAAACTATAGATCAGAGTGAAATTGAAGATAACGGACAACTATGGACGGACGTTTGCATAGAATGTACAAATGTTCCAAGCCTAGGCTGGATACCAGGAATAAAGAATTTTCATAATTTACTCAGCTTTAAATTACCTGGATCAGAATATTCAGAATTTTATCCGGAAGAAAAAGCTTTTGCCGAAATAAACTTGTAAGTACATTCCATATTTTCACTTTGGGACATACATTACATTACCTACGTGACACGAATTTCATGATATTTGCCCCTATTTATCACAGCTGATGACATTTGAAGGACTCCCATGTCCCTACTCGGACGCAACTTATTTTTCAATCTTATCATCCAGAAATTATTTTGGGTATTGAAATAATAATTCGATTTTTTTTCCAATAAATAGTCAAACATTAAATCAAAAATTTGAAATCACAAGAATCTATTAATAAAGATACAAACTTACCTCATCATGTCGAGTCGTGAAATATTCGAATATAATTAGATACTAACTATTTTGTTTATTCTAATTTTATTTCAGAGAATTGTCTAAAAGGATAAATACTTCAATGAATATAACATTGCAATGGAAAGTTAATGAGTCAAGTGACAAATTTGAAGGAACCGAAATTAACCCTGAGCATTTGTATCCAGATTATGTAAGTAGAGATTATGCACCTTAAACAAAATTATGGGTAGTCTTATTTCAACTTTATGATCATTGAAGTGTGCCACTCAAGCAAGAAAGTGGGAAGTAGAGTGATAAGTGATGACGCGCACATCATTTTATATGTCTATGTGATCACTTGCCTTGCCCAGCTTCGTATATTACTATATGGTCTACAAATTATTATATCTTTTTCGTTACAAAGGTTTTGTAAATTTTTTTGTAGAATATTTGATACGTAATCGAAGTCCAGAACATAAAATTGCACTAGCACGTCGGGATTTCAAGATATACTCTTATTCATAAGTACTAAAACGCGATCTTCTATAAAATATTTTTTTGAGGACAGCACAACTATCTGATAATTTCTAACTAAAGCATCATATAGTACTACTTTCCCTGCATTAAACCACACGCGACAGCTACAAAAGCCGCCACAAGAGGCAAGAAACGGCCACAGAAGCAGCTGAAGCGCGCGACAGCCACTTGTTTAGTGTTTACAGCCGTATAGTGGTCGGTGCGGGCGGGTAGAAGCAAGCTGCGGCGATTTGTAGCGTGTGGCTGCCACCGGTGCCGACCGTGTGCGGCTAGTCCATATAAAATGCATAAAAATTACAGGAAATATGCCAGTGGCGGCGTTTTGTGGTTGTGGCCCGTGGCCCGTGTGCGGGAGTCCTAAAAGTTATATTTTTGCGAGTTTTCTTTCTCAAGATACACCATTCTACAGTTATATGGAGTTTGATCATACTGACAGGCCAAATAAAATATAGGGAAGATCGAACTACCCCGTAGCAGTAAACATATTTCATGAAAATGAAAACTCATAGCGTGAGAAATTAAAATGCATTCGAATCGGGAAGAGGAGTAGTAGGTACTATGTAATCCTTAGAAATTACCAAAAAAATTTGCTGTTCTTAAAAAATTGTCCAATATAGTTAAAAATCGCGTTTTTAGTATTTTAAGACGGCTATATCTTTCAATCCCGACGTGTTAGCGCAACTTTATGTTCTGGACTTCGATTGCCTATCTAATATTTTACAAGAAACTGTATATTTCACTTTTAAACAAAAATGCTGTTGGCCAGTGTTATTATAACTCCCCAAATCAACTGATGGACAAACAAGGACTGTCAGAGATCCTCATTTGACTGCCAAGACATCAGGTTTTATGGCATACTTAACACAACGGTTATGTTAAAGATCCTTTCATGGTCTTATTTTATAATGAAATACCTATTATATAGGAACACCACAGTTCCACTCACAGCCATTTTCTACCTATCTAAGAACTGTGTTGTATAGCCACACAGCTCCACTGTAATAAAATTGATGGCTATTTTATTAACGAATCACATTTTCTTCAGATACTTACACAAGAAGGGCTGTTACACACCAGTGATATAATAAAAAGTAATAAGGACAATCTTAAAACCTATTCCAAAACAAATTTGAAGGGCAACGCTCGTGGTTCCGCATCCCCGAGTGAAATCGGCAAGGTATTACATATCAACAATCATCCCGTCTCAAGCTTTCAGCTTCGAACGATTATCGAATTTGTGTCCATTTCGACCGCGCGGCCACCTCATAATTTTTGATGAAACTTTGCCAGGAATTAGTAGTAATTTGTTACTTTTCACTCCTCTTTTCCTGAATTTGTTACAAAAAAAACCAAGCCGCTATGACAAAGAACAGTTGGCCGCTAGAACCGCCACTTGCCGTAGTCATCGCCCGTGATTACTCAGAAACTATACAATGCAGATAGACGAATGATACATCAAAAGAAAGGTCTTAATTTGTTAAATTTGTTGCAAAAATAAAAAAGGTCAAAACGTAGATATACAAAAAGTTATGCAACGTTAAGTTTTCAGGTTATGAGTAGGTAAGTATATCACCGTAGGCACCAAATTAATAGAGGCTAATTGTGTATAGAAAATTAGTCTTTAATTTGTTACAGCGAAAAAAGACAAAAAAATACTAGAAAGCAGGTTCAATAATATGTTAGAGTCGATTTTAGTTGGCCGCGCGGACGGCAATATGCCTAAAATACAATTTTGTTTTTCTCGTTATTAAAAGTAGGTTTTAGCTTAATTAAAGTACTAGTCGATGGGTAACGTAACCTAGTTTGAATAAATATAGCGAATTTAACTGCAGCATTCGTATTTTAGGAGATATTTACACAAACACAGTGGTATGAAACTGTATGAGAGTAGGGTGTCCATGCATTTTCACATATTCGAAATTTTCGTTATTCACGTCTTATTTTTTTAGGGAGAGTGCATACTTTATAAAAATCAAAGTCACAAATAGATTTAAATTTCTTTATTTACAATCAACACAAAGGCAAACAAATCAAGTAATAAAAGACAACCAGATAAATATAAAATCTTCATAAACTAACATAATATTTATAAATTAACTGACACGAAAATATGTGACACAGAATGTAGACATATTTTCTTAGAGGTACTCATTTCAATTTTAAAAGAATTGTCGTCGTAATAAAAATATTTATTGTTATTTAAAAAATGACATTTATAGTGGCCTATTTTTGTGCCTGGTGTAAATTCTATAGTACGGTAGACCGCACATCAGTGGTAACTGTCATGCACCTTAACTCAATAGTAATAAGTACGATTTTCCTATAAAACTGTTACCACTGACCTGAAGTTGACTGTACCAACTAAGAAATAATAATTATGCTTAATGCTAAGAGTAATCGGCAATTCAGTGAGTAAAACTGAGTCTGCAGCTCCGTTTAAATCAAATGTTATGATCTCGCCTAGCTTAAGCTTCACCTTTCAACTCTGTGTCACATTTTTGACACATTGTGTTAACACGAAGGCAAACAATTGATTTGTTTGCCTCTGTGTTGATTGTAAATAAAGAAATTTTAATCTATTTGTGACTTTGATTTTTATAAAGTATGCACTCTCCCTAAAAGAATAAGACGTGAATATCGAAAATTTCGAATATGTGAAAATGCATGGACACCCTACTCTCATACAGTTTCATACCACTGTGTTTTTGCAAATATCTCCTAAAATACGAATGCTGCAGTTAAATTCGCTATATTTATTCAAACTAGGTTACGTTACCCATCGACTAGTACTTTAATTAAGCTAAAACCTACTTTTAATAACGAGAAAAACGAAATTGTATTTTAGGCATATTGCCGTCCGCGCGGCCAACTAAAATCGACTCTAACATATTATTGAACCTGCTTTCTAGTATTTTTTTGCCTTTTTTCGCTGTAACAAATTAAATACTAATTTTCTATACACAATTAGCCTCTATTAATTTGGTGCCTACGGTGATATACTTACCTACTCATAACCTGAAAACTTAACGTTGCATAACTTTTTGTATATCTACGTTTTGACCTTTTTTATTTTTGTAACAAATTTAACAAATTAAGACCTTTCTTTTGATGTATCATTCGTCTATCTGCATTGTATAGTTTCTGAGTAATCACGGGCGATGACTACGGCAAGTGGCGGTACTAGCGGCCAACTGTTCTTTGTCATAGCGGCTTGGTTTTTTTTGTAACAAATTCAGGAAAAGAGGAGTGAAAAGTAACAAATTACTACTAATTCCTGGCAAAGTTTCATCAAAAATTATGAGGTGGCCGCGCGGTCGAAATGGACACTCGAATTTAACTAGGTACTAATCTAGTTCATAAGTCGTGCACGTGACTAACAACCGATATCGATAAATTTACAAAATTGAAAGCTCTACTAACCGTTTTGCGCTCATCTAAACTAACTTTTGGCGCGTTACTAGCTATTTATTGGTGATGGTTGGTGGATGTGCTTATTGGTGATATGTGGTATTGGGATGCCTCGGTTTGCGGTTTTATTTCTCTTATTACTAAATGATAATTATTATTTTTAGATTAACTTGCTGAAACAAATCGAAGAACCCAGGAAGACAGGCGATGTTCATCATTAACTTAACACCCGAAGCGATTTGACATTCCTGCTCGAGCTAAAATAATTGAAGGTTGTTTGAATAAAACATTTTATTTTGTAACTAAGTACCTTGTTAGGTACCAACACACAAATTGAAACATGACTGATTTCTGTAAGTAGTTTTATTTAGATTATCTATCATAACGATAACTTGTATTTTTTATACTTACCTACCCTACCTAGGTACTGACTTACTTCGTTTCAGTTAAGAAAATATTGTTAAAATTTCGTGATTTAAATGTAAGTTGCAGATTATCTGCTGCCTATTTGCTCAGTACCTACCTACCTACCTACCTACCTATAGTTTCACTAAATTCTACTATTGTAGAAATTGTCATTTTGTAATTTATTATCTTTTTGTGGGTACCAAACGCAAATACACCAACTTATCAGAGCCTTGTGCTCACAGCGTATTTTTTTCTTGTTACTATAGTTAGGTAAATGTTAACCTATCCGTTTTAGTTATACCTGCTTACCTAAATGTTTAGATTCTAAGTAAATAGCTAGACTAGTTTAGTTACAAATGTTTTATGATAAGACTTATTAAAGTATCGGTAGGTGTGCTTGAAATATGGGTTATTCGTCATCTCGCCACACTAGACTCTTCACGAATGTGTGACACAAAAAATGAATGTGCTCGACTGAACTTTTATTTTGAATTCGGGTAAAATGCTAAAATGAGTACGGTTGGCGAAATGATAAATGTCCCTACAAATTTTAAGTTTCACCAACTGGACACATTCGTGGTAAGTCTAGTGTGGCGACTTGACGAATAACTCGAAATTATGGTTATTGTCCTTTATCGTTCAGTGCTAGTTTATGTCGTCATGTGCGCTAAAGATAAGGTTGTAATAAACATAATGGTATTAAGAAAAGGACCTTTTATCGATATGGGTCAAAGAATAGGTACCTATAGAATAAATTCAACAGTTTTAACTATTCGTGACCAAATAATTGTCATACTAGAATAAGGTCGTAGTTAAATGTCTTATTTTGTTATTGCTAAGAATACTAATTATTTATCTGTGATAATACAAAATTAACAACTTGGAGCGAAGGTGTTGCTTTTATTTCCTGAAAGTCTGAAGCGATTTTGTACCTTATTAAATCATTGATACCTATCTGCTAATTAGGTAAATGTCGATAATGATTGTACCTTAAAGTATCTAGTGTTAAATGCAGAATACAAAACTACACTCGCTGTTAATCGCAGTTTCATTTCCTTCACTTATCCGTTCCTTTCTGATTACTTTACGGAATATACCTACAGCTGTTTTTACGGCATTATAGTTCGGCCGCTCAGAGAATGCGTTTCTGACACATCGCGATTGAACTGACGACGTAACTTTGTAATGGCGTTGCAGTACGATAAAAATATTTTTGCTGGTTGTTTATCGTTTTAACAATTGTTGAGCATTAAAACAACATTATTATATCAATAATAATCAATGAATGTTGTAATTTTGTGCCAAATTGAGTGTCAAATAATTTGGTAAACAATATTTTTCTAAATCTATACTGCGCTATTACAAGGTTATGTCAGCGCTTTATATTTGTAGTGCTGTGCTAAAAATAACAGGCAAGTATCGTAATCTGTTCTGGTTGATGGTTCTTATACAGTTATACTTATAATATAAAATAATACGTTTTGTTTTTCTTTTTAAGAATTTGAAAATAATGGACTATAGGATAACTTTTATGAAATATAAAAATAAAACTATGATCAAACTGAACGCGCGAAAGAAAGTAGCATTTTTATATTTAGGTTGAAAATGGTAACCCCAAATGGCATCATGGGCCGTCATTTTGTGACGCTAAATAGTCATTTGTTGTCGTTTCGTGCGCTAAGACTAAGTGCCCTGCCTCATTAGGACGCCAATGGCGACGTCGCCGGCTACGTATCCAAGCAGTTAGTATTGAAATGTATGGAACCTAACTCACTTGGCGACGGTTTGGTAACGTCGCCAAATTGGAGGCGTGGCCACGAGCTACAGTTCCCTATGTGGCTTCTGGCTACCGTGGCAACTTGGTGACGTGGCCACAGTAGCCACTATAATGTAAACGGTAAAGCGCACCTCCCTCACACAGTCGCCAATGTGGTCGCCAGTCAGCTTGCAATTTCTTGAGCGACGACGTAAACAATTGACTGTCGAGACGCCATGGCCACTCGACTTGGCGACATTTGTATGCCAGAAGTAGCCAGACCTGTGCCGCTGGCGACGTCGCCATGGCGTCCCAGTGAGGTAGAGCTCTAAAAACCTGATTTTGGAAGATTTTGACCGAGATATCAGGATTGATTCTGTTATTGATAATACCTAATATACACGTAATATACACGTAGGCGAAGATGATGATGAAGACACCACCTCCTCAAGCGAATCGGAGTCTGATTAACATTCTGTACGCACATTCAATTCAATGTACTTACTTTATTGCATAGAAATACAGATTGTAACTTTGTAACAAAGAATAAATAAAACGATTTTATTATATGAATATTACCTTTTTTTGGTTTCCACTTAAATAACTAAAATATAAATTTTAAATGATTCCGCCAATTTAAAACGAAAATAATCTTAAAATAATGCGGCGGTTCATTTTGGGGGAACGGTAACGAACTCAGTGTTATGTTGTGCCCATCACTAGTCCTGACTAACTGATAGGTGTCAGGAACGCATTCTCTGAACGGCCGAACTATAATTATTTCTGACATTCATAAGTCACAAGCTTGTAAAGGCTTAAGCGAAGCAAAACTTGACAATTCTGTTTTTTTTTTCTTAGAAGGCTCTACGGTTTAGAAGCCTTCCATATTTACAAATAAGCATGTGACTACTGTGTTAATTAATCCACATTGTTATAGGGAAAAGAAACAAAGTTTGCCGTGCATAATTAAATTTATTTTAATTTTATATATCTGTATCGAGTAACAATGACTCAATGTTTTAGTAACAATATATAGATATGGTTATCATTCATATCAGGACAGCTTTAATAAGCGGCATTACAACGCAATATAATAATAACTTTGTACATCTCACAGCACTTTCCCGCCAATTACTCTTTTCTTTATTAGGACTTTTGGTTTTGCGGGTTACCCAAAAACGGTTAATATTTACAAATCCTGAGAAATACAAATTATTGCTTCGTGTCGGGTTTTAATACATATATTTTTCAAGCTCTACCAGTTTACATAAAGTCACTGACGTAGTACAACAGCGGGCTATACACGAAATGCTACTGGCTAGTTCGAAACAGGGAAGGATGGGTTTTTAGCACGGATACACTTCTAAGGACAAAACACCGGGATCCTCTGATGTAGTTAACTTTTATCAGTGGTAGAGGAGCGTCGCACGTTGTTCCGCTGCGGTATCACGAACTCGGCGTGGCGCGGGGAAGTGAAAGGGTTCGTCGACGCGAAAGGTGCCGTCACTGAGCCCTGCCTCTGGGGCGGGGCTCGCCGCGTCCCGCCGCCGCCGCCCGCTCCTCCAGCCCCGCCGCCCGCCCCGCCGCTCATTCCCGCCGGCTCGCCCCCACGCGCTGCGCCTCTGCGACAAGCGTGATCGGCGCTTTTAGGTCCGCACGAATCCTTTCTAGTACTAAAATATAATATCGCTGAACGGCAGACGAGAACGCGGAAGGAGCGAGGACGCTCACCTTGGCGCAGAACCAACGTCTGCTGCTGCAGACAGCTGTCGCGGCGGCAGAGCCGGCGGCGGGCCCACAGGCCGCGTACCCGTTGTTCCAACACGAGGTGGAATCTGTAAACAAACAGTAAAAGTGAGTACATTTTGTATCATTATTGAGCTAAATCTAAGAATGGTGGCATTGAAATTTATTGCCGAGACTATCACCTATTATTGCATGTAGGTATTGTTTATTATTTTATATTTATTATTTTTACACTTGGCAAGGCAATTCACCCAAATTAATTTCAATTTTTTGCCACGTTCCGCGCTGCGATCTTCGTCTATCACCCATCACACGCTAACACGCTTGATCACGCTTCGCACATAACTATAGTAAGTTCAACTCAGTCGTGCGCGCGGCCTTTTGTGTGGGTAATCCTTGTACATATACAGTGACTTTGTGTGCGTGACAAGAGGTACAGTCAGGTACAAATGCAGTTATTTCGGGGTTGTATACAGGTGTTTAAGAAAAATAGTTATAACGTAATTTAGTGTTAATCTTTTTATAACGATTCTGAATCGCTACTTGAAAAATCAAATGATGAATTTTTGGAATCGCTACTTTCCAAGGTGAATTATAAATTCTGACTCCATGTCAAAATGTCTATAGTATTCTTCTTTATTCTTTTGTACATGTCGACAAGTATTACCCCACATCCCTTAATCAATTTGATTTAAACGTTCATTTATGAGTTTCATTATTTCCGTCTTATTTTGGTCGACATTATGCGAAGCAATATAATTTTTTAAAATTCCCCACACATTTTGTTTACATTATTATACACGATTACGTTTTTTTTTACATTCTTAGTCCACACTTTTATTTATTGTCCGCGTACCCCGAGCTAGAAAATATGTAAGGAGTATTTAATTCATCTTAGATATTTCACGTCATTTATTTCTAAGACACTGTCAATGTCAATTTGAAAAGACGTATGAGAAAATAATGAAAAACTGTAAAATGTTATAATAAAAAGCTTTGAATGTTTCATTTTTTGAAACGCTACCTGACTCCTTTGAAACATTTTCTCCGTGAAGAACTAGACATTTTCGTAAACGACTGTACCCATAACAAAAAGCGATAAGAACACGTCATCCTCGGACGACGTCACTGTCACACGAATGAAAGTTGTATATTTACAAGCCGACGCACACATAGGGCCGCGCGCAAATCTGAGTTGAACTATCTATAATATGAAATGGCTTAGGAAAAATAGTACCAAATCTCAGTTAAATCTCGAAATCTTTTTCAGTTTTCATTTTCTATACACAGGGAACTGACGACATGACCACAGAGCTAGAGCAATGTGCAAATTCCAAAATGATAATGGTAAATTTAAATATTGTAGGTACTTCTATTTTTTAACATGCTTATATCTATTAGGTAAGAAAATCTTGGATTCTTAATTTTACCTACTTCCCGGTCTTCGATTAAGATAAAATTTTGCACACGCTCTGTGTTCTGATGACAATACATGACTAGCTAAGAAATGTCACTACAAATCAAATATGGCGGCCTCCCCAAGACGGCGGACTGGCTGTGTGAAATGCACCCGCATGATGTGGGTATCAAAAGACCTTTCTTTTGATACCCACATCATTACTTGGTTGGTTTGCTTGCTTGTTGGATTACTTGGTTTACTCTCAGGAATACGAAAAAAACAGCTAAGTGACTTAAATCTACAAAAGTATTAAACAAAAATAATAGTTTAAAAAACTAAATAACACGTAAACAGAATACGCTCCACGCTTTCTATCATCAAGCTAAATGTCCCGAATTATTTTGTAAATTTTTAAAGCGTATTTTTTAGTTTTTAAACAATTTTATCGTTTAACATACGGAAAGGTCTCGGCATGAAATAGTTGTAAAGTTATAATGCTACTGACTAGGGGCGGGTCGGGCGGTCGCGCCGGCGCCGCGTGCGAGTGCGCGCGGGCGAGGCGCGGCGGCGGCGCGGCCGGCAGCGCGGGCGGCGCGGGCAGCGCGGGCGGCGGCGGCCGGCGCGGCGCGGGCGACGAGTCGGCGCGGGTGGGCCGCGCGTCAGCCCCGCGCTCGCCACCGCCGCGCTCTCCTGGACCCTTCTCCGCTCCCACGCGATCAGTGGAATGAGGCACAGCACCTCCACTTCGAACCTGCTGCCGCTCCGCCATTTCTCTAAAATCGGTAGGCTCGGCCTTACCCGGAGACCTGGCCTCACCAGCTCGTCTCACTGGAGAACGTTTCTCCGCCTGAAAGTCATATAGATGTATGAGTACTTACATAATAATATAAACTGTAGGTAACTAGATATGTATCACTAAAAAAATTGTTACAAGATAAAATAAGACTTTTAAAGAATAACCTGTGGGCTGGTTTTCCTCCGAGCGTCGGCGTCATGCTTGGTGGCGGCGGCGGCGGGCGCGAGGCCCTCGTGCGCGGCGGGCGGCACGCGGGCCGCTTGCTCTAATATCGCTTTCTTTTGTTCCTGACCCGCCGCGAAGTACGAGAATACACAAAGCACCGCGTAACATATTTGATCCGCCTGTAATTATATAGCAAACAATTTTATTAAGTTATTATACTTGTCACACTGAAAAAAAAACTTGATAAATTGATAATATGGCCGGATAAATCGGAGTTGCATATCCTAAGAGCAGCTTTGTAATCTATGGGCATTGAGTGGTCAGCACTTGTCATTGCAGAATTAAAACTGTTGCTGAGCCACCTACCCTTGAGCCAAAGGGTGTCATTTGGGGTGTTTCGTCATCTCGACACACTTAACTCACCACGAATGTGTTCAGTTGGTGAAACTCAAAATTTTAACATTTATCATGTCGTCAACTCGACACGTCAAGATTTTGATGCGTGTCCAGTTGGTGAAACTTAAATTATTTACTTTTATGTTTTCACCAAGTCGACACGTTTTATAATTTAACCCAATTTCAAGCAAAAAGTACGGTCAACAAATGAATGTATTCATTTTCTGTGTCACAAACATCATCGGCCACTGAGCTTAGTATACGCTTGAAATGCGACTCCCAAACTACTTACTACAAGTACTAGGATCTCATAAGTGCATTGAAGCCAGATGCATTACCAACTTTTAATAATGTTCTACAATAAAATAATGGTATTGCTATGCAACTTTTCTAAGTTTGTATGTACTTTCTAAGTATATCTTAGACACCAATGACTGTGTTTCGGATGGCACGTTAAACTGTAAGTCCCGGCTGTCGTTGAACATCCTCGGCAGTCGTTACGGGTAGTCAGAAGCGAGTAAGTCTGACACCAGTCTCATCATCAGCCTAGCGCAGTCCACTGCTGGACATAGGCCTCTCCAAGTGCACGCCACTGAGATCGATTTTCGGCTGCTCGCATCCAGCTCCTGCCAGCCGTCTTGCGCAAGTCATCACTCCACCGTGCCTGAGGACGTCCTACACTACGTTTGACACCAGTCTAACCAAGGGGTATCGGGTTGCCCGGGTAACTGGGTTGAGGAGGTCAGATAGGCAGTCGCTTCTTGTAAAGCACTGGTACTCAGCTGAATCCGGTTAGACTGGAAGCCGACCCCAACATAGTTGGGAAAAGGCTCGGAGGATGATGAACAAAATAATGGTATTGAAATCGAATCATTGTATGTCACAAGTGCTAGGTAACAGAACTGAGCAGAAGATATTCTATTTCAATATTAATCGGATTGCTAAGTAATGCACATATCTGTTCTTCTTCAATTTATCGACAGAAGTCTTTTCAAGTGGGTACTGTCTGTAATTCTTAATACTTTGTTTTTATTTGAGTTTTACTGAAATTCACCAACTATATGATTTTCATTATTCCTCACGTACTATGTTCATTTTCTTTCTCACTAGTAGTAGACCATATGGTCTACTACTGCCATTCCGTTTGCTTGTCAGGTTCATAATCGCAATCGTAATAATATCACAATAAGAAGGTATTTGAAAAGTCTTTTGTCGATAAGTTGAAGAAAAAGTGCATTATGTACTTAGTAATCCGATAGCGAATATCTTCTGTTAAGTTATGTCACCCTAGTACTTGTGACAAAAAATGATTCGATTTCAATACCATTATTTTATAGTGTAGAAAATTATTACAAGTTGGTAATGCATCTGGCTTCAATGCACTTATGATTTCCTAGTACTTGTAGTAAGTAGTTTGGGAGTCGCGTTTCAAGCGTTTACTAAGCTCAGTGGCTGATGATGTTTGTGACACAGAAAATGAATACATTCCTTTGTTGACCGTACTTTTTGCTTGAAATCGGGTTAAATTATAAAACGTGTCGACTTGGTGAAAACATAAAAGTGAATAATTTAAGTTTCACCAACTGGACACGCATCAAAATCTTGACGTGTCGAGTTGACGACATGATAAATGTTAAAATTTTGAGTTTCACCTACTGAACACATTCGTGGTGAGTTAAGTGTGTCGAGATGACGAAACACCCGTCATTTGTAGCGGAGACATTGTGGCGGTATTGGCAAGGCAAGTTAATGGATAGTACAAGTACGTACTTACAACAGTGCTACGGTCCTGAAATAGAATTAAGTTATATTTGCATGCATAGCCCTTAACGATATAGCGTGCGAGGTTAAAACAATGATGTGCAAAATAACATAGATCCAAATAAAATAAAAAAAACAAACACGTGTCGTTGGTACGTACATCGGTGATTGTGAACGGTAGGTATGAGCTATGAGACGCAAGGTGTAACATGTAATTCATATCCACTGCTCTCAACAAAGTAACGGGAAAGCCACAAGGAGAAGAAACGATGAAGATCAAGCACTACTTTTTCAGCCTAAAACATAACATCAACACAAACATAATCAATGAATAAAAACAAACGGAAAGTGGATTTAAGAACAATAACTACTTAATAAATACATAATACTGAAACGCGTTGTTGCTTACCATAACTGATTTATATTTCCTTTGTATAATTTGCCTTGTTTTGGGATCTGAAACGTAAAGAGTATATCTTCAGCAAAAATAAAAAAAAACTTATTGACATTTGTAGGTATAAATGACCAGTATTACTGAAAGCAACTTTGATTTTAAGTAACTAAGAGGAAAGTTATTTAATAACTCTTTACATATATAGGTACAAGTCAATACTGAAAGTGGCAAATATACCGAATAGCAAAAATATATGTAACATCCTTCAGCACAAGTTCCTACTGCCAATTCTATTTCTTATGTTATTCATGTATGAGATTAGACCATAAATAATTTTAAAGAATACTTCATCAAGTACTATATAAATGACTAGAAACTTACTAAATTCTTCTAAAACGAAGATACCGCCATTCTGCGTGAAGCACTTGCGAATGTGATCCAGCCGCACGAAAAACTGCAACACAGATATTCCCAGTGGTATATAACCTTTTTGCAATAACCTATGTGATATATCAAACGTTGGAACACTCGTGCACATCTAGGTGGCGTAAGGCTAAGGAAAGCGATATAGTGATGAGCAATAGTTTTATACAATTTTAGTTGGCACAGTTCTTCCTTTACACACTTTATTCATTGTTTCATGGCATTTCACTTAACACCACGGCCATTGAACTTACCAAGGGAGTTTATTATAAGGTCGCCTAGGCAAGGTGAATATGTTAAGATTTTTATCTTAATTTATTAGTAGGTAATACCTACATTTTTATCGAACTACCCTTGATATGGGCTGAAAAAAACGATCCGAGTCAATTCTGATTAGGTAACGCGAGTGTTATGAAAATCACGATGCATAAGCTATGTGTCATTTTTAAGATGAGTAGGTAGCCTAAATAACCACAAATTTAAGGTAAATTCTAAATATTTGTTTTCCTTTTATTTTGGTTTAAAAACCTACACTATCTCCAAACAAACTTCTATTAATTACATAACTATCATATACACAATCAATGCAAATCTACACAACAGTAAATTAAACTTAAATCAAACATGCATTGGGTAAACACATTGCTTACAAGCATCATCTACATCTTGACAAAATAAAGAAGCATATGCTTTTCCTTTGGATTTGTAAGATACATTCATTAATCGTTAAAGAAATATCTTCAAAGGAAAAACAAAACATGCGCGCATCCATGCAATACGCGGATTGGAGATCAATACACTAACGTCGAATAAAACCTGACTTCGTTTACCAAACGGTTAGTGTATCGTATATATTGGTCGTAAAATACTATAACGCATGCATCTTCATCTATTCCTTATTACTAAATTGTCCAATCTAGTAATGCGGAATGGAAGTGGCTTGAGTAAGTTCCTGCAGGTAGAGACATCGAGCAGAGCGAGGGTCGGGAGGCGGCGGGAGTGCGGTGCGAGGTCAGGTGCGGTGAGGGCGGGTGCGGGTGCGGGCGGGTGCGGGCGGGTGCGGGCGGGTGCGGCGGGTGCGGGCGGGTGCGGCGGGTGCGGGTGGGTGCGGGTGCAGGCAGCCCGGGCCGCACCGGAACTTGTGAGATGGCGAATGCTCTACGACTGACCTCGTGACTCGCGTCCGTTAAGCTTTAGCGCTGACGGGACGCTCGCTATGGTTCCGGGTGATAGGGGACGAACGAACTAAATCTCGACACAATGTGCGAGAGCGAAAGATCGAGACCGCTCGCCGGACGATCCACGATACGAATGCAAGCTGTCGGGTGCGTTAATATAAACAGATAATAAACAAAGGGCGTCTATGTGCATGCACGACAGCGCTTCGGCGCTCGCCGCACTCGGGAGAACTAATACAACGCTAACAACGGCTAAAAACAATCTGTAAGCCTCAAAACTACAAGTAAAGCCCTACGACCTCGAACGATCATCGCTAGATGCGATTCTCACGTGACCGTGACTAAATGTTTAAGGTCATAAAGGTCGTGTCGATCATCGTAAGAGCCAGCCATTACTATGAATGAACCACTGTGTACCTCGAAATCCTTTTGCGCAGCGGCGCGTGTTCGGTGTCCGGAGAGAGTAGAACAGACAAAAACATGAGATTAGTTGAGGCCGAGCGCGTGTCAAGGACCATCTCAAAAGTTCCTAGCGGAGCGACGCCGGCCCACACTCCAGCGATGTACGGGTGTTGCAGACAAATAGCACATGCACAAGTCGTATGGACGTATAGAACGTATATCAGATGGACAACGGGAACTCTTAAATGTAAAAAAATAATCTAAACTATTACATCGAATAGTAGATAAGGATATTTAAGGGCAAAAATACTGGGTCTTAATTAGACCTAAGCTTTGTCGACAATAATACGGAATTAGTAAATGCAAAATCACCTGAATTTCAAATAAAATAGATATATAGATATTATATAAATATATTATGAGAAAAAATATTCAGAGAAAAAAACGAAGTGAAATTCAAATAGGAAAGTTTGAGTGGTCCTTGCGTTCGGATAAGTTTTATGAGGATGAGAACTTTAAAACTAGGCATAATTATGTGGGGCATCGACTGAAAAATGATGGATTAAGTTCTTTTACGATACTTTTAGTAAATATTAATTCTACTATTAACTCGTTCTGTGCCTGTATAATACTAGAAGGTAAACTTGTCTTGTTGGATAGAGAAGCTTCATAATAAGGTACGATAAACAACGCGCTAACGGCACCGATACAATATTGATACAATGAAGCATTGGCGCACGCTGATGTACTATAGACTGTCGTACAGCGGCTTGTACAACACTCTATGTCGTAATCACTCAGTTGTATCGACACTTCCCAATTCAAGCATACACACTGACAAATATCTTACCTGGTCGAACGAACATGATAATACCAAAACTAGTTGCAAATACTCCGACTCGGAGGTTTTGGTACATTATCATTGACTTATTGTATGAATAACATAAATAAGCTGACAAAAAGAGACGGACACACAAAAAGCGTAGATACGTACCTTGCTGTGGTGGAACAGAAGCCCGACGCCTTCCATGCACACCTTGTAATCAAAAATTATTATAAAAATACAGATTTTTTATACATTGAAGAGTTTTACTTCGTCCCCTTATACTTATGAAGTTGGTTGACATTGGCTGTTATTTGGCGTTGATTTCATTTAAACGTATTCAGAATATTCTCTGAATTAATGTGGCCCAACCGTCAGTCCTGAACTAAACTTGCTACGGATACTGACTTGGCTCTGACAAAAAGGAGCTAGAATTTTTACCAAGAAACAATAAAATAGGGAGACTAAAAACGTGTGTTCGGTATCGTGACGTCACCTGTATAAGGCCGCCCTCCCCGGTGGCGCAGTCTTGTATGGGAAACTCGCCGCCTAACTCGGCCGCGTCCTGTCGCCGACCGCTCTTCTCCATCGCTTCTTTGATGCAGTAGTACAGAGCTTTGCACTGCAAATATAACGTTCGTTCTATGTTAGAACATGTAAAATAATGGGTCCTTGCTTTCGACACATATGTATTTCATAATGTAGACTGGTAGAGTTAGTTAATATAGTGAAAAAATTGGTGATTTCGTTTTACTTATATTTTATAATATATAGCTTCTGCCAGCGGTTTCACCCGCATCCCGTGGGAACTACTTCCCGTACCGGGATAAAAAGTTGCCTATAGCCTTCCTCGATAAATTGGCTATCTAACACTGAAAGAAATTTCCAAATCGAACCAGTAGTTCCTGAGATTAGCGCGTTCAAAGAAACAAACAAACTCTTCAGCTTTATAATATTAGTATAGATGGCAAACTTCGTGCTAAGATCAATGAAGTTTAACTCTACAATACTTTGTTAAGAATCACTTCAAATTATATATCCATATAGGTATAGATTCACGTACCTTCTTGGTGTAGTACTTATGTAGCTGCGTCTGACCGCCGTTCTTCCTCCAAAGGCACAAGACTCGTATCTTCGGGCTGTAAGTCATGTTGACCAGCCTCTCATACCACCATCTCTCCACGATGGTACCTGAAAATGAAGTATTTCTCTGTTGGCATATGTGTTTATTTATACATACACAAATGTATGTTGTAAGAAGTAATTTTTTTTTTGAAGACTGCATTATTATCGAATTAATAAAGAAAATTTATTTATCTATTCACAAAATATTTACATTAATTGAAAATAAAATAAACTTATATATATATACAACTTAAAACTAATATAGGGCATCAAAAAATTGCTCCTCATCGCTGTCACTGGGTAATGTACCCAAAAGACTGGCAGCATTGCCACGTTGGATGGCAATGCTCAACCTCTGTGCGAAATAAAAGCCAGCCTTTGGGTCCCGGGAAGTGTCAACCAGGCGCTGGGAAATATCCCTGGCAAGAAGGTGGGCGCTCGGACCCCACGGCCCTAGAGTTTCAACCCCAAACGGCTCAAACATGTAATTGCCTATAAGGTTACTATATTTGCGCCGCTTGAGGTTCTCTGCTTGTGCAGCGGCGGAGCCAGCACGACATGCAGTTCCGGGAAGGTGAGATGGCGCAAGAGTGTCGACGCATGTCGCGTCCCACACTAAAGTCCTACCCACCTTCCACGGAAATAGCGACATGCCGTCTGGTCTCTTGCCATCGTCGCGTGCCAAGCCATTTGGTTCGAGTACGGCTGGCACGCCGACGGCAACAAGAGCGCGACGGATCACGTCGTTTATGTTGGCATGTCGTGGTATGCGGCCGGCACTCCGGCTGCACGACAGGCCGTGGTGACCGAGGCTGTTGACAGCTTCCCCGCAGTGGCAGCGATGAGGAGAGCAGCATGGAGCACCTAGTCGGAGGCAAACGGCGAGTCTGAAGGTGGTGTCATCAAACATGGTGCCTGTGTTTGAGGACGGAAGTGCAAGAAGCCATAGACCCGACTCCCATTCACCCACAGCCAGTAGGCGCGCTCGCTCTGCAGAAGTCATTGACGTATCGATTAAACTTTTCCGTATTACTCTGCAGAGCGGCTCATCCCACTGTCTCTGAGAGGACAGGTTGGCGGGTAAGTCGGTGTTCGGGCATGCGACTTTCCAAGCGTTTAAAGCCTCAGTCAGGCTTGGCACCTCAAAATTGACCAGTGTGGTGGGTAATATTTTCCTGATCAATTTCTCAGTGCCATGGACCGAGGAAATAAAGGCTGGTAAACTTACACTGGAAATTTTACGGACGCCAAGTCCTCCCATACGGATGGGAAGAGTCGCTTGAGACCAAGCTCTGTCGTCCAAGGCCACATTTAAAATGGATGATAGTGTATGTTTTATAATTTCGTCGATTTTGTCCAAAAGGTTGGTGTGCTTCCATAAATGGGAAGCACGCAAGTTATATGTAAGTTTTGGTCCAAAACAACAGTACCGTATGATGGTGATGGCTGCATGCATATTAATTTTGAGTAGCCTTTCCGAAACATCATTAAAATTTTGAATTTTCTTCTCAATAAAATCCGAAAATGAATCTTCCAGTATAGGCGATCCAAGGAGGCAAAGAGAACTTTGGTCTATCGGTTTAATTTCAGGAGCTATTGTGAGGAAATTTTGAAGAATAGTCTGTCTGTCAGTCGAGTCGGGTATAAAAAGTTCACATTTAGATAGGTTGAGGTCGAGGCCAATGTCGTGAAATTTATCTTTTAGGAAAATTAAATCATTAAGAACAGTATCTCTGTTGCCTCCCAGGGTCCCGTCGTCGAGATACCACACGTTAAATTCAGAATTTAGCTGCCGAATAATTGGGTTAATCGCCAAACTAAAAATCACAGGCCCGAGTGGATCACCTTGTTGACAGCCAACAGCGGATTCTAACAGGTTGTTCCGATATAATAATTTTGTTGGGTATCTATAACATTGTCAAAGAAAACTGTAAATTTTGGGTATTTCTTTTTTGACTTCTGCCAGCAAGGTGTCCCTATTCACCGAGTTGAAGGCGTATACTGCATTATTTAGTTGAGAAGTAGGTTGCAGTTTATATTCTGAGGGTAGGCAATTGTGAGGTCATCTCACAAATGAAGAGCAGCTAAAGTCTCGCGTCTCAAGAGTCTTCCAACACTTCTCCAGAACCGGGATACTGCCTTAAAACGTTCGCAACTAGTGATTCTGCGAAAGTTAACATATACTTACCTATAAAAGGCTATTGCGCCTGACTTACTTCTGATGGAACTGTACTTAGTTATGCGATGTGTGCTATCACGAACTGAGTGATGTAGTCACCTTGCGTGGAGCGCAGTATGAGTCCGTCGTCCCGCACCTCCATGAAGCGCAGCTCGCCGGCGGCGTCGCCCTCGTGCACGGTGAACGACGCGCGTCGCAGCAGCCGCGACCCCAGCGGCTTCAGTTCGATGTCGTTGCCGTGCTATGTTAAAGTAAAACATAATATAAAAAAACATTTTTTCCCATCCCTCAAGCTGTGGTCTCATACTGACTAAAACCCATTATGCCCCTTTCTGTACCCGGGACGCGGTAACACTTTCAAATAATACTGCAGCTCCAGATATAAGAAAGAACGAGAATGTTGGCGTTCCTATTTCGAATTTTGGTGAATTGATATTTATTGCCCGTTCTCCTGATTACTTCGGTAATTTCAGAATAGGGCGATTCGGTAAAAAATTTCAGTCAGCAATATTATTCAAAATCGGAATGAATCTCCGTGCACTCGAGCTGAGCAATATTGAGTTTACAGTCACACCTATTGGCCTTAAAATCGTAAATAATAACAGTGAAATATACTCACCAGTGTATGCACAACGTCGAGCAGATGATTAACCTCCTGGCTGTACACAAGTCCAATGTGACTCTTCGCGAGTAGACGGCGCACTTTCCCGCGCACGGTATCAGGCACCACGCCTAACAATACCATTGCTGCTGTAAGATTATAAAGTGCTGTTGACAGAAGTCGATCTTCCTCATGTTCGAGTCTCTTGCGTTCCGTCTCACTCAAACATTTGTAGCGTTCCATCATCTCGTTAGCGCCCTGGTCCATGCCGATCATGTCGCGTTCTTGGCTGACCGCGTCTAAGAACGCGTCTTCCCAGAATTGCATTTGGTCCCAGAGATTTGATCTTTCTTTGCCTTGAATGAAGAAGATAGCTATTAGATTGCAATTCTCGTTGCAAAATATTGAACAAAATATTTGAAGAATTTAGATATTTTTGCATTTACTTTTCAACGAAAACATTGCTTGTTCAATTAGGGGAGGGTTCTAAAAACTTCCATTTAGGTGATGGTGTCAACTAAGGACAGATCAGTCGATAGTTTATCATTGCCACAGCAGCGTTACTATTAATACTTAGATAATGTAGATTTACCAATAAGTCCCTGGTAGAGGTATGTGCGGGTGGTATCGGGCGACGTGATGGGCGAGGTGACGGGCACCCCGACGGGCGGCCGGTAGCCGCTCACGGATGACTTGGAAGAGAACACGCTAGCCGCGCGGGGCTTGCCCGACGCCTGCCCACTCGTACCACGGTTCACCTATATCACACCAAAATCTTATAACTTTCGATAACACTTCTAATATATTCGTAACAAAAAAAAATGCGCATGCATCGATTTAAAAGATGTTCGTTAAATCTCTGTTCGAGGGGGATATGAATGTCGTATTATACCTAGAACGTTTGTCGTCTAGTCGCATTTTTCTAATGTTGGCACTCTCCATTTGTATTTTATTCCGCAACACTAAAGTTTTTGAATGCTCTATCAATTTTCATCTGATACCCTCAGTAGGAGCCTAGTGCAAGAAATTCAACTATAAATTTCTGTATCTAAAATTCAAATATCAGAAAATGAAATCTACTAATTGCTAAGTAGACTGACTAGAAGTCTAAGTTAGGTTTCGAGGAACACGAAATGTCTACCAACTTATTATACTTTTAATAGACACGTATCATGCAAATCTAAATACTGCAGCTTTGATAGCCCTTTCATTAAATTTCGAGTAAAATGTTCCAATATTTCGGCTATTTGTTCGCTGTATTGAAGCTCAGTAAGCGTTTAAGACGGGTCACTACAAATCGCTCTAGGACTTACATTGAGGAACATGACGTCAGTGTCAGAGAGGTTGGACTTAAAGGAGGCGCGATGGTCGTAGATATTGGCTCGGTTGGTGGTGATCGAGCCGCTCTCGTCGGCCGAGCAGTCCGACGAGGGAGGGGCCTGCCACGCACACAAACAACCCGCCTGTACCATGTCGCATGTCACACGCACACTAATCAACAGCTGCCGACTAACTAGACCTTTCTTCTAAAATTGAATTATCTTCTAATACTGGTAAAAATGTCGTACGGTACGAACTCCTTATAGGGAAAGAATAATTTGGACCCATTCTGCTGTTCGATTAGAAGTGAGGTGACGAGAAACATGTTACGTTTTACTTACAACTCCAACAGACTAGCTTAATTTTCACTAACAATTTGTATTTACATTATTCTACGACATAAATATAATATTTTAGTATACATGTGACAATCATGCTGGAAGTAACATACCTTGCTCATTTAAGTCAGTTAAAGACCAGTTTGGTACAAGAAAATGTTAGTGAAATAATCGTGTAAGTGTATCAAATATTTAGATAATAAATAAATGTATATTCTGTATGAAGTAACACTGGAGCTGAAAATAGAAGTTTAGCAACACACCATCGCTCTAAGCATAAACAAGGTTAAGTTTATAACTTTAAATTAAACATAAGTACCAAAGGGATTTTATATAACACCATTGACTGCTGACATGCTGAAGAGCTTTAGTCCTTTTTATATGCAAATAGATAGATATATAGTTTTTACATAGTTTAGTTGAGAGCGACAAGAACATGCAACAGTTTAGCAACACTTATGAAAACAACAACATCGATTAAAAACTTACATCTGAGTCAAACGACGTCAATTTACTGAAAAGTAAATTCCTCTTTTGGTTCAGCATATCTTTAAACATTTCTGTAGTACTCTGCGCTTCGGAAGAATCCATTTCAGGATAGTTTACCACCGGGACATCTAATAACAACAAGACACGGAATTACTTTGGGGATAAAAAGGACCAGAGACAATTTGACAGGTTTAATGACAGGAGTATAAAATCTGATAATTTTGTAACGAACCCGATTGCGAGCTTTTCCTTGAAGATGGTGAAGAAGATGGGGTTTCCAGGTCTTGTCGTCCATAGTGGTCCATAAGAGCGGAGCCGGCCATGCCCCCGTGTTCTAGTCCCGCTATCTCCTTGCTCCAGTAGTGTGTGTGTGCCATCTCAGCTAGTTGGAACACTGAAGCCATGCCGCCGAGGCCGAAGTTCGAGTATGTGTGCTCGAGACCGTGGACGACTGCTTGTAGCACTTTCAGCATGCCTTTCCACACTGGCTTGCTCACGAACTAAGGAAATTTGGAATATGGTTAAGACTCTTTGGTGTCAAAAGTTCAGCTTTGCTTGGAGAGTTTGTAATTTTTGTGACACATATTTTTCAAGATGCAGATTTTTTTTGCAGACATAATAAACTTACCACATCGTCGACTTTGTCGTTTGGAGTGGCTTTCCTATTAAAGTTCCTGTTCAGTTTGCTGAGCACCATGTTCCTATAGGACTCGTCTTCCATCAACTTCTTGAGGCGGTTCAGCTTCAGCCACCCCACGCCCTCGCCTTCAAGGACGTGTTGAACCAACTGTAATGCCCCATTGTTAATTGAAGTAAGGTAAGCAATATTCTATGTCTTCAAAAATAAGCAATAGGATTAGAAGTACTTCTAAGATAGATCTTAGGATATTCTGCTATGAGATAAGTGATCTTTTTTAATGAGTCTATTTGATTCTTCGTATAGGATTCTTCCAGGATATGAAGTCCAATTAGTAGATTCCTATAAGACATTGCGTCCTATAAGTCATTTACTGTACGATAATTGTTACTTGGAAAATTATGTGTTACCGACATAATTGTGTTTACATAAAAACAGTAAGTTCTCGTAAAGTAACTTAAATACGTAAGTAAAAAGTTGTTCTATGAAAAATATACGTCGTAATATTAATGCTGTCGGTGAAGTTGGGCCTGAAAGACGGTGATTATGCAATACGTACATCATTCAAGAATGCCTGGTTCTCCGTATTGGCGGAGGGCCGGGAGTGCGGCGGCGCCGGGGGAGGCGCGGGTGGCGCGTGGCGGATGAGCGGCGACCGCGCCACCAAACCTCGGGCTCCTTGCGAGAACGGCCCGAACGACGCGCCCAGCGCTGCGCCCCCACTCGCCCCGCTCGCCCCACCTGTCCCACCTGCGCCGACGGGCCCACGACCCTGTTCCCCTGGTTTTGGTTGCTTGGTGCCTGGTGAATGGGAACAGTTATGTAGTGGAGTAGAACGATCTTCTTGTCAATGGAGATTGTAGGTATACAAATAGGGAGTGAACGTAAATGTAGCCATCTCACCGGGCCAAAAGAGCAAAGGAATAGAAAGTGCGCAATTGCTTGTACATTATATATTGTGCAATATATTCTGGTCTCCTTAATTATTAGACCAGCTGCCGTGGCTGAAAATCGGCTTAGACTCTTTTAATTAAACGACCTGTTTTTACGGATAATCAAAAATTAAGCAGGAAATTAACAACATTTGTATATTTTTAGTTATCGATTCATTATCATTTAGGTAGTAATTCTTGATTTTCTTACCTTTATTCCCAAAGAAGTCGCTGAACATGCTAGAAGTGGAAGCAGCCAAGCCGTTGAGATCAGAACTAATGTTAGAAAAGAAGTCTCGATGCGTAGCTGTCAGTAGGTTGGTAGTCTGTAGTGCTGTGGAGTCACGGCGAGCACTCGCGCTACCGTTCGAGTCTTGACTCTCACCCTGTTGCAAAAACATGGAAAATATAATTAAACAAACCAATTGCGGTGTTCTGCTAACTCGATAATACCAAATAACGTAAAGGAAGAGGCTTAAAAACAAAAATAAAATTTTTTTTTTACTCAGAAAACTCTGAGCTGAGGAAAAAAAAATATAAGAAATGGAGTTCCAACCTTCATCAACAGTCCTTTTTTAGCGGCAGCCTCCTTCGCACTCTTTGTAAGATCTCCCAACGTAGACTTGCCGACATACGTGAGGTCTTCGAAAGTGTTCTTGCTCACAGCAGTGGCCGTTTTACTGGCTTCCAACGCAGATTTCGATGCCTCATGCATACTCTTCGAAGCTTCCTCTGCCGCCTTTTTCGCGTGCAATGTTAGCTGTCGAAAATCAGAATTAATTTTAAGAATTGCTCCTGTACTATGGTTGTTACTTTTCGCCAAATAGAAGAAACTTAGCTATGAAAAAAATTGTTGTTTTAATCAGAAGTATCCGTGATAGAATGAGCAAGCAGTTTTTATTATAAGTAGTGAGCTCGATAATTTGTCACACTATGCTATAAAATAGATTCGGTTAGCGACTTCTAGCTCAAATCAAGCTCAGGTTTTTGTTTAATGAATAAGGGAGTATTCTAGGCAATGGATTTAATAAATGACGTGACTTATTCTTACTAGCGTTCTGCAATTTTAAGTACATTTTTAATGACCGGCTAAGCTACTAAATATTACTGACTACTAAGTGTGTATGCTATGCGGCCTCTACAAGTTGTTGTATGTTTATCTTCACGCGGTGATCTGTACCTGACCGAATGGCGCAAATATTTTCTTATCCTCTCCATCTGCTACTTTTCCTTTCTTCTTTATTGGTTTGAGTAAGTAACACATATTGTCATAAATAAATTATAAACGTTAATAAACACAGAAATTAATAAACAAAAAGGTACATTAAATAGTGAATGTTTTTTATGTTTTTGCGTTACCTTATCCATGTGTGCGAGAAGTCCTTCCTGACTGCTTTGCCGTGTGGTCTCTCTCACCAACTCTTTCGCTTGTGCGGCAAATTGCTCCAAGAGGGACGACTGTGATGCTTGACGCGATACACCGCTACTTACGCTCTAAAATAAGAAAATATTGTTTATTTCCTAAAGGTCATGTGGTTCACTTTATTTGAGAAGAAAAAATGAATACATAAGTAGTTTTATATAAATGAATGTGTAAATTGTTCAGGGGCGGACCAAGCCCAGCAGTTAATCTTCGTTTTTACAATTTTGAAGTAGTTGTAAGTGGCCTGGCCGTAATATAAAAAAATGTGGCGAGAAATTTCTTCTGTTGCAAAGAAAATTATCAAACCCTGGACGTAATTAAGGTGCTAAGGCGGCGATTTTTTCCTGTTATACATTTTCTTAGATGTAAAGATACTAAACTTTATTTTTTTAGTCCACATGACTGTCTTATTTACTCATGGTACACCAACAGCAATGTATATAAAATATACCAAATGAGTTTGTCTTCTTAGAGCTTATGTAACATGTGTCAATGTGTGCGCATAAAGCCTTATTATTGTATAGGACCAAATACAGTGTAGGAGCTAGGTGCATACTTTAGCGTGCGGAGGCGGCAGGTCGCGGTGCGAGTGGTGCGAGGGCGTGAGGGCTCGCTCGGAGTCGCTGGTGGACGCGCTGTCGGCGGCTCGCTGCCGGCTCACCACCGTCTTCGTCGTCGTCGAGTTCGAGTCCGACTCGCGACCGAAGCTGCCGCTGTCCGTGTCCTAATAACGTGTGGTGTTAGCTACGGTGGGGTTTCTAGCTTCTAAATTGATTTCCTAATGAAATATTGGTAATACATGGGCTTGTAACGGCCGTAGTTTTATGTAACTATTCCACTTAATCGACATTGTCCCCATTGATGACACCCTTTCTTTCTAGAATTAAATCGAAGCTGCCGTTGTCGGCGTTTCAGTGGACGTGCTATGTTAGCTAAGGTGATTTCTAACATCGATGATGTGATATTGAGTTTCTAATTTAGCTTAGATACTATTGATATCTATTGACTATGTAGCTTACTTTAAGCTATTCTATTTATATCCTACTGATATCTTCTCTACTGATGTTCATTCTAACGGCTGGTGCACATTATGAGGGAACGTAAAGAAGAGTATTTTTCTTCATCAACACTGTCCTTATCATGTATTGCAATAATTATGGAAAAATTATCTCTTCCGATATCCGCCATTTTTCAATTATTTCTTTGTGACATCACGCACTACATTGTAGATACTAAATGGACTTGCAAGTGATGGTGCTCATTTCAAAGACTCCACAATTCACACACACACACACACACACACACAAAACCCCTAGAACAAACCAACACTATTCCAAATTCAAAACTTACGCTCTTTTTGACAGGCGGCGCATGCGATGCATCGGGCTCCGCGATGACGTCACCGGCGGGCTCGTCGTCCGACAAGTCGGAGTGGTCGGAGCTGGACGCGGAGGGTGAAGTGGACGCACGACCAGGCTCCCGGTCCGGGGCTTCGTCCACGTTGCCGAACATTAGCGATGATGGGGGACTGTATACCTGAAGTCGGTAAAAAGGGGTAAATGAATGTATTTAGACGTGGGTATGAGAAGTGGCAGAATTACTATGGTAGTTCTTAGGGAATAGTAGTCCTTAGGCGGGTCCTAGGCCTACAATAATATAGAGTGTCGCTAAGAATCTTTGCATTATTTTCAATATTCAACCTTTTTCGGTCAAGCGCCACTTTATTGATGGAATAGGGATCTCTTTAAATCCGTCTTCTGATGAAAAAAAGAGAATTTTACCCGTCAATCACTTATTTATTTTATAACCTGCAAGCGAAGTTTTTGTAAGAGTACTTGAAATTGTTACCGTTTTGGGATCTAAGGACGACGAAAGAGTCATCGGAACTTGCACTACAGCGCTGTAAGTCTCTCCAATGACGTGCTGTTGATGCGGGTTTCCACCTACGATACATAACGAAAATATATAAAATACATATTAAGATTGAAATAAATAAATAATATAAATTGCTACATGAAAGTGGTTTACCTGGTGACAAGTCAGATGAAGCCATTTCTGACACAAAGTCACTTAATGATGAGTATGACGAACTCGTACTTTCCGCAGCCTCAGAGTCGGATCCACTTTCATCTACAAAGAAGATTGGGAATTAAAATTTTTAACTATTTGGCAACTGGCTGCTCGATGGAGAACTTAAGGGCGTGTTTTAATGAGTATGTATGTCATTTCAAAAGGCAGGTGTTACCAACCTGTGGGTTGATTTTCCTGTCGCTGTAGCTGCCGGAGTGCACCATTGAGGGAGCTACCGTCATCCCACACTGGAAAGCGGATGGGCTGCAGTTGTTCTGCGAACCACTTGGGTTTGTCGCCGACTTGCCGCGGGTCGAACAACCCTGTTTGAACCCGAAGGAATGCCACGTTGCCTGGAGTTAGCGACCACTCTGCTAAGAATTCTACTGCCTAAAAGAATATGAGGAAAATAAGTAAGTCATTCTTTTCAAATAAAACTATATATGTATAGGTATTTCAAGAAAGCTTTGTGATAAACTTACCTGTGTCCTGGCAAATTTGTTCAAAAAGGACGTGGTTCTAGGTCGAGAACGAAGGAAACTGTTGATCTGGAAGGCCACGACTGGCCTCGGGTATAGACGTAACGTCCGAGTATGCTCCATAAAGTTCGCCAGGATGTTTTGCGAATTGAAAAATCGGACCTGTAAGGATATTTAATCTTTTAGATCTAACACGCTTCTAATGTGGACCGAATAAAAAATAATATTAATAAGGTTTCAAAAAATAGTGTTTCAAAGTTCAAGCCGGCCCATTGCGCTCAAGCAATGGCTCGCAACTTGCATGTCCTTAATCGAGACTTCAGGATCATAGTGGGATCATGGATGCATACAAACATTAAAACACTAAACATTTACGAGTAAAATCGGGACACGAATAAAAACTCCAACATATTTAGTGTAATAACAGCTTACCATAGCGACTCTAGTAGCGACATCAACAGAGTCGACATCATGTCCGTATATGAGCGGGTTGAAGGGCTGCTGCGTGTGCGGCGAGGCGAGGGAGTGTCGCTGCGGCGTGTGTCCCGCGCTCGCCGCGCCTGACACCGACACGCGCCGCGACTCCGGCGTGCTGTGCGGCGCTGACTGAGCACCGTCGCCGTAACGGTACGAGGCGGGTTGTACTTACCATAGCGACTCTAGTAGCGACATCAACAGAGTCGACATCATGTCCGTATATGAGCGGGTTGAAGGGCTGCTGCGTGTGCGGCGAGGCGAGGGAGTGTCGCTGCGGCGTGTGTCCCGCGCTCGCCGCGCCTGACACCGACACGCGCCGCGACTCCGGCGTGCTGTGCGGCGCTGACTGAGCACCGTCGCCGTAACGGTACGAGGCGGGTTGTACTTACCATAGCGACTCTAGTAGCGACATCAACAGAGTCGACATCATGTCCGTATATGAGCGGGTTGAAGGGCTGCTGCGTGTGCGGCGAGGCGAGGGAGTGTCGCTGCGGCGTGTGTCCCGCGCTCGCCGCGCCTGACACCGACACGCGCCGCGACTCCGGCGTGCTGTGCGGCGCTGACTGAGCACCGTCGCCGTAACGGTACGAGGCGGGTTGTACTTACCATAGCGACTCTAGTAGCGACATCAACAGAGTCGACATCATGTCCGTATATGAGCGGGTTGAAGGGCTGCTGCGTGTGCGGCGAGGCGAGGGAGTGTCGCTGCGGCGTGTGTCCCGCGCTCGCCGCGCCTGACACCGACACGCGCCGCGACTCCGGCGTGCTGTGCGGCGCTGACTGAGCACCGTCGCCGTAACGGTACGAGGCGGGTTGTACTTACCATAGCGACTCTAGTAGCGACATCAACAGAGTCGACATCATGTCCGTATATGAGCGGGTTGAAGGGCTGCTGCGTGTGCGGCGAGGCGAGGGAGTGTCGCTGCGGCGTGTGTCCCGCGCTCGCCGCGCCTGACACCGACACGCGCCGCGACTCCGGCGTGCTGTGCGGCGCTGACTGAGCACCGTCGCCGTAACGGTACGAGGCGGGTTGTACTTACCATAGCGACTCTAGTAGCGACATCAACAGAGTCGACATCATGTCCGTATATGAGCGGGTTGAAGGGCTGCTGCGTGTGCGGCGAGGCGAGGGAGTGTCGCTGCGGCGTGTGTCCCGCGCTCGCCGCGCCTGACACCGACACGCGCCGCGACTCCGGCGTGCTGTGCGGCGCTGACTGAGCACCGTCGCCGTAACGGTACGAGGCGGGTTGTACTTACCATAGCGACTCTAGTAGCGACATCAACAGAGTCGACATCATGTCCGTATATGAGCGGGTTGAAGGGCTGCTGCGTGTGCGGCGAGGCGAGGGAGTGTCGCTGCGGCGTGTGTCCCGCGCTCGCCGCGCCTGACACCGACACGCGCCGCGACTCCGGCGTGCTGTGCGGCGCTGACTGAGCACCGTCGCCGTAACGGTACGAGGCGGGTTGTACTTACCATAGCGACTCTAGTAGCGACATCAACAGAGTCGACATCATGTCCGTATATGAGCGGGTTGAAGGGCTGCTGCGTGTGCGGCGAGGCGAGGGAGTGTCGCTGCGGCGTGTGTCCCGCGCTCGCCGCGCCTGACACCGACACGCGCCGCGACTCCGGCGTGCTGTGCGGCGCTGACTGAGCACCGTCGCCGTAACGGTACGAGGCGGGTTGTACTTACCATAGCGACTCTAGTAGCGACATCAACAGAGTCGACATCATGTCCGTATATGAGCGGGTTGAAGGGCTGCTGCGTGTGCGGCGAGGCGAGGGAGTGTCGCTGCGGCGTGTGTCCCGCGCTCGCCGCGCCTGACACCGACACGCGCCGCGACTCCGGCGTGCTGTGCGGCGCTGACTGAGCACCGTCGCCGTAACGGTACGAGGCGGGTTGTACTTACCATAGCGACTCTAGTAGCGACATCAACAGAGTCGACATCATGTCCGTATATGAGCGGGTTGAAGGGCTGCTGCGTGTGCGGCGAGGCGAGGGAGTGTCGCTGCGGCGTGTGTCCCGCGCTCGCCGCGCCTGACACCGACACGCGCCGCGACTCCGGCGTGCTGTGCGGCGCTGACTGAGCACCGTCGCCGTAACGGTACGAGGCGGGTTGTACTTACCATAGCGACTCTAGTAGCGACATCAACAGAGTCGACATCATGTCCGTATATGAGCGGGTTGAAGGGCTGCTGCGTGTGCGGCGAGGCGAGGGAGTGTCGCTGCGGCGTGTGTCCCGCGCTCGCCGCGCCTGACACCGACACGCGCCGCGACTCCGGCGTGCTGTGCGGCGCTGACTGAGCACCGTCGCCGTAACGGTACGAGGCGGGTTGTACTTACCATAGCGACTCTAGTAGCGACATCAACAGAGTCGACATCATGTCCGTATATGAGCGGGTTGAAGGGCTGCTGCGTGTGCGGCGAGGCGAGGGAGTGTCGCTGCGGCGTGTGTCCCGCGCTCGCCGCGCCTGACACCGACACGCGCCGCGACTCCGGCGTGCTGTGCGGCGCTGACTGAGCACCGTCGCCGTAACGGTACGAGGCGGGTTGTACTTACCATAGCGACTCTAGTAGCGACATCAACAGAGTCGACATCATGTCCGTATATGAGCGGGTTGAAGGGCTGCTGCGTGTGCGGCGAGGCGAGGGAGTGTCGCTGCGGCGTGTGTCCCGCGCTCGCCGCGCCTGACACCGACACGCGCCGCGACTCCGGCGTGCTGTGCGGCGCTGACTGAGCACCGTCGCCGTAACGGTACGAGGCGGGTTGTACTTACCATAGCGACTCTAGTAGCGACATCAACAGAGTCGACATCATGTCCGTATATGAGCGGGTTGAAGGGCTGCTGCGTGTGCGGCGAGGCGAGGGAGTGTCGCTGCGGCGTGTGTCCCGCGCTCGCCGCGCCTGACACCGACACGCGCCGCGACTCCGGCGTGCTGTGCGGCGCTGACTGAGCACCGTCGCCGTAACGGTACGAGGCGGGTTGTACTTACCATAGCGACTCTAGTAGCGACATCAACAGAGTCGACATCATGTCCGTATATGAGCGGGTTGAAGGGCTGCTGCGTGTGCGGCGAGGCGAGGGAGTGTCGCTGCGGCGTGTGTCCCGCGCTCGCCGCGCCTGACACCGACACGCGCCGCGACTCCGGCGTGCTGTGCGGCGCTGACTGAGCACCGTCGCCGTAACGGTACGAGGCGGGTTGGACCCTGGACATGACATATTAGAATAAAGAATTTGTAGACTTCATATTAGCCTCGACTTCAATAACATAAAGGTATATAAAACTCCATAGACCAACTGCGGATTTTTATAACCTAACCAAGCATTGCGTTGCGATTAGAGATTGGACATAAACTTAAATGGAGGTTATGTCAAAATTCTGTCTCATATCGCAAAGATAGGTTGAAGAAATCCACTGCAAGATTTTATTAAAGATCAATGCCCACTGAAAGAGCAGCACCGCACTCGCACTCACTTGCTCTTACGGCCGCTGCCGGCCGCTGCTCTTTCAGTGGGAATTAACCCTAAGAGGCGCATATAATTCATTGAATTGCATTTGACGTAAAAGAAATTGGTTAAAGTATTCATAATAAAAAATAACAAAGAAAGAGAGTGGGTACTTAAATATAACTTACTTGAGTGTGGCCCCGCCCACGCTGTCTCGTCTTGAAGGTAGGAGGGGGGCGGCTGCTTGTTCAGCCGTACTACTAGTCAAGCTGTTGAGGGCCTGTCGAGAAATATATCCGTCAGATCAACGGCGAATAACTTTACCATATCAAACAAAATCACTCATTTTCTGTACAAAAATTAAAATGAATTAAAAAGCAAATGCCGCCTCAAAAACTTGTGGGCTGTAATAAATAGCAGATTAGTTCAAAATTGTTAGTGTTCGAAATCTAAGCAAAATCTTGTTCGTTAAGTAGCACAAACCAAAAATTATGTTAATTCATTTGCAGTTCATCTACTCGTATTGTAAATTTTATCATACCTACAATTTAGCTTTGTTGTTTTATCATTCAAACACTACGTTAAAGATAGATAAAGATAATGTGTATTTATTAGAAGCTGCACTGTTTCACAATCGGCGTTAGCACAATCACAACAAGTCAGACAAAACATGCCGCACACGAACACAACACACGCTGAAACAGTGTTACAGTCTAAAAAAACCGGACAAATGCGAGTCGGAGCTACATAGAATTGAGTAATTATATATTTTTTTAGTATCAGAATATTAAGAATAATGCAATATGGGGAAAATTAATAAAGTATAATCTGCAGTGTCTGCAAACACCAAGCCATTAGAACCAGAAACATTAATTAAAAATTTCGACCTCTATAAAAAATAGATTCCCTATTGTGAGCAATGTGTATTTGTAGACAATAACACGTGTTTCAGTCGAATATTTATGTGTGCCTCTATTTTCAGCAGTTTTTCTTATCTAATTATTTAAGGTTTCCAAAACTTGAGAAAATAAGTTGAATAACAATGAAAGAACTTGGAAGATGTAGTGGGTGATTATTGCAGATTTCAGCCTGTGGTAATGTAAATTCTGATGCAATGACAAAGATAAGAAAAACTGATCCTTAACTTAATAAATAACTTAATATTTCATAAATTTTATAACAAATACATACTAACTTCTGTGTCATGTGCAAGTTAGCTGTAAAATACTGTATCGGCACATACATAAATATTATATAGTAAATATGTTGTGAATAAGTCAAAGTGTGCAATGTAAAAAGAGTATAGATATTTACACCACTCCCGGCACTGGACATGAGTTGCACGGCCTAATGTGAAGAAGAAGTGAGTGCGTGTTAGTGATAGATCGAACGACACAAGTGTCAACAAACATACTGAAACACAAATTAGTACAATATTGCATATCGTTTCTATTTTATTGTATGCCATTTTTTTTTAAATTATTCAGAACACAAACATGCTTCAAAATAAGTGATGTTCTTTTATTTATTTATGTTGAAATTGAGTCATTTTCATTCCGATTTCTCTTTTCTAAAAGTAGAGATGAAGACCTTGTAATATTGAGATGTTTTAAAGAATAGTGTATTACATTTAGAGACATCATCATAAAACAATAACAATGAATAGTCACAACAGCTTAGCGACATCGATAGAAATGCGCTCACAAGTGCAAAGTATTAGAAAAGTTTAGGTGATAGGAGAAAATGTACTATGTAGACATGGAAGAAAACATTCATAGAAAAACGTGTAAATATAAATAAATTATATAATTCATAAATACCTGTTTTAGATGGTTCTTAAGGACTGAGCCTTCTGGCTCGGGTAATGGCGGTAAATCTTGGTCAGTCCCCGATGGGCAGATCAATTTAGTAGCATCCAAATCCACAAGCCATATGTCGTCGGGCATTCTAGGAAAAATATTACATAAATATAACTGTCAACTTCCCTAACGATTGAGTACACGGATGTTTGTCAATCAATCAAGCCTTAACGGCTAAGCGGATATCGATATTCGATACACGGGTCAGCCTTGACCCGGATTACCAAACAACACTATGTATTACAGAAAAGCGGAACAAAACACTAATGGCCATTTTGACCGGTTACTGATAGTCTGACAGATAAACTGTAACTTTTGGTTTCACAGGTCTCGGATAGCAATCTCATCATCTGCCTAGCTTTTTCCCTAACTATGTTGAGGTCGGCTTCCAGTCTAACCGGATGCATCTGAGTACCGGTGTTTTACAAGGAGCAACTGCCTAACTGACCTCCTCAGCCTATTTACCCGTGCAACCCAATACCCCTAGATAAGACTGGTTGTCAGACTTACTGGCTTCTGACTATCTGTAACGACTGCCAATGATGTTCAAATGCCATAGCAATATCTGGAAGAAATTATTAGCAGTGAAACCGGGACTAAGTCTAAAACTCACCTAAAATTCTTCTTATAAGTGAGGAAGGTGGCTGGTATTCCAATGAGGAAAGGCGTTGGAGCTAAGAGCAGTTGTTCGGCACAGCTCATACAACTGGGCAGCAGAGGTATCGCGGGGAACATGTACTCGAGGGGGTACAACATGGCGACCAGCGCCATTACGGACATCGACAGCGCGTTGTAGTCACGTGACTGCACCACTACTTTGTTCTCCAGTAGGATCAGCGTCAGGACTTTGAGGCAGGTGTCGACGCCTGTAGGAAAATAATTGACTTTAGACACATTGCAATAGACAAGATCAATATTTACTCGCATGTGTGTTTCATGCAAAACCTGAGGATCTATTAAAAATTTATCAATTTCTGAAGACCTTTAGGTAGCTAAGCGTTTTTAACGCAAGACTTTAGGTTTCATATTTGTACCCCTATGGAAAATCTGTCAGGTGATAAAAGTCGTAAAGACGCTAATTGGTTTTGTATTGCAGTGTCTCCACAGATAAACTATATCCTCCCAATTTAGTAAACAGGTAAATCAACCTAACCAATTTATGCAATCGATGCTTACCTAAAAGTTCCAAAGGCAGATGCAAAGGAAAATCAACGAGCGTGAACCTCGTATGATCGGGCAACGCAAACAGCAGCGGTGAGTGCGCTGTCGGCGACAGTACTTCTAGCTCGAGCCTCGTCTTACCGGGCACGGGTACAGGCGCGGACAGAAGTCGCAGTATCCACGTCTCGATCTCTTTGACGTCGTGTAATACGATCGTAGGGGTGTTGTCGTAAGCTTGCCCAGTTAGCACTGACCATACTGTATCTCTACAATGTTAATAAAATAAATAAAATAATGTAATAAAAAAATCGAGTTTACATAACATTGTGTATCTTTAAGGTATACCTATGGGCCTTAGTTGCCTGATAATAAAGGTTAAAAAATATTTAAATGGAAAAGGGGCTTGTTAAAAAGCTTGTAAAGGGCACGTGTTCTGAATAAAGTACACAATTAAGTTAAGAATTATAATAATGCTAAAGGCAATGTTTGGATCAAAGGAAAATTATAATTTAATTTCTATTTATATTATCAGGTAAAATTATTTCATTAATGGTTTACTTTGCTTTAAATATTTAGGTAGCCAAGGGCACACAATATATAATATGGATCTTAGAAATAGAATACATTCTTTGTTGGAAATGTAAACCCTTGTATTCTAGTTACAGAATTATCAATAAGCTATTGGAATAAGTAGTACTTACCTAAGGATTTGTCTTGAAGCGCCTACGCGCCGTGGACTGGAAGACTCGTTGCATGCATCTATCAATTTCTTTAGGATAAATAGGCACTCTCGGAATGTGGAGAAGAAGGGGTGATGTGAGAGCAGGCAGAGAGAGGTTAGGGAATGATTCCGAACTCTCTGTAACAAAGAAAAAAAAGTCAGTCATAAATGAGTGCAAAAGCGTTTAAATGAAAAATAGTACTTTACCTTTCAATTAAAATTGTTGTAGCACCTAAAAAGCATAACAACACATGTGCTTTAAACAGTACCTACTTAACGTTTTTAGTAAGTCTAACTAACGGTTGAGCCGCTTAAGTCAATTTTTTAATGAGGAACACTAACATTATCCTCCTGCCCTTATCCCAATTTTATTTGGGGTCAGCGCAACATGTTTTCTCCTTCCATACTCTTCTATCTGCCGTCATCTCGCAAGTAACATTCTTTTTAATCATATCCACATTCACACAATCCATCCATCGTTTCTTCGGTGGTAATCTTCCCCTATATATGGAACTGTAACACTACCTGATAATAGGTTTGGTTTCATACCTGCCGCTTCCTAGTAGCCCTAGGGCTGGGTGAATGGGAATGCGAGCCGCCGCTCTCGGAGTCCGGCGCGGGCGCAAGTCGCGGCGCCAGCGTCGCGCTGCAGTCGCGCTCCGAGTCACTCGGCGCTACGTTGCTGCTCCTATAGTCACTGGAACATTCGCTACGTCTTAGTCTAAGTACTGAAGCTAATTAAATAATCCACACTTGTGGATACTACTTAGTAGAAAAAAAATGAATTTTGAAAATTAGAAGTTACTACAAAAACTTAAACATCTGTTGAACACTTGTCTAAAAAAGTGTGGCTGCAAAACGGGTCTTATTTCAACGTCATAATCTGTATTTTTTTTTAGACAAGTGTTCACAGACGTTTATCAGTTTTTGTGGTACTACGGTAATAGTCTGCCTACTAAATATAGGTAATATAATCATTCACAGTCCATTCCATTTTTTTATTATTTACACAAACAACAGAAGTAGTTTATGTTCACCTGGAGAATGCGGAATCAGAGCTTTTCTCCATGGACTTGCGCCATGACTCGCGGCGTAGCATGCTTCGTTCCCGAGGGCCCGGCACTTGAGCACGCTCCACCGCTCTGTAGAAGTTGACGCAGATGCCGAAACGAGTCTTGCCTGAGAACAAAGTTAAGATTAATACCCACTGATATTCAAAATTGATTTACTGATATAAGCAACGGTAAATGAGCAAAAGAAAAGCTTAAGTTTGTTTTTATTCACCTGAGTCTTTATCGGTGAGTTGAAAGACAAAAGAGGTGGTATCTCTGGAGGCGAGGTGCCCAGGGGCCCGGCGGGGGCCCACGGACACGCACCCCTCCGGCTGGCAGAAATACACCATGTCCAACGGCAGCGGGAAATCATCGTGATTGGTCAGCGGATATCGACGGAGAAGCTCAGGGGCCTAAAAATATAATAATATACCAAATATACTTCCTAACACAATCGTTTCATATAATAGATCCCTTATTAAGTTAATAAAGGACGCCTCAAGGCTATCAAAATCTTCGCCCTTCGTAAATCCCTTGAGTCATCCATTATGTCCACAAACACGGGTAAATCCGTTTTCGGAAAAGATATCTGGAGGTCGGAATAATATTAAGAAGAATGATTGCTTCCTTTTTGGTCAAATAGTAGGAAGATGCTTTTCTTGTGACGAATTACTATTTATGAAGATTAAAATACCTACAATCTAAATAATGCTTCATACCTGTACGGGAGCGAGGCCTTTTCCCGAAGTGTACGGTTTTGCTCCGACGATAGTCAAATAATCCACCAGTCGCGGACACAAATGTTGCTTCTGAATGTCCATATTGGTAGGGGGCTCAAACGATTTCTTTTATAAGAGAGCCTTTTCGAACCCATTATAATTAAAAAATATATTGCTTGTCATAATTATCACTTTTTTATTAATATGTCTGAAACAAAAATGGAATAATGTCTTAATATCAACAAAGTAGTAAAAAAACCTCAATTTCTTGTAAACGTTATGTTTATCCCTTTACTCACGAAGGTACTTAAAATTAAGCGGAAAGGTATCAACAGGTAAAACTGTCGAGGGTCTGTTTAAAAAGAGTAAGATTTCCAGTTTGGAGGAAAGAAAGGAATTTCTCAATTTTCAGTCACAATAAAATCCACTAACAAATTCTATTTTTATTTAATTATCGATTACAAAACACATACTTATTTCAAATCCATCTATTGTTCTGAAAATGATTAGGTACCTACCCTAAATACTAAACGCACAAAAAAGTGCTTATCCAACGAAGAACCTAATGTTTTACACGACTAATATCTACAATCACAGATTAAATACAATCCCCTTAAAACACAATCCGATTCAACGTACACTTATTGATTTAAGATAGCCTGTATGTAGCGGCGTTGTGAGCACAGGCCCCCTTGACCCATTTATTGCCTTGACACGCTTCCGAGGGACGCTCGCTCGCAGCCTGATGGCAGGTAGCAAACTTTACAATCCCAGTTGCCTATAAACCACATCACTTAAGAGCCTTCATAAAGTTTGTTCATCAAAAGACTTAATGAACAGGAAGATTAATATAAGAGGGAGCGAGGTTACACGCATGGAAGTACCCGTACAAATGTTCATAAGTATATGAACTTTATTATATCTAGGTTCTAAAATAAAAGTTGACTATTAACAAGCTGGCCACAGTATGCTACGTATTGATACCCAAGTGTGGCTTTATGACATCCTTAGTAGATTTTGGGTATAAGCTAAATAAATAAAGGCAAGTTTGCCTAGCATTTAAAAAATAACAAAGCTCGCTACGTAATATCGTAGCTTTTATAACCACAATTTTATTCATTCCATAAAAATGCAGATAATACAAGTGCAAATAACCGCCATAAAACATAACAGAAGCGGTAAAATGTTATTGCTCTATGAAATCCTAAGTTTATTAGTAACAATATGCAGTTCGTAATATACAAACACAATGCTATATAGTGCACAGTATGATAGTTAAATCAAGGACGCGAGTACTCCAACGTGTGGGTAGATGAAGCCTTGAAAGCATCGCGGTATAATGCAGAAATAGCTTTTAACGTATTGGAATATTTTCCGAGCTCCATTTACTTTATGTAACACCGAGCTTCCCTGTTGTTATATGTCAGGTATTTGATGTTATTCAGGGCACATACGTTATGATCAAACACGCTAAACATGTTGTTACGCTTCAGAAATTTATCTGCGTGTATTTGAGGATAATCGTTCGAGGGATGAGCTAGAAAGGTCATGCCCTAACTTTATTTTACCATTTTTTTGGAAAGGTTATTTCTATTCCGTGTTTGCTCTTAAATATCGCTTTCCCAAACGTAAAGTGTAGATTTTGGCCTAACCAATTTTAATGCAAATTCTATCTATTCGGAGTTTAAAATGTGACTAAGTACATGGTCAATATAAGCGTAATAACTTTTATATAATTTCTCTAAACGCTTCAGAAACCTACTACATATTGATTTCAGTTACGTCAACCCATTTAAATGTGCACTTCAATCATTGATTGAAGTGCACATTTCAAGTAAGTAACTTGCACCCCATAACGAGCTCGGATAATTGCGGCTCCGTCTGCGTATCATGTTACGTCATCGGCGGCAGTCGTAGGTGGCAATCACGATAAATATACGTATCACAATATGTATAAACCTACGCATAAAGATAATAATGTCACTCGGACTTTATTTTGGAAGGGTCACAGCAGCTAAGCCGCCAAACTACTACAAATTATCAACAACGTTAAAAGTAAACAACCCAACTTAAATTCTTTCTGATTAAACGTAACTTAAGGGATAAACTAACGAAAGTTTTTGTTTGCTACGAGTAAAATAGCTTAACGAGATTTAAAGGGCACTAAAACTTTGGCAAAATACAATTAAATAAAATGCTCATGAAACAAATTGGATACAAGAAGGACGAACTTTGTTGTTTGCACTACGGGGTTAACACCCTGTGGCCTTTTGATATTAAAACAACAAGTAATAAATTACGCTTAGATACATTTACTGCTTATAATAAAATGGACTATAAATACGAAATAGTCGCTGTTTCATGACCACAAATGTATCTTAAGAACAAATTAATTTCTGTGCGTCGCCGCGTCGCATAACATACTGGATGATAATATCGATATTTTCAGTCGTAATCGTAAGACATAACAAATAAGAAGCAAGACTATTTATATAGATGAGTAGAATAAGAATGGGTGAAAAAAATATTTGTTGAGAATCCACAATATAATGATTTCCTATAACTTGTCGCAAACGGTTAAAACAATTTGCTAACTCAATGTGAAATACGGATAAAAACTTTTTGTCCCAATATGATCAAACTTTAAGAAAAGTACCTAATGATTGACCTAAACAAGAACCAGCTATTAATTTCAATAAAATTACTAAGAAATAAGATAAGTAGGCATACCAGATAAATCCGATTTCATATAGCAACTTCAACAATAAATAATAATAATTTACAATGAAGCTATGGCTATAAACTATGGCTGAATTTTGTTTTTCTTTTCCCGCGCTTTGCTTAGTTAGACTAAAGCACTCCTCCAAACAGCCTATTTATACTTTGTACAAACATTTTACATATTTCCAAAACGAAATGTTGAGCGTTCCTTAAATGGCCAATGGGCGAATGAGTACCTATTATTTTTATTTTTTAAAATTTGCCTGTTAATAAACAGAATTTTATTTCCAAGTACATAAGTGCACATACTGAAATATAAGAAGTAGGCTTCCCTCGAGCAGATATAAAACCTAATTGGGGTTGTGCCAATATAATATCTATAAGCGCTGTTCCGACGAGCGGAATATTTCAGCATCTAGATTAATTTTCGGGGAACTCATCCAACTGGGCTAGTAACATCGATTACGGTTTCTTGTTGCTCAATATTAAATAATGAATTGAAAAGAATGTTTTAACTACGCATTTAATCTACCTTATACAAATATCTAAATATTGAACGTTTTCTAGCAAGGTTTTCAGAAGGTGGGAAGCAATATAAAATACATGCCACATCATGATCTTTTCTTAAAACCTAAACCTAAAAGTGGCCCCATCTGTGGTCGTTCACAGCAAATTCTTAAATCGCCCACAATCCTACAAATCCATCAAGATTTCATATTAACGCAACTGCAAAAACAACATGGGATTGGACACATTAATCATCTGTCATATTATTATGACCATCACGTGCGCCCTTGATCCCTAATCCCTAAATTAAAGCGAGGTTACAATACCACCACAGTTTGCGACAAGGGTCGTCTCTACGACAGGCGAGTCTCTCGGGACCACACTCGAGACATATTTTCATCGAAATAAGGCTACACTGGCTTTAATAAATTAAAAGTTCCCTTCAAAGATCATAAATTAAGCCAGAAATGTTCATGAATTAGTATTAATGTGACGTTTATGATGCCTTAACACTTTGACTAACATTAACGTTTTTTAATCAACCTCATTACAGCCAAAAGGCCTTAATTAAAACCTAAGCCTTTCATTTCATTTTGCAACCTTTCCTATGATAAATAATAATTAATTTGCGGAAAAAATAATATTATCAGGTCGTTATAACTTTTAGGGAATACTTACATGTAGGTACGTAGCTGTACCTACAACGCAAAATATGATTTCCTACATTTGAAAGGGAAGGGCTCAGGCTATTGTGAAAGGGTATTGCACGATAAATGAGAGTAGGACGGAGGACTTTCATTGAATGGAACTAATCAAGAGACCTATTCTGGAAATATTTTTCTAAGCCGCCCGAGTCCGTAATTGACACAACCTTGCGATTGATCATTTAAAACCTTTGAAATTATTGTTGTAGGAAGCTGCAAGCCAGCCTATTAATATAAAATTCTATTCAAATTGCATTACATACCTAATTTAAAATTAAGTATTTTAGAGGTAGTGATACATAACACTTATTTTCCACTCCCGCCTTTGAAGTACCTACACCGCAGCAGGCGTAAAAGACTTAAAAGCATTCATAATTAAATTATTCCTTCCTTTGAAACGGGCCCAACTGTGCAAATGAATTTAATTTTCTCCTACCATGGCATACCAAATTAAGCCACGCGTGCAAACGGCAGAGGACTACGAAAATACTACGCTAACAAAAATGCTACGTAAACTAGACAATTGCTACGGCGTAGGCGTCGTAACCGGTATCATATTTGTGCATTGATTTGATAAGATAGGCAATATCTTGTCCCTTATTCTACCAAGTTGTCTTTAAGTGATCGATAGTCATAGTAGAAATTAGTTTGTCATCCCCATTAGAGTCAATTTAATAGATTAATTATTAATCGTCTACTACGAGGACAATAAATATATTACTTACTACGTATTATGAATCTGTAGCCATTTCAGTGTTACTTAATCAAGATAACATTAAAATTTATCGTCTTTTATTATTCTAGGACGCCTGCCACGAGCGTAATTGAGTAGGGTCGGATAGCACCGATCAATAAGCTAAAAGATTTAAGCAATAAATACATGTATACCTATTATTTTATTCCTGTTTCCGCCAACATTTTGATATTTGTTTTTAAATGATCTGCGCTATACTCCAATACATTCTTCCAACCAATTTCTTCTCAGCTTAACAGTAAGACGTTATAAATAGGTTAAAGTAATATCAAAATCCTTGACAGAAGATTTTAACGTTACAAACATGCATCTACCCATTTTCTTTGAACCTTGAAAGCTCTTAACAAAGCAGTTAAGCGTGGCTTTTACTTTACATTACCAGCTTAACTGTAAAAGCTACTAGCTCCAGAATATACACAGAAGTGCACCAAACCTAATTCTCTTTGAGAGGGGTGCATTTCGCAGATTCATTGTGGCTTGGCTTCCATGAAACAATGCGATGCCGACGTTTCATTAGAAATAACTGGTATTCAATGAATAATACAAGCTAGCTAGGAACACGCTAACTCAACATTTACTTACTCGTGTATTTATCGTAACTGGAGTAGTTTTATGCTAGGTTAATATATATTATAAAAAAATGTTTTGCTTTCTTTTGGAATTTATTCCACGGGGCTTTTGCCTAAGAACTACCAAATAGGTAAAATGAATCGTTCTTGGAACCAAGCATTAGTTATGTAGTTAATGGTTTTACCCGTATCGCATTACATGATTGTGAAATACGACGTTTTTAAAACAATCGATGGTGTGTAACGTATGTTCTATAGAGTACTCATAGATATGCAAATCGCGTTCCATTTAAGTAATCGCACCAGCATTTCGGTTTTCAAGCGAATGCTGTTACAGCTGATAACGCGAGATAAGCTCTAGTGGCTCGCGACGCAAACAATAATATAGTTGTGGGATGGTGTAGTTTAGTTTTTGTTACTACTGTAGTAGTTACTTGTTTTGTAATGTTTTGACATTGAAACGTAAAAAATAAAATATACAGAGGTTTTACTGTTACTGTTAATTTATTCCTTTGGAAATCAGTCAAGGAGGAAATACTTAATAGGTATAAAGGTATACAAATCTTCTGTATAATTGTTGTACAGATATAGGTAGTTTAAAGCTTGAAATATATATTTCTATAAATACGCAAAAGTGGTCAACTTGTAATCGCATTTTATAAAGTGGTAACATTTCATGCTTCGATTAGAAATGAAATAACTAAGAATCCGGACGTTCAAACTGAAAAGGCTTGTCCGAAAATCCAATTGACCATTAGTATGTCCCTAATTCAAATATGAGTTAACGAGATATGGTTATATCCTCGATTCACTAGCTGTTATACATATATCTAAAGCAAACCTAAGTAAAGTATTGTAGGTACCTTTTAAACCTATACACACCATTGTTATGTATGAAAGACCGCTCCTTCAGATCGAAACTGACAGTACCTATACGTACTTATATAAACATTGAATATACCTACTACCTACTATACTGGCAAGGAACACTACACTACTACAAGTTACCAAGAATCTTATGAAGAATTTAAAGATTAACAATAGCAACATCAAGGAAAATAGCGAACATACATAAGCAGTGTAAGGTAGTACGTTACTCAAGGTGAGCAGTAACTTCACCTACCCATTAAATTTAAAAGCGATTGCACTATAATCACAATATGGATTTATTTTTTCAGTAGTTATTTCAGTGGGTTACGTCAGACACACGTCAACATGACGCACTTGAACCACTTTCCACCGGTCAGTGGTAATGAACATCGTTAAGCAAACCAGAAAATCTCAGGGTTGTAAAGGGGAACACAAAAGTATCGAGGCAGTAGTGAAACTAGGGCTTACCTTAAGTTTACGTGAGGTTGTATAGTTTCTACATGGTAAGCACGTCGCGCGCAATAACGTGATATCGTGCGTGTCGGTTTTGAGTACGAGATGTAACCGCGTAGTAGTGCATATCGCGGGATGGCGGAGGCGAGTGGAGTGCCATGCGCGGCCGCCCACGCTCGATACGCGCCGCGCCGTCGCCCGCCGCGCCGACTTGCGCGGTCCCGTCCCACCCGTCTACCCGCCACCTCATACTACTTTCACAATAACTTAACAATCCATTGCGCCACCACTTTGAACATCAACGGCCATTTTTCACGGGTAGTGTGTCGGAAAATTCAATGTAGTTTAATCTATTTAGAAAATGTCCTTTCAGGTTTAGCTATGTGTACGGGTATGTAATGTCGAAGGGATTGGTTACGGTTGGTCGACTATTGCAGCTGATGACATTTATCGTATTTTATGAGACACTTGTAGATTTCAGGAGTTTAAACTTTAGATAATTGAATGATTTAATTGTAGAGACTTAACTTAATATATTTTTTTAATGAAACACGTTTCTTAATAAATATTAAAAATTTATTAAATAGAAAATGGTTTATAATTTCATTAGATTAATTTAAAACATTTATTTTCCTGTATCTTCTTTGAGAGAAACGGTTCTGTTGAACACCATCTGTAACAAATAAGAAAAAATGTTTGATGTTGAATTTGTTTATGATAATAAGGATGTTAAACAAAAAAATACGATCTACCTAGAATTAAATCTATCTTACATAAATGGTACCGAAATAGGTACTTACTAGTACACTGGCGAGTTTCTTGTTGGTGATGTAACTATTAATTGGCAAATAAAATTGATCAATACTGTCGTCGGCTATTTGTGGGGTGAGGGTATTTAGTGTTAATCGACAGTCCCAACTTCATTATTTTGTTTGAGGGCAACATCAATCAAATTAAGACAGCTTATTACGTTTCTTGTTTGTTGAATAGGGAAAACAATTATCACACAAACATTTATTATAAACGCGAAAGTTTGTTCGGATGGATGGATATTTGATGATTCACGGTAAAACGAGTGAACCGATTGAGACGAATTTTAGTATATAGCTAGGTAGTGGACCTGGAATCTATTTTTGTCCGAGAGCGGGGAGTACTTCTCTTGGGGACCGGGTGAACACGCGGTGAACTACTAAATACAACATAATGAAAAAATGCGAACTCAAAATCTTAAAATAATGAACATATAACTATATTTACAAAGACTTACATGATTGACAGTGCTATCGGGGTCTACGGAGAAAAAGCCGATTCTCTCAAATTGGAACTTGTCGTAGACCTTGGCTCCCTTGATAGAAGCATCGGCATAAGCATTGACGATCTTCAGCGTGTCTTCGCGGCAATCTGACAGGAACCCGCCCGGCACCTCGCTTGGATCCTCCGGGTTCTTATGTTTGAATCTAAATACAAAACATTTGGATTTATTTCTAGCAATTACTATTATGATGTGTCGAGTACACATCGAAATCGTGACTGTTAAGTATGAGGTTTTGGTTTCAATAGATAATTTCAACTGTCCATTTGTCCCATTCCAGCTATTGTATACTGCATACCCAGTGCGATGAATATGGACAGATCCTGAAATCCCCTAGCTCTACAAAGGTATCCCCTTTGTCATGCAGTGGACGTTTTTAAGCTGTGATGACGACGTCAACATATGTATTTCAAGGAAAATATTCTCGTCATTTTTATTTTTAGCTTCATTTACCTGCAATGCTTTGTTCGTGTAAACTGATAACATAAGTATACTTACAGAGGTTCATATAATCTGACTTCGACAGTGACTGGTTCGGACACCCAGTGAATGAAAGCCTTCGGTTTCTCAGCGGATTCAGACGTTTCCGCCGTACATTCCACTTCGGTAACTTTTCCGTCCGCACTCTTGATTACCTTGGACACCTAAATAAAGATAAAAGATATTACGATGGAAACCTTTGCATGGGTATGCTAATGTTTAGGTGCTATTTAAGGTATTTAATTTAAAACCAACTAAGGACAAGTTTTCGCTTTAGTAGGACTTCTGTTGCGTAAATTTTTCCGAAACATAAATAGAAGCTACCTACTTTTGATTACGTCAGCAGAGCATTTTGCGTACTTTAATACAAAATTTTGCGTAACATCTTATGCTAAAAACATTTACTGAAATAAAGTGTAGGTATTTTTTAATTTTACCTATTTAGCAGAGTTGAAAAAAACACTAAAACCTAAATGTAGATACTAGAAAATGTTGTTTATTTTACCTTAATAACATAGCCAGCATGTCGCAAGCCCACGGTTTGTTTCGGCGTGAGTCGCCGGTACCCCTTCTCGGGTTCTTCCTTAAAGTCCGTGGCCTCAATGTAAAGGACTTTACTAAGTGTGACTGTGTGAGTGCCTTTGTCAGGCTCGTTGGGGAAATCTGGTACTGTTACTTGTATGGGTTTGTCGCTAGGGAAGTTCGTTATTGTTATTTTTAAGGGCTCCAGTGTTACCATGACTCTGAAACAAAATTTCATTTTTTTAACTTTTATCTAAAGGCTTGTGCTTATCACATAAGACTTCCGAGGTCCACCCCATAATTTGAAAAAAAAAACAATACCTATTCGCTTTCCCCGAAGCAAATATAAGTAATACCTTGTCGAGCAATTGCCATGACACAGTTATGGACAACTAATTGCTAGGAACAAAGCACAAGTAACATTGTAAGTAGACATTGCATACTTTGTTACCTACTGTCCGTGAAATACATTGTTAACTAAATAGAAGAAGCGGAAAGATGCCACGTGTACAGCACATTTTTGATGTCATCCTAAATATTCTAAAGGTACAACTAAAGTACTGCAACATTTTATCATCTACCCTTGAAATTGAATGACATGTAAAACTGTTCGCGTGTTCGCGATAACATTGCAAGGATAATGGAATATTTATGTCGGTCCTTTTAAAATGACTTTGTGTTACGTAAATGTCAATGCACATGAGACTTCTGCAGTACGTGGGTGTGTCCGGCTATATTCATCTACAAAATAGCACGATTGACCTAAAAAATATTATATTAAACAAATATTTTATCCGTCATAAAATAATTTTGTATTTGTATGTAGTTATTAAAGAATAATAATTAAGCTCTTACAGAAAAGGGGTCCGAATAATAATTATTGTAATTCTTCCAGCCACTTCGATACATTTTATCTAAATATGAGTACCTACGCGATCTTTTGAAAAGAAGACTGTCGATACCACCTCCTTTATTAATTTATCAGACAGAGCATCATCTTTCGGATTCTTAATATCCGTACGAATCACCAAAGACATGTCCAATCCGCAACTACTTCTACTAGGTATTTTTACTGTACAAACCGATCGAGCCAAACGTAGCTTAACATTAGATAAAGTGGACATATGTGGCTGTCTGTTAGCTTCAATCTCCTACATAGCCAATATAATTTGATTACAAATAAATACCTTCTGCTTGATATTCAAATATTATAAACAACTTACCTAGGCGCCGTACTATTGAGTACATCTCTAATGCTGGCGTCCAGCATGGCGGGGTCTACCGCGCCCACCGCGCCCGTGACGCCCAGCGCCGCGCAGAACGAGTTGATGGCCGACGCCGGCACACCGCGCCGACGCAGCGCCGTCAGAGTGTACAGTCTTGGGTCATCCCAGTCTACGCAATAAACATAGAATACATGACAAAACACTCAAACGCACATAAAACTGATCACTTGAAAATACATGTCAAAAAGTATAAAAAGGCTTATGTTTAACTGGTCACCAGATATAGTAACAAATAGCAGACAAAAATAGTAAATGATCACCAAAATGAAACTCGCATTTTAATGTAAAACTATAACCAAAGTTTTAACACTTTGCTATCCTATTTAAGTGAAATTACTCTAAAATAAATCATGCGTAAGCCAAAAATAGTATAAAAAATAAGTTCGGCCTGATACAATAAATGTAATAACATTATGGGGACCCTTTTCCTGCACTAGGGTGGAAAATTGTCTATTGCATGCCTCTAAACAGTGCGATAAGAGTGTGTTTTCGAGGGAGTGTATTGAGAAACACATTCTTCTTCTTCTTTCTCCTGCCCTGTTCCCAATTTTACTTGGGGTCGGCGCAATATGTCATTTTCTTCCATTTTCCCCTGTCACTCGTCATACTGACACTCACGCATGCATTGCAAGCCGGACACATAACTTAATATGGCATAATAATACTTTATTTGGTAATAAGCCTACATTTTATGGCAATCACAGTGACTTATTTAGGCAAAAAAAAAACATTAATTTGGTCGTCAAGAGTTGGTGATCATTTACTAAATTTGGTGGTCGAATACAATTTAAAGTGAAGTCGTGACTAAAATAGCTGGTATGTGTAATATAGATTTATGCATCTTGTATGGTGGTGTAGTCACCATAGCTGTACAACGCATGCTGTTGAAATGTATTGCGGATCTATTTGCACGAGCAAAAACTCCGAAAATACCACTACTGTTGGTCAAATTAGTACCTTTAAGGTACTGAGCATGAACTTATATAACTTTATTTTATTTAACGATATTATATGCAAATTACCATTAACGATCTTTTCATCAATAAGTTTGGCAATTTTCCTCTTAGACACTACAGTGTAGTTTACGTTGAGACGGCCATACTCCCATTGCACAGGACAGTAGATGCCCAGCGCATTGCACAACCAGTAATAGGATGATCTGTAAAAAGAGGTTTCGAATTAATCAGAATCAAGTTTTTTTTCTTCAAAATTTTGTGTTTATACTTAAGTAGATTTTTTTTCTATTTCTATATATGATTGTCAAGTAGTGTACAGCAAACAAAAATTTTAACCCAATTAACTGCTTCGCAATGATCGCCATTATTGTAATTTAGCAGGTCCGGAAGTTTTATTTATAGCAAAGAAAAGATGAATAATAGAATGCTTACCTCCTTGATTGGAACTCCTTGGTACACAATGAATGGGTGATGTGTTCTATACTGTCACATAAACAGTGAGTATAATCGTAGGTAGGGTAGATACACCACTTGTTCCCAGTACGGTGATGAGGCTTGAACCTTATCCTGTAAGCCACAGGGTCCTGTTTACCTTCTTCAAGGGTAATCTTCATTCGTAAGGTGGCGTCTCCTTCATCAATTTTTCCATTTTTCATGTCCTAGAAAAGGGTAATGTAATGTTTACCATTAAATACCTACCATTAAATACCTAAATGTTATGCATTTAGGACACCTTGTATCTGCTATTTTTATATTTTATTTTTAAATTACATCTGAATCAATGTTTTTCAAAGAAAAGCATTAAGTATCATATTCTGCATAGAAGAACAATATGATTCAGATGTGTAAAAATTAATACAAGTATAAAGTACCTCAAACAGTTGCAAACTTTCTTCAACAGGCCTGTTCCTCCACGGTGAAGGTGGTGGATTGAAACCCTTTATCTCCTCAGACTTTTGATGGCACACATAGGCTAGATCCTTGGTAATCAACTGGACTGCCCATTCATATAGCTGGTCAAAGTAGTCTGATGAATGAGTGATTTTGTATGGGGTGTAACCTGGAAACAACATCATAAGGTCAAAGTTTAGCAATTGAATTCAAAATAAAAAAATATATAATCAAAAGATGTTAATAAAAGTTAAGAAAAAATATTTTTCAATAACTTACCTAACCACTCCACCATGTCTTTGATGCCAACAAAGAACTTTTCCTCCTCTTTCTCAGGATTGGTATCATCGTACCTCAGGAAGCAGATACCATCATGAGCAGCCGCATAACCAAAGTTAATATTAATTGCTTTTGCATGTCCAATATGTAAAATACCATTTGGTTCAGGAGGGAACCTGGTCCTCACTTTTCCACCAGTGATTTTAAGATGTTCCTCAAGTAATCGTTTAGTATCATTTGTAACTACATAGCCATCAGACTTGAAGTTCTCGCCAGGAGCATGGAAAGGCAGCTTCTTCATCAACTCTGAGATAGATGTAGCACCGCCAATGTCATCTGATGATTCAGGTTTCTCTGCTGATTTTGATGCTGGAATTAGAATGAATTCACCATCAATATTTTGCAAAATTTTCTGACTAATAGCTGGGCTATTTGACACATGCAGTTATTAAGTTCATAAGGCTGATGTGGATGATTGAATTTATACAATCTTTTTTAATAAATAAATAATACCTTTATCATCTGTTTTCTTGGTGGCTTTCTTGGCATCACCCTTCGGTTTCTTTTCTGCTTTTGGTGGAGGAGCTAGATCTGCTTCCGTTTTAGGGCCCAACAGATCTAAAATCTTTATACAATATACAATTAATTTTTCAATATACTTTATTGAATATTTAAGAACATACTTTGAATTTGTTAATCTCTCACCTGAACATCAACTTCATTCTTAATAGCTTTACCATCAGCCCAAGGTAGGTCTGCTCGCACGGCTTGCATAACAATACCAGAGTTAAACCTGTACCTTTTCTCCAACAACTCTGCTTTGTACTGCGCCATGTGCTTCTCTACAGCCTGCTCGACTTGCTCCGGCGTGACCACAACCCCGACGCCACAGGCTTGTTCAAAGGCACTGATGTCTACATTGCCCTCGTTCACATGACTGATCAGGTACTCCAAGGCTGCATCAACTCTCAGAGTCGAGTCAAGCTTGCCTTTAGCAATGAAGTCGCAGACAAATGCTAGTTTATCAGCAATCTGCGGCTTGATCTTTGTTGCCAGATGGTATATCAACATTCCGGCGCCAGCTGGCAATTTCGCTACGTCCACCTAAGAAATCAATTAACATAGTTTCACTTGTGCATGTAAACTTTTAACAGACAAGAATTAACTTAATTATAATTGATCGTTAAAAGTAAAAGTATAGTAATAGTAAAGAATTTGAAAGTTCTAACCTCATTTAATGCGGCAAGTAAATACTTGGTTACGTTGGCATTTTTCAATGTTTCTTTTGCCTTTTGTTCGTTAAGGCCTAAAAGCTTAAATCTCTCTATAGTTTCCTCCGGCGTCATCTTAATTTTACAACCAATTTCTATTTATTTATACTCTAAACGTGAACGTTCATCAACGTTCACAAAAAAATCGCAGCTGAGCTGTGCTGTCACTGTCACAGTGTCAATGTCAGAGTGGCAGTGACTTCCGTCCGTCACTGTCACTACTGACGTTGACTTGAAATTATAATACGTTCCATTTTAGCAAGAGTTAAGTAAGGGCCGTAAGGACTAAAGGCTAAGCAGATAATAGTGGTATAATGTAAGCCCCTCAGTCAGCCGTGGCAACAAAATGACTGTACCTACCTATGAAAAGCATACTTTTCTATCACAATAATTGTGTATGGAAAATGTATCGTAGGTATCTACCTAAAAGACATTAAAATATAAATAATAGCGATTATACCCACATTATGTATTATTAAGCAATGTAAATGTAATGTACTGCCTATTCTTCCTCTCATCGCGTGATCTGCAGGTTTTAATCGACTTAGGCCCAAGTTCACCGATAACATGAACACCAGTTATCTTATAACAACTGTTTAGTATGAATTTTCAAGTTCAAATGCCTGATGGCCTCTGACCTGGAATTGTTACATAAGAACAAAGACTGCTACTGAAGAGATCGCGTAGGAAATCGACGACGCCGGCTATACGTGCCTTCCCGGGAATGAAGATGTAACACCACCGACTTTAAGACTCCGGTCTGCTTTGTGTACCTAAGTTTCTAAAAAAGCAAGAAAAATAAAGCTTTGTAGAGGTAGCTGACCATATGCTTACTACAAGATAGGTACCTACTATTTATTACGAGATATAATTTTGAAATGACCAACCTATATCTATTACCTAATCTAGCAGCCCTACACCCACATTTAAACAATAGCTATTTGAATATTTTCGTTAAGTAAATATCAACAATTTCTATTCAGAATTTATCTTAATTATGATGACATAACAAAATAACATAATTTTGTTTGTAAACCATGCTAACCTACGTAGCTTTATCAAATCGAATGTGATGGTTCATTGATCCGTGAATATAATTGTGCGACACTTGTCTCATCTTATTAATACCAAGAAGTGTACAAAGGCGTCAGGAACGGGCTTAAACACCTACTGCTTTCTCGGAAACAAAGATCAAGAGATCACTTTTAAATATAGGAAGACACCCACTAACAATTGCGGTCACTTTTTTTATTTATAGTTATCTCTTCTCCTAATCTCAAATTGTAGGTGCTTGAGCACACAGTTTTATGTTAGGTACTTGCTGGTCAAACTACAGTCCAAAATCATTAATAAGTTAGCAAGAACACGACGTAAGTAAATGACTGGAGAGGTTTTCGTGGTGAAACTATTAAAACTACTCTCTTCTTAAGGGGCTGTTTCTCGTTCTTCGTCTTCCTGAAAAATTGCAAAACTCGGCTCTTCCAGAATAGCTATTTAATTTTGAACCTAAGGACTTGATTAATATTTGAGGCTTCGGTAAGTGCCTATTCCTGAGGGCCATAGCATGATGCTCAACATATGGCAACAAAGGACTCCTCCTATGTTTTTCAGAAGGACCGGTAAATTTTGCCTGTTGATAGATCGCCCGTATTAGATATAAATGACATTACGAACTATAGTTGGCTGTAAGCCGAAGGTCGTTCTGAGGTAACCGATACCCAGGTATGCGAGTAGGTACAGATTACATGCACTTATTACCGTTATACTTAAGTACCTGATTATGATCTTGCGGTTATATCATAACTTGACAGGCTAGTCTATGCCTGTGTACTTGCCTGTTAACTAAGAGCCAAAATAAGACTAATTAGGCGACTGTAAGTTGGAAAAAGGCTCGGGAGATGATAAGGCGACTATGAGTAACAGGAAAATCTAAACTCCTGCCTTACCTACCTACTTATATTCATAAGTCAACGATACCTTCCCAATACAATTTAATATTTGTAATATACTTGAGTAGATTAACAGATAATCTCCGTATAGCTTTTAATATTTCATCACATAAAATACCGAATCTCTCGTTCAAGGTAAATAGCTGTAATAAAATACCTATCCATTTAAAAGAGAGACCGATAAGCCCATAAGCAGATAATAAATTGATGAGGGCAAAGATCGATCGATCGACCTGTTGCTATTGGATATTATTACCAGTGCAACATTAATGAAAATTTTCGTTATTACATGTTTTGTCTACGTTCGATAACAAAGTACCATGGGAAGAAACAGCTGACGATAGGGTGGCAGTCATGTAAGGCTTTGCGTATTGGGAACAATGTTGGAAAATCATAATGTAGGTGTTACCTATTTATTAAACCTCTGTTACTCTACAGACCATACCGCTGGTGAAATTATAAAATCTTTATTTGTAAGAACCTTTTCCTGATGTTTATAAAGAAATTACCATCGTTAACACAGGAAATGGGGAAACATCTTTTATAACTATTTTTGAGTATTTCGCAACAAAAGCGATTTAAGGCTTTTGTAACTTAACCTTTCTTAATGACCTATTTAATATACTTACGAACAAACAAATGTGTCATGAATGTGTTTCTATCAAAAATCAATTACTTAATGTAATTGAATTAGAGCGATATTAATGTTTGCCTGCCTTGCAATTTGCATAGGCAAGTTAATCCAAGTAGACTCTATTATCAGATTAATTAATTAATTTTGAGGAAATACGTTATTACATGACTGATTGTGTGTATATGAAATGACCCAAGCAGAAGCTCTATTTACTATTCTACAGTAGATTTGTACATACCAAAGAACCGAAATATTTCGGTTTCAGTAATCGCAAACGGTAGGTACTATTGTATGTAGATCCCTGGGTGGGTTAAATTCCAGGGTCGCCCCGGAATCGCCCCGGCTTTAAGGGTTTGTAAAACTTTCACAAAGTAACTCTGAGTTTGAAACTTGGAGGCGATACACGCATGTCTCGAAGGCTACATTAAGCCGTTGATCCTGCAGTTGTATCGGATTGCCGTGCCTGCCTACCGAAGGAATAGATTGCACGTCCGCTAAAGTCTGCTTGCGCATACTATTTTAGACTATGGTATCATGTCTAGTGCAGCTGGTCGACCACCTTCGAAAACCAACGCCACCTAGATCGAATATCGGTTTGGGCAGTGGACCCCAAACCGAGTCACGGTAGATTTTTTGTGAAGGCGGTAGAAAGCTTCATATTTTGTTATAGAATCCTGTACCAGTGAGTTTCAAGGGAAGATCATTGCTTAGGTACGTGTTGTTCAAATTGCCTTTCCTTTAATTACTTTATCGTCAATCGTCCATTTATCATCATTTCCACTCTAGAACCTGCTTTATTTTTCCAATTTCCAATATCGTGAAAGCTTATCATTGGAACTAAATGAATAAATATGACTACCTAGTTTATAAGATTATCTGAAGACCGAATGTATTTTCATGACCTACTATTTAATATTTCAGCACGTATCAAAATATTTTTATATGAATGGATGTTGTAGTCGTATATTTGTTGTTATGTGTATTTGGATCGTAACTCATATGCTATAAATCGTGCCACGTTTACATTCTAAATCGATGGTTTATTTAAAGGTAAAGCTTTTATTATCTACAAGTTCAGGAAATGATGTGAGTTAATTCATAAGAATTATCTATATTGCATGACAAAGTTTTATAAAATGTTTTCTTCAGTAATAAAAAAAGATACAAAATATTAATCAAATTCACGCAATTGCTTATTTAGTGATCATTTATAGGTACCAGGTATTTGTACAGACATAACCGCTTATATAAATATCTATATAATTGCACATAAGTCACATTTATTAAGTCGGAAGATACATAAAAATATCATCACATTTCAAGCTCCCCAAGGGCAGGTATAAAAAGTATTAACAGGTCAGGAGTTTTATCATAATTCTTGGCAGCACGTTTGATTCACCCACAAAGTTTCTGCTCAGCAACAGCGTCACGGCAATGATGCATTTTATCACGTAGTTGGGGAACTATGAACACGAATTACTAGAACAAGGCAACTGGCTTTTATTGTGTCTGCAAGTAAATATCAACAACTGAAATACATGACCTAACAATAACTGAAAATCTTAAATTGAATAACGAAAGACGTTAGTAATAAGTTTCTGCATAAACGTTTACTTTCCCTCTACCAACTACGACGGTTATTTCAGCGTATCTTAGTACAATATCAAAACAAAAATACGAGCTATCCTCGTATGTGTAGGTACCGCAGAGTTCACGCAGCAGCCCTCGAGGCGAGGGAGGCATCGACAACAATAGTCATTCGAGTTGGGCCCGCGCGCGATCTCGCTCGCATTCTCCGTACTTACACGTTATCAAATAAAATTTCTTCTATAAACATTTGAAAACAAATTCAACTTTTATCTGAAAATATTTTTTAATTTGTCGTTTATTAACAAATAAAAAGTCTGCTTCAGTCTTTTACATTCACTTTGAAGTGTATTTTTAACTTTTGTTCAAGTGTTTTCAGCGTAACTGTGCAGAACTTTCAACATTAATTTAAACAAACTTGTATCGTAAGTAATCTTAGCAATATTTATTTTACTTAAACTTGATTTTTAAGATTTAAAAAACGAAAAATTAAAGACTGTCCAATTATATCCAATTAATTTTCCCGCCAAGCTAGTTTTCCCGATCCAAAATAATTATGAATATATCACATTGACACAAACGACGATCCAACGCTGTTTAAAGTGGTTAACCGCTTTTGTTTTGGTTGTACTAGCTTAATTAATGTCAGACAGGTTTTATTACCGTTTCCGCAAAATGGCTTTTCAATGGAAATGACATCTAATTCCATTGAAAAACCATTCAGTGGGTACTTAAACCTTCAAAAAGTGTGTTCTAAAAAAAGCAATTTTACCAGCTTTTAATTTGCGTTTTCGTGCTCGATTTCCTCAATTTTTCTACGTCCTTGATTACCTCCTGTATTTATGTAGTATATTAAATTTCGATGTACCTACTCATTTTCATAACAATTTTTGTCTTGCTAAATATTATTTTCAGATGCAGGCCCTTAAAAAATATAAACCCTTAATAAGTGTATCAAGGATCACCATCTTACGTAACAAGATTCTTATATATTGAATATCGTATGTTTAATTAAGAATAGTAGTAGATAATGTATAGATTGATAGCGTCATTTACCTGGATTAGTTTACATCACTAACATTATCGAGGCATGTAAAGGCCTACGCTGACCGAGACGGAGGCATGGCAAGGAATTTATTTTTTACGAATTGACATTCAATCGTTTCGATATAAAAATACCACATAAATCACTACGCTTTATTATCGAAAAGGATTTCATAGTACGGCTACGCGGGCTCCTGATCGGCCACGGAGTACATTATACGAAGGTCGGCCACAGATTACTACAGATACTTCACTCAGTAGAAAACTTCCAATACCTATTACGATAATTGCCTACTCCTTCGCGTCAGCAACCACTGTATGCTAAAATGCGCCTAAATGCTCAAGCGTACAGCAGTGATTGCTTCGCACCGCGCGATTCCACAGTAATCGCAGGGCTGCCTCTTCGGTAAAATTAAATTAACATAACTTTTTATCTATGTTATTGAGAACTGTGAATATGTTCTGACTTTTATGTGGCAGTTAAAAATTTTATCATTTATAAAATATTTAACCAACTTAAAAAAAAAGGAGGTGATTACACATAGGTACAGGCCAAACTGAGAAGTTTGACTTGTATGGTTTGTAGGTATGTATGTTTGTGCGCGATAATCTCGCGTTTGGCTAAACCGATATCGATGCGATTTTCAGAAAAGGATTTGTTACATTTAGGAGAACGTTTTAAAATCAAGGGCGGATCCAGCTTCGGCGCCAGGGGGGGGTCACACAGTCGTGGTCAAGTCACAAAAAAATATTATTTTGTAGCGTATACTTCTTTTAATATTAAATGTAGTAGTATCGTAGCGACCTCGAAATTTTTACGAATGTTAAGAAAAGTGTTTTCATGTTGAAAATGGTCCGAGCAGAGTGAGCGCGAATTTCTCGTATTTATACTACACATACATGCCAAACAAAAAAGCGCGAGCGTAGCGAGCGCGAAAATTTTTGTTCAGGTCGAGGACTAAGGTTAAAAAATATTTTATGTAGAAAATGGGCCGAGCTGAGCGAACGCGACTTGTTGGACATCACAGATGCGAAATTGAAAAAAGCGCGAGCGAAGCGAGCGCGAAAATTTTTATTCAGTTCGAGGACTAAAAGTAGATGAAAACGCTTTCCTGCTGTATAACAAATATACAGCACAAATACAAGAAAGCGCGAGAATTTTTTCAGGTTGAAGACTAAACGTTTGAAAAGTATTGTGTACGCAGAAAAGGGCGTGTATGTTTTTTATTGCAACAACAGTAAAATATTTTCTGTTAAAACTTCAATTGTCTTACTATTGGTAAGGGTTCATGAGATCAGGGCCGTCTCTAGCTCATGTAGCGCCTGGGTGCGATCATCACCCAAGCGCCAACTATGTATCTATTGAAAGATTTTGAGTAGTACCTACATATTGATCGAATATAAATAAGAACGTTCGAACGAAAGTCACTTTTTTGGTAGGTAAAGGACTTAAAAAAATGTTTCCAAATCATTGTAGGCTCAAACTGTTGGCCAGATTTAAGTTATGAAAGTCGAGACAGGACAACGTAAATAAAAAAAAAAAATTGCGCGAGCGAAGCGAGCGCGCAAATTTTTTTAATTATGGGCCACAAAAAGTTCATAAGTTTTAAAGAGCGCAGTAAAGTAACAAGCAGTCGGAAGCGCAAACTGTTTTGTTTTTGAGGACTCCATTAATTTTTTTTTGCTATATTTAATTTATGAAGTCATCAAGACGAGGTATATATAATATTGCGCGAGCGAAGCGAGCGGCCGTGGGACGCCGGCTTAGAATTGCGCTCCCCCCAAATCATCCCGTGGGTGTCGTAAGAGGCGACTAAGGGACAAACCGGAGGTCGGGCAGCAGCGTCCTCCGCGTACTGCATACCCTCACTGCGATCGCCAACCCGCCTGCCAAGCGTGGCGATTAAAGGCAATTACCCCCCAATGAGAAGCACAGAAACCAGGCCCCCAGTCCCCGGCAGCTCCGCTATCCCTGGCGCGGGTAGCGGTCAAGGTAACGGCGGAGCAGGGGGTGCTAAGAATCTCCGGAAGAGATCCGGCTACCCACCCCCACGACGACTGGCCCTGGTAACACACAACATACGCACATTGAGGACTGACGAAAAGATCTGCGAGCTGGAAGAGGAGTTGAGCAAGTTACATTGGGACATCATAGGGTTATGCGAAGTCCGTAGAGAGGGAGAGGACACCGTAACCCTGAAGTCTGGTAACTTGCTCTACTACCGGGAGGGCGACCAAAAGTCCCAAGGTGGTGTCGGGTTTCTCGTTCACAAGTCCCTCGTAAACAACATAACAACCATCGACAGTGTGTCGAACAGGGTGATATACCTAATACTCAGAATATCCGAAAGATATTCGCTGAAGGTCATTCAGGTATACGCACCGACCTCGTCACACTCCGATGATGAGGTGGAGACTATGTATGAGGACGTAAGTAGGGCCATACATAGTTCCAAAACCCTCTTCACTGTTGTTATGGGGGATTTTAACGCTAGGTTGGGCAAGAAAAGCGGTGATGAGTTGAGAGTGGGGCAATTTGGATACGGGCAACGGAACCCTAGGGGACAGAGGCTGGCTGACTTTCTGGAGAAAGAGGAACTCTTCATGATGAACTCTTTCTTCCAGAAGCCGCCTCACAGGAAATGGACCTGGTTGAGTCCCGATGGTTTCACGAGAAACGAGATAGACTTCTTCATGACCGACAAGAGACGGATATTCAGTGATGTCTCTGTGATCAACAGGGTAAAAACCGGAAGCGATCACCGAATCGTAAGAGCCTCACTGAATATCAATGTTAAACTTGAAAGGTCCAGTCTGATGAAGTCTACGCTCCGACCTACTCGGTCCCATATTCAAAACCCGGAAAGCTTTCAACTCGAGCTCTCTAATCGCTTTGCTTGCCTCGAGAACTTAGTGTCAGTGGACGAGATCAACGACGGGCTAGTGGAAACTGTCCGCACGGTAGGGGCTAAGTTTTTTAGACCTTGCCGTAAAGATAGGCCTCATAAACTGACCGACCAAACCTTAAACCTCATGGCTGAACGACGCTTGCTACAGTTGCAGTCTTCCCACGACGCGAAGTCATATAGGCAGCTCAATAGACGAATATCCAAGTCCTTGCGACACGATCTGCGTCTCTTTAATACGAATCGTGTTAAAGAGACCATACAGCGAAACCAAGGCTCCAAAGTGTTCGCAAAGGACAAGTCTATTGGGCAAAGCCAGATGACTAAGCTGAAACGGGAGGATGGCAGCATAGCGTCGACCAAGGCAGAGGTTTTAGGCGAGATTGAGAGGTTCTATGGACAGTTATACACTTCGGTCGCAAAGCCCGTCAACAGCTTGGCAGGAGATCCAAGAGCCAAGCTGTCCCGACATTATACCGAAGATATCCCGGACATCAGTCTGTACGAGATTAGGATGGCCCTGAAGCAGCTTAAGAACAACAAGGCGCCGGGTGAGGACGGAATCACTTCAGAGCTTCTGAGAGCGGGTGGAACACCGGTACTTAAAGTCCTCCAGAAGCTCTTTAACTCCGTCCTGTCCGAGGGCAAAACGCCTGAAGCATGGAGCAGGGGTGGGGTGGTGTTGTTCTTCAAAAAAGGTGACAACTGCCTGTTGAAGAACTACAGACCCATCACACTTCTAAGCCATGTTTATAAGCTGTTTTCAAGGGTTATCACGAACCGTCTCGAACACAGGCTTGATGACTTCCAGCCTCCCGAACAAGCCGGTTTCCGAAGAGGCTTTAGTACCGTAGACCACATCCATACGCTGCGGCAAGTTATACAGAAGACCGAGGAGTATAACTTGCCATTATGCTTAGCGTTTGTGGACTATGAGAAAGCCTTCGATTCGGTGGAAACATGGGCGGTACTTGAGTCACTCCAGCGATGCCATATTGACTATCGGTACATCGAGGTGTTGAAGTGTTTGTATAATAACGCCACCATGTCGGTCCGAGTACAGGAGCATAGCACGAAGCCGATTCCATTGAGAAGAGGCGTAAGACAGGGGGACGTTATCTCCCCGAAACTGTTTACCGCCGCAATGGAAGACGCCTTCAAGCTCCTGGAATGGCAAGGACTTGGCATCAACATCAACGGCGAATACATCACTCACCTTCGGTTTGCCGACGACATCGTAGTCATGGCAAAGTCGATGGAGGAACTCAGTATGATGCTCGAGGGCCTCGACCGAGTTTCACAACGGGTGGGCCTGAAAATGAACATGGACAAGACGAAAATTATGTCAAATGTCCATGTTCAGCCCACCCCAGTCTCTGTTGGAAGCTCGGTACTCGAAGTTGTTGACTCATATATCTACCTAGGACAAGTAGTCCAATTAGGTAGGTCCAACTTCGAGAAAGAGGTCAACCGCCGAATCCAACTCGGCTGGGCAGCGTTCGGGAAACTACGCAATGTCTTTTCGTCCGACATACCTCAGTGCCTCAAGACGAAAGTCTTCAACCAATGTGTGTTACCAGTGATGACTTACGGCACCGAAACGTGGTCTCTCACTATCGGCCTCATCTCAAAGCTCAAAGTCGCTCAACGAGCTATGGAGAGGGCTATGCTCGGTGTTTCTCTACGTGATCGAATCCGAAACGAGGAGATCCGTAGACGAACCAAAGTGACCGATATAGCCCACCGGATTAGCAAGTTGAAGTGGCAATGGGCAGGCCATATTGCTCGCAGAGCAGATGGCAGATGGGGCCGAAAAGTGCTGGAGTGGAGACCACGGACTAGCAAGCGCAGCGTAGGACGTCCACCAACGAGGTGGACAGACGACCTTATAAAGGTCGCCGGAAGACGCTGGATGCAGGTCGCTTCCAACAGGTATCTGTGGAGATCAAAGGGGGAGGCCTATGTTCAGCAGTGGACGTCCTATGGCTGAGATGATGATGATGATGATGAAGCGAGCGCGAAATTTTTTGAGCCTACGACACGAAAGCACCTGTTTAAGTACATTGTAAAGCAGCAAGTAGCCACGAGCGCAGCGAGCGTGAACTTTTTTAAATTATTTGTTTGAAGACTCACAAATCAGACTGGGAATTACGTACAAATAAAAAGGAACCGTAATTAGAGCGATTGCCATTTGTGTTCGTTGATTCGGTGCATAAATAAAAATAAGAAATAATCAGAAAAGCAGTACAGACATAGTCATTTACTCGCGAGCGTAGCGAGCTAGAATTTTTTCACTTAGTTGGAGGATGTTAAAAGTTAAAAATAATCAAAATGATCAATCCAACAAGTCGAATGCGACTTTTTTGTCAGTGATGATGATACAATGTGGAACTTCCTTATCGAACGGGTGTAATTTCTTCGAAATTTCGAAATAAAACATCGTGTTTAACCATTTCAATTATTGGTCCTCTTAGGTCCTGAACCTGGCCCAGGGGGGGGTCATGACCTTGTGACCTACCCCCTGGATCCGCCGTTGTTTAAAATAAGTATAATACTTCTTAGTTTGATGATGATCTTCGGAGATGTTCACTAGAAATGAAAAAAAAAAGCCTTAAAAAAGAGAACCGACTTCAAATAAGGCACAAAACCGTAAGAAATAATTTGTTTTTTTTTTTTATGTCGGTGCTAACAGCTGGTAATTATGTTGGTGCTAACAGCTGGTAATTACGAATCGAAAAAGCACCGACATCAAAAAATAAATTATTTCTTACGGTTTAGTGTTTTGAAGTCGGTTCTCTTTTTTTAAAGTTTGTTTTATTATTTTTGTAAGTTTGTTTTGTTTTATATACCTATTGGTGCTGACTGTAGAAGAAACCTAGATAAAACATAATTATATACATCAGTGTGTAGGTAAAATAAAAAAATCTTTAAAGTTACAGCACGTAAGGCACCATACGGCATCGTAATGCGCGTACGAACGAACAGCACTATTAGAAGTCGGTTAAAAATTGAACGGCGTGCGCGCGCTTCGCTTGTGAAAACCGCAACTGAATTTGATCCGCCGGCGGACCGAGACCGCTCGGCTGGGCGGTAGGTACTTATAGCGCGCAAGTACATGGAGTGACGGAGGCCTGGGTCGGCTTTCAGTCAAACCGAATGTTCCTAGCCGATGACAAAAGTAACATGTTGCAACTGCCCGTCTGAACTTCCCAACCAGATTTTTTTAACGAAAGTTTATTCCTAAATATTCCTACCAATGCCGCATTTTCATCGCGACCTACCGACTTGAATTTTCTTTATATACTTAACTTGTTTTTGTTTAATATAACAAACAAAATTAAGATTTTTTACATGCCACGATAAGAATAGAATCACACAAATTGGGTAAGATAAACAAACAAACAAAGCCGTAGTGATTTTCACGGGTTTTCCTTAAGTTTTAGAGAGATAAAAAACGTCTGTGATTACTTTTTCTTTTCGTTTCGTATTAATTGCTGTGAGATGTGAATGCTTTAGGTATAAAAGTATTTATGCTATTTATGATGCCCGAAACTTCGTTGAGATATAAGGCTATAAGTACGAATCTATTTTTATAGTTACTTACCTACCTAAAAGGTAAAACAGGAGCTTACTCTAAGACTTCGTCGTCCATCTGTCCGTCTATCCATTTATCACCAGGCTGTATCTCAGGAATCGTGATAGATAGTTAACTTTTTACAAATTATGTGAACACAGTACGTACCTACGTTAGTAGGTACTTAGTATAAGTACTAACAAGAATTTTGAAAACTAGATTTACATAGAGCTATGGGTATTGATTGAACATGAAAGGCATTTAAAGACAATAATTAAGCGCTTGAAATATTAATAGAATATCGAGTAAGTAATTCTGTTGGGCCAATCATTCAGTCACTCACTTTTTTCAAATATAGGTAAGTGGCAAAAAATCGCCCCTTTAGTAAGCCACCGAAATACCCGTAAGAATGAATTTTCCTCGATTTAATAAAAGGTTAATTACCTACGCCTGTGTGCAGTTCAAGGTAAAATTAAATATAAAAAGTTTATCATTTCCATATTTATCACGTGGCTTGCAAAAGTGAAACAGTGCCAAAAAGATAAAATAAAAAAAAAACTCTACGTTCACATTCACATTCATTGTTGTAGTAAATTCATTCATCATTTACGCATCCCGGTCGACAGGCACACAGACGCGCGTCAGAGCTGTTGCATTTTATGTATCTCTGATTGAAGTGGAATGCCAATCTACAGACTTGAGAGCTTTTAATTCATTTTTATTATCTCTCTTCATTCATTTATCTTCGTTTGAAAAGATTCCGATTACGTTCTGTTGAAATACTTTTTCAATTTGCTCGTTGTGCATGGATTAGGTATATCTACTTTTAGATGTACCTATATTTTTTTAGACTGGTGTTAAACCACCTATTTATTCGATATCCGATTGATACCGCACCGACCTTGAACTGAAATTAGACTCATCACTGTTTCGAATAAGATCGTCTGATCAACATTTCTCTCAATCTTTTGAAAGCCGGCTATTTAGTAGATTAACGCCTTAGAGAGCTTCGCGTGAAAACAACATTGTTTCAAAAGCATACATGTATTGATATGAAATATCATCTTCACGTGATTAATCATAAAAAATGTAATTAGATGTCGGAAACGTCGCTAACATTTGCATTGTGTGTACGTGCTGTAGTTAGAGCACATAAATTATTTCCACTTGACAGCGCTATATAAATACGCTAGAATAAGACATCCTTCGTAGTCCGAAAATCGTAGAGACATTTGTTTTCATGCCAGCCCTTGAAAAACAGTCACTTGTTTCTATTACACCCGTGCCCGAGAGATTCGGAGGTGGAATCAATGAATACTGAAGCAGTTTTGGTCAAGTCCGATATGCGTGATAAATATGGTAACCTCAAGAGACTTTGGGAAATACAAAATATATAATACGTACCTATTAAATGTTTTTGCTAACCGATCCGTAAATAAATGCTTATTGTATAATGATCATCACCAGTCTGGTTTTCCAGAATCTAGACTAAACATCTATTGTGATAAGAAATAGTTTTCTTGTTCTAAATATACTTACGATAAATGTAAAATCAATGCTTACTGTTTGGGGTGGTAAATTAATTAATAGATGCACAGAGGTGACACATCACTGGTAATAAAATAAACCAGATACGGCGAACATAAAAAAATATCACCGGGCGGGAACACACACCATGGCGGACGAGGTCGTTAACTTTTTACGCAATGGCAGTTTGTGGTCGCTGCTACTATCGATATACCATGACGCTGAAAACATGTAGGTTATTCGTACTTCACTACACAGTGTATGTGATTTTGAAATGGGGTTGGACGCATCCTCCGTGTGAGAGGAGACATGTGCCCAACAGTGGGACTATAAAAGGCTGTGACGACGACGAAGACGACGACGGATCCTACCCAACTCATAATACTAACTCACTCCTGTGTAGACTGCAGCTACCACCTTCTTAATAACTTATGCAAGAATCAACAACTTTAGAAAAGCTTTTGTCTGACACAGGTCAACATCCAGAATACATCGATGCACTTATGCAATCTGAAGTGGTCACATTATAATGACTGCTGTAGTGGCGATGAGCACCACGACGTCACCAAAGACTTCGCTTGCCAAGCTTGTTCTCTATCCTAAGCCGAAACCGTTCAAGATCATGGTTTTAGGCCAGTCCGGAGTTGGCAAATCTGGTAAGACCAAAATACTTTTGAAATGGCATTTCTAGTTATAAATAAAGTCAATTTTAGAATTTCAGTCTTTGGTAAAAAGTACTTTAATTATAAGGAAAAAATCTAGCGTTATTTGGGCACTATTTAGGTAAACATTTTGACAAGCCGTTATATAACTTTCAGCTCTCGTAGTAAGATTCATTACACGAAGATTCATCGGCGAATACGACCCCAATTTAGAGAAGATCTACGCATTCCAAACCGTCATTGATAACGAGATGGTTTATTTTGAAATATTAGACTCTGCTGGAGATTCACATGTAAGTTTTTCAGTCTGAAATAATAAAATGTGTATTTTATATCTTTCACATTTACATGCGAATTTCATGAATTTCAAACGGTAGTCTAAAACATTTAATAAAAGTTTACTACATACGAAATGCATCACTTATCACTCAATTGGACGCTAAACACACTGATATTGGTTTTGTTACAGTATGAAAATAAACACGATGATTCATGAATGTATTTTTATTGCACTCAGGAAAGTGAATACGCGAATCTGGAGAGCAACATACGATGGGCGGAGGCGTTCATTCTAATGTATTCGGTCACGGACAAGTGTTCCTTCGACGAGTGCCACCGGCTCAAATTCCTCATCAACTACAACAAGAGGAGACGCAGACTCGCGTCCTCTATGAGGGTTAGTCACGCAACTAACTCAAAATTAACTCGTCGTTTGTGTTATATCGTCCAGGAAAATAAAGGGAACCATTCATTAATTGAGGAACTTATCTTCATTACGCTGTTTGGCGTGGTAAACAAAGGACTCCAAATCTTTATATATGTCCTTATCAATTAAATTATGGGTTTACGGTAAAGGCAGACTTCTTCAATCAAAGGTAATGACACAAGATATTTGTATTAATGGGACCGCGTTTTGTCAATCAATTTTACAGACCTCATCAATTGCTTTACGAGAAAGAGTTCTCCAATCTCCAATAAAAATTACTATTAAATTAAATTACTTCTGGTTCTTTTCTTTACTTTACTTTAAGAACATCGTAAATGGTGCAACGCAATACCTTCTCAATAATTTCTTTCATAATAATCCAATTTTAGAACTCCATTTTAAGCTATCGATTTCGTCTTTAATAAGTCTTCACTTTATTTCAAAAGAGGTCGAGGGAGGTTTTTGAGATGCCAAATGATGGCGAACATGGATACCTACTAAGACATAAAAAATATACGACGTCGAATTGAACCTCCTCTTTTTCGGGAAGTCGCTTAAAAAGGAGTTTGTTTATAAAGTATTCGTATCGATTATGTTTTTTAGTTTGTAAGTATAGGTTTGAGCATGAGACCCTGAAATTGGTAGACAGGATATATTCGCTAAATAATTATCCAGATAGGAAATTCTAGAAACTATTAGGTCCCTTTACCTACTGGCTGCCACTAGATGGCAATTTTATTTTCTTTAACTGCGGAAGGCACCCAATAAACATGATTATCGACATATTATAGTTCGTTCAAAAACATTTTTTGTGTGCTTAACAATTGAGATTTAATTCCGAAACCTATCTTCAAAAGCATTTAACATAATTACAACTTTTGGGTCACTTCCAAAGATTCAGCTTAGCCACTTTAACATTTATCGATTTGGGTTCTTGGGTACTCATCCAAATACGCTGTGCAAAATATATGAATACTTTCAGCAGGTAGGTAGTGAACTACATATGTAAACAAACAAAAAGTAAACACATCCAGAAGGTACTTCTAGAAACCAACTAAATCAAAGAAAAGACATTGTTTATGTAATGAATTTATTATGAAGACGAGGTAAACATTGGACATAACCCATTATTGTCCTGACCCGTTACTCAATACTCTTTTTACTTTCCATATTGATTTTCACGTTCCATTAAGGTTTTATCTTACTTCATACGTTTCACTATTTTTTCACTACGTCTACAGTTAGGTTTCTTTTGTTATTAGGACAGTGCAATAGAGACGCCAGTTGTTATGGTGGGCAACAAGATAGACCAAATTGGTGACCGCATGGTGACCACTGAAGAAGGCCAGCGACGCAGCAAGGAGATCGGCTGCGTCTGCTTCCACGAGATCTCAGTCAGAGAAAGTATTGATCAGGTAACCTAACGCTCTATCTTTATCCTGAATGTTGTAATCAAAGTCTAATCCGCCTTTCTGGATGTATTATTCCTGCTCTAGTATTTTGCACAATATTCGACATATTTTCGCCTTTGTTATGATCTGTAAGTAAATACGAAATAAACTGTCAGTGTTTACCTATATTGTTTGGGGAAAATGTTTACCTCGGAAAATTCCATATTTTATTCTTACGTCTTGTGTCTCTTGAATATCAGGGAAAGGTTGAGCGAAATTCTGATGCACGTAATACCGCAGAATCGCGACTACGTGAATGACTTACATAGTAACAAAATAGTCTTGTTGCGGAACAGATGAATTTGATGTTATTGCGCTAAAATACCCGCTGAGCTAAAGCAATATTTTGAGTTTTCCATTTCAATAGCTATTCAAAACATGTTTCAAACGCTACAGAGCGCATTTGTCAACAAGGGAAAATATTTTAAATCAACTGAATGATCGCAATATTTTAGAATATATTTTCATTGAAAATGTGGAAAGCTTATAGTGAACTAAGTGTAAAAGTAATAACGGTATATGTATATGCAGTGCTGGTTTTAAAATTTTGACGGCGCCCTCTAACTGCAATTTAAACCCATGCGAAAAAAAAAACCGGTCAAGAGAGTTTTGGGCCACCATCAGTGTAGGGTTCCGTAGTTTCCTCAGTATAGCCCATACCTAATAATTATTGGGCATGGGCTTAAATTGCAGTTAGAGGACGCCGTAGAAATTTCGCCCAGGGCGCTGGTAGAGTTAAACCGGCACTTGAAAATTCCATCGCGTTTCAATAAAGCTGAAGTACTAAGCGACTACTACAAATCGACTGATGAAACAAACTCTTAGGTTAGAAATGAAACTTTCTATGTGAATTAATGTAAAATAGCTGCAAAAATTTTTAAGCTTCTTACACCTACTTCGATAGAATAATAAAAGAAAAATTTACATTTAAACGTACAATGTGATCTCGCGACTTGAAATATATTTTCCTCCATATAATGTATTTTCCTTTGTCAGGATAAATCGGAAGTTCTTGGAATGTCCGCTCGGTAAACGGTTCCGCATAAATAAAATTCCTTGCTTCCACGCTGACGCCCGAATTCGCAAATCCTTTTAGGATGTAGGACTATTCAAATTTATAAATCGTGAAACAAGGGAAACCAACAAATAACTTTCATTACAATAAATATAATAATAATCAGCGCCACATATTAAATGCATCATTCATTAAATAAAATACAAACCATACATCCATTGAACCTTTATCGATCGACTCCACTGGCAACAGTATCCTTTCTACATTTTGTCTAAAATACGAAACTAAAGACCAAAAGGTCTTTGATAGTAGATATACAAAGTTCCCAACAGAAAAGTATATAAATAAGTACGCGATTACGTTTCGTTCACAAGGGTCGAATCTTTTTTAACGTGAGCATTAAATATTGGTACAAAGTAACTTGATTCTTAGGGAGATAAGTAGGTAGCGCTATTGTACACAAAGGATTTTCTTTTACGAGTGGTTTGTAAGTACGTAAAAGTTTTGAAAGAAGTTGAAGTGTATTCGGATCACGATACCTCAAACTAAACGCGCCTTATCTTCCTTTCATAACGCTGAGACTTGAGACAAACATTCAGCTGAACAAAAGTCAAGTATGCTTACCTGAATGTTAGGAGCAACTTGAACACCGAATAGGGTTACCAAAACAAATTAAACGTATTAGGTAAGATTTTATCGGATACCATAACAATTTGTTATTATAAATTTTACTAACAACCTGCCATCATTTCGTATAATTTTATTGCTCTTCAGGGAGGTAGTTATACTATGTTGCTATATTTCCGGGTTCCATGCTAAACCAACACCCCGCGTTTAGTGTAAGCCCGAAAGCCGGAGTGTTTAAGAGTATTGAAGCCTTAGGCATAACATGACCCAATGGTCCGTGTCTCGGACTCCGTGATGATGCAAAAGGGAAAAGGGAAGGAGTGGACCACAAACATGCAGAGAAATGTATAGTCATCGCCTTTTGATTTATAAAAGAGACTTCACACGATTCTAAACAAATAAGTAAATAGGTAAAGGAAGCGTTCATGATTGGATACATTTAATTACATGGACAAAATGTTGAGACCCAAACCCTAGTAAACGAATTGGTGAAGATGAGGCGGCTTTGTAGCTTATTTACATACGGTATCTACTTACGTTTACTTAGTTACTTGCCTGCTCAACGGCCGTATAGACTAATTTAACTTTGCAATCCCATCCAATTTATACGTTAGTCTGTTACTGACATATTCGATTTATTGTGAGCTGAGCCAATAATTATGTGTGTCCTTTAAGATCCAGAGCGTGGGATTGTTTAAACCATCATCAAATCTTGTTCACGATAAAGTGTAGGTATTACGTTCCAGAATAAACATTAGTAATAGAGATGATTCTTTTATCATTTACTGGAAAAAGATTTGCAGTTTCCTGTAAACATGCATACTGGCTACTTTACTCAGATACTTATTTTTATCCTACTACCGTAGGTGTCAGTTTAAACGGAACCGTGAGACAGAGACTTATGATTAATTTGCAGTCGACCACCTAACAAGTGGCTATAAATACATATGTTCGTTTCAGCTCTGAAATAAAATATATCCTACTACAAAAAACCTGATCCTCAGTTTCTAGACAGTAGGTATAGAGTAGATATATTATAAAGTATAGGTAGAAATCAAGGTTAGTTTTATCTGGGTTGAACCCAGAAACATAATTAAATAGAAAGTTAGCCAGTCAGCTTGACATCAAATCAGTACTCTTGTAATAAATGCATGAGTTTGTAATCCGCAGTGTGACGAACTCCAAACACAGTCCGAACTTATGCATAGTTGATGCAATGAACCAGTCCCCTGGACAATATCTACATACAACCTAATCACTATCACTCACTATCATTACATAGGTAGTTAGTATAAAACAAAGTCGCTTTTTCTGTTCCTATATCCCGGTATCCCTTTGTACGCTTAAATCTTCAAAACTGTCCAAACGATTTTCATGCGGTTTTTTATTAGATAGAGTGTTTCAAGGGAAGGTTTATAAGTATAATAACATCCATTAAATAGTGGGAAAATACTGTTTTGCCGTGCGAAGCCGGGGCGGGTCGCTAGTGATATCTATAAGCATGTCGCAATCAGTAAAGTAATAAGTATGTATTATCTTTGGTATTTTCCCAGGTATGGGGCGTGTTCCGTGATGCGCGACGTTTCTGGCGCGTCAGCAGCAAATGGTCCCGGCGTGACGGCGACCGACACCCGGCGGCACTGGGGCGGCCCTTGGCACGAGCGTCGTCCGACACCACGCCCGACACCAATGCGGCACCACCTTTCTGTTAGTATACAAGTACCTATATGGCATATGTTAATTTAATCTTGCTACGGAACCTATATTACAGAAACATTGACTTCTCAAAATATTGGCTTCTCTTTTTTGGCCTAAGTACACGTATAAAGTTCATTTCTCTTTTGAGCTAAGTACCATTGAGTAACTGAAAAGCTTGACCCACTTACCGAATAATTAATATAATTGCTTCAGAAAATATGATGTAGGTACCTAGAGATTCAGGAAAACCCATTTGTTTTTCAAATAGACATCACTGAAAAATAACCCGGTAAAACCTTTGACTGGTAACGAGGCCCTTGGGAAATAATGATTCTAAGAGAACAACACAATAGCTGCGAGTTACTAAAATTGTTACGGATGAAATAAAAACAAAAAGACCTGTCTTCTACTAAATTATTCGAATTTCCAAGTCCCTCGTGACTTCCTGGACGAATAAAATACACAGATAAACAAGCTCACTACAACACGGAATGTGTTCTAGGGACTTATTATCTCGGTTATAATAATGTAGCCGATTTTAGGGCGGCCAATGTGAGGGTTCTATTGGGCCCTTGGGAACATAATGTAGGTACCTATTTTCCGCACTGGACGAATGAACATCACCTGATGAAAATACTGTGGTGTTCTTAATGACGTTGGGTTTGGCAAGTGTAGATTAGATTGTCTATTATTGTCTATGTCTGTAAAATAAAATATTATCATTTTAAAAGATATAATAATAAAATCTAGCAGCTAGATTTATTTTAAATCTTTTCAGCTGCGAATAACATAACAGTATTATTGAAAAACTATGGCTGGCAGCTGTGATATATTTCCGTACATATTTTACTGGCCATTCAACCATCTGTTGCATCTAAATATACATTTTGCATGGATCACGAGTGCCCATACAGAATAGGTTGTATGTCTAATGGGATTCTAATGTCAGGTGCACAAAGAATTCACAAAGAGAGATCTAACGAAACGTAAACTCAGAAGTAGATTACCCTTCCGTTCAAGATAATTGTGATGAGTATAGTAAGTTCAACTCAATCGTGCGCGCGGCCTTTTGTGTGGGTAATCCTTGTACATATACAGTGACTTTGTGTGCGTGACAAGAGGTACAGTCGGGTACAAATAAAGTTATTTAGGGGTTGTATACGGCTGTTTAAAGAAAAACAGTTATTACGTAATTTAATGTTTATTTATTTATAATGATTCTGAATCGCTACTTGAAAAATAAATGATGAATTTTCAGATTCGCTACTCTCACCAAAGTCAATTATAAATTTTGACTACATGTCAAGATGTCTATAGTATTCTTCTTTTTTCTTTTGTACATGTCGACAAGTATTACCCAACACCCCTTCATCAATTTGACTTAAATGTTCATTTATGAGTTTCATTATTTCCGTCTTATTTTGGTCGACATTATGCGAAGCAATATAATTTTTTAAAATTCCCCACACATTTTGTTTACATTATTATACTAGATTATACGTCTTTTTACATTCTTAGTCCACACTTTTATTTTTTGTCCGCGTAACCCGAGCTAGAAAATATGTAAGAAGTATTTAATTCATCTTAGATATTTCACCTCATTTATTTCTTAAATACAAATCTTAAATACAAAAAATGACAATTTGAAAAAACGTATGAGAAAATAATGAAAAACTGTAAAATGTAATAATAAAAAGCTTTGAATGTTTCATTTTTTGAAACGTTACCTGACTCCTTAAACATTTTCTCCGTGAAGAATCATTGATAGACATTTTCGTAAACGACTGTACCCATAACAAAAAGCGATAAGAACACGTCATCCTCGGACGACGTCACTGTCACACGAATGAAAGTTGTATATTTACAAGCTGACGCACACATAGGGCCGCGCGCAAATCTGAGTTGAACTATCTATACATACCTATATTATCTTCTCAACTTTGTATTAAGTACTCACTTCCCTAATAAAAAATAAGGAGATACTTAAAATGAATAATTGTAATCGTATTTTTCCATTATATTAAATTGTTTACTGGTGTATAAAGTACAGCACCTACGTACATCTTGATTGAGTGGATGTAATTTTTCTTGTAAGGATGCGCGCTATACGTTATTAGGTACCTGCCAATCCTATCTCACATTAAAACAAGTCATTAAAAACATTAATAGTGAGTCAGATCCGTATCAGATTGATGAATACTTTTGTAACTGTATAGTCAAGATTCTAATCTTAATTTAATATTAATCTAACCATTTGTGTCCGAAAGTGTAGGTATATATTGAATCCCAATAAAATTTTCAACTCCAGTTCCTAATACTTACATATTGTATACTTTCCAGGTCGGCGATGGACAGAGATGGAGCTGGATGAAGAAGACGAGGTGTGCGTGGGGCGTAGCGACTCCACGTCGTCATCAGGTCGGTCGGAGTGCGGGGACGAGTTCCGCGCCCGCGCCAGCACGGACTCGCGCCTGCCGCCGCGGCCCGCGAGACCCCGGCACCCGCTCCCAACCCGGCCCTTCCCGACCCCCGTCAGAAGAATGAGCGTCGCCATGAGAGGAAACAACGCCAGCACATATTGAACCATTCATACATTGTAACACGACCAAACTTTAACATGAGTACGAACTACCAAGTACTCGAGTGGTATTTGTGTAAACTTAAACTTGTCTGATGCCGAAATACATCAAGGTTTTGGAAGATAAACTGACCTACTTAGATACAATGTGCAAGTTTCATATTAAGCTTCACCATATTTGAGCTGCTTTATGAAGTCTGGTTTAAGTAGGTTAAATGTATGTACACAGAAACTTTGTTTAGCATAATGTATACGGAAAAAGGGTAAACTTCGTTAATTTTTAATTTCTTCACAAGTTTTTTGAAATTCTAATAGGATTACAATAACGGGCTGTGAAATAACCGAGAAATTACTGATCAATTACCAAACCCTTTTGATCTCCGTTTCAATCTCGATTCCCTTTCCGTTTCTTCGATCTACGACTTAAATAAACGAGACTTTCCTCCCCATTAAATATGTTCTTCGCCAACAAAATGCCCCAACATTACATAATTACAACAAACAAGTATGTGGAGTAGATCCTGTATTAATAAGGTTATAACGTTTTGATTTTATTATACAACGAATACGAGAGATATTTCATAAGCGTAGGCATTTTTTTTTGTCAGGACCTTTTAATGAAAAAGTTTCCATGCGACATTCCCGCCATTTTTTTCCTTTCAGTGGTAAAGTGTCAAACGTTGTGCGTTTTACGCAGGAAATTAAATACGAGTCAAAACAAAGATATTGAGTAGAACTGCTTTATTATAAACTTTTCACTTTACCTTGTTAAATTACTTACTTCCTGTTTTGTTTTCGTGAGAGGGCAAAACTTTTAAAATCTTGTTGAATTAATCCCTTGTCGTATCTAAAGATAGATATGCCTGCGATATTTTGCGAAAAGGGCTACGAGTTATTGATTTATTCAAACAGCTTTAAAAACAGGCTATTTATGACAGTTATGTTCCCTATTAAGGTATTTTATGTGTCGTCAAGTATAAAAAATTATAAATAATAACTTTTAAGTATCTTAGGCGTTCCGATGTGTTATTAGACCAAACATTGTATGAAATTTAGCTTAATCGCAAAATATTGTCGACGGATTTGCTACTAAATATTACCTTTTCATAACACATATTGAAAAAAAATGTATACAAACTACTATTGGCGTGTTATATAAGTAAGTATCGATAAGATAGTGTACCTGATTATGTAAATGTCATATGTTAAACATGATATGAAATATTTAACTCAGCAATTCTATATTTTTATTTCCCTCAGTACGAACGTTTATTCGTTCAGATGTTCTTCATCACTACACAAAGGGTGTGAAAGGCGAGATATTCCAGTGTTTGATTTCACTTCAGCCGTAAAGATCAAACGTAGCCTTCTGAACCTTCGACGATCGCTTCAAGTATTCCAAATACTTTCTAATTGTCTCTTTTCGGTTACTTGGAGCGAATATCTGGGGCAAGGTATTATTGTAACAAATAACAATAGAACTATATATTTTCTCACAGAGCTCTTGAATACTTAACAAGTAGGTAATGTTCAGGTGCCTGGAGTAGATTTATCAAGGTAAATAAGTATTTATTTTGATAATATTTTAAAGGAAGTTTTAGACAAAATAATTAGTGGTTATATAATAGAATAAAATATAAATAATTAAAGCTTTATTATTATTATTTTAGGGTTTAAACTAACGTTTTCTCAGGTTTTATTTTAAACCTGGTGTTTTTAGGACCTTACGGGCATAGCCAAAGTGAGATCCTTATTATTAATTAGTAGTTATACGTATTATATGTTTGTTGTGTCTAAACGTGATCCCCGGAAGGAACGTGAAGCGGTTGCGGCACTGCTGACCCCCAGATACCCTTTATTTGTTAAGCTAAATGGTCACTTATTTGCGGTTACAGATATGGGTCATATAAATTGATAAATAAATGAGGAATTAAATTAATGGCATGGAATGTTCTCCCGAAGAGCATCATAAGGCTTAGTACCTAAAACTATTTCATTTACGTAAGTATACGTCCCTTTTACCCGTACTATAAAACACTTTTATGAAACAGCCGCATCAACATAACAAAGGAGTGTCCTATTCTAGCCGCGCTTATTATTAGAAACCGTAAAATGCATTGAGAAGCACCGAACCTACAGGAAAATTACTCATCTTATTAAGGTCAAAATGATATGCCGCGTGCAAACATTAGTTTTATCGCATTACCTATCTAATGGTATTTCATTTGTTTACATTTATATGAAAGCAGAAGCTCTCCCTGACCCCTGGTCCCCTCGAGACAAGATTAGAACCGATCGTCGATCGCTGCCGACGCGACTTGCACGCCATTACGTTACTAGTACGTGTCTGTTTTAGATAAAGATAAAAGCTGCAGTAGTGCAGTCTATCGACCGCCTCAGCTGCACTCGGGAACACTCAAATAGTTGCACTTATCAGATTCGGCTCACACCCACGCGTACAGCTATTGCATTCACCGTAATCCGTTTTTCTTAAAACGTGATCAAGCTGTTTTAGTGACAGCCAAAATCGATAAAAGAATCAGGGAAAACACAAGAATAAAGAACGCGTGGATCGAACAATCAACGGTGACCTTAATAGAACAAATCTATTGTCTTAACAATATAAATCATGTGCACGATATTATCAGATGATTAATTTGATCTATGGCCTGCAGATTACAGTGTACTATTGATCAAATTACAGACACTTGACAATCACAATAACAATTACATCGACACGTTATTTATATGCAAATCATTATAACATGAAGATGAGTGACACTAGACCTGCAGATCGAAAGGTTACTCATAATTAATTTTCCATATTTAGAATATTTCGCATAGAAATAGACGAGTCATCGATAATGATCGATGTCCAATGTCAAATCGGAAAACTAAGCTAGCCTCGCGCTTTAATTAAGATACGCGCTCCTACTGACAACACATGTCTGCTTACATCAAACCAACCTAAAACTGGCCTAATAAATAATAGTGGGTTACGAATACCATACTCTGAATGCATCAAGCACTGATTTGGTTATAATTATTATGGCTACAAATACACACTCACGTATTACGTACATACACACTTGCCGCCAATTATACCGGATCTAAAGACCGGTTCAAATTCCGCGATAGCAAACCTATAGACAATCTATAGTCAACCGGCAGATATGTTCAGCAAGCATGGCGAGGTCTGTCAAGCAAAACGGTTTTAATTAAAACTGATTTAAGTTCGCACCATCTGGTGTTCTTCAGTTGCATAATAAATTGGACACCGCAGTTCCGAAATATAATAATAACTTAAACCAGTACCTTCCGTGGCTTTACGAATATATTTCGGGTATTTTTATTCTTTTTATTTATTTTTAAATAAGACATTATATTTGTTAGTCACATGGCACACCTTTATGCTAAGATGTTTGTTTAATGGAGCAGACGTGAGGGCCCAGGCTGACCGCAGGATATCGGCAGGGCCGGCACTTGCTGCGGATTAACGAAACCGGGTCGCGGCGACACGCATCGTACGCGCATCCAGTAAACCAATTATATTTAGTGCTAGCTCTGATGCAGCCTCTTCATTGAAAGGTCTACTCTATAATAATACATCATTGCGTTTTCGTCCTGTCGTAAACTGCCGTAAAGTCAGCTGTAGGTGTGTATTCACGCGTATATGCTATCAAAGGTTTGTGCTTACAAATCATATGAAATTAAATAAGCTGTCGTATAATTTATGTACTCTATGACGCTTTTCAACTCGGACACAAAATGTTAAGATACCTGAAAAGTACCTTTGAACGGAAATCCCCAATAATTCTGTTTGTGACAAAAACAAAGTCCGGTACTTAGATCATTGGTGTCCAATGAATGTCAAACGATTGTTAGGGGGCTTGCGACCTCTAGCGTTATTACTGTTAACGATCAGTTACGTGACCTTTTACACGTTATTTCAGAAAGGATTACACATGCATACCTACTGCCAGATAACCACAAACATACATTTGACACGTTCCAGCTCACGTTATTGTATTTTCCCTGAAGTGGCATGGAAACAAAGGCAACGATTATTAAAATATAGGTATGATTCAGTACCTGCATCAAATCGATGGTCGTACATCAGAAAACAAAATATTCGTCATGTTCCCAACTTGTGCATAGTTCTCTATTGCACATTACTACAATGTAGGTAATAAGCGATTATTACCAATTTACCGCTGGACTCAAACCCGAGTCGTTGCAATCCAACGGTCTTTAAATTTATTATGTCCGTTATGTAAGTGTTATGAAAGAAATTACTTAACTGACATACTGCACTTTGTTCTACGATGGCCTACTGTCTAGTAAGTAGTAACTCACCAGTCCCACGACCCGCGCCTCAAGCCGGTCTATTTATATCACATTTGGCCTATGTTCTTAGCAAAACAACTTTATACCAACTGAATACGGTTGAACTTGCCTCATAATTGTTTTATGTACTTAGTTGTATAGGTACCTCGATCACTCAGCTGTTCTTGGCCTGTGCTTAAAATACTTGTAAAGTGTCAAACAGATGAAACATATTATTCTATACCTATATCTTAATTCATGATTACTATTCACTTATACTTTTAGGTGGATGTCAGCTTTACGATTTCACAGAACTAAAAAATATCAATGCGAATTTAGAAAAAAAAAAACGAAATAACTAAAAGTTTTAAATGCCCATTAAACTGTATTTGCGTAAATGGCACACTTTAAGTTTTCAGAACAGTAGCTCAGCTTTAGAGAGCGTGTGCCATGATAATTACTGTTATCATCCGAAATGTTCTAATGGGAACAGGGCAGGAGAAAGAAGTTCTAATCCGCAACAAAGTGTTCCATGTACTGCGCTACAAATACAAAGAATGCTGAAAAAGTGATTACAAACAGTATAAAGAGTTGCTTGTTATTTTACGACATCATTTTCACAAGAACATGTGAAAACTGCAACAGTCAGACCCTGTTTTGCAATGCGGTTTATGGGCTGCAAATTACTACCATACAGAGCAGAATGCATTCCTATGACCAACAGCAGTAAGTACATGGAATGATAGAAAATAGAACATCGCAAATAGGTGTTACAATTCCTAGGAACGTGTAACGTGGGTCACGTTGACGTGTGACTGATGAATATTTTATTGCCTCCTCTGCTACCCACGGGCGCGCAAGAGCACTGGGACATCTCACTTACGGCCTGTAGTAAACATGTACTTACCTCGTTAAAACCAATGTCTACAAGTGCACATTATGGACGTAAACATCTCACACATCCACAGAGCTATAATTCGGCTGCGTGTTTAGCCTAAACAACATGCTGTTTCTGTATCCCAGACATAACATCGTCATCGTAAGTTACGCACTAAGTATGACTTGTTTCTTTGTAAAAACATTATTTTTTCATATGATATCGAAAAATGGTAGAAGTAATTTGTTACAATCCCCTAGTATTCACCATGTAAGTACTTTCATATACCTACCTATCATCGTCATTATATTTGAGACACAAACAACTGACTCACTGTAAAGAAAAACATCCTTTTCTTTTCCTCATGAATGGTTCTTGCTGGTCAATGCAAAGTCACACTATGCAAAAACACTTACAGTTAGGTAATGGTTTATTTAATTACTGGCTGCTTTATTTAAATTAGTCAGATGTTGGGTCAGATCGCGGGTTCATAGTTAATTTTAAATCTGTTCTATAAAATTCCAGTTCTAAAGATAAATGAATAGGCATCTTCTGTTTATTATCGTAAATAATGGCTCTCTAAGGCTAATGAAATGTTTAATATTAAATATCTGACATTCTATCTTGGGTTAACACGTGTGGTTTATCATCTGAGCCAAAGTTTAAACTGCGGTCATTGTAATCTACTATGACGAAAATACACGATCAAAAACCAAAGAACGTTAGTCCGGCAGCATCTTTTTATCATTATCATTCATAAGCCGTTCATAAAAGCCCGGCTAGTGAGTAGATGGGAAACAAGATCACCAATTTATTTACATACTAGAAAAGATTGATCACTTCAGCGATTAAGACAATACAAAATGAATGAATGAGAAACCGCAACAATTTTTAATAAGTAAATCATTGTTTGGACGCTTGCGTAGGCAGTTCTGCAGTTGCTACAAATGGCTACGAGCTACGAATATTTTTTTCCTTCCAAAAGATCATTTTTGTTACTAAGAGGAAATAGATAATAAGCAAGGGTTAATTAATTATTATCTGTCTACATAATGTTTGAATAAGGGCAATATTGATTAATAATTAGGTGAAACTATTATTACATTGCCGTAACCTTTCAGTTATTTTCCTGTTTATTGAATGTCGTAATATGTAAAGTAAGCAGCGGTAATCTGCGGTAAGTAGGGTATGTAAAAGTCTATGTAGAGGTACTGATGCGCTTGAAGTGCATACAAATGTGTAGGACGATTTTTCAAATAAAATGAGTAGAATTTTTATTATAGTAAAATAACACGCCTTTGTTGACGGTTAGATGTTTTGGACACTGCGTCTGTCAGGCTTTTACGATCGCTAAAAGCAAGACTTGATACTTGGTATCGGATTTCGGTAAACACATCGAGATTATGACACATGCTGAAATGCCACCCATCCAGTAATTTGCCATAGGGACTTATCCTAACCTTAGAACGATAGAACACAAATTAGGTAAATACCTAATTAATCAAACAACAATTTACCTGGGTTTGAAAACTCTACACGTGTAACAAGTCAAGGTCAACTCATCAATTTAATTTGTATGTACATACTGAAGTAATTTTCCATAAAACATGCTCATATAAAATGTTATCAATAAGACAATTTTTATCGTGTTTATGTCTGCACCAAATAGGAACACTTCCGATTTATTTACGTCGTTATGAAAACCGCTTGTTATCAATGAGTGCATTATTTTTAAACATACGTTAGCTGTTAGTAAAAATATAAAACTTTATCTGACGCAGTTGGGTAAAAAGTACCATATAAATAATACGGATCTGACAATACGATTCACAGCCTACAAGTGAAGTCATAGAGCGGTATCTAAGCGCTATTAATACAAATTATTTGCACATAATGAGACTATGTTTATTAGCTGGAACCAAACACGATCTGGCCTTGTCACGTCCTAGATTGAGGCGATCAATCAAATGCATTTTAGTTCAGATATTGAACACTTCACTAGTGTTCTAAAAATAGATCAGTGTTGGCCCAAATTTTTACCCACAAATTAGGGCAATAGATAATTGTTTGATATCGCTGTGAAGGGTCAAGTTAACACTGTAACTATGTATCAAACGGCACTTTGGGGACTCCACAGGAATGCCAAATATTTGTAAGGTACGTGCTTGATATCACGTAGTTCCGATCTTATTTTAGACGGCATTTATTTTATTTAATGCAAGCCTTTCCACAACTATGTTGGGGTCGTCTTCTAGTCCACCAGGATACAGCTAAGTCACAGCGTTTTACATGGTACGACTACATACATAACTGACCTCCTCAACCCAATTTTCCGGGCAACCCCTTGATAAGCCTGGTTGTCAGACGTCTTACTTCTGCCAACCTGTGCACACTGCATAAGATGTCAGGATTGCAAGACCCGCAATTAACCAGGCCTTCTGAAAAACGGAGGAACTCGTCATGACAGATAATCCCATAACTTTTAATTTAATAGGTAGGTAACTAAAAATAGGCTACGTTATTTCCAATTAGCGATTTAAGCATACGTAAATGTAACCGGTTAAATTAAATACCGATGCAAAATATATACTTACATAGTAGTAGTGCGTACACTAGGTGCGCTACGAGCTATCAGTACGTAATTAGTTGTAAATAGACATTTTATAAATAGGCTCCTTTCCCTACAAATAGCATCGAGATAATGGAACCGAGCGTATCCCCAAACACGTAGGTAGTGCTTGGGGCGCCAGCGTGATGACAGCTTTCAAACGCGTCTTCACTAATTAAATTGTGGAACAGACAGGAATGATAACGAACAGATTATATTTACGTAAACAACATTAGCATACTTATCAGATTTTCCGCCCACTACCTATATTACCCAACAAGAGTTTCATTTATGTTTGCTATTTTGGGAGCATTTACGTCTTCAGATTAGGTTACTCACCTGAAATGTTCTAAATATAAACAAATAAAAGCCGTATACGAGCCAGTAAGTGTCTACATTTCATTTAGTGTTAAGCGGGTAGCCTTCTAACATGATGGACGTAAAGCCTGTTAGGTAGGTACATCCAGTGCCCAAGATTCCCAAGTTCTGAATAAGCAGTTTTCACCATACGCCATATAATATGGTTAAGTACAGATAAAATTAAATCACCGTCCAACTTTTACGGAATAAACCAATCCTTTGCAGTAATATGTAACAGCATTCCATCAGCCGTGTCACAAGACGCAACACAATTTCATCGCAATTAATTCTCATTAGCATATAGTGCAGACGACCTGTCAATAAATTGTCACCTTGTTTGTAAATAGCGCGGCTATATTGAGCGCTACACATGATTGCAAAGAATCCGATACAATTATATAGTGATTACAGCGTCGATGAAGTCACTGACTCGTAGTAGACGCTCGTAGTAAACGCAACAACTGTCAGTGAACCCCCGCGTCGGCAGGATATTCCACTATTTACTCACACTACGCCTATCCCTTACTTCACTTCACACTCGTTTACAGATAACGGCATTTTAATCGCCGCGATTCAGTAATCGCCAGTTTTATTGATAACGTCTCCTGCGCACGCAACAGGTTTTAATGTCACACAGATATTTTCAAAGGAATCGACTGGAGTAGGGAAACATGTTAGGGTTCACACTCTTATTTACACCTGTATTATTTAATACATCTTTATTAATTACATAAATAATAAGATTCCTACTTTATATTTTGTATCGTAATTTGGTTACTGCTGTTTACCGCTACTTCTGCCTAATGTGTTCCCCGATGTTTTATGAAAATATTACCTGCCATTGGATTTAAACTGCAAGGACCGCCCGTTAACAGAAACTCGTGAAAAACTAACAAGAGATCGTGAAAGTGTAACAAAAATATTATATCGCGATAGTAGGACAAACTTGGGGCTTGCACTTGGGCTACCTACTAAAAGATGGAAATCGTAAGATTTATGTTTCTATGCCTTCCTCAAATTCTTTACCTATCTCTCAAACTTTTCTCTCTCTAGAGTGCTTCTAGCCACTGTAAATCAGTAAACGATAGTTAGCAACTCCAGCCTAGAATTTAGCTTATAATAAAGTTTCACCTTTTTTCTATCAAACATAAGTAATTCTACCGTTACCGTTACGTTTGGATTATTGTTTGCCTACTGCTAATATCTACACATTGTATTCTGCAAAGTGGATTTTCTCCGTAACAAATGACTGCTTTAAACCAATACAAGGAGGATAAGTAACGAAAATAGAACTAATACAATGTATGTACATGTACAAATATGGGTATTTGTTGCTACTGAATTTCGTCACAAATAACATAATTTTCCTCGCCTAGCGTAATGCTTTGTGGTTTTCCTGTAAGTAGCTTTCGGATTTCATGTTTACTATAATAACCTACGTCAATTAAAGGATGTAGTTCAATTGTAATGAGTTATTTCAGGATTTGCCTGTTCGGTTCAAATTGCTTTGCTTCGTTGAAATCATCATCAACAAGTTTGTGATGAATAAGTACATATATCTTGGTTAATCATACTAAAATCTCAAACCAAGTAGGGATGGCCTTTGGATTCGAACAATTTTGTTACACAGTAAGTATCGATATTTTCTCCTGTAGCCGAGTTGCGATACACCATTCGATTCAGTTCATTATGGATAAGATAATTGTTTTATTGTTTTAGACAGTCTTTTCAGCACTGAATTGATTTTGTTCGGTATCGATTGGAGGGTACCTAAGTATCAGATAAATGTTTGCTGGGGGCCTTGTTGCGCCACTTTTTCCCAGCAAAAATAAGGAAAAAGATGGCTGTTTTGGGACTGTCTTTTGTATTTGACCAAAATGAGCTTGAAAAAAATATGTTAAACAGTTTTTATGTATTCTTAGATAGGTAGGAGTACTTACGTACAATACCTGATTTAAAATTGTTAGCGAGTCTCTACTATAGATGGTCGACCTTGGAGATGACGAATGTGTAAAGTTATCCTCATGAGGTTGGAAAATCCCTGTTTAGATTGTCCTAACTAATTTGGTTTATGTACATGGAAGAAAATTCTGGATACCTAAATGGTAGGTAAAAATAAATAAAATCTTAGAAATGCGCTTTCAGGACTTCCTCCTGTAAATGCAGAACAGAACACATAGATTTACTTCATGCTGTATTCTAATTCGGTAACGATCAAACGAAAGCAGTTGTAGAGTACCTACATAACCATCAAACACAAACAATATGCACTTGGTCAATGACTTGAAGTCATCACTTCAGAGAGGTCATAAATGTTTTTATAGCGGAATCAGGGGTGAGTTGTGCGCGGGCGGGCGGAGCGCGGCGCGGGGCGTGGCGGGTGCGCGCGCGCCGCCCATCACCGTTCGCGTATAATAAGCGCGCGCGGCGCACGCGGCGACTCGCCAGCGCGACCACAGCGGCGCCGGTGCACGACGCGCGTAGTGCACTCCGCGACCTTCTCGCACCTCGCAGTTACCGCGCCGAGCGATCCCGGCGCCACCACGCCGTGTTGTGTCACAATACTACTCAATACAAAAACAACAACAGACTGTCGCCAGGACCATATCACCTTACTAAGTAAGTGATCATTTCAACTGTGATTTTAAACAAACAAACCGTCACATGTAAGTAGTATCCAGCTGTCTTAAAGTACTTTCATTTGAGTCTGCTCGCTTTATTCGTGATTTAAAATGTTTACCTTGATCGAATGCTTGATTTGAGCTACAAAGTGCCTTATTATATTCTAAAAACTAACCAGTCAATGCTTGGAAATGCAAATATTTAATTTTAAACCAGACCATGAAAATATCGGAATATAAAATATACTTAGATAAGTACTAACTGAACTTGATGTGTGTTATGCTTGCGCATTATAAACGACCAGTGCTCTTTGTGAAACATGTTTGACACAGTTAATAGTTAGGTATTTGAAACGAGAACATGGACCTCAGACGTACGTAATTAAAGTTATTTTAATGCGAAATTATTATTAAAAGTTCTTATCTGAACTAACAATAACATGTCCACGTTAGATAAAATTGAAAAAAAAGAAAAAAAAATGCCTGACACTCTTTCACAGTAAAACGCCTTTGAAGAATTAACCAAAGCCTTGTATGGTGTGTATCAATAAAATCTGCTTCTAACAAACAAAACCGGAAATAAATAAAATTTATAGGTATATAGGAAGTTCAGTTTTTGTGCGATGCAATTTTCAATTAACACAGACCCTGAAATATCTGTCACAGTTAAAAATGAGATCAAATCAAAGTAAGGTCATAAAGAATATTCAAATCCAGGACGTAATTTAAAATACTTACAAAAAAATCATTTCAGAAGAAAAAAGGTGACAAGAGTTGAGTCAAAGTGGAAATTCATGAAAGGCATATGGAAATACATATTATGTTGTTGTATAAAAAATACATCTATGAGCAAAAAACGTGTCTTCAATCGTATCATATTTCCATTTCCTTTCAAAATTGCACTTTTAATCTATCTTCTGATCAAATGTAATCCTCTTTGGGCGACTGCATGTATAATAGAGACATACTCTCACATAAAAAAATATTAATAGACATAAAGTCAGGACAACATATACATAGAATAAGAAAAATAAAACCACGAGCAACCTAGGCTGTCAGTTGAAAACTTTACAATAAATTACCTTTGCGAATAGCATATGTTATAGAATCCTCTTGGCGGGTTTTATTATCCACATAAATATTTGCGTAAAATATAGCTTCCTCACAGAATGAAAGCGCATGGAAACAGTTAATTACAACTAGTTACAAAAGTTAATTATAAAATTTATGGTTCTGAACTCCTTCTATTTATATCAAAAAAAGCTAATCTCTTTTACCTTACAATACATCACATACTCAATTATTTCGGCCCAAAGCTTTCTAAAATCATTTTCTTTTTTATTAAACGGTTTTATTTAGCTCACCCAGTTTGTTTTATTATTTATTCATTCTTGGGTCAAATTTAGTAATTCAAATTTCACCCTCTTCTTGTCAACCGATTAATCTGAAATTTTGTATACACCTTTAATTCCGATGACAATACAATATAGTAATATCAATAACATTGTAAATCCAATATGGCCGCCGGCACAAAATGGCGGATAACGTAGATTTTATCAATTCCCATCAATATGGGTATCAAATGAAAGAGCTCAACAAGCAGAATACAATATACTATAAAAAATTGAAATCCAAGATGGCGGCCGCTACAAAATGGCGGATAACGTAGGTTTTATCAATCCCACCAATATGGGTATCAAATGAAAGGGCTTCACAAGTAGAAAACTGTCAGTAACTCCAGCGGGGCCCAACAGGGCCAAGGCCTGCCTGGGCTGCGAGATTGTTCGAAAGAGTTACCGCGGCCCTGGTACATAAAAGGCCTACGACGGAACAAAACGGTTCTTAGTCAAGAGTCTGGCACTCCCTCACCGCTGCTGACCCACAGCAGGAGAGGTCATGTGATGATTTTTGGGGTTGTTAAAAAAAAAAGTATCTGGAAAGGCTATGTAGTGAGGAATTAGATTGTAATAAATTGTCAGGTAAGAGACCGTGTAATAATGATGCACTAAATGAATTAGATAGAATGAGGAATATTCGGTAGACATTTTCATTAAATACTAAAAACTAGAAAATAAAAAATCGGTAAAAAAACTTTTAAGTTAAACGGTTTTATCTTATGTGCACTGAAAACTAGAAAATGATGATGTCCTCCCAGCCGATTATCGGCTATGGCGGCTGTTCTCATTTAAGGAGATCAGCCAATTGCGCAGGACATATTATAGTGCACAAGCATTTGCGCAGACACAGGTGCACTCCCTATTCCTTCACTCTCATAACCCGATGGGACGGCAATCCGACACGACCGGAGAGAGATCAGGCGCAGGACCGACATTTACGTGCTCTCCGATGCACGGGTGTATCAATCACCAAATTCCAGGCTCCGGGCTGCTTTTGTGAAAGTCTTCTAAAACCCACAAAGCGATTTCGGCCCGACTCGGGAATCGAACCCGAGACCTCGTGCTCAGCAGCCGCACTTGCGACAGCTAGACCAACGAGGGCCCCTGTGAAATCCTACCTATGGCAAAGCATATCTTTATACTTTGGTAGATCATGAGCTACGGCTGATTATTGATTGTCAAAATCTCCAGTTACGATTATAGTAAGTCGATGCAATCCACACCTATTATACCTCTAGAAGAGAGTACTACAGCAAAAGTTAATGGGCCCCACGTTTTTATTTTAGTCTAATATGACCGGGACCAGCTACGTAGGTTGACAGGTAAGTAACTATTTTTTTATTTTCTAGTTTTCAGTGCACATAAGATAAAACCGTTTAACTTAAAAGTTTTTTTACCGATTTTTTTTTTGATCCAGCACAACTACAGAAGTATAATTTTCAGTTCCGTGGCAAAAGTTGAAAGGAGTTAAGTGAAAGTACCTCATTCAATGAAAAATATAGGTACGTGTTGGAATCATAGGTACCTACCCTACCCATCATGAATTAGCATGAAGTTCTTATTTAACATGCATGTTTTTAATTACATGATGTAATAAATGAACATCCTAAGTATCCGGCAATAATAAAAAAACTTAAATTAACTACGCAGTATGTTTAATTTGATAAATATACGAATCAAACACTTAATTACTGTAATACCATATTTCATTAAAGTGGAATTTTTCTATTATCTCATATCCTATGAATATAAAGCGTCTTGAGAAAAAAACTTGATATCATATCGTGTGTTGTAATACCTAACTAATAAACATCAGTATTATTTTAATTGACAATTTAACGGCTGGTTAATGAATACGAGTTTTAAATAGACGCAAGCAGCGATGCGGATCTTATTTTATCTGAGTATTACGATAAGTCAGTACAGTTTTAATTACATGCTTATACATCTCGCCTCGCAAGTCGTAAGGTATTACAATTAGAAGCCATTCGCGATAGAAATTCCGAGAAGGACGAATCCAGCGAGCTGCACGTTTACCGCCAGGGTTTTTACTGCTGTCCGTCGCTCACGCCCGCCGCTCAGACACATAACTCAGTTTTTACGATGTATCCCTTTAGGACTATAGAAATTTGTGAAATGTTTAAGCAGGAACGTACGATTGATCGATTAGGCAGTTCAATATCAAGATCAAATTCATACAAACAAAGATGGCTACCGACAAACGTATTGTAGTATGAAAGTGTATTTGCTTCGGCCATCTAGGTGTTTGAACTTTACCAGGTCAATATTTAAATTGAGGTCGAAAGCGGTCACTACGGACCTTGTCGTCACATTTGTACACACTACGCCACCCCTGCAATGATTTTTGCATGTCACTCGTGACTCAACTATCATTCCATTTGTAGTTGATGCATAGTACGATCAATCATTGTGATTTTAATGCATTGTGATAAAACGTGACTAGAATCTGAGAATGACCCCACTACTATCCCGCCAATTCACTATATCGTAAAGACCTAGATACACTAAAAACAATTTGCTGTAACTCAAATTCATATGAAATTCTCTATGATTTGCAAACTGCAGTAGTGGAATCCACTGCAATTTTCTTACAACTAATTCAGTAATTGACTTGCGTTAATTTTCAACATAAAGTTGCTGCTTATTTAGCAAGGCAGGAATAATAAAAAAAAAAAAAAAAAAATTGCCCACTTATGAAGGTAATTGTAGATACCGGAGATATTTTATTCTTCACATAAATTATGCCGTTACCTATTGATGTAAGTTTTATCTGTAGGTAATACAACAATAATAGGACCTAGTACAACTGTACCTACATATATATAAATTGTCTATGGATAGGTGTCCGGTGCGGTGTAAAGCCAGTGACCGACTCGACTCACCAATTGGGCAAGCCGACAATACACTTGACCCCGCAAACTCTTAAATTATCTTTTGTTACCTATCGTCTGCCGCTATGTGGCTGCGTCTACCGTGTCTCGTTGCTAAGAGACCGACATCATACAGATGATCGCGAACAGAAAAACAACACCAATACACAGGTACTTTGAGCCTCTGTTACAAAATCTGCATTTCACGGAGTTTTTCATAGAAAATATGGATTTAAGTCTATGATGACGATATCGATTACCTAGGCAACAAATGCAATGATAAGTCTTTCGTACCTATGCCTTAAGAAAGACCAGCCAGGTCGTTAGGGTTGTCATAATTACATCTATTCCGAAGTTTTTTTTTAAGATAACTTGCATTCCTAAAAAAAAGTGAAAAAAGTTAAGCATATGCTGAACTTGCATTTCGATTAGAGTTATTTATATAGAAATCAATCTCCCAGTTCATTCATTATTTCTTCGGCTCGAAAAACATAAACATACCTATCCTAAACAAAAACAGAGGTATTTCTCGTAAATATAGCATTATTTTGGGATCAATTCATTTTCAATAGATCAATCTATGTGCATTGATACTGAAACTTATAAACAAGAAAGATATCTACCATTGCGTGCAGTCTTAACACCAGACATCAATTTATAACTTCCTGAAGTGAAATATAGTTCCTTTAAGGCTTTTCAACTAAATACACTTCGAGTAGCATAATTATGCTAAGTTAATCCAATCAATTTTATTACTATACGTACCTACATGATCTACCTAACCAATGGTAGGTAGGCATCTACCTAAGAGTTCGCAACCTTATTATCTAAAAGATAAAGTAACATCGTACGCCGTGTGTATAAAATACACTGCTCATTTCACTAACACTGGGAAACACTACAGTTGGTAGTTTTCGCGCTCTGTGTAACGTACATATTTACGAGTGACTCAATATTAACAAGCATACGATGCGTCAGCGAAAATAGTCTGATATAGAACAATATTAAAGCAGGAGCAAGGCTACAGATACAATCAGAGATTCATGTAATTATTCAATCGAGTGCGCTCGCACGAGGCTCATCATGCGGTCCGCAGCGACTGCGGCGCGGTCGGCGAGCGCGGCGCGGCCGCTCCGTGCACGCGCCCTACGAGTGACCACCAGCCGCTGACGAGTATTGTGTTCTAAACAACTACCACGTCGTTATATTGTCTGTTCCTTAATCACAAATTGAAACAAGATTATATGCAGTTGCGCCGACCGACCACCCGAGTTACACCATTCATCTTAAGTGTGTGTTATATTGCAGTTGCTTTCTGTATCTGATTACTTTAATCTTAATCTGGCTAATTGACAAAAACATAAATTATTCATTGCTTTCCCTTTTATATGAACGCTGTTACACGAGCACCTAGTTCAAAAGGAGTAGTAAATCGAGTGCTCTACATTGCAATAACCAGACGCGAGGAGCAATCAGGTGCAGTGGAGTGCAGACGAACGCACTCGCGTCGCGTCTCGAGTTTACGAGTAGCGCGGCTGCATACTGCATGCACTACGTGTGCATATAAATATGTAGATTTCGTTAAGTGGTTGCACTGCGTCTACTAATACCCAGTGGGTAGGTGGCACACCGTGCTTAACTCTCACGTTGTCGGCTCGTTACGTTAGTACCAGCCTTTGACTCTCTATAAATAGAACTCGTCCTCGATGCGCTATATGTACCTACTAACATTCATTACACTACGATATGGACAAAACGACGTAATGTGGCACCCACCCTGGTACACTCTCGGAACGGCAATTTAGAAGAGGAAGTCGCTGATTTGCATTTTTATGAACGGGGAAGGTGAAGTGAAATCATCTTCATTATTAACTCAGTTTTGTTTCAATGCTACATGCATCATTCTCAATATGAATAATAATGTTTGCACACGCTATACAATTTTTGTCAATACACCAGCGTGTTATGCCAACAGTTGCGATTACAATTAACTCGTGAAATATTATAAACAGTAGGTAGGTGATTGATATTTCTCCAATTAGGTACGGTTCGGGCAACTCGTGGTTATAGCATAAATAGTGTAAACGCTTTAGCTGTAATTAGTGAATAGTGTATGCACATGACAGCAGGAGACACATGTGTCTTAATAATGTGGTCCAAGGTGAATCCGTATAGGTATGCAAGTCCATCGGTAAAAAAGATAATATCGATAATTTATAATATTTAACTGTATCATTAGTAAACATCGTGAATTTAATTAATTATACGTTTAATTATGTATATCAGTTACACTTGAACTTTACCTCGCGTCTACACAGACGTACATTAATTTCATACCACAGGGCAGTATCGCACCTCGGATCTTACTATTACTTCCTAGAGTGAATTGATAAAAGTGCATTTCACCGCGGAATCAGTCAGTAATGCACTTAGGAAATGAAAAGTCCCATGAGGGATTCGTATCTGGTATCAAATGGGCGGTGCCGGTGTCGAATTTCGCGCTTACCCCAAACTGTATAAAAGCCGAAAGGCTCCTCAAGTTACACACATTAACTGGCCAAGTTCAGGTTAAGTTGAATGGTGTGGCATTGAAATGCGAGTAATGTGTGGTTTTTGATTAATTTCAGATTAGCAAATATGTTAGTAAACAAGGCAGTTCAGTTCGCCGTGTTGGCGGCAGCAGTCCTGCTGGAGAGCAGAGCAGACGCCGCCACGTCGCCGTCCGTCAAGTTCTGCGGCCGACAACTCAGCGAGATCATGAGCAGAGTCTGCCACGCTTACAACAGTCCTTGGGATACACCTACAGGTATCGTAAGCACATTGTGTTATTACAGGTTTACAAGAAAATATAACTGAAAAAAATCTTGTATTAACCATTGCTTGCTTTTTTATGTTCTTTTAATTCATCAATTAATTTTAATGACGTTTACTCTACAGCACGTGTGGAGTAGTGACTTATTTCTTATGATTAAGAAGTAGTATAACTTCTAATACCAACAATAATGTTATAAACAGAGCCTAACATTAGTACGATATCCGGAAAGCAACAGATAGTATCGCTATCGCTAACAACATTCAATAACAAATTATGAAAGGTCACTTATTCAATCAGATATAAAAATTCATAACAACATATTTCAATAACTACGATTCGCCAAATTAAACGAGCTAAAAAAATAAGATCTTGTAGTTGAAATATTGTCGTACAATGTTATTTATCAAAATATAAGTTTACTTTAATTTTAGTTTACTTTTAAATCAGTTTAAAAGACATCAACGTCAAACGTCGGCCAACAATAAATAAATTAAATATGCTTTAGTTAGAGCCATTAATGTTATTTTTGGAACACACTTGCGTTAAAAACAAAAGATATGGCGAATTATTACTAGCCTAAATTGTATCTAAATGTTTTGTTTATCGTTTTTGTTTTTTATCTTCTTGGGCACGGGTTCAACGGGTACACGAGCCAATCTCATTCACCCAGAGCTCGTGGGAAAAACTATTATTTAAATAGGTATACTTAGGTACGATCGCTAAAGGCGGGTTTATAGCAACTTATAGAACTGCCTGATCTTGGCTAATATTTCCACTTTTACTCAAGTAAAACTTAAGTAGTACAGCATTCGCTCATAGGTATGCATGTTTTGCTCGGGTAAAGCTGCTGTCGCAGCACCAATTCGCAGGACCAACACGAAAATAGTCTCGCATTTATTACAATTTCTTCATGATATCTAACTAAAGGAAAAAACCATACCTAAGCATTTCATACTATTATGGTATCAACTGACTAAGCATTTTACGTCATATTGATGATCCATAATGCTCTGTTTGGTCAAAGTGGTTAAACATTTTCCTTGACTTTACTCTATTTTTAACTTTATTACTGTAACTGTAGTTATAAGGCAACAAGTTCTTAGAACAACATAATCCCTCAAAAACAATTAGCTAGAAATGGAAAGTCGTGATTCCATTAGGTACCTTCGGCCTTCGGTTAGCAATGAAATTCCGTCACAAACACAATCGAAATAACAAGATTCCTCAACGTTGAAATTGTATTAATGAACTTTTGTTGCTGACTCTAACTAGGATCATTACCTTTTCTTCTATGTATTTCTTTTCGATATTCGATTGGCGGGCGGTGTGGCAACATAAGAAAATCTTAGAATGATAAAACAATTATTTATTTTCAGTAGTGGAACAACCGAGCTCTATAGTGAGAAGAAGACGACAAGTGGGGAACGGTATTGCTGACGTATGCTGCAACCACGGCTGCACGTGGGAGCAGCTTAGTGAATACTGCTCCATCAGTGCCAAGTGAGTTATTACACTAAATTGTACATCAATGTAAATCCAACAATTCATCAAACTATAGAAAACTGCATATAAGTACCTACTAATACAAATCTGAAACGCCGATCCACTAAGAAAATTCAGCTTGTGTGAGAGTTAGGAACTTTCTTTGGATCTGTTTCTGCAATATCTCTAATTTTATACGTAGAATTTCGAAGGCAATTCGAATAGGAAATATAGGATATAAATTGAAGTGTACTTACTTAAATGTAATGTTTCATTATGTGTTCCACAGTTCAGAGTCACCGCTAGAAGACATGGAGGCGCACATAATAGCAGACAGATCAGCGGAGCAGACGGCGGCGGAGACGAAGGACGCGGCGAGTCCGGCGGCTGCGCCAGCGGCGGTAGGCAGCGCGGGGTATGCGGGGCGCGCGGCGGGCGGGGCGCGGGGCCGCGGGTACGGCCGCGCACGCGCCCGGGGCCGCCGGTGCTGGTGCCGGCGCAAGCGGCGCTCGGGCCGACGGCGATCCTCTCTCATGGGTAACATGGTGTGTCTTCCTTCGCCGCCGACTTATTCTCTTAATACTAAATTAGTATACTCAAACTATATGAAATCACTTTTATCTAGCTAAACCATAAAATATTGGCTGAAAGTGATTTAGTCATGACCCAGTCGAGCATCATAACAGATATTTTATAAACCTAAAACTTAAAAGTTTAATACGTGCAAATCAGAAATAATCAAGGATGATTTTAATAAATCGATATCTACTTATGATATTACTCATCTACCTAGTAGACACTTCTAAGTTATAAGCGTAAACAAGTTGTGGACTGTTAAATAAGTACAAGTTGCGGAAGGTCAAGATTATCGTATGAAAACAACAAACAAAACCTAGACCAAAGTAAATTGAATTGTCCGTGTAAGAGAATACGAAGGCAGCGAGTAACTAACCCTCATATTAATGCTTCTAGCATGTTTACTAATTGATCAGTAACTAACCGATCTGAATTGACCTCATACCATCAATTGTATGAACCATCATTAAGGGAATGGGAATGTTCTTAGTTAATCCATAATTATCAGAGAATGCTGTTAGTCATCTAATGCTTGAATAATAAATCATTCTTGCAAAATGGATCGTGGCCTGCCTGCAGACCTAATGTGATGTTTAAATTAATCTCATTTAACCAACACTAGCAATTAAGCAAGTTATTAGGTGTCTCATTCATAAATCATACTGTATAACTTATACTTGAGTTATGTTTAGAAGTTAGTTCCGACCTTACCCCCATCAGTTGTTGTTGTTTACGAGACTCATTGGCTACGTAATAACTTATTAATATTGGATATACACACTGTCAGGATATAGACAAAAGAATATACTGCTGAAAAAACAAATACAAACATTTTCAGTTAAATATGTAAAGACCTATTTTACTGTCTTGATGAAAATAAATGTATCTACTGCACCCTTGGCATAAGGGCCAAATAGTTTGTTTAACTTATTCTGGTCATTTAACATGAGATAAGGTTTATTTTTTATATTTCTTCTTATAATTGGTTTAGTAACACTCTAACAAGGTTTGAGTCTCTTTTTACATTTCAAAGTAGACATATTCATCTGATAATACAGCCTGTGACCTATTATTAAACTCCTTCACCTAGACCACATGTAAAATGTAGTGCTACTATATACTGCACGTTTAAATCTTTACATATTTTTCACGTTCTTTTGTATGTTAAGCATTGTGGCACTGCTCTGTGTTCAAAAACTTTTTTAGCAATGTAACTGAAATGCTTACAAGAATATTTCTTTGCTTCAGGACCTCGTAAAAAATGTAGCACGCGCTGCTCCCGTGGTGGGCACCGTATCACCTCTAATCACGTGGGGCCGGACACTCAACACTGACCTCTCGCCGGCCAGCCGGGACCAATACGCGTACGTCGTCTACGCATGATAAAACCCATGGTTGTTTGTAACCGTTGACGACGGCCACGACTGCGGAGAACACTCACCGTCCGTACACATGGCGGGAAACTAACACCGAGGTCACTATGCCCTATGTAATAGTAAGACGACGAGGTAAGGTACAATGTTTTAGTGTTCATTATTATGTAGCGTTCATATGATAAGTATTCTTTTCTATCGAAGTGTCAATTAGATTAGGAACGACATTTTTGTCGATGACCAAGTGTTCCACTTTAAGAATACTTTCTTAATCTTAGAAATAGATCACAAAGTATACTTCAATTTCAGTGTTTTTTTAGAAGTTTACTTAAGTCTTTTTGCTAATGCTTTTAACAAGCATTTTGTATTATATTGCCATACCTTTAAATACTATACAGCATAGGCTTCAAATGCAAAAACTTTGAATTGCGTTTGAATTCTGTGTTATTTATGTAATTATATAATAAGCCAATTTTCCATTCTCTTTGTCTGAGTATCTACTAGTTTAAGTACCTAGGTGACATTATTATTTTAGTTTAAAGTTAGCTCTACTTTTATTGATATTCGTTCACACGAAGTCGTGTGCAAATAGAAAGGAAAATTGTCTATTCTTAAATTATTTGTATTTACATTTGCAATAAAATTTACATTTGCCATAATAGTTTCCCAATTATATTATTGTCTAAGATGTGTACCTATATTCTACCAATAAATCTCCTACCATATAAGAATTAACGATCTCTAAAACATCTGTGATAACTCCAACTGATAAAAATAAATCATTAATTTATGAATTTTAGTTATGTCAGCATACTAGTTGAATGTATTTCCTTGTGTTAGAAAATGTATGTATTTAGACATTAAGTAGTTCTAAGTTCAGAGTGGACACTTGTATATTAGCAGGCAAATCTGTTCCAGATCGAAGTTATTACAAATTGTTAATCAGTCCTTCGACAGATTTGCCACAAGCTTGGACATGATTCTACTGTGACTGAACTGACTGACTAGGTGGATGCTGTATTAAAATTGACATTTATTTCTAACAAGTGTTTCATTTCCAAAAAAAATGTTTATGTATTAAAAAAATATTTATTAAAATCAAATCTATTTACAATCAAATAACACTGGATTTACATGTAGGTTCAATAATTATCAATATCTTTGTAACAGAGAAGGAACCTTTTTCTTACTATATTTTACAAAATAGTAGTCAATAACTGACTTATGCATGGGCGAGCACAAAATAATCCTACTAAAGATATTAACTTAAATGACTAGGTGGCATAAACATAACAAGATAACATGAATTCATTTCAAACTTTACATAGTATGGATGGATAGCCAGACTAAATAGATATATTACAAATTTGAAAAATACAATAACAACTTCTTCTAACAGTGCTGTTGTCGTGTATACAGTCAGTGTCATAAATGTGGTGACCCTCAGGGTACTCAAATATATAGACACAACCAAAAAGCCAATAATATCGGCACAAAGTTGCCAATCAACAATCTGAGCGCTAAAATATCGAGAAGTTCATATAGATAGGTGCCGTAGATGTAGATGGCTACAACATTTTGGCGTCCAAGCATTTTGTCAATTTTAAAATATGGAACTCATTTGAAAAATAAACTAAAACAAATAATCAGTTTCCCAGAGACGGAAACCTCTTTAAGCAATCTAGCTTTGTTTGGCCATTAACCGACTTAAAAAAGAAGGTTCCATGTTTAAGTTTTTATTCGCCTTAATTCTTATTTCAAACGAACTGGGAATATCCGTTAGAATGAGTATAAAAATAACTGACCATTTACACCATTTCTTCAGATTCTCACTACCGCATCTGTTTTTATTTCCTTTCTTTGCTTCGCATTTGATAGACCAGCCAGACCTGGACTGTGTATAGTGTGTATTCCTACTTCCAAAGTGCACGCCTGAGTAATCGAAAGCTAAAGAAAGTCGCGCATATTTAAAATATGTAGTAGTAAAGTCTATTTTTCAAATGTGTTCCATACTTTTTGAACACTTTGAATGCTTGGATAACATTAGCGGAACCATATTAATGGCGGTTTGGCTGAACCCATCTATATGAAGTTTTGAACATTTTGACTTTTCGAGCAATTAGATTTTAGGTGACTTTGATATAACCTATATTATTGGCTTTTTAGATGCAAATATCTAAGAACCTGAGTGTCACCATCTATATGACATTGACTGTACATGTGTAGCTAAAATCTGAAATAATACTTTTGGGTGCATGAATGTGCCCATTAAACCATTACATTGCTAAATGCAGTCCAAAGGACAGTTTAAAATGATGAAGTAAAACATTAAAAAATGTAAATCCACTAAAATAAAATGCAGTAGGAAAATGTATGCAATATCTACAGTAATGTCCATATTATGTTAGCCTTATGTAGGTTCAAAATAAACCTACATATTTAAAAATCACCCTCTATTTTTCCTGATCACTCAACCACACATGAAATTCCGCTAACTCTTTTTTTTGTTGTTTTCATTGTAGACAGAAGCTTTGTATAGTAAACAAAATAAATAAACAAGTTGCCCAGAAATCGTTGCATTGACAATCAGTTGTTTCAAGACACAGATGAAACTGTCGGGAACAGCTAGTAATAAATACAATCTCAAATGCTATATTTATGTCTCTAAAATCATAGAATCTGATTTCTTAGTTACTGTTTTTGGTACATAGTCTCCATTGCCAAAATAATATTTTCTGTATATCCAATACTTAGTGATTAATATAGCTACTAGGAACACTCCTAGTCATAGCGGGCCCTTTTCTTTATCATTTTGATTGGAGTCTGTGGTATTATTACCTTGGGAACCGCTTTCCCTCAATGGTTGCAATTGAAACCTTAAACTGTTACCTTTCATCCTCTTCTGCACTATTTTGCAGGCATTCTTTACTTGGGTTTCTATCACATGGTATATTTTTTCCTGAAAAATAAATGGAAACTTGTTATTTACATTATTATTTACATAATTGATAAGTACTTAATTTTACTACAGTGGTTACAACCCTTGGAAGGTTGGTCTATATCAGAATGGATCCATGTTTCAGAAGGCATCATAAATTGGTGGATTCTGGCAGTCATTTGAACATCTTTGACAGTCTTTTTGGGAGTAAAAGACTAAGCTAGATGTAGCCGCACAAAAATGTAATCTCAAACTATATATGCATTATTTTACACAATTTATTCTAGCTTAAAATTGAAAAAGGAAGTTACTTATCAAATACTTACAGATTTATCTGCAGCCTGTGCATCTTCACCGGCAATAATGACTTTAACTTCATATTGTTTCTCTAACAGCTTCATCATCTTCCTAACTCCAGTCATAAGATCATGTTCTCCTATCCTTGAGGACAGAGTCATTAACTTTTCACCTTTGTTCGGATTATTCAACCGGGCTGTCTGTTTCTCCTTACGTCTCGAAAGCTCTTCAGCATGGTATTCAGCATTCGTCATTAGCCTTGAACATGAATTATCAAGTAAGATCACACAAGTATTACACTAGGGAATCATTGTTTAATATAGAGCTGACTGTTACCACAGACTGACAGGATAGATAATGTTAGTTTATGTCATATTTCGCTTACTTGAACACAGGTCGCCTGGTTTTCGAATCCACATCTTGTATTTTAACTAGCTTTAAATCCCGCCTGACAGACAAACTTTGAGCATTCCTCATGTCGGTTATACTAACTGAATTATCAGGGCTAATCAGAGTTATTCTGTTCTCATAATTTTTCCTTTTCGGGACATCTTTTCCCTCAGCTGAGATTATTGTTTTGGTTGTTGCAGTTCGACATTCCAATAATCTGCTTACGCTGAAAGTCGTCACTAGTTTACTAAAGTTAAAGTAATTCATAGTTGATTACTTTAATAACAAGGTCTTATGTAAGTTTATAATTGCTAGATAAATATGTGCTTTTTAAGATGTTTTTGTGAAGTCTTTCCAACAAAAGGCGAATCGTGAATCAAAACTACATAATAAGACTGACATCACAGGACTGTACTGACATGACATTTATGACAGACAGTTGTCATTCTGGCAATGTGACAGTTGACGAGATAGGGGGTGTAAATCCAGACACATCCAGACAAAAAAGTTCTAGAGAGAAGTTTATATACTTACTAATTAGTATTGATGAGAATCACAGAAAAAAAGCGCAGACAATTAGAAGATATTTTTAGGCAGTTAGTAAGTACGCCGTTTGTATGTAATCACACTAATCACTGCCTAGAAGGCTCGACGCACGGAGCGAGCGCTTTTTTTCTTACAATTTAAATACAATATTAATTATTACCTACTCAATTGAATCGTTATATATGTAGTAGTTCATTTTGCGTAAAAAGTCCTGTAAAAATTGTTTACTTTTAAAAGTGCTTATTCAAAAAACCGGAAATATTATTATTTTTTGGCTATTTCTTTTTTTGAGCGAAAAGACTGTTATCCAAAGCGAAAACAACCTGAGTTTTAAAAATCCATAGCTCTGTCACTTTGTTTTGTCAACTGTGATCGGCAAAATGGTGCGTGATATTTTTCTCAAAAATCCTTTTAAATTTAATTAATCTCAAAGTGAAAATGCAATGTTTAATGACTAATTCAATTCTTTTTATTTCAGTCGGCACACAAGACATTTATTATCAAGCGCAAGCTTGCGAAAAAGCTTAAACAAAACAGACCTATCCCACAATGGGTTAGAATGCGCACTGGGAATACTATTAGGTAAGTTCAAGCGATTTATTTTACTTTTCATAGCCCAATTTATGTTTTGCACTTCATAAATAGTCTAAAGCTTCTTTCCGAATATTCAAACTAACTTGGGTATCGGAAAACTGCATCTTATTGCCCTATACTTAGGTTGTTTTAAGCGGCCCTGATCTACTTCTCCTATAGTAACCGTCCCATAAACCTATATAACAATTTACTATATCCATAATTTTATCAAGGGAAGTTGATATCTTAAAAAAATACAAATCGTAAATTGTTAATATGCAATTTCATTGCTTTTATAATATTTCTGCAGTATGCAGGCTATCCATCCTATTTAGATGTTTAACAAATTTTATGCAATGAATGCAGTTAAATTCTCATCTTTGGAGATGTTCTTTGGCAAATTTTCATAAAATATACGTAGACTAGCTTTTTTCCCGCGGTTTCACTTGCGTTTCGTGGAAACTGCTTCCCATGCCAAACAGTGAACAATTTTTTATACTCAGTTCAGTAATTTTGGAGCCAGGAGCCATTCAGTGTAAAAGCAAAAAATATATATTTTATTATAATGTTGTGTAATGTTGTTTTGTTATGTTGTGCAAGTAAAATAGTATGTACTGGGGCCCGATTCTCCTAATTTTACTTAAGCGACATACGATTCACGTTTGACTCGATTACGATTGAAGCGTATGTGGCATTCTGCTATTTTTTCTTTGAAATAAACGTTTTTATCCTTTTCTGTCATTCAATAATGAATCATTTTGTCTGCAAATGAACAGCAAACTACCGTATAGACCAAAATTACCAAAATAGCAGACCAATCGCACACCAATCAAATGTCAATCGAATATGATTGGTCTTTTATTAGTAGCAGAATGCCTGATATGGTTAAAACTGCTGTTGCGATCATATTGCGATTCGATTTTGACATTATTAACTTAGGAGAATCGGGCCCCAGGTGCTTGATACAATGTTTGTGAACTATGCACATCATAGCCATATACACCAAGTAAGTTGCAGTGAATGACATCAACTTTTTGTTTTCAGGTACAACGCTAAGAGGCGTCACTGGAGGAGGACTAAGCTCAAGCTGTAAGCTTGATGCTTGTAGTATAACACAGTTAAGCTAAATAAATTCCCTTCAACATCTAGACTGTTGTTTAATTTCAAATTTTTTTTATTTTAATTCTTACATTCAGTCATACCACACCACACATGAAATTAGTATCCATTTAGGTTAACCTCACTTGAATTTACCAATTTTCATGTTTGTTAGGTAACTGGGATTATATTACCTATATTTGGAGATGCAATTTTTAGCCTTGTACAATAATACTTCCTCAGTTCCACATAGTTCTTTATCATAATAAGTCTACATAATTTAATAGCATGGCTAGTTTTCAATTCAATGATCTGCCTAGCCTTTTCCCAATTATGTTGGGGTGGCTTCCAGTCTAAATGGATGTAGAGGAGTACCAGTTTTTCTCAAGGAGCAACTGCCTATCTGACCTCATCCCAGTTACACAGGCAACCCTTAGGTAAGACAGGTTGTCGGACTTACTGGCTTTGACTACCCGTGATAACTGCCCAAGATGTTCAATGATAGCTGGGACCTACAGTCTATCGTGCCCACCGAAACACTGTCATTGATGTCCCAAGATAGAAAGTAGATTTTCCCAACTTGTAATTTTGATTACAAGTTGGGAAAATCTACTTTCTATCTTATTATCCCCCACTCGTATTTCAAAGGTCTGTTCTTTACCCACTAGGCCACCACAAACTTCATTTCAGTTTTCATTCAATTAGGCAGTAGCGGCGTAAGGGGGGGGGCGGAGGGGGCGGTCCGCCCCGGGTACCACGTCTCGGGGGGTGCCATCTCGGTCGGCTCATTTCTGCACGACCAGGATGACGCGGGCAGAAGGGACAAGTCACTGAGGGTGCCATTCTAATCCGCAAAGCCTAGGTTCACTACCAGTCACTGCACGCTATTCAAATTTTTAATAAAACTACATCAGTGCATGCCCAAGACGTCGAGGCGGCACTGAGAGGGGTGCCAGTCCGGCTGTCACCCCTCTCTTTCTTGTTTATTTTTGTTTTTACTTAATATAATTCCTCAAAGTTATAAAAAAAAATGCGCTCGCTTCGCTCGCGGTTTTTTCATTATTTGTGGTTTATACCGCGCTCATTGAGTCCTCAATCTAACAAAAAGTTAAAGCACTGAAGTAGCAAAAACAATTGACGCTCTACGCTGACGATTTCTAAGCTGTTTAAGAGGATGAGGACTTATTATTATTTTTTTTAATTTATTCCTTTATTTCAAGCAACTAGGGCCCATGTTTATGTTTGTTTGTGTTTATGTTTCCCAAAACTCAAAAAATTTCGCGCTCGCTGCGCTCGCAGCTTTTTGACTTTCCACTGGTTTTTTTCAAACTTGTTTGAATATTTTTGTGTTTCAAGCCACAAAAATTTCGCGCTCGCTGCGCTCGCGCCTTTCAGTTAACAGTGACTTTTTCTAATTTCTTTAGGTATCCTTGCGTCCCAAAAATGAAAACTTTCGCGCTCGCTACGCTCGCGGCTCTTTCTCTTCACAGTAGTTTTTTTTCACACTTGTTTGAATACTTTTGTGTCACAAAACTAGAAAATTTCGCGCTCGCTGCGCTCGCGACTTTTACACTTTAGAGCGGCTTTTTTAGCTCGTTTTGGTACATTGCTGTTCCGAAACCCAAAAATTTCACGCTCGCTGCGCTCGCGGCTTTTTCATTTAACACTCTTTCTTGAAAACTGGTTCGGGTACTTTTATTTCCCAAAACTCAAAAATTTTCGGGCTCGTTTCGCTAGCGCTTTATAAGTTTGCAGTGATCTGTCTCCGGTTTCTTTATATTAAACTTAGCAAAAAGTACCATGAATGACTTCTACACGATTTTTAAGTATATACTATTTACAATTTTAGTCCGTGATTATATTTGTCGTTTTTTTTTGGGGGTGCTCAATAGGTAGTCCGCCCCGGGTGCCAACCGATGGTACGCCGCCACTGCAATTAGGTTAAAATTTTCATTGCAACTTTTCTAAGTTTGTACTTTCTAAGTATATCTTAGACGCCAATGGCTGATAAAAAGGTGAAGGAAAACATCTTGAGGCAACCTGGACTATAGTATGAAATCACCAACCCACATTGAGCAAGCATGGTGATTGCTCAATGCCTGATAAAAAGGTGGTAACGTAAATAAGACAACTGTAATGGTGAAAATTATTTCTATATTTACAATTAATATCAAATCCAATGCACCAATAAAAAGTATCACATTTGCTAATACTGAACTGTGCTAAATTGTTCAGAATTCCGTGCCCTCCCACGGAAAAATAAAGCTTCGGCTATGTCAGGTAGTATTGTCTTTGGGATCATTCTTTGATTTCTCGTCTTTTTTCTGCGCTGCTGACTGAGATAGAAGGTCTTCTAGTAATAAGTCATTGTCTATCAATTCTGTACTGCCCGTTCTCTGTAACAATAAAGACAACACTTTATTCAGTTCCATATGTATGTAACCCAGAAATGACAATCCCTACACTAGGAAAAATTTTGTTCCGCAACGGGACACAACAAGTTTACCTAACCATCTGTTCAGTGTGAACAAGTTATTGTTAATGATTTTACTACAATGATGAAAAGTATAATTCTTTACCTGTTGCGCGCTCACAGAACGTGCCATGAGTTTCTGTAAGTATTTATCTCGTCGATGCTGTTCGCGTATGCTACGCAATCGGTCAAAATCGTCCAGTTCCGGATCCTCTCCGCCATCTGCCTCATCCACTGAAATTAAATAACTTCATATGAAATTGTATAAACTCGTTAGACAATATGCATTTAAGGATAACGCGAAAGTAACTAATAATAACTTCCGAGAACCAACCATTTAGAATTTTAGTGATTGTTCATAGAATAGGTACCTACTTAGTAATAATGTATACGGGAATTCCTAAACTACAAATAAGCTTCAGTCGCAGTCTACTGCCTTTAGAGTCCCGATTCAAGCCTTATGTATAATCTAACTTGGTAAGCTAGGCTCATAGTATATACTTGACCTCTTGAAGAGGTTAATTTAAAAAAAGATAAGTAGTATAAACATACGCAATGTCTGGCTTCCGGCAGCACTCAATGAGGGGCCAACATCGCTGTCTAGCCTCGGTCGCTCATTGGGCAAGCTGAAGGAGTCCTGTGTGGTGAGCGACTGCGCGGCGGGACTCAGGTCCCCCCCTTCACTGGGTCGCACGGCCCATGGCGTGGGCGCAGATGATGATAGCCGAGTATCTGTAACAATATTTAATGCTTTTATAAGCGAATGGGGACAATTTAAATCTGTAAAACAAACGAGGAAACATGAGAAAGTACTTAGCTATAGAACATAGGCAAATTAGGTCTTGTGAACAAAACGTGGTAACTTTTTCTTCGTAATAACTTTCATACTTAACAAATAATACTTTTACCCTAGTAGGCGAAGTAATTATTGTGCAATTCTGTGTTGGTTATTTATGGACTTATTACAATGTGCTCTGAGATGATATCATAAATTATTCTCATGAACACTATTAAGTAATTAGTATGGCAACTGCATCGCATGTTGCCTTGTAACAATTTAGCACTGAATGCGTTAACATTTTTCTTTAGAGGATTTATTTGTTATCCTTCCTTTACCTACTGACGAAATCCCTGATCATAAATTACCTAATTGAAATAGAGAAACATTAATCATATTTTATACGCAAATATTGAGGTCATTAGTAAGTATAGTTAGGGATATGACGCTTATTTAATTACTATCTATTACAGCAAAGAACAGGAAAATAACAATAAAATGGTAAAACGTACTAGAGTTCGTATTGTTTGAATTCCTGGAAGGTACATCCACTGGGTCACTCGGGGCTGGCGTAGCTTGGGTGAATAAGCTCATTGCTGTTGGTCTGAAAAACAAATCATGTGATTGTTCAATCATTATTCACCACTATAATCGACGATGGCTTCATATTTTAAACAAATTATAGTACCAAATAATTTAAATACTTTTACATTAGGTTAACGCTTCTTAAGCATCTATACCTACAACCACAGCTTTGAACCAATTTTAGGTCATGTTCGTGACGTAAGTTTCATCACCGCGATCACGTTTAACATCTCCCCGATAACAAGAAAATGTATGACGCTATTCATACACTTAACAAGGATTGTTTGTTCACAATACAAACACTTATTTAATATGATTTGTTACGTTAAGTCATAAACTTGTCAGAATGCTAGTTTGCCTATTCATGAACCTGATTGAAATATCGTACATTGGTATAATTTATACGTACATGCATACGCCAATCCTAATAGTAACTTATTATCATCATACCTAATATCCATAAGACGGATGCCTAGAAATATTTCTTTACCTGGCTTCAGGTCGTTTCCCCATGCTGGTGATAGTCGCCTGCTCATCGACCTCTTCAATGATATCATTAGCTATCTTCATACTTCCCCCAGCGGCCGTGGCGGGTTTGTTCAATGTCGGATTGCTGGCAGATATCGTAAAGCGAGAACCTGTAACATTCATATGCATAATCACTTACTAATTACATACAGCGAATCATCTGATTAGCGTGTTAAACTGTTAATTTGCTTTAAACGAAGATGACGTAAGTATTAGAAGGATAAAGTTCTGTGTTAAACAATAGACTGGGCGGGAATGTAGGTATCAATACAGGGGTGTGGCAGGATAGATCTGTATCTAATCTGTGAGGGAATAGTTCAACGTCGTCGCGACGACGCCGGTGACGTTCATCCGAGACTCAAGTACTATCTAGATATCATCTATCTACTTTCTACGCCATAGGAGTCTATTGCTTTGCACAGTTATTAGTTTGTTTAAATGAAAATTATTTCTATTAGATCGGCTTTTAGATTGAAGTTAGTAGTAGCTAGCCTTTATTAGATAAAAGTTATAGCTGGTTAGTTTACTCTAGGTGCAATTACAGTGCCAAGGAATTCAACTAACTTAACTATGAGCATGTTATGTTAGTTTGAAATTGTGAAGTTACCATCGTGCTTCAACAGCCTTAACGTACCACCATCAGTCTGTGTTGCCGGCGCGCCTCTCTGGTCTTCCTTCGAGAACAGTCTCTTTAGCATAGACGTGACGGAGTTGGTTCGCGCCATGGGAGTCTGTTGTAACGACGCCATAGAGTTTGTGGATCCCATGGAGTTCCTATCGTCACGTTTCCCGCGCTTGCTTCCGCGGTTCACGATAAAATGAATGCCAGACACAGCGTCGTCGTTCATTTGTAGTTGCTGTTAACATAATAATAAACTTTAGTGATATTCAAAAATGGCAAACATTGTAGGTATTGAATAAATGCTGCTGCACATTTAGGTAGGCACATAACATGCTACGCTATTTCAGGAAGACAGATATGATCGATACGGAATAATATACTTAGAGATAAGATTGTAGCCGGATAGTAGAATCTTTTGTAAAACGATCACGATATGCTATATACAGCCACAAATACAATAGAATAAGAAAGTCAGAGCTTATAAGTAACACGTACACCTAGTTCAGTTCAACACAACGAACAAAAGATATCTCAACATTGATCGTCAAATACACAAATAGAAAAGTTTAGATAAGAGTAAATAGAAACGTTCTGGTAAAACGTTCACATTATTGATAACAAATACAGCCTTTTTGTGAATTTCCATCTGTGACGAACACGTGCCTTCAAGGCACTGTTACATAATATGCGTAGCCTGGCGAATTAATGCACGCATTTATTCATGCATTAAACAAAATACAAACATAATAATTTATTCGGTTTTCGATTTGCCTTTATCAGGTCTTGGTAATTAACATTGGATCAGATAAGCCATCTGCATAAAGTATTGTTAATAGAATATAGTAAACCTATTTGCTCAATACAGTTTTGTTAACACAATTTTAAATTTACCTACCTATAGGTTAGTTTTGTTAGTAATTTCATACAAGCTTTCTTAGTAATTGTTATCAAAAAATATTATTTATTAATAATGATGATTACTAATTATCTTCGCAGAATAGGAAAATGCTTTATAAGAAATTGTAAAACCCGTCATCTGGGATTATTAAACTGATAACTACTTGTTAATAACTCGACAAATATCCTCGAACCGTCCTTAATTAGGTACAGCCACTCTAATCAATGATAAAGATTGAAATGAATAAGGAAAAGTCCAAACCATTAACGTTAACACCGACACACTGCGAAGCTCCACTTAGTCCGGGCGTGCAGCATGCTAATAAAACGGGGGAATCTAACCTCTGGGGGGTCGAACTTGTAACTCACGGTGTTGGAAGGGTTCATCTCATCGATCTTGACTTGCGAGGGCGCGGACAGCACCATGCTGCGCTGCCGCACGGGCACGGCCACGCGCGCCGTCGACGGCTCGGGGTGCTCCTCGCGATTGTTCTCCGTCGCTATCGTGTACGGCAGCTCCGACGGGAACACCTCGTCCCAGTACTGATCCCTTATCAGTTCCGGGTGCTCATGGTGCATTTCATCCACGATCATGTACGAAACCTAATCACACAAGCGTGCACACTCTATCAGTTGCAATCAAAAGTTAATTGGCAAACATTATTAACGCTTATGTAAATACACCCCACCTGCAAATCTCTGTCTATCAGCCAATTAACTTCAAAGTCGTCATCATCCTCGCCAAAGGGATTAATTAGAGACTCGGCCACTTTCAGCCAGCCCATATAGAAGAAGAATTCTAGCGTAGTAAATATAGGAAAGTAAAGGTCGATATTACTAATGTTGGCGGAATCATTGCGTTGTAATTTATTGTCGACCCACTGACTGCCTAAGGCAGATGTTATAAAATATGAGTATACTGCTATGGTAACTACCTGAAAAGATAAACGATTTATAATTTTAGCAATCTGTTACACAACTGACAACTGCAGACAGTTAGAAAATAGGACAGTTACAAACCTGAGTATATACTAAAGGTACACTTATGGTATCGTAACTAAGGAGAAGTCCCGCTTGTCCTCTGAATTTATTTAATTCGTCTATAATTGTCTTTACAGCAAAATCATCTCTTATTCGACCCTCTTTACGGGCTCTCGTTACTATGCTAGTTGCCCAAACAATGGGTAACCTGAAATTATGAGAAATGTAATAATTTTATGATGATCATTACACGAATAAATTTAGGCATTAGTCATGTACTTGAAATGTTCCAAACCATCACCTTTTATAAACTCGTTTCCTGAACAATTTATCAGTAATTCTAAACATGAAAGATAACCTTATATGAGGCGAACAATCAAGAATGACTAATTTAATTGGCATTATATAATGAAATAGGCAGTGTACGTATACAGGATGTAGAAAGGGGCTTGCTGAAACTAACATACAATGCATGTAAACAAGACAATTGTAATAAAATACTTGTGCTAAAACGTGTTTTATGTATAAAACAGCTGTTATCGGCACTTTAGCGCAAAAAGTGACGTGCGAATTTTTATACACAGCCTGAATAAACGTTTATCTATATTTTTGATAGCCAACGTTGATTTACAACTTGGTTTAGTATTATTTGTATCTAAAGTACGTTTCTTTGGAAAAAAAAATCTATTGTAACGATGATGGATGAATAATTGGCGCAATGGTACGTAGGTACAGCGTCAGGGACGTTTTTGTGCCTAAAAGTTATAGAACATATTTTACGTGAAAAATCTTACCAATGCTTCGAAGGCTTCGGGAACTTGTCATTTAGATTATCGAGGATTGTCTTTTCATTTTCTAATAGTAGACCAGCATCTACGAAGTTGTTGAGTGTGGGGAACCGCTTCTTGACGCGGGGCGATATCATGGTGAGCACCATCGTCAGGCAGAGACACACGTATCGGACGATGGTCCGCCGCATCAGACGCCCGCGCTCATCCTGTCCTCAAATAGCATAATATTAACTAGATATGTCCCGTCTGTGAAGTCCATTGCAGTATTTTACACAATGCATACACATTCCTGCGTGTTAAACACGTAAAACCTAAAGAGAACATTATGATATCATTTCTTGAAAGATCAACATTGTGTATGTAGGATACTATAGTATCCTACACCTACTATACTACCTACTATAGTATCCTATACCACAGAAAGAACAATTTCATAAATTGTTATTGGTAATACCGTAATTAGTTGACCAGTTTTATGAACCTACATCCTTTCCGTGTCCTTTCCTCATTTGATTTATTTTACATATTATATTTAAATATTATTCGTGTAGGTAATTAATGCAATCCTATTTTCGTACAGCAAAACAAATTATTTATAGAAAGGTATTATTCATTTGTTGTGTCACCGTATCTGCGTTTTTTCGGAATCTAACTCACTACATACCTAGATCAATAGATGACGTCATCACGTTTTTGCCCTATTCTGTCCTGAGTACCCAGTGAGTGACTGAGCACACAACTTAATTTCAACCTCAAGGCTATTGCCACTTCTAATTGTGCGCACACTAATTTTCTGTGTTTGTTTGTAAGTTCTTAAACATTCGAATTTTGCTTTGTTTCTAATTAAACGAAACTATATCTGTCTGCATTAGTAAGCCAAACGTACAAGATGTTTCCACTTTTTTAGTGTAAATATAGCAATGCTGCTTATTTTCGCTTCGTCTGCGGCTACGGAGGTACCACGAGATCAGCTGTCTATTTTTATAACAACATACAAATTAGACTAAATTCTGTAAAAATTGATTATCGCTGAACGGAACCACCAAATTATGATAACCTTGGTGTTCGTTTTAAATTCATTTATCAGTGCGAATTTCAATGCCTGGTAGATTACGATGGACCGATAGTCAATAGCGATATAACATTTCCTAAAACTATTTTATCAGCTAAATTGTACTATGACTTAATTCTGATATTTCCGTCGTAGTATTTGTGCCACCAAAAGGTTTATTATCACATAATTCACTTTATTATACTTTACGTAATATATGAAGAGATAAGATTACGGCCTCAAGATTACCAGTTACAGTCTATCTACGTAAGTGTCGTCTTGTGTCATATGAATGGAAGAATAATGACTAGGAAATGAATGATAGGCAACATATGTACTTACTTATATGCAAATGTTTTCTTAGGTAACATTGTATAAATTAAAGGATATAGAGGCAATACCAGTGAAAAACAACCTACTGACAGTTATCTTAAAAAAGGGAACTTTAAAACATCAATAGATTGCCGACTAGGTAATTGCTACAACAACCATGCAGGACCAGTTAACTCACTACTAGATGCACCGATTAGTTAACTACTACACTAAACTTTGCTCGACTTGTTTACTGAAACATTGTAAAGGTCAAATAAGGGCAATTAATATGCGGGTCAAAGGTAAACGTCTAACGTACCTATAACGTGAATGAATTTTCCACAAAGCACAATCAAGGAGAAAACTCGCTTACTCTGGAAAGACAGTCCAAGCCAAGCTGATAATTGCCATATAAGGAATTATTTACATTCCTGCTAAAGCAAAAATGTATGTTGTACTGTGCTATGCCACGAATGAAGCCAAGTAGATAATAGGCAAGTTCTGTGTAATTAGTGAGAAAAAACCGTACAAATTGTTGTGCTAGCAATTTGTATCTATAGTTTTTTTATTTATCATTCAAAATATCGTCACAAAATAAAGGTAATTTGGGTTTCTCTATCGTTAAATGTATTTCTTCCACTTGAATTTTTCAAATGTAATGTCAACAGTGTAACTATTAACTACTTATTATTGTAACTTATGAATGAACATTCGTTTTCGTACATACCTGCCCATGTATAGTGGCTGAGACGAACACAGCAATAGAGTCGGGCCAAGGAATGGTTGTGTATTGACTCCACCATCGGTTCATTACCACAGTTACATAGAACCCTAGTACGAATGACAAAGGGATCACATTTCCATGAAAACTGCAGTAGTTTACAACGCCCTCGAATACCCTGCGAGGAAGAAATACAATTTTATAGATGTGTAGTTTGTTACATTTAAATTGAAAGTACATATTATTGAATGGCCATTTAACTTCATTGCACATTGTACCTCGTTCATACAAATGTGGGCACAAATTAATGGAAGAATTTAACAAATGGCGGCGTGCATATAGATCATTACGAACGTGAGTGGCCGTAACGTAAATTATACTTGATTCACAATAAAATATTTTAATGACCCTCTGACACGAAGTTTTCAGAGTATTTCAATGCTAAGTTTTGTATGAAACTTTCATGTACATGGTATAGAATAAATTAAAAACAGACTACCCACTTCAATGTCAGAATAAGTCTGCAAACGAGGCTAAATAATTCAGTAAAGGGACTTTTTACTGAAATCGGTTTTGAACATTCAGCTTCATAAAAAAACAATCGTACTTTTGTGGCTATTTCCAATTATCGAAATTAAAATTAAGGACGGTCTTACCTTTTAGAATTTTCATCTAGCAATAGCCGATATGTCAAATTGAGTACATAGTATAAAAGCAGGAACACTAGAAGGTCCAGCCAAACTAATTTGTATATACTTCCGCGCCATCTGAAAAAAAAACAAACATTTTAATTTGGGTAAAATAAAAATAAAACTGGAAGTGACATGAATCAGCTTTTCGGAATTTCGGATTGATTCAAATGCTGATTCAGACTAGTTTATAAGGTACTAATATAATAAAGAGAAAGATTTTTGTTGTTTGTTTATATCCTAAGGCCTCCGAAACTACTGAACTGATTTGAAAAATTCTTTCACTGTTGGAAAGGTACACAGGAGGCAGGTGAAGACGCAGGGAAACGGGCATTAGAGAAAATGACAAAGGCGTTTTCAGATCAACGGCGGATCCAGGGGGTAGGTCACAAGGTCATGACCCCCCCCTGGGCCAGGTTCAGGACCTAAGAGGACCAATAATTGAAATGGTTAAACACGATGTTTTATGTTTTTGTTATAAGTATAAGATAATTTTTATTCCGAGTGAATAGGTAGATACCTACATAGTTACAGGTAGAGTAGTTTTGCTGAAGAATTCGTGCTCGCAACGCTCGCTCTCTATTCTTTATTTACTCTATCCGTACCCAAAAGGAGGAAACGTGACCCTGTTACTAAGAATGCGCTGTCCGGGTTGTCTACATTACATGCTGTATCTCATGCAGGGCCGTCTTAACCTGTGGTGCAGGGTGTGCGAATAACCCGGGCGCCTCGATATCAGGGGCGCCGCGGAACGCCCTACCACCAGGAAATTTCAAAGAAATTACACCCGTTCGATAAGGAAGTTCCACATTGTATCATGATACTGACAAAAAAGTCGCCTTCGCTTTGTTGGATTGATCACTTTGATTATTTTTAACTTTTAACATCCTCCAACTAAGTGAAAAAATTCTAGCTCGCTACGCTCGCGAGTAAATGACGATGTCTGTACTGTATTTCTGATTGTTTATTATTTTTATATGCTCAAAAAATTTCGCGCTCGCTTCGCTCGCGCAATATTATATCGGTTGTGTCGTTCATAAACACATTAAATGACATGCTTTAATATACTGGTTAATTTATGTCGATTAACACAAAGATAAAAGAAAAATACGTAAAAATAAAAAACATATTTTTTCAAACAAAATAAATGGAATAAAAATGAGCAAAAATTAAAACACCATATAAAAGTCAGTCATTACAAACAACTGAAATTCTCCCTTGAAAACTGACAGCTGTCAACTGATCAAAACATACGATACTCCTAACTTTATCTCTGCTTTACACATGATGTTGTAAATTATAAAAACGAAAAATGACTCCTGTGGCTAAACCACTGAATGGATTAGGTTATTTTTTTACAATTCGCCATAGAATATCATAAAGTATATGCGATATGATTTAATGTGATTGCGAACGACACACCCGATATATAGGTACTTTGCCTCGATAACTTCATAAGTCAAATATTGCAAAAAAAAATATTAATGGAGTCCTCAAAAACAAAACAGTTTGCGCTTCCGACTGCTTGTTACTTTACAGCGCTTTTTAAAACTTATGAACTTTTTGTGTCCCAAAATTAAAAAATTTGCGCGCTCGCTTCGCTCGCGCAAATTTTTAGAATTACGTTGTCCTGTCTCGACTTTCATAACTTAAATCTGGCCAACAGTTTGAGCCTACAATGATTTGGAAACATTTTTTTAAGTCCTTTTCCTACCAAAAAAGTGACTTTCGTTCGAACGTTCTTATTTATATTCCTTGTAAAGTACTTCGATCAATATGTACTACTCAAAATCTTTCAACAGATACATAGGTGGCGCTTGGGTGATGATTGCACCCAGGCGCTACATGAGCTAGAGACGGCCCTGATCTCATGAACCCTTACCAATAGTAAGACAATTGATGTTTTCACAGAAAATGTTTTACTGTTGCTGCAATAAAAAACGTACACGGCCTTTTCTGCGTACACAATACTTTTCAAACGTTTAGTCTTCAACCTGAAAAAATTCTCGCGCTTGCTATGATCGCGCTTTCTTGTATTTGTGCTGTATATTTGTTATACAGCAAGAAAGCGTTTTCATCTACTTTTATATAGTTCTCGAACTGAAAAAAAATTTTCGCGCTCGCTTCGCTCGCGCTTTTTTCAATTTCACGTCTCTGGTTATGTCCAAGAAATCGCGTTCGCTCAGCTCGGACCATTTTCTACATAAAAACACTTTTTTAACCTAGTCCTCGACCTGAACAAAAATTTTCGCGCTCGCTTCGCTCGCGCTTTTTTGTTTGCCGCGTATATGTAATACATATACGAGAAATTGCGCTCACTCTGCTCGGGCCATTTTCTACATGAAAACACTTTTCTTAACATTCGTAAAAATTTCGAGCTCGCTACGATCGCGCTTATTGTAATAATACTACTATTTTTAATATTAAAAGAAGTATACGCTACAATATAATATTTTTTGTGACTTGACCACGACTGTGTGACCCCCCCCTGGCGCCGAAGCTGGATCCGCCCTTGTTTCAGATTTTACAACCACACCGACTGTATATCAGGAAATTAAATATTTTATTGTTATTTCGATCTACGACAAACAAGTAGATTTATGATTAGTTTATAACTACTGTAACTGTAATTTCGTCCACGCATGATGATTTTATGTCATTCGCAAGTTTATTATTATGCGTAGAGCTGTTTTATAGCCTCACATTCGAGTGTGGATTACGTCATCCTGATTGACGATCGACAAATAAGACGATGAAAATTATTTTAACTTCCTTATCGAGTAACCTCTTAATGGCGAATATTTTGTCTTGAATACAAATAAACTTTTCAGGAAAGAGTTTCCTCGGATACTTACATAAATTACCTACAACGTTGCATGATCTACTCTACCGGATTAAGTGCAAAATACATGCGAAATACCCATCTAGGTATATCAGTGGTTGCTGATTACACAAATCATTATTATTGATTGTCTGTTCACACTAAAGAAGTTCTAGGAAAAACCGCGAAATGAATAATGGTGCATTACTTTGGCAGCTGCTCCAAGTCAGAAATATTTTTGCTATAGAGTTTATTAATAAGGTACACATCTAGGAAGCATTCATTACTTTAGTCTTTCTATATTATACTGTCTGTGATGTCTCCAGCATTTGATCTCTCCAGCTCCAGCACTGCATGCGCTTCGTTGAATCTTTTTTTGGGTGTCTAGTCAGAGTCTGTAATACCTAATGCTGATGACAAATAGGTAAGCTAACGATCTTTTATCCACAATAGATCATCTGATGCATATTCTTATAAGTCAGAGTATAGTTGCAGTGCCACACAGATCTCCGCGATTCGTTAAGCTCTGCGGTACCGATTACCCACTTAGAAGACAATGGATTAATTTATCGCTCCGACTTAACAACAAGTTCCATTTGTATCGGTTTAATAATCGCGTTGGTGTTAAGTTTTAACCTTGAGTGTGAAGATACAGCATACAGCTGCTGTCGTGTTTGTGTTAGTCGTGCAGCACGCGATCACAACTAAACACGTCCGTATTATTATGATACAGTATGTCGCTGTGTATTGTTTGTGCCAAAATAATCACAACCGATCGCTTATCTGAGAAAGACACATGAGATAATACCCTTTGATTTGATAATAACTTTGACGAGATAAACATAAGTCTGTTGAGCTCACATAGCTTAATACACTTCAAAATAATCTGACACGACTTACGTAAATAATCAAAATTGTTCTTTACTTAAACCGAGCAATTAACTTAATTAATAGAACTAATTACTTATGAGCGCCCCGTGCTGTTGTAATTTTAGTTACACTTGGGATTTTCGCGAGTGATTGTTGGAATATTGCTAGATAGATTAAAATTGTATCACACCTTACTTTTTTACTTGCAGCGGGACATAGCTATTTAAAACATTACATAACTTATGTAAAGGACTAAGCTTCTAACGGTTTATATTGTACCTATTTGCTAATTAATCTCTATAAACATTTTAAACTCACACCAGGAAGAAAACTCGTTTGGAATATTTCACTTTATACGATAAAGCATCATAAAACGTCTCTTCGGTTTCGCGCCACGCCATTCCGCATTAGAACTGAGCATTAACTGACTCTCGACATGAATAAGGTCTACCACCCACTTCAATACTGTTCGCGTAAAAAAAGTCGCGCGAGAGCAACTCACCGTTTGGTTCACTCAGAGGCCAACCCAACTCACTACAAAACCGCTCTTTGGAAATGGTATACTTCACAAAACGGTCAAGCATGTAGGTGTTCTGTAGGCACTGAATCATTCATTTAAACTTTTATTAACATTCACACAGTGGCACATTGCATATAAGTGGTTCAATAAAAAAATCAATGCTTGTGTATGAATTGCAAGGAATCAGAGATGAATAGGTACCAATTTTTATTTAGTCTTATACCATTTTAACATCAGTCTTGGGCATCTAGACAGTTTAGTTAATCCAGTATTTTGCAAAGAATTTTAACTAATCTAAAGTACAAATGGCACTGATACGTCCTGAATTCATCTGCTACGAAAACATGCGTTGTGTTATCATGATGATACATTAACACATCGCGATCGGCATGCGTTAAATCCATCATTCTCAATTAATCTAGACCTATCTAATGTCTGTATTCCATATTATCTGTACATTTAACAAACATGAGGTCAACAAAGACACAGACAGCCAGGATATTACGTCATCCTGCGGCACGCTTAACGTTTGGTACCGCATTGTGGGTGGACCGGATTGAATACACCTATCTAGCGGCTACTTAAAATTTAAATTACGTTACATAATTAAAGCTGAAAAAAGGTCGAGATGGAAGATGGAAATTCCAAAATCGTAGTGTTAATTGACGAGTTTCCTTGACACATTGTTGTTGTCAAACGCGTTGTCGTTGTATCGCAACCACGTTCCACATTTGATTGGACCATCCGCGAATGACTCAAACCAAAATCAAGATTTTATTCACGTCAACAAGATCGATTTGAGTAATCTTTTGTAGCAAAATTAGAACCAGTTTTGTGTTTAAAAATGTCTATGAGAGATGAGACGGGGCGTGAAGTGTTTTTCTATCCGCACTCAACTGATTTAAAATGAATCAACGTACTCACGTAAAAAATCTTGAAATAATAAAATATGCATGGTTCTCCGTTAAGCATCCATGCATTACACTAACAGAAACAGTTTAAGCATTTTTGCCTCCTCGATCTGGCCATCCATATTCATAATCCAATACTCGCGTTACAATTACCTAAGCAAAGGCAACACCATACTTTTAGTAATCGTATTTTCTTAATAAAAGAGTTAACTACTTGTTGCTTATTAGAATAGTTAATGAAACGAAACACATGCCATTGTTTACATGTTTTATTTTTCACTTGCTGTTTCTCGTGGTTTGACTAGAGAAGAAACTTCGTCCCGTACTTAGATTAATATGGCCTATGTCACCAGGGGATCTTCACAATAGTAAAATAATTTCTAATCGGTTTAGTAGTTTCGGATCCTTTAGGATACATAGAAAAACGGATCTCTTTATAGTAGATTCCCACTTTAACTGGATGTAGTGTGTTTCTGTGGTGGCCTAAGCCTCCAAAGATTACGAGTGTGCGGGTTTGATTATATCTTGGACGCCAATGTCTGATAAAAATGGAATCCTGGATTCAAGCTTGGATTGGATATGTGAATGTGCCAAAATGAGCTGTATTGGAGAACAAAGCAATACAGGATAAAACTTTCGGAGACTGAAACATATCATTCTGCTGATTGAAATTGCCCTAATTTACTATAAGTATAAGTCGTCCGGTAGTCATGCATTAAAAAATATCGCAATAAGTGGCTTACTCATTTTCTCATATTGCAATGCAATCAACAACCTCTTGAACATCCTCAGTGATAATGACGATTGTGTAAGGTGTTTGTTTATCTACAATGTAACTCTCTAGGGCTGTGTCTGATAAGTATTCCTGCGTAACAAGTTCAGTGTTGATGCGGAATGCCGTTTGTATAGCAAAAACCTAACCACCATTTTTATTTTCAAAGTCAACATCGAATTAGTTTAGAGATTTTCATACCCTCAAAGGGATTTTTTTCGTGGAATCGAACCTTACAAAGCTAACGCGCGACTACTGACTCTGGAACAACATCTCAACTATATAGGTAGAGCATAAAGGATTTCTCAACACTAAACAAGGCATCCTTGCTCCAAAATGATCTTCTTGCTGTAAAAGCCTTGTGGCAATAACACGTCTTGAGGTCAGATGCGTTACATACAACCTACGCAAACACACTGCAATAGGCTAAGTAGACCCTGTTCTGAAACTCTATAATATCAACGAAATTTAATTTAAATTATACTTTATCTAATATTACGTACATCAAAAAAACATTTCCGACCTGATCTTTCTTAGCTGGATGATAAAGTACCCTAGCAGAATCACCACTTTCCTAGAACTCAAATTTTGGATTGGATGAAAGGAAAATGTAAGCCGGAAAAGTCCTCCTAACGTGGGTTATTCGTTATCCTTAAGAGTACCTTGGACAGTACAATTATTGTCCACCATAAACAAATAAGAGAACCCGTTAAGCTATGATTCAATGAAAATACAAAAATGTGGAGATGTGAAGCGGATTAATGTTAGCACGATTTTTCCAGAACAGAGTACCTACAAAAACTCTGTGCTGGAAAAAATGATGAACCTTCTAAATGTATTGAATATCATTTATAATTTAAATTCAAGTAAAATTGGCACATGAAAAATACACCGATTTGTCCTGCTTCTTATAACGAAGCTTGTCAAGATGCCAAGGAAAACTTTCAGACGAATTTCGCATTATAATTTCGATGTTTTGTGTCACTATTAATATTAAATGCAACATGTCAAAACGAAACACGTAAAGATTCAATGACAAAAGGATATGATGAGTGCCAAGCTTGTGCGGTTAAAGCATAAGGTGCAACGTACGTTACGAAAGTGGGGCTGGAAAGTGCAGTGGGGCTCACTGAATAATAAATGTCCCTTGCCTGGCAACCACGAAGTAAACCATTTCGTATGGCGATTGATTTCTTCGTATACGTCGGAAACGGTTGGGACTTCGATAGTTACTAGAATTTAATGCCACTTTCCCATGGCCCGATACGGGTCGTAGGCTTATTACTTATTAAGCACTGAAGTTTTTAGAATGGCAACTATCTTTATTTGTTCCTACATTGTTTCAGATATTCTTGAACACAATTTCAATACTATTTCCATGAATGGTGCATTGACCTAGTTACATATAAGCTTAATGGTTCCATGTCTTAAGCTTTTTCGCCTTTCAAGACAAAGGAATCAAAACGTCTAGAGTACTTATTTCCTATTAACCTAGAATCATATTTGGCCGGCAAATTGCACACAAAGAAATCTGAAACGTACATCTTTGTCTACATAATTTTATGTATATTATAGAACTTTGAAAAAGAGGTTTCAATTTGTTAATTAGGTAGGTATAATTATGAAATCTTTGGTTTCTTATCTTTTCTTAATTTTTGAAACTAAAAAATGTATTCTAGTGTAAGTGTAGGTTTCAGGATAATTTATTGCATTAAAATGCGTTTTTAGTGTAACCTGCCCATGTAATGACCAGAGAAAACATTACCATGCATCGAAGTTGTGAAAAAATCCACCATTTTCCTACCAAGTAAAAATAGATAGGAGTAGATAACTTGAAAACTGGCCAAGTGCGGGTGTTATTCGCGCATTAAAGGTTTGGTACCGTTAATAATATCGAGGAAAAGTCAAAAAAATATCACATGTATTGTATGGTATTCAACATTTATGTTTCTATTTTTAGGATTTGCTGTCATAGATAAAAAATTGAAACTGTTTAGCTAGATAGAAAGATACAGCTTGGTGACAGACGAAAGGACAGACTGCGGAGCAATAAATTGAAAGAAGAGATGAATCGACGATTGTCTTATTAAAAAATGTACTTACTTCCATGCAAGCTGAGATTGATCTCTCGACGTATCACATAATGTAAGTAAACACTATCACATATTATCTATTTTTATGTACCATAACTTATTACAAAATATGTTTTTCTTTCCGGTTCTACTGATACAATAACTAATTTTCAAATAAACTACTATCGGTAATAAACTAGATAAGTAAAAGCATGTTAGCAAGTTAATCTCTAGTGAATAATACTTCATACAATCAAGTTTTTATTGACTCTAATATTTTTAAAGGTAATAAGGCTTTAACATAAGCATTTGGCATGACACGTAGAGGTGCGTTGGGAAAACATGGGTAAATAATGGTAAAATTGCTGGCCGTATGACGGAACTGCCCCACCTGCTTGCATTGCTATATTTACCAGGCAAACACACGTCCTCGACAAGCCAGTCATGAAAATGCTCTTTTTTCGTGTGACACAAGACGAAGTTTATGAGACATAAGCAAACATTAGTCATTTTCAACGGAGCGGAACAGATGAACACTGAAACAATACAATGTTACGTTGTCGACGTTGAGGTTTTCTAGTGAGATCGTAATTGATAATCTAATTTTTACACTGGTTATGTGCGAGAGAATGAGACGTAGTCATATTATGCGTATTCTGAAGTCAGTAGCTGCGGCGACAATGTATCGATCCATAAGAGCGACGACCTTTGTGAAAACATTTTTTACTCTGCAATTTCAAACAATCCCTAACTGGCACTAGTCGGATAATATATTGCTGACCCCTATTTACTATAAATACTATCAATTCCAGATTCCAGTTATTCTCATGACTAACTAGGTTGGTTGAATGATTGCACTACTGTAAATGAGTCAGCCTTTAGATAACACATGGTTCTGAGTTCTGATGATACAACTGAGTGAATAAAATGTAGCTATGTAAGCTACAGTTTATTGTTTTCGTGGGATACGATTCTTCTGGCTATCAAATTAACCATGCCATTTCGTTTGTAGAATGGCTAAAAATTCACGATCAAAAAATTGTTTGCCTGTATGAGTAATTATTAGATAAAAATCGTATGTCACACAAGGTTGAAATAAGATCAGATGCAAACAGACCGTCAGAAACTCAGTAAGCAAACACCACGGCAGTTTCCATTGACGAAACAAACACGTGATCTTAGCAGGTAAATGACATTATGTTGTAGCTACCATGCCTTACTAACAAGTTGTGCACGCAGGCCCAGCATAGAATTAGAGCCTAATTTTATTGGAATAGTTCGTAGGTTCATCCTACGTCATCCTCGATCCTACTGAAACCTGTGATTTTCTTATGAAATGTCGCTGAAAATAATACCATATTATTTCACCAGTTTCCTGTTTTATGAACACAATGATTGATGTTTTTCTAAATAAAACAAGATATTTATGTACTTGAACATACATAAATATTGTTTATTTTGATATATGGTTCTATTTATGAAGCAACACTTGATAGATGACTATATTACAGGTTTCCAACCAATTCTTTGTGTTGCTTGGGCTTTGTAAGGCACTAACATTGTAGCTTCTAGGTACGTTAGTGATTGAAGACCCTTCTGTCATTAGATTGTTCTTCTGAAAGAGTTTCTTTAAATTGTATGTGCCAATGTTGAGTGTAGTCTTGATCGAAGGTACCAAGTTATCTCTATAATTATTAGCATAGTTAGTATATTGTTGGCACAAAAAACGAGTTCATGTGAAACTAAAATCCCATGTCTTGTTCATGAACAACAAGAGCAAGAATTTTTTTCCATGAGCAATACGTACAAGACATCGGTCGAAAAATCGGTGGCAACCATTTAAAATTTAAAAGACAGGTTCCTTGCGCCTTCACAAGGGTTTTATTTTTCCCTGTTTCGGAATTTTTCGAAGTCGATTTTCTATTTGTTAATGTATGTTTTATTACGGGCTACTCTTTTACTCTTTTGAAGTAACAGGACTGAAAGTAATTTTTGCGTACGGCTGAAGCAGTTTGCTAACCGCTACTATTACTATATCAAGTAATATCAACATTTTAAATAGGTAAGTATGGTGTTGAAGTGGTAGAACCGTTAGAATCTATAAAATTTACTGAATAGCATCTTAAAGATATAGGTAATTTCAAGTAGCATTTTCGCTGACTTAAAATTGCAATTTTTAGTTTCGCTGTTTTGCCTGTATACTCGTAATACTACGGAAATATTTATTACTATTTAATTTCTACTGACTGTACTCTACCCAACCCAACACCTACTTTAGATACATTTACATAGTAAATTGTAATAATATCCTTGTAATCTACATCTAGGACTACAGTATAACGAAGGGATGTACCTAAGTTAGTATGAATTTTAACTTTAATCTGTAGTTTTTCTTTTCATCCTGTCCCTCAAGGAAGTGGTTGTTGATTTACTTGCTTTTCCTTCATAACAGAACCTCGGAGCTTTGTTATAAAACATCACCTGGTAATAAATATATCTGTTTTCGTAAGGCACAAATTAATTCTGAATGTGAATGCGAGTCGTATGCGCGCGCGCACAAGCGACCAAAAAAAACACGTTTGTTGTATGGAGCCCCCTGAAATATTTATTTTATCCTAGTTTTCAGTATTTATTGTTATGGCGGCAACCTACATCTAGGTACTGTGACAACTGTCTAAGTATCACGGTTCATCAGATATAACCAGGTGACTGATGACTGACGACGGAAGGACAGACGGACAGCGAAGTATTAGTAATAGGTACCATTTTACCCTTTGGATACGGAATTCCTCAAAAAGGTACTTTTCCTACAGTAGGTAGGTACATTTCTCCTACAGTAGCTTGCTCGTCCGAATTTGGCTAATAGCTTTCTCAAGCTAAACAAATTATCTAAATGAACTAGGTACAACATGTATGTTATAAGTACGGCGGTACTGCTAAATCACCTTTTTTGAAGTTGGTACAAAATACTATGGCGCATCTGCGAGCGAGGCCAATCCGCCTTGGGTACCTACTTAGTAGTAGAAGAAGAGGCCTGTGCCCTGCAGCGGGAAAATAAAAAGGTTGATGATGATGCGCTTGCTTGGCGTGAAATGGCTTCGAAACTACGGAGCAGCAGAGCTATTTTTGGTAAGTGTGACAGAACTGAATTGGAAAAAAACAACTTGTGAGAATTTTCATTTTTAGGGTTCCGTACCCAAAGGGTAAAACGGGACCCTATTGTTTTCGCTCCTCCGTCCATCCGTCCGTCCGTCTGTCACCAGGCTGTATCTCATGAATAGTTAGAGAGCTGAAATTTTCACAGATGATGCATTATTGTTGCCGCTATAACAACATATACTAAAAACTAGAATTAAATAAATAATTTGGGGGGCTCCCATACAACAAACGTGATTTTTTTGTCCGTTTTATAAATCGACACGAAACCCTTCGTGCGCGAGTCTGACTCGCACTTGGCCGATTTTTATTGTTGATCATTTGACGAAACTTATTGAAAACACTTTATTGAACTGTACATCCAATTTAGAACAACTAAAGTAAACAATAAATTTTATAAACAAAGACAAGTATTCTTTTGTGCATTGTTGACAAAATGAATTAGGTAACTGAATGGGTAGTTTCATTTTAATAATTATTCTATAGGGTTTTTTAATAACCAATAAGATTGCACTTACTTGTATAAAACTTTAAGGAAAGTACCGAATCCACGGCATGTTGCTACTTCACCGGTGTACGTTACAGTCATTGTTGTTTTTTTTTTATATATAATGTAAGTGTTTTTGCTTTGCTATGTTATCACAGAAATATATTAAAAGTTCAATCAGCACAGCCTAAATCTTTTTTTAAACTTCTTGAATTCACAAATCATAGTTCGACTTTCACTTAACACTATAAAAAATAATGAATAAATAAATTGTTTAAAGATGCAAAGTTATCAGAAAATATATTTATGATCTGAAATACTATTCGGTATAAGATTTTAAATAAGAATGAAAATAAGAGATAAATTACATTAATATTAAACAACACGCATCTAGTATTAGTTACACATATCCATACAATTCACACCTCACACACTCAACGAACTACGAAAACAATGAATGAATATGAATGAACTTCCTTCACTAACTTCAGACAACTTCACTTTGGTTCACTTCACAACATATAGCACAGACAATGTACATTTATGTTGTCGATGGTCACTTTTACGAGGATTGCATCCTTCAAAAATTACCCTACTTATAAAAAATAATGTACATAAACGGCGGTGGATTGCATTATGGATGGCGGCGGATGAGACCCGTTTCAAGTTTTCAACATGCGTTTGTTTCTAACCGGGCGGGGGCTTGTTAGAAGTCATATTTTGTAATAAATATCCATCTGGATGTTTTCCAGGTTTCAATGGGTGAAAGACTGATGATAAGATATCACAATAAGTCACGTTTAGCCCACATTTACTTGATCTCTGCATTTTTCCTGTTAGCTTGTCGGGCCCGACTAGGGTCAGTAATGTATAATGCCCAACACTATGTAAAAAAAACAACACAGAGAAAAAAGCAAGATGGCGGACTTCAGCTTCGATTCTTTATAAAATTCTGTAAAGTGCTCGTTTGCATGTTATTATATTCAATTCCTAGGTACTAAGTCATCAAACAAGAACGAATTTCTGGTGAATTGTTCTTTGTTCAGTGTAAAGCATTATTTATGTGTACGACAAGTAACTTTCACTATGAGTGAAACTGCCAACAGTGAAGGTGCTTTAGAATCGGAGAAGCCGGTTCAGAATGATGATGTACAATTCCCGCCCTTCCCTGGTATATTGATAAACTTTGATACATGATAAGTATAATATATATTTATCTGAAATGTACGTTCATAATCCCTTACTGTCTTTTAGATCCTAAAGATGATGATTTCGATGATGATATTGCTGAAGATGAAAGAAATTACTATAGAACAATCTTTAAAGGTAAAAAACCGTATCTTTATCGTTGCAAGTTGAAACAAACATTATTATATATGTTAAAAGTGTTTGTAAACAAACTACTTAATACTTTGATGTTTCAGACATTAACCAAATAAAAGGTATGAGATTACATTGTACGGCTTGTGACCGTCACCTGGGGTGTGCACCACGGAACGAAGTGCGTATGCGAGCTCATCCGATGTTACGCACTTTAGTTTGTCACAACTGTCACGTTTTTTATAATAGTGGGGAATTTGAAAAGGGAGATGATGGATCAGAACTCTACTGTAGATGGTGCGGCCAAGGTGGTCAAGTATATTGTTGCTCTGACTGCCCTCATGTATTTTGTGCGGTAAACAGTTTTTCCATTGTTTAAAAATTACTAACTTATTCAAACCACTTAACTACAACTTATATTTTTTTTTTCAGAAATGCATCAGACGTAATTTGGGAACACCCAAAATAAAAGAAATTGAAAATACGGATGATTGGAAATGTTTTAAATGCAATAACAATTGTTTGTGGGATCTACGTGCATTATGTTGGGCTGTCTTGCGCTTCTGTGATCTTAAAAATAAGTAATACTAGCTTTTTGATCCATTTTACTTGAAGAACCAATTCTTGATGATCATTTATTAATAATATATAACATTATTTATGCCTTTTTAGGATAGTACACCAAACACAAGATACCCAACTGAAAGAAGCATATAAAAAGGACTGTGCTATTGACTATTCTGAATGTTGTAAAGCAAAAAGTAATAAAAGAGTACAAAAGATAGAGTCCATAAAGAAGAAGGAAATTAAAAAAGAAATAAAGAAGGAAGTAGAGCCTAAACCTCCTCTTAATATTATTTCTAAAATTCCATCTACAATACAGGTATATATATATGGAAAAGTTCTTTATCCCATAATTAAACAAAACCAGGCCTAGCCTGGCATCTGTTACCACCTCATCTGAAAATATCTAGTAATTTTGCTATTGGATTATAATCTAAGAGAATAATGTTCATGGCTGATCAACTTAAGTCTCCTCAAGTTTTAAAAAGATTCTTAGATATACAAATTTAATTTGTTCTAGGTGAAAAAGTTTGCCGCTGTAAATATAGAAGAATCGAAATCGGAGAAAAAAACTCAAAAACGATCAATGAGTCCAAAAATCAAACCAGTTACAGCAAAGACCTCAATCAATACTGCACAAACTACAAGACTGTTGAACCCTCTTACAGTTCCACCACTAGCAAAAAAGATGAGGGTATGCTGATTTTGATTCATTTTGTTGCTATGGTAATGTAATATAGTACACATAAGGCAAATTAATGCCCAGTTCCTATAAAAGAGAAACAATTTGTTCCCACTATTTCTACTGCTTAGTTCTACCGTAGAACTAATGGGAACCTTTTTTCCCACTAGTTCTACTTTATGAGATGTAACAAAATAGTAGAATTTGGAAATTATGATTTTCTGAATCTGAATAGAAGCTGTCAAATAATAACCATGTAAACATTATAATTTTCATTGCAAATATAAATAAAACCAAAGATTAAAATAGTAATATTGACATTATTTGAGTGCAATTTATTCAATAGTTTTACTATGAAATGAATATAATAATATAAACCGGGTTTGAAACATCCGCATTTGTTTCCAATTTCTGCCGTGTTGTGCGCTGCGGTCGTTATGTGTCCGCCACACTCGCTTTGCACATAGCCAATAAGCCCCTTGTGATACAATATTGCTGTCCATAAGAAAAACATATGTTTTTGTAAAGAAGCCATTGCTGCCCAATTTTTTTTATATGTATAGAAATATTTGCAGAATGAAAATGGGATTTTTGTTTTAGCTACCAAATTCACCCATGATGAGTACTCCAGTTCGAGTAACTGACCGCAACAATATAACTACATACAGTCGCATCAGGCCTAAGCCACCTCATCCTATTGCCATTGCTAATTGTAGTTTCAATGGCTTTGGTGCGAGTTTATTTAGTACTGACAATATAAATTTATCTATAGAAAGTTTAACACAGGTAACTAATATTTTATTTTGGGACTGCAAAAGTACCGAAACATAACCTTTTACAAAAGCGTAATGGTGTATATTTTTTTATATATTTGTTCTTTGTTTCAAGGGTTTAGACATGTCAGCTGTAGCTGCTTTAACTCAAAATTCTCAGGATGATGATGTTGTATGCACTCCTGATTTTCCCCTGGAACCTTTGTGTGAGGTAAATATAATCCTTTCTATATATACTATATCGGGTGTGTCGTTCACAATCACATTAAATCATATCGCATATACTTTATGATATTCTATGGCGAATTGTAAAAAAAATAACCTAATCCATTCAGTGGTCTAACCACAAGAGTCATTTTTCGATTTTATAATTTACAACATCATGTGTAAAGCAGAGATAAAGTTAGGAGTATCGTATGTTTTGATCAGTTGACAGCTGTCAGTTTTCAAGTGAGAATTTCAGTTGTTTGTAATGACTGACTTTTATATGGTGTTCTAATTTTTGCACATTTTTATTCCATTTACTTTGTTTGAAAAAATCATTTTTTTATTTTTACGTATTTTTCTTTTATCTTTGTGTTAATCGACATATATTAACCAGTATATTAACGTATTTCATTTAATGTGATTATGAACGACACACCCGATATATGCCAAAACTGCTGAATGGCTTAAATTAGGCTGACTTTTCTTCAGATATGGGAAGTGATATAGAACATGTGTGGGACATCAGGGAACAGCCAGTATTCTACATATTGTATATAGCTTATTCATTTACTTAATACAAATGTTTCATACTATTAAAAACCATTTCAGGTTACAGAAGACAACGATGATGATGTCCAGTGCATAACTCCTGGTCCAGTTGTACCTCCAAAATTTGTTAATCCTCCTCCATTAGTACCCCGAAGTTTAAATAATTTATCAACAGAAATAACAGCAGACAATATCATTCAAATGACAGATAATGATGTTACCGTTAATGCAGCTACTGGAGGACTGAAATTTCGTGTGGATCCACAAACTTTGTCATCTAACAAAATGTATCGGCTGCCTGATGGACGTATTTTTGCAATTAACGCCAATCCATCAATGCCTGGAGGTTATTCTGCTACTATAGTAGCGGTTACTGAGCCCACTACTGGTAAGGCAGTGCCTAAGGGTGCAACATTTGCAGCAAAACTTAGTAGTGTAAGTACGTCAACTCCTACACCTACTCCTAAACCAACTCGGAATATTCCTCGCATTTTGAAACGAAGTACGCCAAAGTCTGCGACTGCAAGAAAATCGTCAGAATCTTCATCTAGAGAATGTGATTTGAACGTGCCTGTTGAGTGGTATAGATACAATTTAATAGATGCGGTTGACGCTTTGGAATATGCACTGTCAAGGCTTCACAAACTGAAGAAAGAAACTACTACCGTCTACTTGCGGACACGCTCTGTTAATGAAATGCGTAATCTCCATCGGACATTAGACCGATTATTGGGTACGTCATCCAGCAGATTTGGTGAAATACGTGAAAATCTCAATAAAGGATTAAAGCAGTATGTTCTCCGTAAGTCTGGCAGTAATGCTAACAATAGTGAAGACGACGATGACGTTGAAATATTGCCGGATTTGGATAACGATGACCCAATATTTATAGACGAAAACTCAGTAGAATCTGCTATGAACGGTAGTGAAAACCAAGAGGTGGATTTGACAGGTGCTGGTAGCAGTGAGTACAATGATAGTGGGGAAAATAGTAAAGTTAACAACTTTTCCAATATTGTAATTGATTCCTCTGAAATTGACAATGAGAACAGAGAACACGGTGATGTACTAGCAGTCTTAAGTCACAATGTGCATGCCACAGAAAACGTATTAACAAGGCAAGACTGTGATAATGTAAAGGACAGTGATTTAGAGAAAGTAAAAGAATTAAAATCTGAGGGAAAAGTAAACGAAAACAAAGATACTGATTTAATTAATAGTGAGAACCATGATAGTGAAAATGAGTCTGAAACTAATGCTCGGGAAAGTAAATTGGATAACAATATAAAAATACATAGAGCTGACAAAGTAAGCCATGAAGAATCTAATGAAATAAAAGGAAAGGAAAACACTGACATAAATATTGGAACTGAAACTGTGAGCAAAGAAAGCATCATTGCTAATAATGGCATGGATGATGGTGCCATAACACTGACATGCAACGAAGTAGCTATTGAAGATGATAAAGAAGGAAATGGTGATAATGATAAGGAAGCTTTACTCAAAGAAGATGAGAAGGTTGAAAGTGAAAATATAGAAGATGGTATGAATCATAAAGATTTAAATGAAAAGGCTGATAGTCAAGATAGTAACGATAAAGTCCAAGATATTGAAATGAGTGAAGAGATGATTGAAACATTACTGAAAGACGATAATTTAGTTGATGAAACAACATCTAATTTAAAAAGTAAAGATGTTGCAGAAGTACTGAAAGAAACCTAAATAGTGTACATTTTATATTATCTTGTATTGGATAAGTAAAATAATATACCTACTAATTAAACATAAGATAGGTAAAATACAATAGGTTAACTGTGTTAATAACATAGTGGTCAAGATTTTACTGTTATACTTACTCCTCCATATTAACAGGGCGGGACTTCATAATGTCACCGTTATAATCAAAGTGGAATAAATAAAAACATTGAACAATAACAAATATAGCATCGTATACTGTGTAGAGTTTAAACAATATGTTACATGTTATGTAGTTTTTTGTGATCCTTTATGTCATCGTCACAGGAGAAAGAGGTGTATGTACACAATATTCCCCTCAAATAACTTAGCTAAGCTGTAGTTGGTCATTTGACACTTCGCGAATCGTCAAATAGGTTGATGTTTCACAGCGTCAGCTAGGCGTAGCCAAAGTGCTGAGGGCGACTGCACGTACCTACTCACGCACATACATACAAACAAGTAGTATAGCTGCGACACGTATGGTTGACAGCAGCTGGCTTTCAAATCTCATAGTGTTAAAAAGCATTTACAGTTCATTCTAAACGTAAAGAAAGCCCGCAGTTATTTGTAAGTTTTTTACTTTGCAATGAAAACAATAGTTATAATTGAAAAGGTACAAAGTACATACTAAATTTTGGTTTCAATTTATATTTTGTAGTGACATACAAAGAGTTGAAAGAGTAATCAATAAAACCATGACTACTACCGTCGGGTACACAGTAGCCTTATTAAGCTTATTATGCATTTTATTTAATAACCATTTCTTTCATTATGATTGTGATAAAGTACAGTTTAAAATTAGCAGAGCTTTTGTTTAATATGGTGTCTTTATTTATAGACCTTAATGTAGTAAGTAAACGTATATTTGTCTTTATTATGTTTTCATAACAAAACTAAAGAATTTCGATTTTGTATGTACGAAATGGATGAGGTATTTATGACACTATATTTTGTATTCTCAAAGCATATTTCATTTTCATTGAATAAAATTATAGAAATTATCCACGTGGCTACATTAATATATGAATTTTCGTTAACAATGTCTCTTCCCCCCTTGAGGATTTCTTTAAGGTACATTTTGAAAGCTAGCTGCTGACTGCAACTGTCAATCGCACGTGCCGCGACTGTACGAAATCGGCCGTAGCTGCACTGGTTTATGTACATGAAACCGTTCTGGATCGAAGCGGCAGCAGCACGTGCAGTCGCTCTCAGATAGCGACCGAGTGTCTGCAGTCGAAGCAAATGCGGTCGGCAGCTAGCATTCTAAACTCACCTTTAGTAGAAATGATTTAGCAAAATTTTTAACAAAATCTTAGAATTAAAGGTAGCATATAATATATAATTAAAGACAAATGCAAATATTTAAAGCGTGATATGTATTTAATTTATGATTGACTAGCTAGACATTATTATGTGACCTAAAACTTTGTATATTTCATGTTGCACATATACATATTTATAGACTTGGGGGATCGTAATGAGGAAAACTAAAATAATATCTGACTTTATTTACCTATAATTCTGAGATTATGTACCTAATTGATTGAGATATATTCAAAACAAAAATACTGGCACTTATCAATTTATTATCTTGTTCTGCTTTCCAATCGAAATACATATGTTAGAACTACTAAGTTTTGGTTCGGGGCTTAGAGTTTTAAAACAGAAGCAAAGTTGTGACAGTTGCTGCAGGCACGCTTATAAACACCTTTGTCGGTGGCTTAATTTTTTGTTAAAAATATAACACAAAGGTGCTCTGAAATTGGTCATTAGAATCGGATCCAATCATGCTTCTAGCTATTTGGACAGGTATTCATGACGACCATAACAGCCAATTGTTATCTTAAGAAGGTCGGGGGGGTAGTATTGCTCAACCTCTTTGTGTAAATACTTCATTGATTTATTATACTTGCAGGATCTGTTACATAACAAGGCAGATCATCCCTACTGTGACGTGGTTTTTTTTCCTTGATCAAGATAATGATTTTTCTTTTTTTCCATAGAGCTTACATAATGAAAAATGTTTTGAGTATAATTTTAAAACAGTATTCTAAACAAGATTCAACTTTCTTTAGAGAGCTTTTTATTTATTCCGTATTGTAGAACCAGTATTACCACACGGCTTGTTGTAATACTTAGTTGGCCTCCCGCTCATATTATTCCTGAGCTTATGTTATTCCCGAGTCTAAAACTAAAATCAAGGGCAGGACACATCTTGACAAGACAATATTTTTTTACGCTGTGAGGAACGTTGAATCTCGCTCTTTCATAGCTACTTCGAAAAATTACCATTAACGTGCGCTCATTATTTAATTTGTTAATTATGTTTGTGATATCTGACAAAGTGACTCTTGTAGATTTATTGAATTGGTAATTTAAAAAAAATAGACCACTATGTGTAAAGTACATTAATTGGTATATAAAATATAGGTAGTTTCTACGTTCTTCGCTAATATTTGTACTTTTTCTTGAAGAAAACGAAAATGTAAATATTTATATTATTCGTGGCTAAAGCTCAACTCACACCGGCGCTGTGTTGAAGTGAATCTAAGAGTCAATCTGACAGAAGTAAAGCACATGCTCATAAAATTTAAGATTCGTATATTTCAGAAAGAATGAAAATTATGTGCAATACATTATGCAGCCAAGTGCGAATTGATGAAGTTTCAGACTAACGTTTGGATTCGCTTTAACTCTCAAGGGTTCGTTGACGAATGTAGGTAAGCCAGTAGAATAGATCTTTGTGTTTGTTTTATTTGCTTGATGTAAAGTTAATCGGATGGTCGGCAGGCAGGCCCTCCGATCTGACCAGCTACTGCAGCTAAACTGTTAGAAGTAAGAATTATAAAACTATCATTTTAGTATTTGTATTTTTAATTTCACCTATATCTTCAGTTTAGTAAACAGCTGAAGCTGGAAAATCGCTCACCATTCTTTCCACTTATACATATCCTGTCTTATACCCATTTATCGAGGAAGGTTATACTTTTCGAATTCGTTCTCGCGGGTCATGAGGCAAATATGAAAAGGGTAGGTATTGTCATGCACAGGATATGAAATAAAAATATTATTTGGGCAGTGACTCATTTTATTAATTAAAAAAAACATTTATTTTTTATATTCACAAAAATACAAATGCAAAAGGTTGTAATATTTTTATAAATAAATTAGATAATTAAAAATGGAATTTGATGGAAGCATTTGGTATATAAAGGCCTCGCAGCAAAAGCGCATTGCTAGTCTAATTGTGTTTTCAAACCATCCAGGAACCCATTGAAAATACAAAGCTTTTTTGTAATGTAATAGCACTTTTTCTAAACTACTGGACCGTTTTTAAATAAAATTTTAACAGCTAAGTATGTATAATGTTTTGAAACTTGGCTCTCCATCTCTTTTGCTGCAAGGTCTTCAATTCTGCTTAACCTTTTTATAATAGACACGATCTTATCCGTTGCTGCCTACTAGCTAGATACGCATTTATAATAGCTAGTCATGTGTCGTTCTCTATTTCGATAGTCTTTCAATATAAGCAAACTTGTAAAACAAGCTTATGTCAGGTAGATATAATCTTTGATGCATTTGTAAGATTATAAGTAATAACATAAAAATCCTAATCGAAACTACCATTCATTCTACACGTCAGCTTTTTAAGCATATCTTATACTTATATGTAGTGTCACACTAAAGTTTCATACAATAAAACTTTCATGTCATGGAGCATTGGGAACTTTCGATTCGTCAAGCACCGTACAATGTTTCTTTCCAAAAATGCTTTAAAAGCATGTGGAACCATTCGAGCTAATAATAGTAACAACATAAATAAAGTTACATTAATAAAGACTGAAATAAAAATAAAATTGCATTTGAGACATTGTTGCAAAAGATTCAAAAAATCAATTATTTATTTGAAAGGCTTTCACTCTAAAACTGCTGAAACTTATTTGATGAAATTTGGCACGATGGCAAATGGTAGGTACCCAGGAAACGGTTATAAGAATTATTATAAAGTTGGGAAGGTAGATCTCCTGAAAAACGGGCACAGTTTACTAAATACATGTTACTAAGTAACACGTATGGAACTGCTGTCGTATAATCCTGGAATACCTATATAGTGACTATTCCACTATGGGACAAAGTCGGGGGCAAAGCTTGCTAATGATATTTACTATGACAAGCATTTAAGAATTTTTTGAAGTTTTGTTTTTTTCTACTTTTGTCTCGGTTAATTTCGCTTACTCACAGTATCCATACACACCACATATAAACAGCTAGCTAATTATTATGAAAGACACATTTACGTTATTTATGAAATATTATGCTAGACACAGACAATGTTTAGAAAACACTTATTTAAAAACAATTTGCATTGATAGAGATATTGGTACCTACATTAATTCTTTAAAAGTGTTATCTGCAATTAAAGGCACATCGCTTACTTGTGACTTGGAAGGTTTAAAGTGTATAATACATCCATGGAAAACAGGTACCGCCTAGGTACAACATATGGTACCTACTTAGATAAATACATTTACTCAGTAACGGAAATGGCCTTTTCTGGAACGTTCCTCGTGGTAAACTCGCATTGGTGAGTATGTGCCGTTCGACGCTCCGTTCGCATTTAAACCTGAAAGACATCAGAATTTTATATTTTACAATTTAAAAAGTGTCAGCAGGTACCTAAGCACCTACCTGTGGCTACTCTATTCACTATGTCGTAGTGCTTTAATAATAGTTTAGTCAGAAATATGGGAGCTATTCCTGTTTTTTGTGCAGATTGTAAAGTGTACATCATACCTTTAGCGTTAAGCTGTCCATCAATAGAGCAAGCTTTTAGAAATAAATAAAATAAATTAGCACACCAACTACAAGTATTTATATCATAGGTAGAACATAAGTGAGCATCAACATGTTTCGTGATATAAATTATTGGGTGATAAATATCTACAGATGGTTTACCCTCACAGTAATGATGATTAACATTATGAGAGACTATCTTTAACCGATGAAACTAGTCAGTAGGTAAGTTATGTGGCAGCAACTAACGAAGTCTCTATCGCGGGGTAGGTCACACTGACAATAGACAAAATAGGGATGATGTAATCAAAGAAATGATGGATAGATGTGTGAAAGTCGATATGGTTGGAAAGAATGCTACTTGCTAGATGACGGGAGATGAGAGTATGGAATGAGAAAACATGTTGCCCCGACACCAAATAAAATAGGCATGAAGACAGGGTTGAAAAATAGGGATTCTCATTAGTCCGCATTTTAGTTCGAACAAAAGTATTAGACACGTATTTTTATTTTAACAAAACATTAAATAAGATATAACGCAACAAAGATTGAGAGTGTCCATTGTTTTAAGGTAATCTAAAAGACGGACTAATTTTTTTTCAGTCATCATGCCTATTGGGTATCCTTCTCCTTGTGAGAGGCCTGTGCCCAACAGTGGGACGATAAAAAGGCTGTAACAGTAACATGCCTAGGGCAGGAGGATGATGAGTAGTGACGTAGGTTACCTTGTAGTAGGTGATGCGGCGGCGCGACGGGCGCGGCCCCGCAGCGCGGCGCCAGCAGCAGGTGGTACAGCGCCAGGTACACCGCGGCCACCAGCAGTGCCGCCACGCCCAGGGCTCGGTACACAGTCCGTGCTGACTCCAGCGGCTGCTGCAGCGATACCATGCCGCCTATGATGGCGCCAAGACAACGACCTAAGTGCAGAGGAGTAGTGTTTAAAATTTTATGGTGGCAGCCCATTTCAATATAGGTTCGTATGCTTCGTCTATCCGCAGTTTTTCAGTTTGCTTTAAAGCTACCGACTAAGGTACTATTAAACAATACTTACATCGGTATTTACGATATAGTTTGAAAGACATGTTACCTATGTTCAGATGGGAAGTCATCAAATGAATCCTCCCGCTGTGGATTAGCAGCACTGAGGGAGTGTCAGACTCTTACCACCTTATTATAAAACGTGGTTTTAAGAAGTAGGTTTAGTAATAGCTTTAGTCCACTGATTTTGTTCGGGACGGAGTACTTTTTTAAAACCACGTTTAATAATAAGGTGATTACTAACTAAAACCCATCATGTTCCTTGGTAGGCCTTTTATGAAGCAGGGCCGCGGTAACTCTTTCGAACAACCCCGTAGCCCCGGCAGACAGACAGTACTGCCTTACGTCTCCAATTTTAATAAGTAAATAAGTCAACGAATACGCAGGCAGATATATAGGTAAAAAAAATAATTAAGGTAGAAATATCCTAAAAGCTTTTACATATACTTACCGATACAGAAGTGCGCAATGACTGGCAGAGCCTGGCCTGTGGCGGTATACTTTCTGGGCACCAAGTGACGGAAGTATAGGACTGCTGTCACCCACACCAAGCTCAGCGTGAACACTTCCAATATCTCGCACACTGCTACCCATGTGTAGTCAGTGCTGTACGCCAAACCTGAAATTTTAAAGGGAGTAGTTCCAATAAGTTCCAAATGACTTTAGAACAGGACAGAAAGATGATGATGTTCCAATAAGTTCTTAAACTGATTAATTAAATAATTCCGCAATAGGCGTGACGAAAGGGTTAAAAAATTGGGATTCTAATTATGTACATTAAAATTAAGTATTCACTAAGATATAACGCAACAAAGATTAAGAGAAGGGGCTAGTGACGTCACGTCTTTGTAAAATTTGTACCTAAGAGTGACGTAACACAAAATTCAAACATGTTGATCTTCGTTGTTATTTGTTTGTAAGAGAAACGAAAAAATACGTGTCCATTTATTTTAGGGCTATTTAAAAGACGTACTATGTAATTATGTACTTTAATTTAAAAATAAAACCTACCAGTATATCGCACTCCGTAGAACGTGAAGGCCATGATGAAGATGTTGGAATGTCCGATGTAGTCCACGAGTGCCTCAGCCCACCACAGCGCGGGCACGGCCGGCAGGGCGCCTACTGTTAGCGTCAGGCCCATCTCTGTCACCGTACCGTTTAGTTCTTGTACCGTCCTGCAATGGGGATATAAAGTAAACCTAGAATTCAAACTCAAAAGATACGTTCTACCGTCCTGCAATGGGGATATAAAGTAAACAGAATTCCAACTCAAAAGGGAGGGAGAGGATTCTAAGAAATTCCAATCTAAATCAGACGGCTTCACTGGTTACCATTAAGTCACAGTTAGTTATCTGATAGATCTGCCAGGTTAACTGGTTAAGGATAGGTGTATTATAATTTCTGCCAGATATTCCTATTATAGTCTATCCATCAAATAAGTTCCTGCTTGGCTATCAGAGACTTTATCAGTCATCATCTCCCGAGCTTTTTCCCAACTATGTTAGGGTCGGCTTCATGAGAAGGCTTTTGTCAGAGACCTTATTAGTAACCCGAGAGATTGGGCATAGGAAGAGTTTATAAATTGCAGGTACCTAAGACAGAAAGGGCTTCAGGTGTATCCATGTCTTACTTATGTAGGTAAGTGTGCTTGTAGGAAGTTGGTGATTGATTCACCCGTGCATCGGATAGCAGCAAATAGACGTGCTATAATGGTCGAGAGCACGTTCTGTTTTCGCCTTTAAGTTTAATAAAAGTCCTAAAAACAGTCGAGTAAAAGTGCTCGAAACGTTTACTCAACGCGAAAAAGGCGCAAATTATTCAGACTAAAGTTCTATTAAAGTGGAATAAGCGCTGAGTAAGCAACTAAAACATGCTGTAAGATTTAAGTAAAAGTGGTATATAGGATATTTAGTTCAATAAACGCATTCGATTTGCTATTATACATGTAAATTGTGCTCTTATAGCGAAGCCGAATTGCTTTTATTCGCCATTTTAGTTGTATAACAGCACATAGAATGCTTTTACTCGATCAATAAGTGCTGTTAATGATCTTACGGAGGCTCTTACCCAATTTATTACAAATTTCAACTCATTATTTGTAAAGTAAACTACATTTCAAAGGCTAAGAGAAAGGAATAATATATTACATTTATATTAAGTTTTGAGCAATAAATATGTTTCTTTTTACTGTTCGTGTAGCTACTTCAAAACATCATGCGCAACAAGCTTTATTGTTAAACCCAAAGGCATTTTTACATAAACATTCATGCGCTGTCTATTTTCTTAAATTTGGACGACTAATTTATTAAATTAAATATATTTTCATTAATTATATTAAATGCTGTGGCCATATTGGTAATCCAGTTGTAATTACAGCGAACTTATTCGATTAAAAGTCGAGTAAGAGTTCTGGTCACCACATTTATTGCACAAGGTATCGCCATGATAACAGGATTAAGGGTTCGCTTATTGGTACGAGACCAAAAAATAACATTTTAATTAAGATTATTTTTTTGAAAAATGGGGACGGGTTTGGAAGGAAACTCTTTATCAGATAAATGTAACGGATGTGGCCTTAGCACAAATCTTTAGGGAGAACATGTGGCAGGCGTTTATTTAAAACAGTTGCCAGCTAGGTGTCTAAATGCATTTAATTGAAGAGCCCATTCTCTTAAATTCATCTGAAAATTATTATCTTCGACACTGTCTTTTTCACTGCTTTCTGAATCAGAACTGATTTCAGTACATTCAATATCTGAACTTATTCTAACATCACTTGTATGACTCGGCCCTAGTTCTTAATGTTGTCCGTCGTCATTTACATTGTAAATTATTGTGTTACTTGAGTCTACGGAACCATTTGAAATACTCGGACTCGCGCTTGGAAATTCACAATGGACGGACTTGTGGTGTTACTGTTTCTCAGAACTCTACAATACTACTTTAAGCTGAGTAAATATGGTATAAAAGCTTTTATACGAGTCAATCTATAATTGTGCAGTAACAGCAGCAATCTTGCCATAAGCATTTTGATAACGTTTATAGAAACATAAAAGAGAGCTGAGTAGTGGCTGTATAAAAGCACCCAATTCAGTAAATCAGCTATTCTGCAGCTATTATACGACTGATATAGATCAAACGACACTTTAATTCAGCATCTGCTAAAAGGTGCAGTAAAAATGCTAAAATATAGCGCTGTAAACGTTTATTCAACGTCCATAAAGCACACATTAGCAAATGTTGCCAAATAGTCGAGATTACCGCTATTATACGATAAATGAGTGTTTTGAGAACGGTTACTCGGCTCTTATACAATTAAAGGCTGAGTAAACAAATTCTTACTCGACTATTTTGCTGCTTGGGACGTAAATGTCGGTCCTGCGCCTGATCTCTTTCCGGTCGTGTCGGATTGCCGTTCCATCGGGCTATGAGAGTGAAGGAATATGGAGTGCACCTGTGTCTGCGCAAATGCTCGTGCACTATAATATGTCCTGCGCAGCTGGCTGATCTCCTTAAATGAGAACTTAAGTGGTCGAAATCGGCCGTGGACGCCATTAAGTGAGCTTTATTGAATTTTTTAAGCTTACCACGGCAGATAAGCATCGATGCCGCTCCATAGCGTGCCTAACAGCACGACGACAGCGAACACAGCGGCGGTCTCGGCCCCGTAGCGTCGCACCACGTTCATCGGCATCGTCAGCACGCCCGTCGCCGTGTGCCACCACCACTCCGGCGTAGAGAGGGGCATGTGACTGTAAGTCGCAGATACAAAAAAATATAAATTATAAAATCATTAGGTAATTTTAAGAAATACATGACAATATCTCAAGATAGTGTAACATTTATGATGAAATGGGTTAAACATATATTTTAATTGTTGTTAAAATTTTCATACATTCATTGCAAACAATAAGAATTAGTTCGGGTTTATTTCAATAAGTCTAGTTAATTTTCCACATACATATCTACCTCATATAAATAAGTAGATACCTACCTAATTAAAATTCATTCGTTGCAAGATAAACATAGGTAGGTGATATCAATACAAAGAGACTATTGATGATCTATGTTTCCTATTGGTATTTTATTAGGTACTGCTTTGGAATTGTGGCCTATTTAATTTATTAGGTAGGTACATTGAAGCATAATAATGCAATGTTCATAATAATTTGCATTAAAGCATTATGACTATGATAAATAGATACTCAGTCATGATTCATTATTCAAAAGATGCATCAAAGCAAATCATCACTTCCTACGCATCCAAGGTATCACTGATTCATGTTTATAAAAGTGACGGCATTGACTATAAACAGCCTCTATTACAAAAGTATGCACACTACCGATATAGGTATATAAAGCACTTACATAGTAAGTCACATACTTAGTTATTTCTCTCGAAATCGCAACTACGTTTTACAATCTAATTTTAACTGTCGTAAACGGCTAAAACCCTTGACATAGTCGTTTCACGAGAGTATGTTTACGTACCTATCGAACAGTAGAATGAGCGCTCCAATAATCATGAAGACTGCGTGTAGAATGAAGGGTACGACGTATGGTGTGTCGGGCATTTGTTCTGCGGCTAAGCCTGCCAGGGGTGGGAATATGGCCAGGCCAAGAGTGCCGAAGGCCAATTGCCTGCCGACATCACCGCGGCCCAGGGATGTTTCTCTCGTCGCGATCACACAAGCTGCACAAAGCAGAGCCAATCCAGCAGTAGGCCAGATGTCCGCTAGAATTCTGGAAGATACAGATCCATAATTAATATTAGGTCATTTTAAGGTGAACATAATGACAATTCTAAGACGCTAAAATGGATTTCAGTGGTCATAGGTTTTTTCATTGCGGTAGGTAATGGAACAATGTTATCTCTTATTTTAATTGTTCCATTAGTTGTAGGGGGAAAAAAAATAACTAATTGAAACCTAAACCACAGCAGCTGTATTTTATTTTATTGTATTTAACATTTACTATAAATGAATGAAGTCTTTGTCATTCCGCGATAAGTAGGTACCTACTTTATGCCTACATACTATGAATTAATTTTCCACATCCACCAGCTATTTTCAGGCTTAATCATGACGACCATGAATCATTCTCCTTTAAAAGAAGAGAGTGGGAGAACTTTTGGGAGGTAAATTTTTGTACATTTAACAATTATGTAAGAAAGTCAGGAGGTCGTTGGAAACATTCATCATTCATTGTTCTCTCGTTTATAACTTACCGCACAACCAGGTAAGTCCAGAAGGTATAGCTCGGGTCTCCGATGATCAGCCGGCACTCGGCGTCGGCTAGCACACCGTCGGGTTCGTCGTAAGGGTCGAGCACTTGGCACCGCACGGCCGGCCTACAGTCCTCGTCTTCTGTCACCTCGGCCAGGCGATTTGGAGGCACAAGACATTGGGATGGTCCAGCTAAAATGAACATATAACGAATTACGAACTGGGGCTCGATGTTGCTATTTTTAGGGTTCCGTACCTCAAAAGGAAAAAACGGAACCCTTATATGATCACTTTCTTGTCCGTCTGTCTGTCTCTCTGTCTGTCAAGACCCTTTTTTTAAAGGACAAGATTGATAACCATCTGAGATCCAACCACGACTCAATTACGATTGAAGCGTACATATGTGGCATTCCGCTACTAACCTGTAGACCGAATTGCAGACCAATGAAATGTCATTGGAATACGATCGGTCAAATATTATGCAGAATGCCCGATAAGGTTTAAATTGCTATTGAGATTAATTTTTTATCCAATTGTTACATGTCACGGAATTAGGTCCCTGGTTTCACAAAAAATGGAATCACAGTTTCTATAAATACTTGAACTTACCTGTCCTATAAGTGCACCAATCCGAGTCAGCAGTGCTATTATCTTCGGGCAGCTCCGGCGCTATCAACGACAGAGGCACTCGAAGCCGTGCCTCGTGCTTCATGTACACTAAACACTGGCCGTTGTAGCAGAAGTGAGGGGGATTCACTTCGAAGGGCATCGCCCGTCCTTGCGGAATCAGCTCCTCGTTGTCCGTCACTGGTGCTTCCGTAGTCTGCATCATTGAGGAGAGAAACAAATAAAAATTATTGTCTGAGCTCTGAATTGTAACATCTTGTAATGTTCATAGACGTTTAGTCAAAGACGTCCACTGCTGGACGAAATGCCTGCCCCCCATCCAACTTGAAACATTGCACTCAAACATACTCAAATGATAAAGTTGTTAAACTGTTCAATTAGCGTCGTACCTTTGAAGTGTAAACCCAATTAATTAACATCATAAACATTAATTAGCATTGTGATTGAAGCTGGTTGAATATTTAAGTTAATTTTTTAGGCAATAAATAGTAAATTACCGTGGCGTTGGCGACGTTAAGGTACATAGGGCTAAGAGTAGTCGTTGTGGATGTGGTGGTGAACGGCTGTTTCACCCATGTCATGTTCTCGTCCGCACATCCGTACTCACACGAAGTCACCGCCAATACTCCAGTCTGCGAAACAGCAAAGGGGAATTTAGGTGGATCTGTTGGGTGTAACATAGCTCTGGAATACTCTTACGACAATCGAATTAATGTTTGTTTGCTACATCTTGGCTTCCTTTGACTCACCTTTTCCCCGGACCATCGGTTGCAGCGCATATCCTCTTTGCAGACTTCTTGCATAACGTAAGCGCTGTCTTCATCACACATGAACAGCACTTGAGGTCTTCGAGCCTATGGAACAGGAACAGTTATGTCAAATTCAAAGCTTCAAAGAGTTAGAAAATTATGTCTTTCATTTTCGTAGGCTGTTGTTACCTCATGTCGCTGCGTGTAAGGCACGGCCAGCAGAAGCGTATAGAAGACTGCACTGAGGATAAGGCAGGCAGCTGTGATGACTCGCAGCAGGCGTCCAGACCCGCTCGGGTTAGTTCCACCGCCAGTTGACCCGCGCCCCACTGACAACCTGCCAGGAATAAGGTTGTTACAATTGAAACCCGCCTGCAAAGCCTGCAGAAAAACTTTGGCAATTTATTTCGCTTTAATAGCGTATATTAAGTAACAATCTAGCTAGAGTAAGTACAAATAGATTTTTTTCTCACAGTTAGGCTGACTTAATTAAAGCTCCGATAGCATTGTTGCAAAACATGCCTAATTTGTTCCTAGATCTTAAAAGGAACAATGGATGACTATAAGTCCATAATACTTACTTATCAATGAGAGGCCCCAACAAGGCCGGGCCAAGCAACGCAATACATGGCGCGACAGCTGATATAAGGCGAGCTTCTCCCTCATCTAAACCCACTTCCAGAATGTGCAGTGGTAGAAACGGGAAAATGCAGCCAATACCTAAGAAAACAAAACAAATTTCATACTGTATAAGGCTAAACGAGAATTTATTGGAGTTAATTGAAGAAGTACCGCAATTAGCAACACTGACAAGTTTCGCGCCAGAAAAAATAATTATCAAATTGCGTGCCCGCAAACATCTTAATAAAAGAGTTTGTAAGAAATAAGTGGCAGCATATGGGTCATGCTGGCCGCAATGCAGTGGCAAGTCCGAGGTGAACGGTCCCTAAATCATTCTATAGGTAGCAGTCACCGCTCCTTAGAAGGCAAGTTGCAACAGAGCAGTTTGAATTATTGGCTGTGTGCTACCTAACCGTCCGTGATGACTTGGACCACTTTTTATAGGCGATCCAACTGGGATCGACGACAATCTTGTTCTTATTTCATTGCCGAAGAAGGGAGCAAACATGCATGGTTATTTATTAGTAGTCTGTGAAGTGATTTACAATTTAAAGATTTTATGTGTGCTTGATAAAACCAGTTGGGTTTTGTCTTGCAGACTTTGTGTAGACCTCCAACGTTGCGAGTTAAGAATGTTTCTGTGTACCTACCTATCTACTAAGGTACATACTTACTTGTTAGGATATTTACAATTATACAAAGAGATGCTTTCGTCTTTTTAATAACATCTTTGTATGATATCAATTAACACATAGGTAGGAAGTTTCATAATTTTATATAAGTACCAATAAGTATTTAAGAGACTTGACTTGAAACCTTACCCGAGAGAAAACAGAAGAGTACGCATTTTAGCGTGATAAGGTTCTTATTGACGAGTTGCTTCATCGTTGCTGTTTTTGTCGTAACTCGAGACAGAGGAGTTATTCAAGCATCTTGTATAGGTATCTGGAACAAAAATGTCAACATGCAATTTTGATCGTCGCAGTTATAAGACCGAGCAATTAGGCTTGTAAGAAATCAAATTAATGTATCTGTCATGAATAACGTGCTAACATAAATATTCTACTCTTGCAGAATTGGATTCCAAAAGAATGCGACCCCGCCAGACATATCTAGCGGGTGATATTTACTAGCTACCACTGCGTGCGTGACTATGCAAATTAACAAAAACGTATAAAAACCACAAACAATCAATGCAACGCGTTAGTGAATTGGGGCCACGGTCACTTATTTAAACGCCTACATCACCGACGGCGTCTCGTAGTGACAACCAATGCCAACTGTTGTAGCATTAAAATAGATGCCATGAGGTGACTGTTACAATGATCTCATCCTGAACACAACAGTGGACAAACGTGCTCATAAAAAGTTTACGAAGCATTGCGTGATAGCCGGACACTCATTGACTCTACATAGTTATGAATATAGCTCTCTATCTTATCTCTGAAGGTCTAAAACTTTATGCATCAATCTGCATTTTGATTATCAAAGAGGCGCGTGGACAAAATCATATGTACCAGATCTATTCATTAATGTGGTTCTTGATATCACCCACCAAGTTATACAGTCTAACTTTCTAGTAACACTTGAGACGCAAAGATGGCGAGAGCGATAAATCTGTTGTGAGATGAATGGTTTAGTACTCATCGCACGTATGATTATTCTTATTTCCTTATTTTATTTGACACTGTCTCAGACAATACGTACCAACTTACTTAATTACCTAAGAATTTGAATTCATTAATTTTGTAAACATCGCTGTATGACATTACATCACAGTTTTTAAATATAACGTTTGACTCATTCTCTGCTTATTATTAAATCGTTTCCTTGGCATAATTTATGCTCGTTTATTGGAGTTCTAAATCAGTATATTTTTTGATGTTTCAAAATTCCAAAATCTTCCAGTTTCCTAATATCAGTTGTGAACAATTTTAATTATGTAAATATAGTAACTCCGTGTAAATAAAGTCTAATTTTGAATTAAATCTGACAGAGGTACAACCGGAAACTTATTTTGCTAATGCACGTAGGCGTTGTGGCACAAACTACAGCGGAAATTTTTATTTCTACACTTTCGTAATAAGTATGAGGTGCAGTTCAGAGGGGTCGACCGGCGACTTTTTGGGCTCATGATATTTCGGCGCTTATTATAAAGGGTATCTGGTTATCGCTGTGTGTGGGTAACTGGGTTACGATCGAGTAAACATAAACACGAGCGACCCATACTTTCTCATGACAGCTGTTTTCACAGACATGCTGTTTCGGACGTGGCAAACCGCCAATTTTACAAAAATTTTGAAACTGACATTCTTCATTGATAACTGTTTGTTTTAATAAATTAATTCATCGAACATTTCTCACCCAAAAATATAGGCCTAATAAATAGTTACTAGGTAAATACCCAGACATACAGTCTGCAGTTCAATTTATTCTAGTCTACATGGTTACATTAAAGCCTAATGTTAAATTACATATTTCGTTTGCGTGTCTAAAGGCTCTTTGATGAATAAGCACCGAGAGGGCACGGCAACGGTCGATGACTGAAATTCGGCAAAACCGAGTGACATTGCGAAATTATTTTGAGACAAAATAAAAGTTATTATAAGAATTTAGTGTTGCATGTGTACAAATAAATTAGATTAGAATGTGTGTCGGTTTGCCAGTGGCAGTGGCGACGCATATCTAAAAACGGTCTGCGAACATAATCAGGCACCGTAACCAACTGTCACGACACAGTCAGCCGCTGTTAGTACTTTAAATTATGACCGTTAAAGATTTTCTTGATCATTTCAAAAAAACTACTTTAATAACAACAACGGAGCAAACAATTTGAACATGATGTGAGTACATTATTTCAAAGGACTAATTTGTATCAGTACCTAAACTAAATATAGAATACAAAACATTTACATCGATGACTCAATGCTAGGTACATTAACAATTTCAATGCATCCAAAGGAAATAAAAGCTAAACAACAAGAGCGTTAACGAACGTTATGAATAATCATGATGTCTGCTGCTATTTCTAAATTATTTTCTGGCAAGAGAAACAAAGATCGAAAGACACATCAAATTAAAACTAGGTACGCCGGTTTTGTTAAAGATGCAACAGTTAGGTACCTACTACTTGGGAAGCAAGTAGGCAATACTTGGATGTTGAGATTTATATGTTCAATTTTACAATGCGCAAAATAATATAGATAGATATTCAATGAAGTCGGTAGATACCCACTCTACTTTTTCATTTGGTGAAAGCTGCAATAAACTTAATTGCCAATAACTCTAAATGTCTTTAGCACATTAAAGTTTTTCATGGTTGTTAATTCGGGTAATTGAAAATGTTGTTCACTATGTAGATCGAGGAGCGAATAGACGAGAAAGTGCCACCCATCCATCTAACAAAGAATTTGAACTATGTCTAGAGCTGCTGTTTCCATGTAGGTACGCTACACATCTTCACTGTTCATTCACCCAATGCGTGATCTAAGGAGATACTTAGGTCGATGAAATTGATTGAATGAAGACGGCAGAGTTGACAGACCAATTTAATTCACTGTAGTCTGGCCAGCCACTTGTTTCTACATCGCTAGTTGAATTGTAACTTATGTCTACATAGACTTATGTACATAGCGAGCATACCACCATTATACGAAGTGGCAGGAAAAATCGATAAAGTAAGCGATAGAAACTGGCACACCATACTGTAACTTCGGTGTAATCACCTATAGGTACATAAGTAGGTATGTTACTTATTAATAAATTCCTGGCATTGAATTAATTATGTAACCTAAGTCAGTAGTGGCAGCGTATTTAGATTATGTAATGATGTAACTTGTTGTATGGTATCTGCCTTATCACCTGTAATTTTATTAGATTCTGATCATGTACCTAACACGAGTGTACTTAGGCACCACTTTGTTTTCACTTAGCATTTTATAGCTTGAATGGCCCAGCGGACTCATCTAAATTGAAAAAAAAACTAAAAGTCGCTTAAAATCACACATCAAGTCCACACGAACAAAAAAAATTAAATGAAAGCTGCATTTATACACTGCAGATAAATATAACTTATACTTTAGCATTTTATTCAAACCAGTCATGACACCTTAATTGATCTACGCAATAAATGAAAGTTTGGTCGCCTGACTAAATGAAATCAACGCAAAGGTATCAATTTCAAATCCCCATTTAGTAAAATATCGTTATCGCTCTATCATTTATTAATACGGATCTAACACACCAGACTGGTAGAAAAATATATTGAGACATTTGGTAAAACACAGTGTTGTTGTAAAATGTCTCATACACAAATACACAAGAAATATACACAAGAAATATAGTGAGAGACAGAGTCGTCGTAAGTATATGCCTACGTTACAGAAGTTCAACATTTGGAGCATGATGTATAAGACTTCCTGTTAAGATTTTTAAAGGTAACTTAAAGTTAATGTGAATAAGTCAAGATAACAAACCGTAACTAAGAACCTACTTAGTAGTATTCATTCTATCTAATCCGTATATTAAATTATTGTTATCTTCCTTCCATGATCCGTATGAAACAACATTTGTTTGTAATTATGAATTCATGCTGAAACATTATCTTTCTTAAACAAGCACGTTCAAAATGTTCGTATCTATTTTTGGGTCCAGACGCATATTTCATAAAATTATAGATAGGCACATAGTTTTTTCGGGTTTCACTGAATTGGGTAGAGGCTTTGTTATTTTCACTCAATGCATTAATTAGAATCAGTGTCTTCGATGAATAAATAATGTAGTAGGTATTTATTAAAATAAATTGACAGCATCGCAAGTGAAACAATAGCAGTTTCATTCCACGTATTACTTACAATACAATATCAAGTACAGCACCTTGAACGTGCCTTGACCGGCTGAATGGGGACAGGTTTAAGGAGCTGAGTCTTACGGCTACAGGCTTAGAGCCATGCCGTGTTGTTATATTATAGTTGTGCCGACATTTGCTCGGACCGATGGCGTCACCGCTATAATCGGCTAAGGTCTGTTGCTGCCTTGTGCCCGAACGAGTCGCTGACGCCCCCGCCAGTCGCTTTACAAATACCATCACACTATAATTCAATCAAGAATGATGCAAACGACTCTGATGTAAGCAGTCATTTATAAAAACGATGACTTCGTACTTACTCATGCTCGCATAACGAAGGGCTAGGTCAGAAAGCGAGAGTTATGCTCTCGCTTTCCTGTTAGATATAGCCTACATTGGAAACTTCATTAATAAATAAACCAACTATAATAGAGTCTAATGTTTGCCTAACAGAGCTGCAATTCTTCGAAGCGTGCATTCAAATAGCTTAGTTACAATTTGTAGCGGTGCAGATTGACTATTTAATTTCAAATCACGTTCGTCATTGCCGTACTTAGTCACGAAAAGGACCTACATAACATCAGTAATGCCTTACAAAATTGTCTTATATAATATGGTTAAATGGTATTTGAGCAGCTAAGGAGGGACTCCATTCTCAATATAAAGGATCCTCGCGAAGAAAGCCAGTCAGAAGCATATACCCTGCAACATTTTTATCACTGCGAAAGTGATTTCTTTTTTGTGGTACCAAAAAAATATAAAAGAACGACTGATATAGGGTCCAGCACTGGGACTGGACTATATTCATCTGTTCTACACAGTAAAATTGTATGTTCACTGAACAACAGACAAGTCTAGAATGTTCTAATGGTTTACTCTAAATTTTCATGGCGTAAGTGAGATTCAATCCTGCAGGTCTTTTGGATCTACTTTCTTTACAGTGCATTTTGCTTGAATGCTTTTTAAGTATAATATGGTACGTTACTATGTTATAAATGTATTATTTTGTAGGCATGCGGTAAGAATAGACTATGTACACGTAAATATACTGCTTCATTATGATAAACTTTAACCTTAAATGTATGAACAATGTCATACTGGCGCAAAATAAATGGCGGTTATGTTCTGGCGGCATTCTGGCGGTATTTTACAGTTACAAATTGACATAATTTTGATGGGTTAGGTATATAGTTACATACCCGACTGCATAGGGCGTACCTAGTAATGCTGCATTATACCTAGAGCGCTTAGATTTCGCGACACTATGATGCAATTTGGCTATTCACCAACATTCCCGCTAGGCTAGTCTTCCGTGTGCTCTCAGTGCTCTATTTAATTTTATAGTGACCGCTTTTAATTAGATTTCGTTATTTCGCAGAAAGAAGCTTTGGGATTGTTGGGATGGTTGATTCGTATTGATAAAGCCCTAACACCTTCATGGACCAGTACCTACTGCCACTGCGGATTTTCTTTTAATCGACACACACAGATATATTTATTTCGAAACAAAAAATGTTTTTTATTGATCTGCAATTTCCAATGGCTCTTGGACAGATATAAATATGGAATTCAACGGAAGAAGGTAATAATTAGAATAAATGAATGAGTAATTTGGCTGTGAATTGGAAGTTCATTGAACTGTCATGTCCGGTCGTGGCGAGACGCGACGATACATATTATAATACTCAAGGGAGAGTGGAGGTGGGTGCGTCTTTGCACCGATAAGAACTCGCCGTCACGCTGCGAACATCTGGGCCATACGTCGTATTGTTTCACCTACCTTCTTAAGTACATACATACAAAGAAATGCAGGTAATGCTGAGGAACATAATCTCTCCAAGACAGCGATTTTCAGGTTTAACTCAAGTTTACTGAAAATGAGAGCATCTTGCTCTCATTTCAAAAATATTTCTCACGCGGCGACTCATACGACATTATGTTGAAAACTTTAAACTGCAACTTTACTGTTATCTTTATCTTAAAACTTCTCATAACCATTTAAATAACAATAAGTCAACGTGGGTGTCCACAAGACTTGCATTGCTCAACAGCATCATTGTTATTTTTGTAACATGCAGCTCATTTATTGCAGTCAAGAAGAAAACGACAAACACTGTCATGAATGTGAGTGATTCATTTGGTATAACCACTACGTACTCGGTATCAGTTGAACCCTGACAACTTAGGCCATGATTTATTATTGTCACATTAATAAAACAGTATTTTCCTATCAATTTGTTGTACAAACTTAAAGAGATCCATCATCGACTAGGTAGATACCTACAAAGAAAGTAAGTAGTTAAGTATAATTCTAAATCGTCTCTTAAAGGGAAAACTGCGTTTTCATATTTCAGGAACTTTCAAAATACTTGACTCGCTTTTCCCGAAAAAAATGGTAATCTAATCATCCGTAAATGTTGATATTTAGTTAATTGTGTAAGTATACTTATGGGTTCAGAAGGTAGTAGTTATATGTCAGTAAACGTTGTAGGCACCGTTATTAAGTTTGGCAATCATTATAAGTACACTATAAGTATATTATATAAGGTTATTGTCTCGCCCAACCCACGTGTATCGTGGAATAATGTTTCTTATAACCATGCTATATTGTCATGGTGATTACGGTGGCAGAGCCAACCGCCAAACTTTTTATTAGCACATAGAACGGAAGTCGTGCGTGATGCCATAACTCTACAAAATGTGCTATAGTTTTTAAACAATCGACTCAAATATGGCAGCCGTGTGAACTTGAACATGTGTCTTATTGAATTTGTTGAAATTGTTCTTGATATGTAGATTGTGTAATGTTGGATTGGACAACCAACGGCACAATATCCACAAGTATCTATCAGTATGCCAATTCTCTGAAATTGAGATGGACATAGGTGATCTCACAGTACCGTCAGACAGACCCAATTTAGAAATATCTACATATCTGTTTACGAGGTGTACGTATGGTTGAGGACTGGACTGGAACGGCATCGGCATTAGCATAATTGGAGGTCGGCAGCCGTAGCTGCGGAACCGGTTGGTTCGTGGTACGAATATGACGTCATCACTGACATCACCGTAGGTTTGCCAATTTTATAAAAATAATATGAAAGTTGGATATTTTAAAAGTCACACGATTTCCGCTGGGCACCGAATTATATCTCCAAGCTCGCCAGTAAATAATGACGTTAAGTTAATTTAAGTTTAATTAAAGGAAACCTTTCTGCAAAGGCTATTGTTAATATCATTAGCAGTGGTGCAAAAACGCCTATGTGATAAAATTGAATATGCCTCATATAAACAAATGTTCACCTTGTTTATGTCGCCTAGAGCTAGAACATAAACACTCTAAGTAAGTAGATATGTAATCGGATAAAAAGAAAGTCTCGAGTGTTGTTTTAAATTAAATAGTGATGATCTTTAAACATTTCTCTCAGGATCACTCACATCTCATTGTGGAGTTCTACATATAAAGGGGTAGGGAATGGAAAACATTCCTACATCACAGTAATTAAGTTACTTATATTGCAGTGTAATACACGCGTAAGGTGCGGCATTCCACCACCTAGTTTTTATTAATTAAACTGTCATCAACAGTCAACAGAAAATCTGGTATCTAGGTCGGCACACCTAACAGGGCACAGAGGCGGTCGGGCCCAACCCTACAGAACTGTGCCACCCGCCCCTAACAACACCTACAACATTTATTTTTATTCGTGGTACTTTAATAATCATAATAAAAGTGCTACTTTATGTATTAGCTTAAAGTGCTCAGTTTAGAGACAAATTAATTACTAGCTTAGGCACATGGTTCTTACTATAATTTTTAACCGCCTTCCCAAAAAGGAAGGTTCTCCATTCAGATGTTTTTATGTTTTTTTTGTGATTCTCGGTGGAATGTGGAACAAACAAACTGGAAAGTGGAAGGAACATACTGGAATTGTAACAAATTCCAGGCTAATGATAGATAATGCATCTTTAATCATCATGTGAACTGGACTACAAGGTGTATTGAACGAGTTGGGTAATTATTATGATATCAAAACACTTATCGAGTCTTTTGATATTTGGGACTTGTAATAGAACCCTGCGCAGTCGTCTTTTTATGGAACATTTTTAAAAATGCGCACTTTTTCGCCAAGACTTTTGCCTGACCTGGAACTTGGAAGGGCTTGAAAATTCAATCAAAGATCTAAAGATAAATTACTGTGCAGACAGAAAGGAGAGTAGATACGTAGGTATAAATAACTGGAAGTAACCGACGTATTTTATCCAGGTATTGGAAGCATTTCCGAGGGACGCACGCGGTTGAATCCGCGGGATACAGCTGGTAATTAATATAAACGTCGTCCAACTCGATTGAAGAAACGAGGTTAATGCCTTTGCTGTTTTATTAGTTAAAACTATAATTCAAAATTTTTAATTTATGTTCAAGCACATAAAGCTGCTGACTAACGGCCAACTGGAACATTTGCTGGTATAAATAATATCTAAGTAAGCACATTATCTACTTATGTGCTAAACCTGTTTCTAGTTTAATATTCCCGCATCCATCTGACAAGTTTGGCATTCACTACGGCAATAGTTTTGGGTATAATTATATCACAAACAAGATTGTTATAATGAACTTTAAGAACTTTGCGAATATTTTCCTCTTGAAAATAAGAAAATGTGTCGTGTGGTATACTTGTGCGTAGATAGAAGATTATATGTAGAGTCGCGTCAATAAAGACTGATTTGATACAGACAATTCCTAGAAGTAACTACATGTTTGATAATCTAGCAGCTTCAAAAGAAGCTTCCTTGAGGACACTGCCACACTTTTCACTTGGTCAGACTAGGGTGATAATGTGATAATGTACTACTCCAAACCATTCCAAATTAGTACCCACACGACCGATGGCATGGATAAGGAAAGGGATAAAAGAGCTTCTAACTTTCTTATAAGAGAGCCTGCTGTAAGAGATTTCTGGAGAATCATGCAGTGCGTTTGTGGGTACTTGATTGTTCTATTTTTCTTCTTGTCTCATAAACTGTTATTAAATAAATAAATATGGACCCTTTTTATCGGACAGAACAGTTATAAGAACGAAGAAATATAAACACACTTATACCTACATAGAATTGTGGAAGATAATTTTAGAAGTTTTGTTGTCATACGGATTAGGTTTCTTTGCGAAATTAACACTGACTCTTTGTTGTGTTTTGATGGGAAAATGCCTTCAAGGTTTAAGATTTCGATATGGATAGAGATAGAGAGAACCGCAGGTCTAGCTCAGAACCTCTTCTTTGAAACTGATGGAACAAGTAAATAAAGCATGGAGATAACGCGTTCATAGAATTGTGGTATGATGGTGTCTGCAGGAGAAGAATATCATACCTACGCAGTTTTTATCAGTTTGCCTGCAGCAGCAGTTCCCACAGGGTGTAGGTGAAACTACCTTGTGGCAGCCAATACTGGAGAACAATACACATAAGAACCTATAACCCGTACGTGCTTTTAAAGTTTATATTTACCTAGGTAATGTATACGTGTAACTGAAAATTCGGGAGGAAAAGTACCTAAGTCTAAGTAGACATACAATTTTGAAATCAACATCCTACAAGCTTGGCAATTGAAGCACATTCATTTTCTGTAAAAGATGAGGCTGGCTATATCCTAATGCTGAAAAGAGATAAATCACCAAAGTTCCTCATGTTGTTTCTTGCAGTTTATTTTGACTTTGAATAAATGTAGAGTTAAGCGTTTCTCAAATTACAGATATCCCACCTGTTACTACACCGTCGAATTTATTTCATTAGACTTAAGAAAACTGAAAAGTAAAGGTACCCTCTTAACTACAACTAAACAACTTACCCCTAATAAAAATAATACTTAGATGTTGTTATATTTACCTCACTGAAAAACGAATAAAATGTTTTCACACTGAACTACACTTTTGTTATAAATCGCAACATCCAAATCCCACTGTCTGCACACTTTTTGGCGGTCAACGTGTAAGAGAATCCAGTTTTACCTAATAAAGTTTATACTTTTTGATATGTAACTCCGTTAAAGTAATGTTCGCGCATACCGTGCGGTCTCATACAGTGAAGAAGCGCGGCCAGTCAGCGGGTCAAACGCACACTAAACTACGAACGACTCCATCACAAATACTGCTACGCTGCCATACACACTTGCCGTCCAATGTGAGTCGAAGTCTACCGGGTGTCAGAAATCCATTGCTGTACTCGTAGGTCAGCCGAACATCAAATAGTCTGAAAATAAAGCAATGGTTTCGAACTCGTCCGAATTAGACGAATGTGGCCGGCCGGCATTTCACTGCGCGAATGCGACACGCTCGGTCGCCCTACGTCGTTTGTTGGTGAAGGTATCACAAAATAATGTATTTTGCCGCTAACGTGATGACTTTTCCCAACTTCGCGAAAAACTTCGGCGTGTTAGTTAAAATATTTATAAGTACCTGACTTAAAAGCGGCTTAGGGCTTAACCCAGGAGATGGACATGGTTATCTAGCTAGAGAAGAAACTTTATCGGGAAAATGTTGAAACCGTGGGCAGAAGCTAGTAACTAATAAAAAGGAAAATAAAAGATGTAGGTACTTATTAAAAGCGATTTCAACCCGACTTGGGAACCAAAACCGAGACCTCGTGCACAGTAGTCGTGGTATGCGATAACTAGACCAACGAGGCAGTTAAAGTATGACATATATTGTAACATATTATGTGTTCAAAGTTAATTATGTTACAAAACGATGTTATTATTTTGGCGCCAAAACATAAACAATTTTCTGGGCGTGAAGTTTACAAAACAAGAGCTAAGTGCCTACTTACCTAATTTCAAGCCATCGTTAAAAATATAAGTATAAAATGAATACAAAACGTAGTATTGGTTGTAATACTTGAAATTATTATATTACTTACCTTTCTAGTTAGGTATAACACGGGGTTTCTGTGGTTGTGTGGATCTGAGGAAATACTTCAAAAGAAAGTAGTTCTTATAATAGTTCTCTCGGGCTATCTCACTAATCTTCTAATTCTAAATTGTTGGCTCTAGGTACTCCATTATTCTGTCCTTTCCGCCTGGTTCAGGCAGCACCTCATCACGTATAGTATTTGTTTTTTTTATAAATGTTGTTTTTTTGTAGGACTGTTCTTTTTTTTATATGAAACCGGTAGTTTATCTAGCTCTATTATTTCTGGCATAAATGAGATCAAAAGCCTTGTAGTCAACAATTACATTTTGAAAGGCATTTGTTATGTTTGGGTTTACCACTATTTATGACTTTACCCAAAACTGGGGAATTTACAAAGCTAGATGGCGCCGCTAACCAGTGAAGTGAAGTCATTTATGTTACAGGATTTTTTATCATATTGTACCTACATTTTCGATAACAACTGTAATTTTAATTTGGATTTAATTTCATTCTGCTCGCTTTGTCCTAAATATAAGTAAACTTAAATAATTAACATGCAGTATCGGATATAAATACGAACAACTCGGGTTTCCTGCAATTGAACTGCAACTGGCAACACAACGCAGTTGTCGGCAAGGCAGGCCAGCCAATAAAATCATTTTATTTCGCTTGCTTGCGGAATTTGTCTGGATTCAGGATAAAATAAAATTAAAAAAAAGTCACGTAAAATATTTTGCTGTAGCAGTAATACATGAAAACATTATTTTCCTTGAAAAATGTAAAACATTGCACGGCCTAAGTGATTGTAGGTTTTATAGAAGATAAAGCTTTGTGAATCGTAGAAGTTTAAAATATTACCTTCGCATAGAATCTATTTTATTTATTGCTATAGTTCCGCGACGTTTTATTACACTAGACAGTCACTTTGCTATGAATCTGACAGCGAATAAAAACTGAATGTTATGGCTCCTGGTAACAACGAGCGACATCCAGGTCATACGGGAACTATACCCAAGACAAAAGTGAGAAATAATTGTAATGTTCCACAAGAAGCAGTTACACCAACAAGGAGAGACATGACGACCAATCTCGTAACGGTGAGAACTTGATTGCACTACTTTCTTTTCCATATTGACACCTGCATGCTTTACCATTGCTTCAGATTTATGTAGTCAATATTGCACCAACTAAGGTTTATAAAAAATACCATATGTATGAGCAAACTACCATGCAATCATTGTATAGTCTAAGCAAACCCTTGAGTATGAGGTATAAGTGCTACTCCTCCATTATTGTCATGTAGATATAGAGTAGAGTCATAGAATACATTTATAATATCGATAGGAAGGCACAAAAATGCCTCAGCATGGATCAGAAACTGGAATTGTAGATTTTCCAATAACATTAAATTGTTGGAAGTAGGTATAAAATACTGTCTGACTGTGTCACAAATGTTATTTATTTACACTGAACCCCCATTTACCAACCACACAAGCTGAAGGATTTATTTTTATAACAATTGTCAATTGTCATACAATTCCATTCACCTTCACTATACCCTCAACAAATGAATAATGCATGACAGCATTTTACTATATATCTAGATAGAATATTTAATTAAATAGAATAGATATGTTTTTCCTTTCATGATAATTTTTAAATTCTTCAGGAATAAAAAATGTTAAATATTTACAAACCCATATTAAACTGCCATTTGCAAAGGTATACAAAGAATTAATAATTCAATATAAAGTACTAACTGTAAAAAAGCACAGTTTAAATAAGTAGTTTATGTAATGTAACATTGCAATGAGAATATAATAACAACTGGTGTATTTCATAGCAAAGCATGAACACATGTGAAGTTCGTGTGGGTTTATTTTTGGAAACCTGAAAGATTCATGTATTTGAATTAGTGCCAAGCTGCCGTAGTTTGTGACACAGATAATACTGAAGAGAAATTTGTTCCTTTCACTATTTTAAATTGATTTATCCTAAAGATATGGAATACTGCTTCCTCAATATAGTGATTTTAATTTGAAATTATTGAAATACCTTATGGGAGGTTGTTTTTCTAAATTTAGTGCTCCAAAGGTGTGTGTTCTGCTCTCAGTTATTGTACTGCATATTTTAGGAATGTGTGGGACATGTGATCTTTGAAAACAATTAATTTTTAGACTTCTCTGGATTGGGTGCCGGTCTCTGAATACAACAGTCGCACTAACTACAGTCAGTCAAGAAAACCAACAAACAATACATCAGATCAAGAGCTGACAGATTTGGGTAAGCATATTTTACTAAATTCAAACAACCAAATATAGATTCTAGATTCTGATATAAAAATGTGTTTTTTTAGACAATTCAGTTTCATTTGAGAGTGGATTTGGGCGGTTTGTGCCCGTAAGACCCCAGCCACGCGCTCTGCCTCTGAACGTGCAGAACCGCGAGAATATAACAGCTGAACAGCATGATGATGGAACTGGCTCATCAATTTCAGGACACACTCTGCACCCCTATGTGCATCAAATGCAGAATGGTAATTATTTCATCATGAAAATTTTATTATGCTGGTACTGATACATGACACCAGTATATTTGATTAGCATGAAAAATAAGAAAGTCTGTAGTATTTATAATGAGATTAGAGAATTATTTAGTGTTGAATTTTTCAATAAGTACATGACTTTCCTTATTTAGGCCTAATTCCACACTCCAATCATGCGTCAGCAGCTGTGATGATAGTAAATCCTACTACACCCAACGCTGTAACAGGAAACGTTTCACAACCATTTAATGTAAGTTTCAAGTCCATAATTATAAATTATTGTTTGAAAAGCTTTTATTTTAGTTCTATATTTTTCTCAATTATATTTTTAGGCTCCTAATCAAAACAGAAACAATTTAACAAGGAATTTGAATCCTTCTCGGAACAATTTTGAAGGAAGCCACTCAAGCAACAATAACACTACACCCCCAATATCCAATTCCAGAACTGGGACAAAGACAGTTAATTTAATCAACAATATGTATGAGCAGGGACAAGGGAATTTCAATAATCTCAATGAGACCAACAACCATGTGAGTACTGATCTAAATTTATATTCAATGTTTACTATTCATATTTCTGTACCTTTTCCTATTACATCTTTTTTTGAGGAATTTCTTCTGGCAGTAAAGTCTTGTTTTCATATAGGTTCACAGAGAGTCGGCGCGAGCCTTAGGGGAGGCAATAGCCGCCGCATGCCCTGATGCAGCCGCCGTAGAGCGCCGGCTTGGACAAATACGAGAGTACATTCGAGTTACTTCGTCTCTCGTTGACACTATGCGTAACTCTGAAGAAGAGGTATGTGCACCAATTCAATGTTTATAAGTAGAAATAAGATCACATAAAAATTGGTTGATATTATTTTTAATTTAGGCTTTTATCGAACACACTAAAGAAGAATATGATGAACTGGTAGAGATGGTAATGAAGTTAAAGGAAAGTGAATCTAAACTAGAAAGTATGTTAGTGGTGAGCACTCCTGAGAATGTAGAAGTGCCTGGTGAGGAATCAGATGGTGTTGTCATTGTGGAGCTGCCAGCCACAGATGCCAATACTGATGGCAAAAGTGAACCTCCCATAGAAACAAATATTAGCCCAGATAAAATGAGTAATGTTAAAAATACAACTGATAGCAATGTCATAAACAACAACTTAAAGAAAGTAACTAATATTGAAAATGAGCAATTGAACAAATCTATGCATAATATTAGAGTTGAAGAAGAAAGTCATCCTCATGAGTTGAGCAATAAGACTACTGAAAGTGTTCAGATTGCTAATGATAACACACATCAGATATCAAGGTCTCCCGAAAATTTTGAAAGAACAGAGGATACCAATAAGGAGATCACAATCAAAGTTGAGCAGTGTGAAAATGGAAAAGACCAAGAATTAAAAGATATGTTGCGTAAGAACATACTGTCTTGTGTGGAAAAAATAACGCGGATAGAGGAGATGAAATCTAAAAAGAAAGATTCCAATACGCGCAGCGATCAGGTTTTTGTTTGTTACTGTGAACTATGGAGTGTGTCCCTATGTTGTGAGCCGAAAAATCCATAGCATGAAGTGGATGCGATCTTGGAGCAGAAAATAACCGTCTCTAATACCTATTACCATTCTCGCCAATATCATTTGTTATTTTCTATTGTGTCAAAGCTGCTTTCTAGCTTTAACTTAGACTTTCAGCTTTGATTTTTACTTATAGTTTTACTGCTGTTTTATGGATACATTGTAATTTTTATAACAATTTCTGTACAGGTTTGTGCATGTTAGAGACAAACGACCCTATAACTCGTTCTCGATTGGGGAATTGATTAATTCAATAAACACATTAAAACCTATAACATAAATCTTCATTTTCGCGTGTATTAAGCACGCTTTAAAACTTCGCACACATATCAGTATGTAAAAATTTCGCAATTTGGTGAAATATAAAAAAAAAAACAATGTGGTGAAATATTAAAAAATGCGAAATTTTTGCTACAATGTGTAGATGATTTCAGCAGAAATAGTATAAATTATCAAAACTCATTTGATCCTTAAAAACTACAGGGTCTAATGAGTCAAAACATTAATGTTTTAGACATCTGTTTGTTTTTGTGTTACCCTTAATAGATCTGTTTGTGTAACTCTTTTATTCGGTTTATTGGTATTTTACTACAGTAATTGAAAATATTTTTGCAGGATGTAGTAACAAGGCCCGTGTCTGCACAAAGCAACGGCTCCACATACAGTGACAATGAACTTTGGCAGAATGAAATTAAAAATAAAATGGAAATGTCGCAAATGCGATTGGCAGCGTTGAAACAACAGCAAAGAAGGCTCTTGAAATACCAGGTAATTTTGGACTATCCATTATTTATAATTTCAATAACAAAACAATAAAGCACTCTAATGTTTTATTCAAAACATACAGGAAGAAGCAAAGCATCAATTGGAAGAAATGAACAGAGATAGAGAAAGGGAGAGACAAGCTCAAGAAGTTCAGCCATCTACTTCACACGAAAATTTTGGTGGTGCCCAAGTTAGTATCATACCTATTTTTTTTTTTTATCATAGAAATAGATAATTTCACATTTGCGAATGCATTAATTAAACAATTATTTGAAAAGAATAACATAGCAAACTGTAGCTTCTATAACATAAATAATATATTTTTTCGTCTTTCTTACAAAATATTATTTTACATCTACAAAATTGTATTCCAGAACCAATCACTCAGTACTAACTATCACCACGCCAATCGAATGTACGCGGCGAACCAACAGATCGGGGTAGCAACCACACTACCCCAGTCGACTGAAGCCTTACATATACAGCAAAACATGACAGCTAGCGTAGACACTGACCACGGACATTCTACGCATTCAACCCACAGTCAGGATGACAGGCTCTCTCATCGGGATATTAACGTTACTGGTAGTGAGGTTAGTGCTGCAAACATTGTTTCTATACCTTTACTGTTTCCAGTTTTCTATCTATCAATGTTTTGGCTGACTAGAGATTTGACATTAATTGTCTTGGGACAATGTCGAAATTCTATCTCTTGTAAGCAAATCAACAAATAGACAACAGATGGGAATGGCTGTTACTCACTGTAATATGTATATCTGAAATGAACGACCGAATTTGAAAAAGTCCTCTGTAAACATACCATTTTATAACCCTGCAGAAAGTAGACACAAGTAATAGTAGCAAAGTACAGGTAAGCTTGGGCTCTCGCCCAATACCAGATAATCGTTAAATTTTGTTAGGATAGCCAATGTATTATTAAAATGTATAGCAAATCTCAATGCTTTTGTAATATATTAGGAAGCAGCAGGAGCAGGCCGTGACAGCGAAGCGGACGATGACGAAGTACTGCTCAATGAGCGCAGTCGAATTCTACAACTGAAGCTAAGAGAATTACAGATGAAGAAACAACATATGGAAAGTTTGGTAAGCATTCGGTATTAGCTCCAATTTCTGCCAAACATTATATAATTTTAATCTACTACAAAAGAAGGAGGTTCTCAATTTGTCAGTCATATGTTTGTGCGTGATTATCACTTTACCTTTATTACCTTTGCTGAACAGATTTTGATGCTTTTTCCTGCATAGTATTTGTCGAACTTAGGTGAAGGTTTTGGATGCATTGTTGGATTCGATTTATTTGTTTCTAGGTTCAGGAGTTTCAAAAGTTACAAATGGCAACACATCTCGGTTCCGGTCGGAATACCTATTCTAGTTCTGGTGAAGACAGTGCTGATGAGGAACTGCCACAAAAATGTAATTAAGACAAATGTTGCATCATAAATTAACTCTCTTATTACTTACTAGATACTTGTGATGTTTAATCTAATAAAATTATTAATGCAATTCTTTCAGGTAATAATGGCAGTAATAATAAGAATGAAGATCCTTTCAAACTAATGGAAATAAAGGCTATTAAAACTGCTCTTCAAAAAACGAAAGGTTATAAATACCCTAAGTAATTTGAAATAAATCTGTAGGCTGGGCAATACTAAAAGATGTTATTATTTACAGATTTGATGAGATCAGTGGAAAATTATGAGGTAGAACATCTTTCGGGCCATGACGATTCCTTCAGAGAGTTATCAACTCATTCAAACATCCATGACAAGTATGGGCTTCATTAATTAATCTCAATGTTTTTTATTTTTATATATCAATGAGTGTATCTAATTACTGGTTACATTTCACAGTAAATCTGAAGGTGGTGGAAGCATGGGAGGATGGTCTAACGACGGCAGTATGTGTCGTGTTCGGAACTCGTTGCCGCAACGTCACAAGTTCACCAACGAGCAGCACTCGCAACAACACTCGCAGCAACTTCATGCGCAACAGCAACATGCGCAGCAACAGCATGCGCAGCAACAACATGCTCAACAACATCATGCTCAACAACAGCTGCATCAGGCTCAACAGCAACTTCAACATCATTCGCAACAAAGTAAATAAGTACCTACTATAGACTTTTCATAGAGTGACTTACAGTTTGTCAATAAACTCATATCAATGTTGATGTATTCTAAAATTAGCACCAGATTATTTCCCTCATTCATTATCTAATAATTATTTAACATATAGTTTTGGAAGTATGTAACCTATTCAATTAACGATATAGTTTCGGTGTTACAATTTTTACTTGAAAAACATCTCCAATTATTGCCGTGTTTGCGTCATACAGAACTCTTGTCGTTAATCAGCCATTCTATGTATAAAAAGTCATCTTGAGTGGCCCAACTGAAATACTAACTGTGTGTCATCCAGGTCATGAAGAAAACATAGCTACTTTACAAGAGCTAGCTCAAGAACTTCGGATGGAAACTGAGAAGATAATGGGAGAACGCGCTCGGATCAAGGATATGATCTCTAACAAAGGTAAGTGGGTTATAAGATCCCTAGAAAGACCACTTTCTTAGCATGCACTGTTACATGATGTTTAACTATTAACAACTAACAATAAAAGTTAATTTTCACTGATTATGATGCATGACCAACATACCTTGAGGAACTTTTCTGCCTAGTAAATCGTTGGTCTTTATTATTTTGAATATTTAATTATTCGCGATTTTACTTTTGCCTTACCGGCCTAAATAGTTATTTTAATGAATATAACCGAAAAATAATGAATTCCATTGCCTCCACAGAGGTGAGTCGTAAGCAGAAGAAAGTGAACGAGGAAGTCCGCGCGGGTCCGAGCGGGCAGCCCGGCCCCGCCGAGCGCAGGCAGATGAAGCTGCGAGCCCTACTCGCCGACAAACAGCGGGAACTTGAAGCTCTGCTTAATAAGGAGGTATTACTATATATTTACTCGTATTAGCAGATTGTTATGGATACAGATCGTTATCTCATCTAGATATGAAGATCTTTAATGGGTTTTGTAATGTTGTTGCAGAAAGTACTATGCTCAGCTCCTGAACCGCAAAATATGAAATCCGAGTCGCGCAGCGCTTCAGTTGTCAATCAATCTTATAATAGGTAAGGTTTTCAAATAATCAATTTCACTTTTCTGCTCAACTAATGGATAGTAATTAAATCAATATTTAACTTTTCAGTGAACAAGACCGCATAAGTGAACCCGAATCTAGATCTGAACAAATACTTCTGGACTCACAGGACTCGAGGGAAACTGACAATTTCAGGGTATGTCTGATCATTTGTAATTTTTACTGACTTACAAAAAGGAGTAGGTTCTCAATTTGTTTATATGTTTTAAATACGTTAAGATATCTTAAAAAACAATATTAGGACGCCATGTATAATGGAAACCCTGAAACATCGCAAATGACTCTCAAAAATTGTACTCACGCATTATGTAGAAAGTACGATCATCTATCATGTATTTGAGCTTACTTTACTAAGTATTATACCGTGATGTGTTAAAAAATATCGGTGGCTATATCATTACAAAAATATGTACTTAAAAATTATACAATTTACTAAATCAAACGTATAATAAAATACATTTTATTTCAGGGTGGTGGAGATAGTGCCCTAGGCGGACGATCGGTCGCGGCCTTGCCAGCTCATATGAGCAGTGCATATGGAAGCGACACGGACAGGTAACTAGTTAGTTATATTTATTTTGCGCAAATTTTTAAAGTGAACCTTATAATCCGACAAAATGAATTAAAGGAAAGTTTTCAAATCATGAGGTGTAACTTTATGACACTTTATTTCAGCATAGATTTTTTACATACTTATAGAACTAACTTGTAAAACTCGTAATAGGCCCTGCGTTTTACGCTAAGATCATTTATTGCTATACCTTGATTACTTTGCCAATTCTTGGTATTTTAAACAGATTTTATTATTTACATTACAGTGCGTCTAGAAACAAGTCTAATCAAAGAAATCGGGTGCGAAGGAGACAACCCCAAGAACGACAGCCAGATGAGAATAGTGTATGTGTCTTACTGTTATTATTTTTTGTTGGTATTTATGTTTTATTTCATGAAAGCGGGTGAGTCATACTCGTGTGTAAATAAACATGCACATTACCTTACGGCGACTCTATCACTACTACAAAGACATAAGTAATGGCTCATTTGCTTTCATGAAATAAGATATTTACGTATAAATAACCCTATTTTCGTTATTCAGGTCACCCAATCGAATAATACGAATCAAAATATTCGCCACGAACCTAGGGTGGAGTCTTCTAATGTCAATATGGTTCCGCCCATCTCACAAAACAGTAAGTTTTTATCATTTTTTACAATGGGACATTGATTTCGGAGATTTGGTTGCTAAATTAGTTTTTTGATATTTCAGCTGGTGAAAACCCCGCGAACATGCCATATCCGCATCTACCGCCGCCTGGTTGGAATACCAACAATAAATCCAATCAGGTTAGTATGAATTATAAATTACATAATTGTCATCTAATTATGATTCCTTTTATCAGGACACTGCAGGCAAGGCCCTATTGCGTCAACATCACGTCACAACTTTCGTCTTTTTCAGCACATCATGACATACATATTTCCTCGAAAAAGCATGCAGTCGTTAATTTTAATTAAAATTTCGTTTCAGGATATGCGCAATCAATTCACTCAAAATAGTCACTCTCAAACTATGGAGCGATTGATGGGGACGCCTCAACTGTCTTTTCCTCCATCCATGCCGTTCAACATGATGATGCCATACAGTAAGTTATTTTATGATCACTACATCAATTTCAAACTCATAATTTTCATCAGTCTAAAGTCCAAAATCCTAAATGTATTACAGATAAAAATTTGACATACTTTCCGTCAGTTGCACAAAGCTCCATTAAAGTTAAAGCTTCTTTAAATCTATTGCTGGCTCTTTCTTTGTCAACAAGATAAAAAGTTTTAGCGGTATATTCATGAAGCTCAATGTCAAAATTCAATCTCCAATCGCAGAATATTTTAGAGGCTAACATTTTAGAACTGATATGGAGCTATTAAACTAGTGTTGAATTGAAACTATACATATAAATATTAAATCTATGTATTTTTTTTATTTTCCAGGTATGGTGGGCGGGTGCAGCTGTGGATGTGGGTTCTGGGGCGCGTGGTGCTGGCAGCAGCTCGTCATGCAACAGCGAGAGATACACCAACTCAGGGACCAGCTCAATCACGTAATATCATCTGCTAGATTTCTGCAATGTTAGGGCTTTCAGTCTAACCAGTGTTTCACAAGGACTGATTGCCTTTCTAACCTCCTCAACCCAGTTAACTGGGCAGCCTGATACCCTAGCTAGATTATGGCTTCTAACTATCAAACGATTGCCAAAGATGTTCATATGACAGCCGGTACCCAACAATTTATCGTGCCTGCTCCGAAACACGGAAGAAGCGCCAAGCGTTGCTGAACCACCAGTGTTCCACGTTCCTAATTGTACATACTTAACATTGTCCAGTTCGATAATATCCTTGCATGTGTGTTGTAGATGGAAGAGCGTTGGCGTGCAGAAACAGCGTCGCATACACTAAATAACCAAGTGCCGCCGGGAAACAGAGCCAACAACTATTGGGATAACTTTCGCAGGTAACAACTATCGTAATCATGTATTTTTGTAGTTATTTGATGGAAAATATTGACAATCAATAAAAAATATTTATTTACCATGCTTTTCTCTTTTCAGATATTAAGAAACACGCATTATGTTTTGACTTATTATATTTATATTTAATTACTATAGTAGATTCGACGTATTTATGTATTTTATAATTTACTTCAGTTTCAAAATATTATTAGGGTGAGAATAGTGTTTGCCCTAGTTTTCTTTTTTAATTTACGTTTTCCATCGTTTTATCATGCTTTGTAATAAGACTAATCATAAATGCCTGTGTGATACATAACACTCCTATATTATGTGTTTACACTAACATTACAGAAGTGGCTGCTTAATTATTTGCTTTGCGGGTACTAAGAAATGAAAAGTAAAATTAATTTTCTTTTTCAGTTATTCACGCCAAAATCTTCTGTCCGCGAATAATAAGGCAAACGCTGACGGCCACTTAGGAGTTGGCCCTGCCCATAACCCACACCCGTTGGTAGAAAGATCTCACAACACACTTCATCGTACTCCCTCCGCCACCCCTCCCTGCATCACACCCAAGAGAAACACCAACGCAGCTAGTTCATCACACAATGCCACACAATCATCTCAGGCCAATAACGACGACATACCCAATAGGCATATGCGACGCAATGTCGCCTACGAAAGATCTCTCTCATTCTCATCCGCACCAGATGTTTTGAACGTGAATCAGAACCCAGACACTGATACGACATCTGCTTGCCACTCAAGAAATATTGACGAAAATAATGTCACCAATGTTTGCAACATCAATATTAATCGCCAAGAAGTTCCAACAAATTCGTTTAGAAATTTGAATATCACGAATCCTATTCCTGAGATTATTCAGGCTCATGCAAACAATTTAAACACGTCTGCCAATAGTAAAAAGAAATCGTCTTCAAAATTACCAGCTAAGAATTCAACTAATAGAAGAAATTACACTCTGGATTATTCACAAATGAGCAATATCAATATTGCCAGTACATCGGAAATGCCTAATCCCAATTTAGCGTCTACCAGCCGTGAAGTTCAAGATAAGGCAACGTCAAAGTTATTTGATCTTCTCAGGGAAAATGTATATTCTGAAGTAACTGCTCTCATTGACGTAAATGAATCACACCCAGATTTTTTGATCCAGCTGTTCAGAGAATTACAGCTCATTAGTTCTGATACTTTACGACAAAAAGTATTACAGTCGATACGTAATGTGCTGTCTCAGTATAGTTCTATTATGGAAAGTCAAGGCACTGAAAGCGCCCACGAAGAAAATAGACAAGAATCTGTTTCGACAACATCTGGAGAACCTAATGCTTATAACGAGTGTAACTCACTACCACTTCAAAATGTATGTGGAAATGCTCTGCAACTTGATAATAAAATAGTGCGCTTTTTATTGCTAAAAAGCGAAGAAACATGTACGACAGAGTTTTTAGAGACTTTGGTATCTCTAATTTTGAGCAACGCGGCTGATGGAAGGTATACACAACAGGCAAAGAGGAGGCTTCTTGAATTACTTTCGAAGTATGAGGGTATGCGAGTTTGCGATGTTTCAGGCGACATTATTGAAAATTTACCAGTATTCATCCCAGCCTCTACTGAAAGTGAATCGGCACAGCATCAGAATGAGATACCTGAATCCTCTATTTTGCAAGATGTGGCTGGTTCTCTAAATTTATTTAGTTCGAGCGATAGCCAATTGCATCAGCTAAATGCATGTCCATATGATATGTGGCCAGGACACGTCCACATGGATATTGAGACTTCAGACATGAACGACAGTAGTCCACGTTCTAGTCAAGAAGGTAAAGTGGATCTCATAAATTGTTCCGAAATGCATAACGGAGATTTGGCGGAAGCCGATCAAACATGTCACACTGAAGCCGATGAAAGCGGTGCCAACGGACATGACGAAGCAGGGGCCAATGCGGAAGCCCTTCCTGACGTAGTAGACACCGAAGAAGTCACTCCGACTGAGGTAATGCAACACGTACTGTACTGTAGATGCCTGCCATTAATTAATTGTGCTAATCGTAATGAATAAGTACTTTACAATTTGTCTAACCATTTTCAGTATACTATGAACTGAGTCATTGATGGACTATTGGTAATCGCATTCTTAATAGTAACCTGGCCCATTCGTAAGACAATCTTATAAAACTATATGTATTGCTAAATTTGAAGTAGCTATTTAAAAGTTATTTTTACTGTAAACAATCCCACTCAGTGATCGTAACAGAAACTAGTTTATTTAAAAATAACGAATTAGTCTTTGCGCCACATTTTATATTACTATCCCATAAATAACTTGGTTCATAAATTATCAATTTAGATATTACAATGACACTAAGTTTTCAAGCTGTGTATTAACTCTGATTTAATAGACTAAAATTTGGACTTATTAAACCTACTATAACTGCTATTATCGAGGTGATGGGTCCTACAATCAAAATTTCATAGACATCGAACTTGAGCGACTAAACGCTATTATATTGTGACCCCCAGCACTTCATTCCTGTATTCTCTGCACTCTTGTAATGTGAATCCGTATTTGTCACGTGTTAACTATAACTTATTTTTACAATTTGTAATATGGGACTCTTATAATAAACTGACATATTCAAAAATGCATTTTCAATTCCAAGTCTGAGACTACCAAAAATAATACAACTAAATATAACATCTAAATTATTTATTACAATATCAGGTACAAATACAATTAATATCACAGTGGGTTTGGTTATAACTTAATTCTGTTAGTTATATGACACCTGCACTCTTAATAGCAATCTATATGTTAAAGACAAACTGTAAATTGTTGGTATGTTTACATTAAAGGCGGAAGCTGAGTGGCTTGGACTTGATCGTGTGCCAACAAGGCTGCACATGGAAGAATCATCTGAAAAACAAAAAGGTGAAGTTAATACAATGTAAAGGTGGCATAAAACCCAAACTCAGCCATATTTGGCTTCTATATAGTTTGAGTATACACTGAAAGAGAAACAAATTTATTAAAGCTTCTGTAACTGCATCTGGAACAGAAAAACAAAGTAAATTGAAATAATTGAGTGTTTTCTTTTTTCCAGATTGAACTGAAGTATGATGTTCCCCTGATGACTTTAGTATTATTGTGTTATTATTGTATCCCATTTTTATTATTGAATAACTCATATGCTTTACATAAATACTTTGTGTAATATATATAATAATATATTAATAAATATTCTTAAACAAATATATTCTTTTAAATTAAAAGAAACACCCTCCCTTTGCCTATTAATTTTTATTAGACAAATCTTACACTAGAATCAAACATATTAACTTAGTTGTACAAAATTGTTAGGTAATGCTTAATGTCCCAATCACTTAAATCTTATATCACACGTGTTTGAGTCACAGACACTGTATCAAATGAAAAATATTTCCTCCGTGAATGTTCCAATACAAAGATTCCATGATATCTTCTGTACTTGTATCCAATTTCATGGTCTCGCTTGTCTCAGGTTCAATGCTTTTCTCTCTTTGTACTTCTGCAGATAAAATGAATAATTTTCTAAATTATTGTTTGTCTTTGGTGACATTGCAGTAGAGATTAGATCATCATATGGACCATGAGACAACGAGATATGTCTGGATTGTTGTGCGTTGGACGTAGTAAACATGGATTGTAGTTGGAAGTTGATGGCACCATACCCTCTGAAATAAATTCGAATCTCATCACACTGGGCCTCAAGTTTCAGACAGGAAGCCTCCTAGGCAAGTTTTGTTGCTGTTTCAACTTTCAATAAAAAATGATTTTCGTTTCTTAATTTCATGTCCTAAGGATAAGTTCATAAACACGAATACGTTATAGTAGGAACTGTCTGAATCCATGTGGTTATTTTATTACTACTTTCAATGGTTACGAGCCGATTACATCTTACTTTTTCAATCTCCATAAATCAATTACTCCACTTGTAATCACGATGTGGCCGTTGAATCTTGTAAGCATCTTTTTGCCTCTATTTATGGAGGAGATATGTATATTCAAATAGATTTTAATAGATGGATAGGGATAATATCTACGAATCTGCTTTTTCAATATGGAAACCAAAAATGTAAGTGTCATCAACTATTTGAGAGCTCCCTTTTTCACTTAGGAAACGATAAGTACCTAGGTATTATGTATTTGCACCAGCATCTGCATAATGTCATTTACGTGTTGCAGTCATCTGGTTGAATTGTCATATTATAATAGCAATTGTCTTCAGATCAGTTTCATTTCCTTATGGCAGTTAAAACTCAGTTCTTACAGAAGATATTTAGAAAATAATGTATTAAAAAATTTTATAGCTTACCTTGCTGTAGTTCCTTTGTCTTAACTCCATATACCGAACTTAAACTCATCACGAATTTAAAACAAAATGTACATTGTGACTTATGCACTTAAGCCTTTAGGACTTAGGAACTGACTGTGTGGTGTTTAGTCTGAATTTGCCTTTGAACAATAAACAACGTCTTATGTAAATTTTTATGCTTATCAAATATCTTGCTATGAATCGCATTTGATAACTGGAAAATATCATGAAATGTAGTAGAAACACCAATGTTAATGACATTAAATGATATAAACATTTTTGCAAGTATGTACTGAAAAAAAAAAAACGAAATTTAAAAGAAAAACAACCAAGACATTTGATAAGTGTTACATCTTTTAAGGCATTCCTCATAAAAATAAGCATTTTCACTATTGACTATGTATAAAATAACTGTGACTGCATTTCAGTAATCATCATTAATCTGAGATGTACAATGCATCTTAAATTAATTTGATGAACAATTATTTCAATAATTTAGCAACAGAACAATTACAATTCAATATTTTCAAAATTATGGAAAAAACACGTTTCATACAATGTCTAACGTTAAATGCGCAAAATCTGAAAATACATAGCTTAACCTCTTGTATGCCGCTAATTAGAGAACTATAGAAAATCCATTCTGTCTCGCGTAGATGCGCACCGGCATTCAAGGAGTTAATCAGAACAATGAGTATCACATTTCAGAAAATCTCCATAAATTATTGACCCTATTTATGTATAGTACCATCACCTGCGCGAACGAACTCGCCAATAAGCTTCACGTCGCAGCATAGTCACAGACGCCAGAAATGATCAGAATTGCCTGTAGAACTTAAACAGCTCATAAAACAATAAATAAAATGAATGACTTCTTTCTCTCAAATTGTGGTAAAATGATTAAAGACTCGTTTGAGATGTCTGAGGTTTTGCGTATTTGACATTACACGTTGTACAATAAAAACTATAATATCAGTGAATTATTTGGTAAGTATCATAAAATACACAGTACCGGCGGCATGCCGCTGGGTCTATACCAGTCCCGATTACCTGATAATACTCGAGGCTGAGCCGCCGGTACTGTTAACGGCACTGAACAAATTATAAATTTATGCCTGTATATTTTTATTAACACTATTAGAAATAATTTGTACTATAATTATAGTAATATCTTGGGAAGAGGCATCAGACCATAATTATTGAAACAAAAAAAATGCTATGCTTTGAAGCTACACTTCATAATAAATATAATATAGCTGTGCCTTAACATTAATTGGATAAAGTACATAAGACAAATGAAAAAAGTAATTAGTCTGTCTTTTAGATAACCCCAAAATAATGGACATGTTTTCTTCTTTTCTCTCACAAACAACAACAAAGACACAACACAATTGAATTTTGTGTTAAGTCACTTTTAAGTAAAAATTGTACATACATATAACATCACAAGCCCCCACTCTCAATCTTTGTTGCGTTAAATTATCTTATCTCAGCCAAATTAAAAAAAAACAGTCCAATCTAAAATGCAGACTAATTAGAATCTCATTTTTTTTACCTGTCACGCCTATTACTAAATTGAAAAATATATATGTATTTCGAAGAATAGTTTATATTCTTTGCTGTTTATAGAGATACAAGTAAATACATCAAATCAAATTAATCTTAGTATAATCATCGGCAAGGATATTGAGCCCTGACCTTCACCGAAGTGATTTATTGGTTTATTGCCTTAAGTGTACAGTGCGCAAAGCTATCCCCACTTTTCAGCCGAGAGCTCATTATCCGTGCAGATAACTATATTAAAGTTATCAAATTTAATTTAAACAATATTAATATAAAGAAACAAATAAGGAAATAATAATTTAAAAATATCACTAGTGGGGTGGGTGTTGGCGAATCACATGTTTAATAGTAGTGGACTTACTCAAAAATTTATTTTTAAATCAATGTCACTTTCTTCTAACAGAAAAGATCATACCAATTTTTGTGTATGTGATACCATAATTTTAATGTGAGAGGTATGCCACACTATTATATTAAGCATGTGATTATAACTTTTTTAATGGTAGTTTAGATTATTGGGCGTTTGAAGATTATCAAATTAAATATTTGTTAGAGTTGCAAAGAATACTTTTTATTTTTAGGACAACTATTTTAAACATAGGCTTATAAACAAGGAACATTATCACAATAGCCCAATAATTTTAAAGTAATCAGTTGTGAAAACAAAGGCGCAATTTTGACAATATTTTACAAATTTTTGAAAAAATGTTAAAAGCACTTGTGAAACTGCAACAAAACTGTAAATATTGAACTTTAGGTGGTAGGTACCATCTAAACCATCATTCTACGTAGCACTGGGAGACTTCCTACAAACGTCGCTCTTGGAGGGCAATCAAGCTAAGCCATATTTTTGTAAAAATGGATCTATGCAGCATAGATTTTTTTCACTTTTATTGAAAGGACTAAAATTGCTTGTTGTTGTGAAAAATGTATTGTCTACTATAAAGTTTGGATCTTTCAAACATAGTAGTCAACTGCAAGTACATAAAAATGTGGCTTAGCTACATAGTCCTCCAAAACGACGCAAAAACTACAGAACAATCTTGTTGCTCCAATTTATGCAATCAAAATGTGACAAGCATTCTTTTGCAGGTTATGAAACCCCACTGAATTGCATATTGATGCAATGATGACTTTGTATTTTTGAACAATCCAGTAAGATTCAATTTGAACAACATACCTTCTCGAAGTCGTTTTCTTTGCGGATATTCGTCTTCGTCAGCGCTGCGCTTCCTCGAGGACGTTTTGGAGAGCGTTCCATCAGGGAGTTCTACAGCAACCATTTCGCAATCTGTGTCAACGTGGTTGTTTTCTGGTGTTTTCAAGTCGTGGTAGCCATAATAGCAATTTGTGGATATATGCACATTCTGACATTGGCCTATTGATTGATTGGCATCAGCACAAACTAGGGCGGGTCGCACGGCGTCGAAATTATTTCTGGCGTCCTGCAAGTATGACCCAACATTGCTTGCCGGCATTTTTCACTCGTTATTGCGATACGCGTCGACAAAAGTAGTTCTATTGGAAACTTTGTTTTGATAAATGCGTCGAAATCAACAATTACTTCTTGGAGCCAATATTATTTCGCGATGAGATGATGCCTCCTTTACTCCTTTGATTGATTGAATTTGTGAAGTTTTTATAAACTAAAAATGCACCAATGCACGACCTCGTAAGTAGCATAGACAATACTATTTTTTTTTTAATACAGATTGCTAAGAAATAATAAGGGAACAAATATAATGACCACCATAAAATGCTTTGATACCCTTAGTTTTGTAACCAGAAATATCTACTGAACACCAGAAAAATAAAGTCTAAAAATGTAATAGTACCAGCTATTTTAGTCACGACTTCACTTTAAATTGTATTCGACCACCAAATTTAGTAAATGATCACCAACTCTTACCCTCTTATTATAAAACGCGGTATCAAATAAGTATCGGCTTTTGTACTACCTTTAATCCACCTTTAAGTACGACCTTGAAAAAACGTTATTACAAAACGCAGTTTATCGCAAGTCCTATTACTATCTGTAGTACAAAAGATAAACCATCGAGCCCCCTAGTTTAACTGCAGTACTTAGTCGACAAACGTCAAATTCCGACATTATTTACTTTTGAGGTTATTTGTTTTGTGATGAAAAAAACGAAAGTGGATATAAATATGTGTGATTTGGAATACTTGGATGTGTTAGAATACTATTGAGAGTGTCCGGGGATCCAACAGAATGCGTCATCGACAAAATCTCTTCAAATTACCTGACGACAATTTTCGATATAAATATCGATTTACGTTTTTCGAAATAATAGTCAATTGAATGCATGATGATAATCCAGGATGATCCTATGATGCTCAACTGGGCTCGCCATAAAGTAAGTAGCCTTTACAGTGCAAGTAGGTTGCCAAAACATCCTAATTAATTGTATAAGAGTCAAAGTTTTTATTATGGATGTTTGTTAATGTTCCACGCATAAACTACCACATAGATTTTGATGAAACTCCGAAAATATATCAGATTATCATACAGTCTATTGTTTATTTACAGATTCAAGACTATTTTGGCGTTTTGTACGCCGTATCTCTGCCAGTAATATGCAATGTTTGGAAAAGACTGGAAGCTTGCTAAAATGTACAAAAATGCCTAGATGAGAAAGGGAACAAGATTGTGTGATGAAGAACAGTGTCCAACATGTATCAGTGCATTTGACTGTATAAATAGACATCGGAATAAAATATAATTTTCTACTTTTATGTTGTTTCAAATGTTTCATTTTCTTTTGGTAATTTAATGCACACGATATTCTGTGTGTAAGTTATTGTGCACTTAATTTTGAAGATTTTCTAATGAGATGCACAACGTCTTATTTAATCATTTAAATCGGGATGAAAATAATCCAAATTATTTCTAACCTAAAAACAAAACATAACTCGGATACGCGCGCTGACGTTCCGTTATACGCGCAAACTCGATAGATGTTTAAAAGAGAATAATTGGATCATGTATATCGTTAAAAGATACTAGAAATATAAAATTACTTTTAAATAATAAAAAGTAATATTTTCAACTGCAGATAATTTTTTTTTATTATCATAGTTATTTATTTTTCATCAAAATAGACTTAACAAAATAATGTAAAAAGGAACGGCGCATAGAAATCGGAACGATTGAAAGAATGATTTAAATATTTGTTGCTGATAATCTGTGGATATTATTTGAACCATAGACAAATCGAAGTACTTAACAGTCTTCTCTTAGTCTACGTTTTGTAATAAGGATGTCAAGACTATCGTAAGTACCGTAACAAACCAAGACGTCTTCAGTCGGGTTTAAACCACTACTTGCGGCAGTTTTTATAATAAGAGGGTTGACGACCAAATTAATGTATTATTTTTGCTTAAATAAGTCACTGTGATTGCCATAAAATGTAGGCTTATTACCAAATAAAGTATTATGATGCCATATTAAGTTATGTGTCCGGCTTGCAATGCATGCGTGAGTGTCAGTATGACGAGTGACAGGGGAAAATGGAAGAAAATTACATATTGCACCGACCCCAAGTAAAATTGGGAACAGGGCAGGAGAAAGAAGAAGAATGTGTTTCTCAATACACTCCCTCGAAAACACACTCTTATCGCACTGTTTAGTTAGAGGCATGCAATAGACAATTTTCCACCCTAGTGCAGGAAAAGGGTCTCCATAATGGGTATAATTTAGGCGATCACCAAAAATATTTTTAAGACTCTAAGCTGAGGCACCAAATAAAATAAACAACTCCAAAAAAAATAAATTGACTTTATTAAAAGGGCACTAAAGTATATAATATTATGATCCAAAAAAATAAAATAACATCAGAAAAATCGCAAATCTCGCACAAATATTATTTTTGGTTCCCAAAATGGATTAATGGTCACCAAATTCTATGCAACTAAAAGATTAATATTACTACCAAAATTAAAGTTAGTGACGAAAACGAATCGCTGCAAAACCGACTCCACGTAGTCTTGTCTGCCCTACCCCTAGAGTGCAATTCAAAACCGCGTAGGCGCAGAGGGGCGAGGCGGCCTAAGCTCGCATGGGACCGCCGGAGCCCCGCAGTGCCGTAGCCGTGATAGAAGCCATGCTTGCTGCATGTTGCGTGCTTACATTTTACTACTGAGTTACACACAAATTCATATAACAATAAATAAGCGACGTACGTTTGGGAACCCCAGTATATTAATTGGTATTTGGGAAATATTCTAGCGATCGTTAGCTTTTTTAGTCTAACAAAAATGACCAAATTAGGAGTCATGGTATTACATAATTGGTAACATCTAAGTAGTGACAATATATAATATTTGGTCTAAAGTGTATTTTAAAGGCGTCCATATATTTTTTTAGTAGTCAATAATTCGAAAAAATGGTTTTACCTAATAATATTTTTGGAAACGTTATTTGGTGACCATTTATCCATTTTGGTAACCGTTTAGAATTTTTTTGGTAGTAAAATAGGTACTTTTTTGGGTGGTGTTTAAACACAAGCCCCCCATAATCTTATTACATTTATTGTATCAGGCCGAACTTATTTTTTTGGAGTCAGTTTACTTAAACAGGATAGCAAGATGTAAAAACTTTGATTATCATTTTATATTAAAACGCTAGTATAATTTTGATGATCATTTACTACTTTTGGGATAACAATGATTTATTTGGACTCATTTTGCTTAAATAGGATAACAGAATGTAAAAACTTTGGTTATAATCTTACATAAAAATGGTGGTTTAATTTTGGTGATCATTTACTATTTTTGGCTTAGGTACGCATGATTTATTTTGGAGTAATTTCACTTAAATAAGATAGCAAAGTGTTAAAACTTTGGTTATAGTTTTACATTAAAATGCGAGTTTCATTTTGGTGATCATTTACTATTTTTGTCTGCTATTTGTTACTATATCTGGTGATCAGTTAAACATAAGCCAAATAATAGTACATCATCATCAGAGACAATAGTACCACGGACAGTACCGAGACCGAAGAGATTGTAGCGTGATCTATCTATTGGTAAGGTACTTGTTCTGCGGATAAAGCTAGAAACACATTAAAACTCAATGACACCCCACGGTACGTACGCGATGTATGCAAGTAATATTCTGTACATTTCTGTACTATTAATACTCATGAAGAAAAATGCAATTAGGATCAAACGTCAAATTCAAAATACATTCATCATCACAGTCAGAGGCACATATGTATGGTGTAGTTATCGGCACGGATAATGATCTCTCGGTGGAAGAGTGGGGATCGCTTTGCGCACTGTACCCTTACGGCAATAAATCACTTCTGCGCAGGTGAAGGTCAGGGCTCAATATCCTTGCCGATGATTATATGTTCCCATCGACCCCACACTACAATAAGCACGCAGGGCACGCACCGACATCCAGTCGATCTAGGTGGGCGTTATATGAGGAGAGAGGGAACACGCGTTGCGATAGTGGAAACTGAAATGTTATTTTTTGTTGTTTTTTAGGTACTATTTATGGCGTTATATTCCTCACTGGCTTCCGCCCGCGGCTTCGCCCGCGGCTTCGCCCGCGTAGTGTTCGCTTATATTGCGTTTCCAAGAGAATTCTTCAAAAGTCCGGGATAAAAACTATCCTATGTTCTTTCTCAAGGTGAACTCTATCTTTGTTATGAAACATAGAAAATTAAACTGCTTACGTTACAAGATACAGAGAACAATACTAAACAAACTATGTTAACATGTTAAGTTAACGAGTGATTTATGAATAAGACACTTGAACTGGCCCATGCAACAAGTGAAGATGTCAATATGTTCAAAGTTCTTATTATAATTAGTAACGATACGATGAACGAGGGAACGAAAACCTGTGCTTGTTCGGTAATATATCCACAGTGTAAATAACCGCTGCTTATTTTAATCTGCATGTGTGTATATAAAAGTCTGTGCCTCTGTGGACAGCTGCAAAGATATGCAAAGATATGTCATTGACACAGTCTGTCAGTTCTGCTGTCCTGTCATGTCATGTCGTCTGATGTCATCAGCTTAGTACATTTTCTTGATTATTTATTCAAAATATAATATGTTTAACGTTAATTTTAGCAGTTAGGCCACAACTTTATGTACACAATAAGCAAAATGTATAAATAACATAAAATATTAGGAGTTCTACTCGATTTTCTAAAATATTCATGTGACATATTACCTTCAAGGTTGGACGTTTGGTATCAAACTATCATGTTGCCTTCGGTGGCCGCTAAGTGTTTCTATAGAAATCTAAGTAGACATTCTATTGAAATAAAATACTTATATTCATTATGCTCTGGGGCTCCCAGAGTATGGCGACAAGGCATTTTCCACGATGGCAAGGACCGCTGGAGATGTGTGCATACTTCATCATACCTGTTGGATAAACCAAAATCCAAAAATGCGCTTCAATCTGAAAAGTCACCAGCAGCTACCGAAAAGGCCAATCAAGTAATAAAACAAAGTGTCACTGGAGACATCATAGTCAAGACAGAAACTGATGCAAACAAAATTGTGACTAAAGTTACTATTGAGAAGAGTAAGCCCCCAGATAAGCCAGCAGAGGTAGCACAACCGAAACCAGGTATGAACTAGTGTTTTGACTGTACATCTATGTAAATGATTTTGTGTAAAATATAAAAAAAAAGGCTCAGTTTATAAATTCCACTCCTTTGAAGTTATGCAGCACATGAATATGATTGAGTTTACCATACGTTAGCAATATATAAATTAATAATTTCACTTTGGTTTCAAACAATCCATATCAAAGTAAATAAAATTAACAGATTACATAACAATCATAGATAGTGTACGATTAAAAATCATCTGATTGCTTTTTACATATTTAACATGGAATCCTTTATTAATTAGTAGTTAGAAGTTTCTACATATTATGAATGTAATATTACTTCCAGTAAGAAAACGGCTACTTATTGACTTCTCTGCATCATACACGGAGAGAAACTTCATTACACCAATGAGAGCTATGACAGAATATTTGCTGAAGCAGAGTGATTTGGAGTCATTGCCAAAAGTCCTTAGGAGGTCACCATATGAATCAGAACCACCAATAACAGTCTATTATCGTAAGGATGTTGAAGCTAAGGCTTTTGAGGTATCTTTTTTTTATACTCTTACAGTTTAATATATTTTTGCCCAACTTAATTATATATTTACTTAATTATTTGTAAATATATTTTTTCCTATTAAATCCAAAAATACTGTACATCATTATATCCAAGCTAAAATACCATATTTGTGTATTCCATCATTAGGTATGGGGTTCGAAAGAAGCTCTTGAAAAAGAGTTATTGAGAAGAGAACTAGACAGAAGAAGATATGAACAAGGTAATAATACTTAAATTATCTCTATTATTTAAAAATCAATCATTTATACTGATTTCAGACCACCATATTCTAGACCAAATGAAAAGACCACTCAACAAAAAAATTAATGTAACATGCAAGTTACGCATTTTTAAAAGCATTTATAATATGCTGAAGACACTTCAATATTGTAACTTAAAATAGCCAATTTGAACATTTTGTTCAAACTTGTCTAAGATAATATTATTTATTGATAAATAGCGTATCTGTAAAAGGATTACTTTACAGATGTGTTCACTGTGAAAAGGCGGCTAAGAAATTATAGGAGAGAAATGAGCCACAAACGTTTGAAACATGGGATAGAAGAGTTAGGATTAAAGACTAGATCTGGGAGGGTTGTACTTACAGCCGTGGGAATGTAAGTTTAAAAACATTATATCATGAACTCTGACTATAAAAAACAATTTAATGATCCTATGTGTTTATTTTCAGAAACTGCTGTAACTTTCTGTTTAAGCTCTGTGCATGGTTTTATACTGGGTCTCACAGCTTATTCTCTGAATGTATCCATTCTCTTGCTGATACTGTGAATCAGCTGATTCTGGCATATGGTATACACAAATCGGTCCAGGTAAAATTAAACAAAAAATATTTACATCCAATTTGGTTTCATATTTTAATACTGTCTTTTCATACTATACGTATTTGGTTGTTGTTTCCAGATGGCAGACCCTGCTCATCCATATGGCTACACAAACATGAGATATGTCTCATCCCTGATATCCGGTGTTGGGATATTTTGTGTAGGATGTGGCTTATCTTTCTATCACGGAGTTTCTGGTATCATTGACCCCCAACCCCTCCATGATTTTTACTGGGTCAGTATTTTTAAAAAAATATTTTTTAAATATATCTAATTCTTAATTTACTTACAGTAATTTGATTTCAGGCTTATTTCGTTCTTGGAGGCGCGGTTGTATCAGAAGGGGCTACCTTAATGGTAGCATTAAATGCCATTCGAAAGGGCGCTAGGGAAGCGAACACGTCATTATATGAATACAGTAAGGCTTTTGTTTATCATGTAAAGCAAGTTTAATTTAAGAGACAAAGAGCTACATCAAATAATGCATATTTCAGTAATGCGTAGCTCGGATCCATCGGTAAACGTGGTACTGTTGGAAGACACTGCCGCCGTGGCTGGCGTGGTTCTCGCCGCTGGGTGCATGGCATTGTCCCAGTACACCGGTAACCCTCTCTATGACGCTGTTGGTTGTATTTTAGTAGGAACCTTACTGGGCGGAGTTGCATCTTTTATTATTCTAACAAATGTAGGGGCTCTGGTGGGCAGGTAAATATTTACACGACAGTACAATTGAATAAGTATGTTATTTTAGTGTTTACTTAACATATATTTTGATTTCAACAGATCAATACCCCAAGAGCAGTTGGACCAGATAAACAGTGTTTTGGAAAGAGATTTTATGATAAGAGCTATTCATGACGTCAAGGGCATAGATATAGGCAGTAATCTAATAAGATATAAGGTAAATGCATTTCTATGAGTTTTGTTAAATCTAAGGCAGTTTTTATTTGAATCTTCATTCCAGGCTGAAGTTGATTTCGATGGAAGAGCTCTTACGAGGTCCTACTTGGAGAAACACGACTTGAATACATTAATAGAGGTGAGGGTTACATCTTGATACATACAGTAATTGTGTGCTCCCTAGATAGTTAAATAATTCATTTATTCCTAATGAATAATTAATGTTGTTATTACTACGCATTGCTGCCTATTTATCATTTGACATGCTAACCTTACTACAGCATATTTTATAAATAAAAAATTATGTTTTAGGACATGAAAAAAGTAGTAACCATTGATGATGTGGAAGCTTTCTTACTGAAACATGGTGAAAATATTGTGGATATGCTAGGCGGAGAGATCGACAGAATAGAATTAAAACTACGGGTAAGAAAATCTTATTCAGTACTTAATATGATACGTAGGTATCTACGTATTTTCAAGGACTTTTTTAACATATTTTTGTATTTTATTTTCAGAAAAAGTTTCCACAAATTCGGCACTGTGATTTAGAAATACTTTGAAATGTTACTTTGATGAACTGCTTGCATATAGTATGATAGCTGCCAACTAGTCAAATGGTTATAGTCTCCGCTAAAGATGGCGACAATTTGAGAAGGACTCCAATCTGCAGTGCAAATACTACTCAAGACACATTATCACACAATGTCTCGTTGCTCCGATTGTGACACTATCAAAAAATGTTTTGAAAAAATCAATAAATGCCCAGTAAACTTATCGTAGTTGTGTTATAATCGTAGGAATAAAAAAAACCAGCTTTGCTTCTTTGTAAATAATTCCTATTTTCACCTATGGAGCATTGGTGCTAAATAGTACCCGATCAATAATTGACCAGTTTGATATTATTGTTGAATTCCCTAACAGTAGGTTAATTAATGGCTTCAATTTTTATAATTGCACATTATTCTTGGCAGCATTGGTTCTTTACATTGATACTAGTGGTGTACGTTGACATGGCACAGTTAAGTGTTTTTGAAACTAACAACTTCTTGGCACATTAATTTCTCAGAAAGAATAATCTAAAAAGATTTGAGAATTCCGCTAAAAGCTCACAACAGAATCGCGTACTTCGCCACCAATATATAGGTTTGATAAAGTTTAAGATAAGTTTGGTTTTGGGTACTCAATGAATTGATTGACAATGTATCTAGTAGGTAAGTACAGCTCGTTTATTTTCCACTTCTTATGACGGTTACCACTCCTGGCACGTCCTTTATTTACACGACCAGAAAGGTGTTTAAGTCAAGTTCTATCTATAAATTATTCAGAGGATTGAATGATATTATAAGATGTCTGTACTGAATTTGGGTTCTTTATAGAATTAAAAGTTTCCAGAATTGTTATGTTTAAAAGATAAATTCTAACACTTATTTTCTTTTGGCCATGAGGCCCTATCTAAGGGGTTGCGGTTTGATTAGCGCTATAGAATCTTAGGCGCGGTAACATATTACCTATATAGAAGTATTAGGGCTGTTTACACTATATAGAAGTATTGGCCGCTCGGTTTGGTTTGCTGCGCGTTCTGCGATTGTCGATAACTTATTAGGTACTGGATAAATTGCAGCGTATTTGCGTGCTTAAAAAATAGTACTGCTTTAGAGCATGAAAAGGAAGCTTCATTATAGGTATGTGATGGTCAAGGATGTTAATTAGATGTTCATTATAATTTTATCTAGATTGGAAGACATTCCAAATCAATTGCTCCTAGTGCACTTTTAGGCAGTACTTCGTCACTTTTATTGTAACATTGTGCCTTGATTTTCATTAGTCTCAAATTAGTTTCCTGATTAATTGTTGTATTTCTCTGTGATCTAGGAATGTATTTTATGTATGTAATCTATAGTTATATAAGTACTGCATAGGCGTAAACGTAATTTGTAAGCCCCGTCTGTTCTGTATTTGTGTAAATAAACTGTTACAATATATAAATGTGTGAATTTATTAAAAATAACGAGTTAAAACTGCTAAACTGTAACTTTTACATATAGTTGCTAGCTGTGAAGCTGTAAACGTCATTTTAAAATAAAAATTTAATATAATTTTTTACACTTTATTTAGTATAAAATATAACAATTCCATTTAACTTACATGCTTGATATTTTGCCATGATAATATTATGACGTTTAAGCAAATTAAAAGGCTCGTTTTATTACGGACTAAAACAAAATTTTATTTAATGTTTACCACAACGGCCCTTTGCACAAAAATAATGTTTTATTTAAATATTTTTATGACAAATTGTGTTAGTGGGTGACAACTTCGGCAAATCGTTGTGACGGAAACAAACCATCTATCCAAAAAACGAACAATTATCAAAAAATGCTTATTGCAACCTACACCTAGTTATATAAACTTTTGATCGAATAATTACAATTTTTTAGATTGGGTTGAGCTAATGTTAGTCTTTTTTTATTGCATAATAAGTAGACATCTAAAGTATTGAAAGATTTTACAAGCGGGAAATGTGAAGATTTTAGAGGACAGCAATTTCGAATTACATTTCAAAGTAGAGAGAGATCCTTAGGGTAATAAAACTTTTTCACAGTGGACTAGAAGTCCAAAATGTGCTACTTTTTGCACCAACATTGTCACAATACCATATTAAACCAGATTATAACCGGTTATCTGTAAAGAAATGCATAGGTGTGGAATCTAAGGGCCTATAAAAGCCAATTATCACAGCTTTAAAAATATAGCATTATTAATTAATGACAGCTACAAACGGAAAATATGTTCCAAGATGTTAATTTGAACTGTGTGTGATAGTATTCATACTTAAATAGCAGGTTTTGTTTGTGGCAAACAGAGGTTATAGTGAGCAGCTTTATTCCAGAAGTCTGAATTCTTCCAGCCGCACCAACCCTTGCTGATGACGGTGGATAAATCTTCTGCGCCCGTGTAGTGTGGGTCTAAGATGAGATAGCGTATGTCATTTGTCGCCGAGTTGTATTCCACTCCCAATATTGTGTGTGCCAGCACTCCACCACCTACAAACAAATAAACGTCAAACGTGAGTATCTGAGCAGTTAAACATAAAATTTGAAAGTGTATACGGAACAATCTTTTTATTGCGGTTTCACCCACCTCTGTAAGAGTGCCTATAGCCTATAGCCCCTAGGTGGGGGTATCTAAGCAACAGTGAAATTATTTTTCAAACCATTTCAGTTAATTCAATGCAAACAAACAAACTCCAAATCTTTATATTAAATGGATAACAATTTCTAAGATAAAAAAAAATATCCAAATGTTAAAAAAAAGTAATATAATTAAATTTGCTTACCAATCATAATTGGAGTTCCATGTGTCTGGAAATGGTGAACCAAGTCATGAGCATAACTCTGTAATTCAGCTCCCGTGTTAGCAAATATTATTCTTGATTGAATGCCTAAAAGTGTTTCTAAACAAAACATAACTTCAGTAGAGCCTATCCATTGCTTTGAACCTAAAAATGACGACTGCTTATCGCCAATGTTGACAAGGCACTGTTGAATTTCTCTGTGAGTTGGTACTTCAACTGTTGTGTATCCTTGGTACCTGGAAAGTAAATAATTATGTTTACATGTAAAATCTGTTAGTACCTAGATGGATACATTATACCTATACCTTAAGGGTGAGTTGCACCATCTAACTATAACGATCATCAATCCAGAAGCAGCCGTTTCAATCGCCGATTTTACCAATAGGTGGCAATTTCATGGCTGGTTATGGTATGGTTATATATAGATAGGCATTATGATTAAAAAAATATTTTTCAATCAAGAAATACAATTGTTTTATTTTTTCCTAACGCTTGTGTACGCAACTGTACCATATTAATAAATACTAACCTACCAAGTTAAGAACGTTGCTTAGACATATGGCACGGCCGCTTTTTTGTAGCTATCCGAACTTGGTCGGATTATGTAGGGTTTCGATGCTCTGTCAGTATTATAATGGTCTTTCTTTAATTACTGAATTTAATGACATGAAATTTTGCAAGTGAATAGTTGAATGATTAAACTAATTATTGGCATACATTTTACCATGCAATTCCTTTAGAACGTCGTGATATTCGACTGCTTTGTAAACAGTGATCTGTTCATGGTAAAATATCCTATAACTTTTTAATTACTAACGGAACATCATTGATACTTGGCAACATGTTGGAGACACTTACAAGGTTTGTGTAAACGTGAAAATCTAGACCCCAAACTGCATACTTTAAGAACTAATGGTCGCTGCACACAGCGGGCGGGGCGCGACGGGACGGGACGGCGACGCGACGCTGAGCAGTTGTGATGTACTAGATATTACGGAGGCCGCCACACAGCCGTCCCGCTCGGCACGACGCGACGCGACGATCTAGTACATTGTGTCACGTCGCCGTCCCGTCCCGTCGCGCCCCGCCCGCTGTGTGCAGAGACCATAAGACCTAATAAGTGTATTTTACGTTTATATTTTTATCTTTTAAACCCTACGACTTTTTCTAAATCTGTTTTTTAAACAAATATAAACAAATTCAAAACAATGTATGTAAAAATCTACAGGTCTCTATGTAAGCGCTTTATATGAAAACTAGCTAATGGCCAAACGTTCGCGTAGCGGAAACTTGAATTTCTCCGAAGTTTAAGCATGCACTGATTTCATTCATACATAATCAATTATACACAAATACACACTAATTTTCGGACACATCTCTTTTCTTCTAAAGTCTATGGATTAAAAAAAAGTTCCGCCAGGACAACGTTCGCCAACGTTCGCCCAGCGGAATCTGTTTTTGGTGAATTTCTCCACAATGGCTGCATACACAGATTTTTATTTACCATACACAATTACATGACGTCATACACTAATTATCTGCATAATTAAAATCTTTAAATTCAACAACATTCCGCTGCGCGAACGCACACGTTAAATGGTGCCATCCAGCCTTAGAACGTGAATCTACTTACCGGAACCACGAGAATATAGTTTGCATTGAACGGTACGCGCAGCCCCAGCCATCATCATTGAAGTTATCTTGCATGTAGTGATGGTAGGTGTATCGTCCTCGAACTAGCGCCACGGTCACGTCAGGCTTTAACGGCTGGCTTGGAATAGCTTCATGAGGATTCACTAAACGACCGCCGCTTTTGTCAGAATACGCATTACCTCGACGGAAAACTGGCCTTGTCTGGACGATACCTAACTGTTCGTGTAACAAACGCCTTTCTTTTTCTGTAAAATAGGAAATGTTTTCAAAATTAATAATCATGTAACTTGGGGTGTTGAACATGATGGTGTAATGTTTGAAAGATGAAAACTTACCCATACTTTCATCAGGTATAGCTTTAGGCACTACCCTTGTGATGAAATGGCCTAATTCTTGTGGTAAGAAGTGGAAAGTTTCTGGTAAACGCAGCCCAGCCCCATCTCCAATACCTTCTTGTCCTGAAGTTATAATTAAGTTTATTAAAACAACAGAAATTTCTCATGATTATCACAATAATTATTTGCCAAATTTTTACGTACCCAGTTGTTCTAGAAGAACACTTTCCAATAGTCTGAGCGACCTGCAGGCTGCCTCCACAAGAACAGTGTAAAGCTCCAACAACTTGGTATTGCGATGTATCATTGCCAAAGTGTCTATTCTCAATGGCATACTGATACAAAATGCAGCTGAAATTGATAGTGTTCTTTATTAGAGTGCTTTAAATGTAACGGATTCACTGTGCGGCAGGGTTTGGTTCAATCACAGGCTAGAGCGACCACGCACGAAAATGCCACAAGTTGGCTCAAACAAGCGTATACCGACGACAAAATTCGCTAGTGTAAAGGTGCTGTTATATCGAAGCGATTGTTTGTGTTTGTTTGTAACACCTTCACCCAAATGATAGTTGTGGGAGGTAATTCACTCAGGAAAAAAGGTAATGTAAGTCTTTGCAACCTTACGTTTTCTTTGAGTTGTCATCATTTTGACTGCAGTCTTCACAAGTTTATCTGACAGTATATCCTTTGTTGTTTTCAATACAAGATTTATAGGTACTATTTCCTGAAAACAAATTCAATGCTGTAACTGAAGAAGTATATAATTCTATCTCATTAACATTTTGCCTAATACAATTATTATTTCTAAACCAATTAATCCTGCTTTGCTTGGCTACACATTATATATTATAATTGTATAATCTATCCAATACAGGTAAAGTTTTTGAGAATGAAGTGGTAATTTTGTAATTTATTCATAGAAGAGTATGTTATTTGTGAGTGTCATAGGGTATATTTTATCTTTGCATTAGTTATTTAGAAACGAGAAGTGGAAAGTAGACCTAGTAGGATAAATTGTACTTACTACAGTATTAGTATTATGCTTCTTCTTCTTAGGCTGTTCTGGACTCATAGAGTCAACCAGTTCTCCTATGGTGGCTTCAGGGCTAGTGCCAGTTAGACCCACGTCTGATGCAACACCAAACAAGTACACTGATGTACCATCAACATGGAATGACACTTGACCAGAGGCAATCTAGAAGAAAAAAAAAGTTTAGGTTCTATGTGATAAATTAACTTAATAAGTAACTTTGTTTGTCTGTTACTTTTAATGTAATCGGCAAAATCAATAGTTATGACATAAAATAGCCAATCTATACAGCACAAGAAGACTAACTTTAAGTCCTTTTCAAAGCTCCTCAGCTCCTTTTCAAAATTGATTGATTGACAAGATTGACAATAATTATAAAAGGACCTTACCTTTTTCCTCTTATTTTGCAGAATATTTTTGACTCCAGATATTGTGGCTTCACAGCTCAGTGGTAATATTGTATTTAAGCGCACATGAAGGAACTGTTTCCACATATCCTCTGAGCTCAACACTTCATACTTAGTCTCTTCAAACTTGTCATGCACTAGAAAATGAGTTTTCATTTCTTTCTTTTCATTGACTATCATCACCAGAGGATTGTCTGTTATATCAACATCCTAGAAAAGAAAGAAGCAAATGCGTCATCAAGGATAGCTAATAATTAAAGAGTAGCTATACAGCTGTTAACTATAACTAGAGCAAAGGTTAAGAAAGCAGTCAGGTTTAAGATAATGGTTACCTGCAATATTTCTTTCATTGTGGTTCCGGTAGTCAAAGATTCGCCGAACCTTACGACTCCGCATAGTTCTATTTCGGCGGGAAGGTTGAGCAACAACTGCCTATAAGTGTTCTTCTCATTCTCAAATAATTCTAAGCTCAGTCCAACCACGAGCAATGTGCCATCGTACATGAGTCCGTACAGACATCCTGTACTTTCACTGGTGTCTATATTAGACAGCCTCTGAAAATAAGCATTATCAGCGTAAATATTCACACGTTTTATAGATTTGAACAAGAGAAATATAAAATCAAATATGTAGTGACTTGAGATGATGACGTATGTAATTAAACAATATATTTAAGAAATTTTAAGGCAAAACTGGGGCTTTTGATCGAAGACAAATAATATATTTACTTAATCACGTCTTTATTAATACTGCAAAAGGCTTTGTTTATAACAAAATTAAATAGTTTACCTCAATAACATAATTTGATATTTTGAGACGTGGTGACATTTTACATAAATGTTACCAGTAGGTAAATAATAACGTCAATTTTACTTGTGCACAGTTGCCAGTAAAAATATAAAATAAAGGAGGGCAGGTTTTATAGTTAGTAGGCATAAGGTAATAGCATATTTATGTAAAAGGAAAAGACATGAGCATTGGTAAGGATGTAGAAAATCATCCTGTTACACATACTATATACTGATTCATACAGGTCTCAAATCTTTTAAAATAAAACTAGTTTTTTTAGCTAAATTGTGATATTTATAGCTACCATAGCTGGGCATTCCCTAAGCGTATTTGAATAAAAAAAATCTCGTTACTGCTGACTGACCTAATCAAAAGGGTAAAATCATAGGTTAAATAATACAGAATTAAGATATCCTATTTTTTATTTTCTAATTCATAATTTTTTATGCAAACATCAATAACTTCTTCAACAAGCTTAGCTCTTTCTTTAGCTATATCAAAAGCTTTTTCTTCACAAACTGTAGAAAGGTTGTTGCCTCCAAATTTTTGAGCACCACAAAGTACACCTTTGTTATAGCATAGTATTAAGTTAGCACCAATGCCTCTACACATTTCTTCTTCATATGTTGAAGGATCAGCTAAAACAATGTCACTGTAAAAAAGACAATCATTAGTTCACCAGGCTATAAAATAGTAAAGGTCTGCTTTAAGTAAACCTGTTATTATGTAGGTATATGTACCTTTGATCATGTTTATATAAAGCAAAGCTAGTTGCCACTGGTAATCCATTAATATTTAGTTTTTTTCTTACACTTGTATCTACACTAATCTCTTCAGTTTCTGGATCAAATGTTACTGATGGCAGGGTCACTGGAAAATACATCTTATTAATTCCTTATCCTATAACATAATTATCATAAACAAAATTTAAGTAGTGGCATTTACGTGTTTTCAAACTGGCCATCAGTGTGGTGATGCAAGCGTCAACCAAGCTACCATCATTGTCTATGCAGACCATGTCACAGTACAACACCCATGCCAGTTTATCAGGGATTATGCACAAGTCTTTTAAGTCCACACATTTAGATGTAATAACAATGTCTGAGACAAGGTTGCTAGTCACTTGTGCACTGTCTGACGGAGGGCCTGGTCTATATTTTGATGAACACAGTGGTGGCAGTTCAACATTTGTGACAAGAAACCCAACATCTGGCTCCTCTGCTTTTGGTGTGGCTAATTCCTGCAATATAAGAAAAACCAGTAAATAAATGTAAAAGTAAAGATAGCATATTTGTTTTTATTCATATTCTCATGGGGATAGCGACAAAGTCTTAAAGAAACAGTTGTTATGAATAAAGAATGTAGCAAATGTTGATTACCAGCTTAATTCCACAAACAACAGTGGTGTTTCCACACTTGACGACTGCTGAGGCATCTGCCGATTTTATAGAATTAACATTTAACTTGATGTTCCGTTGTTCCTGAAATGCTCTTCCGTCTGGACGTATGTTTCTTGATATGTAGTCGTTAAAATACTTGACCGGGTGAATAAGCCTGTAATAGATGAAGATAATAGAGAAAGCTCTGTTTGCCTATTCACTAAACGGAGAATAGAAAGAACATTACTTGTATATTTCAGCCATTGTCTCATGAAATAATAAGTTTTTATTGTTAATGTAAAAAACTAAATTCAATATTTTCGCTAACTTCGTGACAACAACGTGTTTTTGTTGTCTTTACAATTGACATTTAATTTGTCATTCGGAAACCATAAATAAAGTATGTTAAGTTTTTAAACCTCTGTGTTATAGTGACGTTTTGTTTTTGAATATTGTTTGTCTGTGAATCGACATTCTATCGTTTATAAGGTACGCTACGAATAAATTATGAATTTGGTTTCAAGAAGAAAATAACACCCCGGATTAAGTCCATGCCTGTTTGGTAATGCGCTGATATGCGACTTTATTTAAATGCTTTATGGGACTGCAACAGTAAAGATTACAAGTATGTCGATTAGAGTCGGAGTAATTAAGCTCGACGCTTTTACATTAATGAATCAATTACGCAAAAAATCTCTATAAATAAAATGAAATGCTATTCAGTAGCCAAGATATAAAGCGAGCGTTGTAAACGTATTTGGTAGCTGTCAAAATTGCTTGACATGCGTAACTTGACTTTGACGTTTCTTTTTTGAATCGGTTTGGTGCACGAAGCTCCAAGGTGTGTGTATTTATGAAATAATCCAATTTAATCAAGTGAAACCAATGCCGGAATTGCAAAATTTTGTGTCGGCAAGTGTTGTAAATAGCTAATTTAAGTTCTACAAGTCTTATTTTGTGAAAATTTCAGATCGCAATGGCAAAACCCAAGGGAGAGAGAAAAGGCAAATCTGCCATCAACGAAGTTGTAACTCGTGAATACACGGTTAACTTACACAAACGGCTTCATGGAGTAGGGTTCAAGAAACGTGCTCCTCGTGCCATTAAGGAAATCCGTAAATTCGCAGAGAAACAAATGGGAACCCCCGATGTTCGAGTGGACACTCGCCTAAACAAATTCCTTTGGTCCAAGGGAGTCAGGTAAACTCACTTCTATGCTTGTTTTTTTAATCAAAATGGTCTTTATATGAATAGTGAATGCAAGAAAGCAAGTTAACAAGTTGTGATGTTTTTGAAAACAAGGTTATGTTAGGTTAGTTGGTGTCAATACAAATCATCAATACTGTTGCTGGTGTTTACTGTGAATATAAGGGACATACCTACTGCAATGCCACTAAATAGAGCATTCCAAGTACCTGCAAATACACTTCAATAATACTAGAAATTAGGTTTAGAACTCCCAGTATTTTTGTTTGTATTCAAATTTTGATTAATCAATTAGTACTAAACAAAGTACTGTCTAATTCTATACTCCTGTTGAATATGTTATTTTGTGGCTGAAGTTTTGGTGTTAAAGTAGTTAATCATTAATTTCAGAAATGTCCCCTTCCGCGTCCGTGTGAGGCTGTCTCGCAGACGTAACGATGATGAGGACTCAGCACACAAACTGTTCACCCTCGTGACCTACGTACCAGTAGCCTCAATCAAGGGCTTGCAGACAGAGAATGTTGACGCTAGCCAGGAATAAACACTAAGTTTAAGCTAAAACTGCAACTGTGTTTCTTTTCATATCCTGTATATTGTATATTAAGATTACTGCAGTAATTAATGTCATAATGTGGCCCTTGGTGGTTGTCTGGTCAACATTCACACAAGATTTGTGTGGGAATTGTTAACGTTGACTTAAATCTGTATCGGCATAGCGTGTCCAAGGTGCAAATTATGGGACTAAGATTTAGATGAAATTGCACACTTGCATATAACTGTGCACCGACATACCACAGGTTAATTTTTGAAAGTACTGGTGAATAATGGTAATTACAATAAGTCAACAGTAATCACTAATCGCTCTTTTAACTTTAATGAAAAATGACATTCTTACTGTATTCATGCTAAGTCACTCTCGATTTATAAGTTGAGACATAAAAGAACAATAGGAATGGAGAAGGCAAATAATTTTTTAGAAGCAGAATAAAATTGTCTGCTCATTGTATGGTTGCAACATTTATTGAAGATCTCACTACAATGGCGAATTTTATAAGATTAAGCTCATAGGGTTATAAGACATGTCACTGGAAACTTAAACAGCAAAGGTCCGGCTGCTGATATTACGTCTTGGTCCTACCTAGCACATTGAGCTGTCTACTATTTCAACTTATAAATTAACATACACAATTAGTAAATACTAGCTTCCGCCCGCGGCTTCGCCCGAGTGATGTGTTGGCCTATGTGTTAATCCGGGGTAGATAGGTGACTATCTACATACCAAGTTTCAATCAAATCCCAACAAACATACATCCATATATTCTCACAAACTTTCAAATTTATAATATCAGTAGGAATAGGAATTTAGGAATATTATAATATTAGTAGGATAGTAGAATGTGTCCGCCTGATCTCCCTCAAGTCGTGTCGGATTATCGCATCGGTTAGGAGAGTAGGAATAGTCAGAGCGCTTGTGTCTGTGCAAATACTTGTGCACTATAAAATGTCCCTCGCAGTTGGCTAATCTCTTTATAAGAGAATAGCCGCCGTGGCCTAATCCGCTAGAAGGTTGTCGTCATCATCAAATCTGTAGCCCTTGTGACAAAAGCAAAAAGTAAGAAATTGTAATATAAGTTCATGCTTCTCTGATAGACGAAGCATGAACTTATAACAATTATAACATCGCTTGAGTAGAGTAACATACCTACCCCCATTTCGTTACGGCGCATCTCTAGCGCCACCTCTCGACATCAAGCAAGCAACTTCAGTTACATATCAAAAACATATAAGTAAAACATACATACAAATTGCTCTATTTGCACAAAGAAAATGTATTCCTTTACAGCTTACAAGGATTTACTTTCACATAACAGCCAGATGGACAAGACGAAACTATGCGGGTTCCTTTTCAGGACTACCCTCAAAAGTACTTACATTTCACTTCGGGATCGAACGTGCACCTGTTAGTTGGTTTAAATTGCAGATACACAGTAGGTCTTTCATCTTTATAGCATAATACCGCTACCGCGCTACCTACTACTTATTAGACAGTCACTATGACGACAATTACTATTCTCGGGTATAAAATGACATTATTTAAACAATCTTGTTTTTAAAAACTTCAGAAAAGCTAACGACATTCGAATCCTCGACTATCTTCAGGCTCGAGTTACATTTTACTAGCCGACCCCAAAATGTACGTCCTTCGTGTATCAAGGTCCTAGTAATCAAGGAAAGTGCTATGTAGGTACCTATGTAAATTGTTTGTCTTGCCTTTGCAGCACTAGGAGTCATGACAGGATTTAGAGTACATCTCACATAGGGAATGCTACTCCCGCTTAATAATGTAGCTGAAACTGATCCATTGAGCATTAGGTAGGTACGTTGTACCTAACGCATGTCACTATTCTGCAGGATGTGGCACCGGGCGGAGGTGTGTACGCCCGGCGGCCGCAACGCTAAGCCTGCGGTTCACTTCCATTAGTACGGCTAAATCCATTACAGATACATCTCGCCTTACTATCTGTATTAAGCGTGCGTCTTGCATGTGTCATATCTAGGTACCTGTGTCTGTGTTGTGTCCTCGAATTCACAGCAATGTTGTCCCTATCTTATAGTAACATTAAATTACTTCTCAACAAAGTTAGGTCAATAGTAAATTAATGTATCGCATATTTAGTTTATTTGTGAAATTCTCGTTCTATAATTGTGTTGAACCATTGAAATTATATTTGTTTACATTACAAATAGAAATAAATTATGGAGTCAAATTGTAACAAATGAAGCCCGAAAACGTAGTATATAAGATACACGACGTTCCTGCAATAATAATTACTATTCTCGCACGCGTGTGCCTACTGCATGCTACGGCCTACAGCTTCGGGGTACAAAACCGCTACGAGCTACGAATGTCCGTAGTATTCGTAGCACGCTACGGCTACGTGCAAGATCCCGACGATGTCGACGCATTTTGAAGGGTCGTGCTCTAGTGTTCTTTGGGAGACCGGAGACTAAGTTCACTTTCAAGTTAAGGGCAACACTGAGACACTTAACTTGCGACTAAGGAACTGTGTATGGTACTCGAAACTAAGTTACTCTTTTGCATGACGTGACCGTGGAAATTAAAAAAGATATTTTATATATTGTGGTAAATTATACGTAATATTGTCATATGTGAATAATTTTCGTCGGGAGGTAGTGTAGGTCTGTTTTTGTTACTCCAGCTTAATCGCTTATGTTCCAAAATATATTTTATACGATGATAATATAATATAGCATGCAATTGTATTTTCAACATTAAGTAGATTAAAGGTAATATTGGCTGTGTTTTAGGAATTTATTTGTGCGGAATAGCGCTATCTATTCTAAGTTTGTAAGTGGAAAAGTTTATGTTGGTTCCTCTCCTGGGTACTATTTGATTGGTGGAAGTATAAAGAATCCGAAGCCCGACCCTTATTCCCTATGACATCATAATGGATATTTGACAATCGATAAGTAGTAAGAACATAAAAAAGAACAATAGGTGTTTTATAAAACAGCGATAGTTTAAAGGAGCATCATATATGATTCTGGATTTTTTTCCTTGAATAGTTTAAAAGTCACGAAGCCAATAAATAGAACTCCATCTTAACTATTTATTGCAGTTTGAAAAAGCGACGAATTAATGTAAATGTAGGCACCTAATATATCTACACGTAGATACTTTCATTGAGCCAACACGGGGGCTTTAGAATGTGTAAATTATTACACCCATTTGACCTAAATTGGAACGTTATAAAAAATCGGTTTTCACTTCTGTTATTTCGAGTGCGGCTCTTTTATTTGAATTTTAGGGCTCAAAAATGACTCAAAAATTTTGGTTTTATTTTTCAATAGATTACATGTAAGTAAGGACTATCAACCAAACGACACAACGTATGACCCTCATACATGTTATATGGTTGAGCTTAAGCAAGTTTTCGTCGAGACAATCTAATACAATAAGGTTGAAATTAGGCATGCACTGTGAAGGAAAAAGGTAGCGTTTGTTGTTTTGATAGTTTATGGAATATAATAGGAATAAGTAAGCGAAATCGTTTAAATATGTACTGTGAAGATACAGAGGAAGTTGTCGCAAATCAATGACATCGACTGAGTTTGCGGTTTCATCAAAATTCTAAATTGAATTCCAGTTCTCTACGAATTCTACAATGCTTACCTTGCTGTCATTGCCGGACACAGTTCATTTTAATAAAAACATCTCAATAACTTTTTATTATTTCAACGAGTCTCGAACCAAGTATTTTACGTAAATAAATAGGTTTTCAGTATGCTTTGGCTCGTGCATGGAACTTTACTGGACATATAACTTTTTGGGCAATTTTATCAGAAAAATCAAAAAGTAAATCGAGGGTGTATTGGCAGGTAAAACTGTCGTCAGGTTCACTGGGGTCCGTGACGATTGATTGTTTGCTGTGTTTGACGGTTTGACATTTTCATCAAAGCAACCTGGTATCGGGGTAGCAACGATTTGATCAAAGATAGTTTTTTGTGCGCCATTTAATCACAAACTTCGTACCCTTTTGATCCGAAATACTAAAGCTACAAAATTATCTTTGGCCACTGAAAATCGGCGACTGTAAACATAAATAGTAACATTCTATGCTAAAGTCTAAAGTAAGGAATAGCGTGACTTTCTCCCGTTTGTGTCACCAACTTTATTTACATCCGTGCGCCGACGCCTGATAAAGTTAAAGTATTAGCTGGATGTGTGTCTACTTGCACAAGACTTAGTGCATGTATGAAAGACTGTAGGTATTTTTAGTTTGGCAATCTTTATGGGTAACTTTTAACATAATTATAACTTCAGTAAAGACGGTACCTATTTTAAATATCTTCATTGATGAATTAAATGTTACGTGAAAAGGGTTGATAAAAATCTTTTACGCGGACCGAAAGCAGTCTATGCCTCCGTTTTATTTCAAACGTTTTCATTTGAAGTATAGGCCGTCGATCGTGTCATCAACTTGAAGTTTTGATGGTTTTACACGTAGGCACTTGTTCAGACATAGACAAGTTTTTTTTTTCAAATTTATATTTTATTTTAAATTCGATAGATCCAGATACCACCTATCGAATTTTTACCCACGTAAGTGCCTGGTACTTAGGTCGGTCGATGTCCGATGTCTATATTATCCTTATACATAAGTAGTAAGTAGTTCGACTGAATAGAAGAAATCTCAACTTCATACTGTCCGGTCAATGAACTCAGGAGATACAATACCTTTTGTAACGTAGGTAGTAGCAATAATTAATTGTGGTAAAAACAAAGATTGAACGTGATTGACGAAACAAAAAGTAGAAATTATGGAAAAGTTGTTATTTGGTATCTACGCTAAAACTGTAAAGATAAAAGTTGATCAAATAATAGTGAACACATATGTAATTCGACAATGTAGCGCAACGTGCATTGGACGCGTCGACATTTTACTGTGAATGGATCTTTACTGTTCGTGCTACATCGTAATAACAATGCTGAATAAATTGTGGCACAATCAAACATACGCGATAAACGTAAATTTTTGAGGTACCTATTGCAAGTACCTATGTTTATGAAAGTTAATTTTGTAGCACGAGACCATTATAAATTAATTGCAAACTTTTGATACCTAAGTGTATCTGAAAGTCCCTATAAGTACCTATGTTTGTTTCTTCAATAAGTAAAAAAGTAAAGCAGCAGAAAAAATATAAAGTGAGACGGCAGTCAGCGTCATAAATAATGTGACACTTAGAGTACAAGACTAATTAATAATAATCTATTTCTACCACCCTTAAAACGGTTATTGATTAAAAATGAATACTTAATATCACTTTACAGACTGCGTAAATATTTTATAGATAGGCTTTGTTCATAAAACCGACATAATGGCCAGAACAGCGTAGGTGGCCGCCGCCGAAAACAATAACTATCCGATTGTACCTACCTACGCGTCAATGTTAAAACTTACGTAATGAGGACAAATTACTATAAATTACTTTAACTGTAGCCATCAAAACTACCTTGAATAGGTTGACAGAAAATAGTTTACTGTCTGCTAAGTTTGAATTATTAATTTCATTAATTTAAGTCGGTAAGTTTGTTATCTTAAGAGTATTTCCGATTGAGAAGCCTTTCAAACAAATTGGAAGATGCCTATAATTGAACATCTGACTACAGCTTAAAAAAATAACTTCTACGATTGCTGTCAATGAGGAATCCCTCTATCTGTCTTTCCCTCGGAATTGACAGTAGACTGATATTTTATCTAAACCATCGCTGCGTAGTACAATAAAAACGTGACCACACAGGACACATTTCAGGTGAAACATTTCATATTAACGACGCAGAAGTTATCTCGTGCCATTGTCAAATCGTGACATCTTAGTTAACAGGGTTTTGTGACTCAAACCACGTGCGAAGAGTTACTACTATCGACTTTGGTACGATCCAACTTGCCACCACTTCGGCACAGTTCGCAGTTTGACAAGTAATTAATTCTAACAGTACGTGGTTGTAGTAACTATAAACTATGAAATCATGTCATCTGCATTTTTGAAATAACGATAAAATAATTATCTATCAATTCTATCATGCCGTATCTAGATGTTTGTTTCTCTTTAACTTTTGAACTACTGGACTTTTATGTGATACTGGTGGTCATAGGTTATCCGGTCCCGGTTTATTAGGAGAAAGAGCATATATTAAAATACTAGTTACCTAAGTTAGTAATATCAAGTAGCATGCAAGTAAAGCCGAGGGGATATCTGACTTAATATATTTGATCAAGAAACTTTCAGTTAGGTTGGTTTGGTTTAAACATGTGGTACTCCAGGCGAAAATGTGAGAGAAAAGTGAAGATTCATGTAACTTGGTTGACATTTTGAAATAAAACACAGTGTAACTCATTTGAAATGGCATTAATCCTTCGTGCATCAGTCCCCCCCTCAAAAAGCCATACAACTGTAATGATTTACAGTTGGAAACAATACAGTGCACAAACAACGCTAGGACAATTCGTTTTCCTTCGTTCATTTTTACAACTTGATGATACTTGTGACTTTGCGTTGAAAAATACTGAATAAAAGCGAAAATAGTCTGTGCTTAGAAACGTATACCATTGTTGTAGCCATATCAAATCTGGTCTTTTTAAAATAACCTGATGTGGAACAAAAGGGAATGTAAAAGCTTTTAGTTTAACAATAATTAGTCGTATTATACAATGTTAAATGAATAGAGCCAGCCATTAAGCATAAAGTGAGCAATAAAATCGATACGCTTTGTAACTAATGATGAAACCATTGTAGAAGATATCTGATTGTTGAAAGCGTTTACCACTCTTGTGTCACAGTTACGTACAAAAGTAAATAATAATATAATAATGCTTCGTTCAGGACTCAATCGTGAATGGTTATTACTAGGAAGGGCAGCCGGAGGTATTATCTCTCGCGCTTGACCGAGCTTCGATCACTGCTTCGGCGACTTCCAAAGCCTTGTTAAGGCCTAATGACACGAGCACAACCGAAATCTCCACTTATTTATACCTTTCAATGCTAAGATAGCTCTCGAAATGATTCAGGTGATAATCGAGGGAATGCTTTCTGTGATGGAGGTAGTTTGAGGGGCTAACCTAACAGTTTATCAATTGTTTAGGCCCTGCATTGCTGGAGATGTATATAATAAAAATAATTGATGAATTTGATCGATGGCATTTGACAAAATGAGCCGATATTAACCGTTCACATATAAACTACTGATAGGGAGGCACTTTTATTTATTTTTGAATTTTGAAATTAGAATAAAGATAAAATGTACCAAATGTTATTTTTAAAACAGCACCCGTTTCACCTACATCAGTTTTGATAACTCTATTCCCTTCAAGACGATCAAGAGGCTTACTCTAAAAGGCTTGTTCAAATATTTACGTTTGATTCAGCCTAAAGAGTTGCTATACATCGTGGCAGCGATCAAACACAGATATCATCTACCTCGTAGATCTAACAAATGTCCCGTGTGCGCGCGAACGGAGGCGTTGCTCCACCTAAATTATGGACTATTCGAGTTTTTTTTTGTTTCACCAGCATATACTTTGCTTACAAGCTTCAAGGAAATTTTAATAGAGATTTTTCTTCAGAAGTTATTATCGGATCGGAATTGGAAAGGGTTAGCTGGAATCTTTGGTTAATTAACTTACATTTCTGGATTGTTCGTGTTTTTCTCGTGAAGGTATTCACGTGTTGTAGGAACTGAGTTGTTAATGCACTTACATGCTTCTAGGTATTTTTAATAGAGATTTTCTTCAGAAGTTATTATCGATTTTCGATTGGAAAGGCTCAACTGGATTATTTGTTGAATTAATTTGCATTTCTGGAATATTCGTGTTTTTTTCGAAAAGTTATTTACGTGTTGTAGGAACTGTGTGAGTGAATGCACTTGTAAACAATTTTACTGGAAATAGTATTAAAAAATCCCCGAAATGCGAGTTGGACTGACTGTTTTTGTGGAGAACGCCCTCAATAATTGCTTAGTCCGAAACTTTACAAACGATTTTTTCTGGTCTCTCTTGGAGTTATTGATCATACTCCCGATGGCTAGAAGTAGTCTTAATTGAACTTATTTTAAACAGCATCTTTCTTAATTGTCACCGTGTCTCTAATGTTGAGGTATCAGTTTAAGCTCCAAATGTTTCTGATGTTCTCACAATAACATTTCAGCGTATTTTTCATCCCTCAAATATATTGTCAACAAACGCAGGGTGATGGCAGATCCGTAACTCATTTCCTCTTCCTGTTACCAGTATAAGTTACATATTCTGACACGGGCGCGACCTACATAAAAGTTTTGGATTAAGTACAACGCAGCTCAGCCGGCTGGCAAAACGTACGAATAGATAATTTACTGTTAGGTGACCTTCAGCGGATTTCAGTGGGAGATATGAGAAGGGGAGTTGCGCCGGGAAGACAATGTCGTACATATTTTAAGCGGGCACGCCCCGTTCGCACAAAGGCGTAATTTATAGGGCCGCGCGGAGACGGGTGCCTGAGTTATGTCCCGACGATAGCGACGAGCTTTTAACTGCCTAATGGAGCGATTTACTCAGACCACCTTGCGCCCGCTTCGCTGTTTACATTGAAGCACGCCGAATTGGCCAGATAACGACGATGGAATTAATTCTTGTTTGTAGCTGTTACAAAAAAGATGGATATTTCCGTGACGTTCAATTTGAATGAATAATGAATATCTTGCGGTTTCGTATTGGTGTAGTAGACGCTGGAGTACGTTAGTAGTCTGGCGACGGCGTGTCGGGTGGAGCGCTCTGAGTATTGAAGAGCAACGCGAAAAGTTTTTCAATAAAACATAGCCCTCAGAGACAACATTTCAATGGAGCGCCGTGCGATGTTTACGGCCCGAGCGCCACCGCGCCGCGCTCTACACTCTGCAGAACAATCCAATCCGAAGGTATTGATCAAATTGTGCGGATACACATACGTGTGTGCCACCAACCAATTGGAAGAAATAAATGTAATTTCTGTCCCTAGGATATAGCTTAATACGTAATCATTCATATTTTTTTCATTTTTTTATTGTAACTATTGTAGTTTTGTTAGGTTCTTTTGAAGGCTTTACAAGAGCTAAGTATCGCATAAGGTATACTACTGTATGTTGCAAGGACGTATTTGGTAAAGTAGTTTAATCTTAACTGAGCAATTAAATCACCTGCTTTGAAACTTGTTACAGGATGTTAGCTTTAAGATTTCCTGAGGTAAACAATTCTAAGTGATTTATAAAAGCTCCGTAATAACATGTCACAGTACATTGTTTTTGCCGAAAAGTGTAAGAACAACTAAAAAGAAAAGATTTTGTTTTACCTTACAAGCGGCTTCTCTGTTTTTCTTCAAAACTTCCTGTATGTACAACACAAGCACCTAGTATAACGTACCTTTATTCATTTTCCTGAAAGAAACTGAAATAGCAGCCTCGTAGAAAACTGCATGATTCGCGAGAAACTAAGCGGGTCATTATGCCATTTACTTATTTATAATCCGCATTTCTTGGATTAATTTTATGATTCTTAGCTTTATGACCTTTCATAATCCTGCATTATAATTGATAAGAAATGCGAAACGTAAGACATTACAAATAAACACCGAAGTAATAAGGTTAATCTGATTTCTTATTTTATGGCCTGACATAAAAATGGGAGTAAAATAGGCTATAAAAGATTTAGTTTATTTGCTAAATAAAGAACATAATACCTCACCACTCTCTCATACCTATTAACTGAAGCATTTTTATTGAAAAGCGTGTAAAGCCCCTTCAATTTTATAAGTGCAAAATATGGTGAGAGGGTCTCATATCGAACCAAAAAGAGAAGTGTGCAATGACCCAGATGCTTGTTGCATTTTCATCCGCCGGCATTTCCTTAGAACACTTACAAACATGCATATGTTATGATACTTAGAATATATGTATGTGAGAGTGAACCTTGGTTCTTTAGATCAGAAAGATCCGTGTGTTTTGTGAGCGCTCGCTTGTAGCTAGCTTTTGTTGCGCGTTTTGCATTGCAGGTCAAGTGCAATAATCGGAGATTGCTGCAGGCTACGCGCGGAATAACGTAAACCATTTGGAGAGCCTAACGACCGTGCATGTTCCGAACTCAAATATATTCCTATAATAACTTACATATCAGAATCATTAATAAAACAAAATTTAATTAAATATCAATTGAGCAACAGATAATTGTAGTTCTCGTAAGTGATTCTCAATTGTCATAGAAGAAACAATTAGGTCGGTAGTGGATTACTGAGGGTGATTGCGTCGCGGAACGAGGTATTTGTGTCACATCGAGCGATCGATCCGCCCACTCCCAGCCAATTACTGCCGATACACGACCGAATATTGTTCTCGATACACCCGATACAGCAAATACTGTGGGGTTATACTAGAGTGTGTACGTTCACGCGTACTCCCGATCCCTATATGAAGCTCTGGCGGGCACGACGCGAGGCGGCGACGACGCGCGATACGGCTCGGCGACTGTATCTATAGTTGCGCCTTTGTCACGGATATCTGCACTCCAATGTTTTGACGATAACCCAATTGAATGTTCGTGATCTGATCACAAAACGTCTACTGTACGTTTTTTTTTGTCTCTCGCAGCGAGATTCTTTTGAAATGCGAGACGTAGTTTGGTTTTGGGCCAAAATAAGGTTTATTGCATACAAATGAGCAGTCCGAAATCGAGATATTGGTTGCTCAGATATCAGTTCTTTGTAGATAGATTATAAGAAACATACTTGAATAGTATTTTCATTGTTTATATTGAATCTTGTGAACATAAGATAAAGTCTAATTAGTAACATTTATTGCGTAATGTGAGTGTGGGTAGAGCTTGATGAGCTTCCTGCGTATGGTTCTGTATTGTACCAACATATTATTAAGACTTACTTTCGTTTTTATGGGAACCACCTATAATGAATGAGTAAAGCAATATTTTTTTACTCGAATTAAAATTGTTTCAATAACAACAAAGGTTTTATAGCCTTAGATTAATACAATAATTTAATAAACCAATATCGCACATTTTATATCGTTCCGCAACCAATGAATGCTAAAATAATTGTGGAACATTAGCGGGGGCCATGTAATTTAATTGCACGCGGGCACAATTGATATTTATTGCTGCAGCATACTTTACCTACACACGACTTGTTTCCGCTTACTAAGTTACACTCATTGTTCTGGAAAGGGACAGAATGTTAAACACATTTCTTGCTATTCTAGTTACTATATTACAAAGCTTTATTTATTTCTAGGAAAAAGTATGTAGAAAATACGAACACACACACTATGAAAATTTTTATCTGTGTTGGTGTCTGAGAATTTCAGTCAGCCCTTGATACAGTTCGACGTGTCACCAATACAAATATTCTTTTTGTCAAAGGCTGACTGGCTTTTCGAATCGATCTCTCGTCAAAGAACCGCAAAAAAATAAAGCAAAAAACCTTTTACAGAAAAAAAACAATGTAATCGGAGTAGTTTTGAGTAAATTAAACAGTGACGAAAAGGGATTGGGTCAAAGACGGTCAGCGAAACGGATTTTCCGGGTTCCTATGTTAATACCGCGCATTCCAATTAATTTATTCAGATAGTACGTTTGCTGGGGAACTTTATTTGTGATACGTTTTACAGCAGTAACTTGGATTGAGATGTCTATAAGGTCAGAGAACTAATGAAGTTAAATGTAATTTGGGTAAACTTTGTCACTGTTAATGGTGTAGATATGTTAATTTGTTTATGGAGAGCCGAGTTATTTACGTGTATCTGTGACTGTAATATAGTTATTTCCATTATGGGTTCCAAAATAACTTTTCCTGAGAAATTTCCCGATATTTATTCATTTATATTATTTTTACATATTAATTCAATACAATACTGTAGTTAAAGTATTAGCACCAATGTCTTTGCGTAAATGTAATTTGAAGATTCGTTTCAACGTGGAAATGTAACCCTAAGCCTGAGCTTATGTACTAACTAATAACTAAAGTCACCTTGAAAGGCAAAAAAGCGTAACGTACCTAAATATGAGTGAGTCACAAAAACGTGGACCAAAGTAATACCTACGTAAATGTAGGAGTAGGTACTTACTCTGTCACGCCTCTATTTTTATAAATGAACGAAGACGTCACCGTTTTTTTTGACTTTTCATATTTTTATACTGAAGCACATCAGACGCCGTTTGCATATATGTTATCTTACAAAGAGGCTTTTAGGCATAATCTCGTGTTTACAAACCCATGGTGGATCTGTATCTCTCATATATTTCCATGTCTCTGACGTAACAAGGAAAATATCCTTCTGAGTAAATAGATTTCGTGATTATTTATTAATAAAGAGCCTTAAACAAGAGATTATGTTCAGTGATTTTGTTCGCACAGATATCGTAAATATGTACATTCTTGTTTGACTACCTTCCAATAGGGTAGAATAATATGATATAACCTTTTGTCGACTGTTAGTAATAATACTTCAATATTTACTTACGAAACATTTCGATTCAATAATGGAACCTTCGATATATCTACAACTCTCGTTAGATACATAATGTAATACAGATAGATTTGTTCATATTTTGCTATATACCTCTATTAACTTTATATCAAAACTTTACTTCGTCACGATTGCAAAGCAACAAACAAAATGATTTACCTATTCAAACATTTCAGAATTGTTTTCAAATAATGTTCACTTTACACTCGTTTCAAGTGAGCAAGTATAGCGCTGAAGTCAAAGCGACATCAACATATCAGGTCATTTTATTTTAGTTCAGAGAGCTCTTTACAGGGCAAAAAAGACACCGAAGATGCAGTGAAAACCTCGTTCAAAGAATTCTTTGACTCTCGTCCAGGAGATTTCCGCGCCAATGGCGTAAATCAACTGCCATTAAAACGGCAGAAATGATGTTCTTTGAACAAATATTTTCGTTCCGACTTATTGCTATATTTTTAATATAAAATTATTCATAGGTGAGGGTAAATCACAGAGTAGAGCTTCATTTGAAAGTAAAGACTTTAGTTAGTACGTCAGGCAAAGGATTTCGAATCAATCTTTTAGTTGACTTTCACAGCGCTTGAAAATGAGCAATGTGCACATTCATGGCGCTTTTATTTTCTGGATCACGTTGTTATCGAATATTGTGAACGAGGGAGATGGATTAGTGGCGGCACGGCAAATATTACTATTGGAAAACTCGAAGATGAACTGATATTTCGAACTGTATTTATCGCACTTAACGTTTTATTTATTGCGATGACTGATTATGACCATGAGTTTGGTAGTTTTTAAGACTAAAGAAATAGGCCACGTTTTGTAATTGTTCATGATACTATGCTATTAGCTTTAGGTAAAATGTAACGTTCCATAATTAAAATTAATTTCCGACGCCAATCCGGAAAGCCTGCGGATAAAATTCAAAAATTCGTGAGAGCGGGAAGAAGTCTCATTAAGGTTTAGTGAAAAGATGCTTAACTAAATAATCCTGGTAGGAGGTGCAGCGTGCAGTGCGGCTTCTAACGACCCTACAGCACTCGAGGGCACTCTACGCTTCAGCTGCTTCGCGCTCATGCACTTTTCAAGTACGCACTGTTTATGCTCTAGTTCGGTTCAGAAACTTACATTTAGCCACAGACATCGCTTGTTTGGATTTGAATATCGAATACGTTTTTGTTTTTTTAGTAGCCCGTTCAAATATTTTTATTTTATATTTCGTTGCTGGAGGCTCGAAGTGTAGTGCCGATAACTGAATTTGAGGCCCATTAATCAATTTATGAACCTCGTAACGAGTAATGAGATTATGTTTGCACGCGTTTTAAAATACATCAAAATAGCAGGTTCGCTGAAAGTAACGAATTAGATTTATATTTTCTACCATCCCAATTCATGAATGTTTTAGTTGTCATGTTGACCAATACGACCATTATTTCTTCCACGATTATTTCAATTTAACATTCATTATTGGTCCACCTATAAACGTAAATTTAATACGTTTCAATAATTATACCTATAGCAAATACATCTGCCCATTACAATCGAAATACTAATCTATTTCGCTATTGAACAGTTTAACAATTACTAAGCGGATTATAATCAACGCTTTTGTCATTCCAGTTATTGTCAATTAGATGGTTATCCATTTATCCGCACAAGTGCACAACAATCAGGAGGTACACGTGGCTACGTAGCTAGATGTAACGCTTAGCTTGTCCGCCGGCCGAGTTGTGCACGCCCATTTGATTCTAATACATTAGTTCGGTGAGTGGTGGCGAGTGAGTGTTACACGGACGGCCCGTATGCAGCGACCTAAGTGGAGGCATGCTCAAGATATGAAGAGCTCTTGCTCCTAGCCTTCTGCACGCCAAGGTGCGATGTTTATGCATTATGTATCACCGGCAGGCTGATACTTCGCCGCCAGTTTTGCATACAGCTTTTGAACAAATTCTTTAAGAAATTTCGTGTAACGTAAAACAGGAGTGTATGTTATTTGAATTGATGTTACTACAGAAAGTCACGTTTACATGCAGATAAATTAGAAGAGCTAAAAGATGAGTAGAGTCACAAGAGTGAATTGTATTGTAAGTGGTATTACAAGTAGTAAAAGTTCCCCGGCCTTGGCCTACATCAATATCCTTTATTGACTTTTATGACTTGTACAGTTGTACGCAACGGGAAAAGAAAATATAATCTGAATGTTTATTGATAATTTTATTATGGAACCATTAGCATTAGCAAACAAGTTTTTTATTGATGTTTCAGACGTTTCAAGGCGGGTTGAATGGAATGTTACCTTAATTCGGAAAACATGATTATCAGAACCTTCAGATTCCTTGTCATTGGATGATTGAATAATGAAGAGGAATTCGGACCGCAATCACATTGTATAAGATTAATGGTTGGTTCCTGTTGTTGAATGAAGGCGACTCGCTCGATGCTAATTTCGCCATGTACCGGACGGGTGACACTTTAGTTTCCTATTCCAGTTTACGCCGTGACAACTGTTTAATTGCTTGCCATGCGCATTTTATTGTTATTATTGCTAATCCAATTAATTCTGCTAATGTTACAAATTCACCCTTTCTTGTCTATTTTCCAATGACAAAGACTATTGTTATCGAACTTGTTAGTTAGTTGCGTCCGGGTCCAGACGTAATGTTCTTGTATAATTTTAATTTAAATACCCATTTAATAATACACTAGTAGGTTCATTATAAGGAAAGGGAGTAGTTATAGCCACCAGTAGCACATTTAGCAGTCGGATTAGTCATCAAAATATACTAAGTATTAATAAAGGACCCTTTTCCCGGGTTTTACTTCTCCCAAGAGTGCTAGGGTGGCCGTACTTAGGCGGACCAAACGCTCAGGTTATACTTACAGCTTTGAATATTGTTTCTTACCGCATTCTGACTGTAAAACTGCCTTTGAAACTATTTCCATTTAATAAATAAGTAAATAAACTTTAATCCATCAAATGCTGTCTCAGTGAGGAGCAACTTTAATGTTTAATTATATTAAAATCCATATCAATGTAATTATATTCCGACAGTTTCTGTTTTAACATAAACCATTTAGTTAATTTCGGTAATTTGCTAGGCGCGGTCCGTGATTAGTGCTGAATTTTGTAACATGTGATTTGGAACAGTTCCGAAAACTACATGCTGTTATTACAATACTGAATATGTATATTACTTCTGTATAATTGTGTTATATTTACGAAACTACTTAGTTATTGTTCGATGGCGAACTTTCATTTGGATTTTGTAAAGCTACTTCAAAATATTTGTAGAAATCAGCAAATTTTACGATAAAATTACCTTATTTATAGTAAAGGGCTTACTGTGTAAAATGTTTATTTTATTACGGATTAAATTAAGCGTAAAATATAAGTGAGGAAATGCTGTTCTGTCAAATTGTGCGGTAAAAAAAATGTTAGATTGTGACCTCTTAATGATGTATGAATACCGCAGTTATTGGTATACGTGAACGTATTGCCATTGAAATTTATTGCTGATTCACATCCGACGTACTCTGTTGTTATTTCAGTTGAGTGACTGGGGTGAAGTGAAATAAATGAAACTATGTTACACAACCGATTGAGCAAATATTTCATCAACTTGTTGCCCCAAAGGACATGGAAAAAATCATTGTTCCTATTGGCGGTAACGTCCTATGGCGAAAGTTTAATACAGGTTAGATTTGGAATGGAGTCTTTGTTCGGTGCTCACGGGTGTATGAATTGTATGAGTTCATTGTTACAGGTACCTAAACTTTCTCATATGTAGTAGGTACGTGAGTGTATGTAGGCATTGCGTTAAATGTGTTGCATGTTTGTGAGCCGCGGGCGCGGGCTAATCGCGGCGTCCACGAATATTTACTGTCCCCCGGGAGGCGTCATCTGATAATGTTATGTTCAGACCAGTTGTAAAAATCGTTGTTCATTTCAATGACGGGACATAGCATGACATAAATAACCTCGATACTCTTTTAAATCTTCAAAGGTTTTGTATCAAAATGTTTAAGTTAGGGTTATTGTTAAATTACAGTTACCCTTGAAGTATAAAGTTTTTTTTTGCGGTAGCAGGAGTCATTCCAGTGCCTAAAACTAATAAACTAAGTGAATTTTACAAACCACGTCCATCAAACTGGTATGTTATCAAAAATATACACAACACAGGCAGCGTTTGTTAGGTGCCTGAGTAAACATTATAGTAATATATCCGTGTTGATTACGTTGTACGCGGGGGCTCGTTGAGTGATTGGGCTTCAACTTTCCGATCGATAGCTACGAGTCAATAAAAGGGACTAGCGTGTACAATTCAACTGTTGTTAGCTCTGTAAAGGCTAATGAAAGTATTGAGAATTGGAATCGTAACGAACTATTTTAACAGTATTTTTTAAATTCAATTGTAAGCCGGAATTTTATTTGATATGCTAATTTAGCACCTTTCCAATTAATAGTTGCACGACACGTAACAGACCCTAGAACAAATACTTAACTTAATTCATAAAATATAATATCACCAAATAATTATGATAGCGAAAACTTTGTACAAAGCCGGCTGAATGTATGATTTAATCACGTATTCCAAACTATAACATCGTTAGGGTCGTAGGGTTGCGCACCCATCGGGCGTTAAATGATGATCACGTAAAAGGCACAACATTAGTACAATAAAGTGGGCCTTTTGCCTATAACAATCATAATATACGAACCCTTTCGGCTTAACAAGTGGGACCGACTACTCGTTACCGAGCCGTGTGCGCATTCAATGTCAACACGATAATGTACAATTTAAAATGTTTTAGACAGATATACGTACTAGATCTCGAGACATTTTACTATATTAAATAATCCGTATTTATCACGGAATTTGCCTTTAAGTTAAAATAAAAACCGTTAAGAGAATAGGCAGTCATTCCTTAGGATATAGCAAGTAGTTACATAAGCCTAAGATCATACATCTAACGCCTATCGGAGTCTGCGGGTTAGGACAACAATGTTTTTCTAAGCTAGAACGAACCATCTGAAAAGCTTCGTTTGCAGTCTGAACGCGGATGCTGCCGAAGATTACCTACTACGACAATTGCTAGCCGGGTATCGATTCTATTCCGCTCAGAGATGCGACTCGACTTATTTATGATTGATTTAGTGATTAATTTAACCCGTTAAACAAACTCGGACAACGCTACATCTAACTTATCGACTCAAAACAAATATAACACTAATAATAGTCGACGATATTGATTAGTTGTCAGCGAAGCGTGAAGTAATAACAAAATTATGATATTTTATATCTACCTTTACTATTTAATTAAATTTCAACTCACCGATATAATTATACGAATCGGCTTAAATTATATTGACTCGGGCCGAATAAAAGGTACCCTAGTGTACTCGTTTACTGTTACTCATTTCAGTTCATGGGCTATTTCCACAGGCTCCACTACTATCGTGTCTTCATTGCTCTAGTTTATTGGGCGAGGGACAAGGATCGTACATTACTAATGGCGGACATGTACCACCACAAAAAACTACAACAAGTATAAAAATGTGGCAATTCTTTAGGAGCTCATAGTCTTCCGAATCATTAGTCGTTTCGTAACAGACTCTGAACATTGCTTGATAAATCCATTACGAATAAGGCGAAAAAGGCAAGATTTTTTTCGGCTCTGTAATCTTATCGAGTGTTTTTTCGGAATTCACAAGGCCGACAAGCGGTGTCAAATATTTTACGGCACAAAATTAGAGTGGTGGAATTTTTGGGGAAGTTCCCCCAAACGACGCAAGTTGTGCGCTCGTTTGATGTTCAAAATTAAGGCCACATACGAAAATGGGAATTTCACATACTTTAATAACTCTCGACGTTAACAGCTCTTGTTAATAGTGTTATGTCATGTCTTCCGGGTCTACGCTGTTATTAAAATATTTTAGAAAAATCCCGCCTAAGAAAAAGTGGATTCTAAAACATTAATTATTCGGGTTCAGTTAATGATGCTTAACCGCCACATTACATTCAAAGTAAGGTCTGCCATTTCTGCTAGGTAATTAGGACTGTTGTAAGCAATAAAGTTAAAAGTTGTGGAATTGTTCCCCGCGGCCTTTATCGCAACCTGCTAGAGTATGTTTGAGGTGCAAAAATGGATTAAAATTCTTGTTCTAAATTCGAATAACTTAATAATTGCCAATAAAGGTCCTTTATTAAACTCATTTTTGGAAACTAGGCCAACAGCATTTTGTATAGTAATTCCAATAAAAAAAAAATGAATTCCACTCTTTTTTTAAAAAGATTCTCAATTAACTAGTAATGTATGACAATAATTTAACAGTTTGACATAATTAATCATTTATATTGAATTTGAAGCTGTCGTTACTGTTCATCTTACGGGGTACATGGAACTGTCAAACCGGCATTCATATTTAAATTACTTGGCAGTAACTCATGATAATACGAGGGTGAAGGGAGGGATATAAAAATATCAAGCACAGAGGCTCTCCGCCCACCGTGGGCCGGACGGCAGTGTGCGTGCTGTCACCGACGAATATTAAAAATATTGTGTGATATTGTATCAAATGCCCGTCCCAGGTGCACGGCCGAATATATCGGAAAATTTTGCTACACATTTCATACATATTTTGAGTGGTTTTCCATAGCAAGCTTTGACGCGAGTCAATTATGTTGATATTTAATTGACAAGTAATTTAAGTCACAAAGCCGTCTGCTAAATAATTTCAGGTTTAATAATAAAATAGTAGCTACAAAATATGAATATCCTGACCGTAACGCGGTTACACAAAAAGTGTTTTAGGTAGGTGCGCGTGGCGTTTGTTTTATGTACACATAGCACAATAAAAACCTAATTGGTGAAGCGCTTTGAATTAAAAAATGTAAATAGCATTACGTATAGGGCAGGCAGGCGGGCCGGTATCGCCTGTGTCGGATGACCGTCGTAATTACTCTTCCACGCTCCGAGCCTCATCATCGTCTATTAAAATTCATCCATATACACGACCTTTCCTCTATGAATAAAATTATTACATTAAATAGATGTATAATACATTAAAACCTTAACGTTGCCTTCACACTTTTGACGTGAATAAACATTTATTTTAATTGTTTTAAATGATTAAGTAGGTAAGGAAATACATTTTGCTCCAAAATATTTTTTGTTGTTACTTACAATATAAAATAATTTTGAGCTTTAAAAATTTTATGTTCATTCACGTCATTTGAAACTGAACATGTCAGGTAATCTAAAAGTCATTGCAAAACGGCTGAAGGTGACTATCTCACGGTAGGTAAGGCTATCTTATAAAGTAACGACATATTTGGTAAAACCGCTCTTTTGAAATTTGAATTTGAGCAGCACATTACTCTGTAAATGACTGGCTATAAAGACTTCAAACGCAGGCTAATCGTGGCTTCCGACCTTTTGGGGCAGCGAAGAAGGGCCCCAAGTACCTGACAAAACGTTTCCTTACTTATTGAACAACCGTATTTTAAGTATGTGTAGGGTCAAGTGTAAAAATGCCTTTTTATGAATCAGGGAAAAAATGAATTATAGATAGAATTTGAATGTGAAGCATGTGGGCGTGTGAAACTCAATTGTTCTTCATTTTACCTATGTATTTGAGAACACGTTTCATGTTTATGTGACTGCTTTTCTTATTTAGGGTATTAAATTCCTTTTACTTGGGTTCTAGGATTTGTAAAGATAATTTGGTATCACCCACTATTAAATTCTATAATCATATTCAAGTTTTGGCAAACAAAGGGTTGCAAAGGTGTTTATTCTAGTATATACCGATTAAAAAATACAGAAATAAAACAACAGTACTTATGCCAATAAGCTAACATTTAATTTTCACAAACTGAAGCCGCGCCGTAGGTACGAGTTAGTGGAGTTGTCACTAAACATATATGGACATTGTTTTGTTTAGTTAACGATCGTTAATGTCTGATCAGCATTCAAATGAGCAATGACCGCATACAATTGATTGCTTCACCATTAGCTATAAAGCAGTTTAGTTGCAGCAGGTTGATCATATCTAGACACACGGCAGTGTGTCCGCCAAGTTCGAGCAAAAAAGGCGACACACCGGCCGTGGGTTATATTACACGAACCATTTCGGGCCAAATTCGACCCCCCTGTAACTCAAAATCTATTTTATTTACGCATATCAAATTTCTAGTATCTGTTGAGACCCCCTCAGTTATCTAAAATACAAAATTTCATTAATATACCTATTGTAGGTCTTGAGGTATTGACGTCAGAAAATCGCTATTTTCACTATACACTCACTGATTGACTGACTGACTGACTCACTCATCAAAAACCTAGACCACTTCCAATGGTCGTATTGACTTGAAATTTGGCATGGAGGTAGGTCTTTATGTCAAGGTAAAGGGAAAAATCTGAAAATGGCCAAGTGTGAGTCGGTTTCAAAATAATGAAGGTGTTTTATACCCGGTGTAAATTTATACCCCTAAGGAACTAAAACGAACTAAATTTATCTATATTTATATAATATATCTTCGAATGGTACAAAGGTTTGTATTTAGTCAAAGTAAAGTAAAAATCTGAAAACGGCCAAGTGTGAATCACTTTCGAAAATAACGAATGTGTAACTTTGATCCACGAACATAATATATGATAACATGTCATGTCAGTCAGTTGGTAAATCTAGTTCATTTCTTTGTAAGAAACATAGTGCATATTAAAAAATCTAAAAGATAAATGAGACATTTCTTTAACTAACTTCATCATAAGAAAAAAATAAAATAAACAACCTTACAAAAATAAATGAAATCCCACCCAAAACAAAAATGTGAAAGACTGCCAAGTTCGATAATATGGGAATGCTTCGCCTATAAAAGAAGTGAGATCTGAATAAGTACCAAGTTCCATACACATACCTCAGTTAAAAATAGTTACTTTTTAATGATGATTACTTGGCAAGTTTTAATAGAAAATTAAATACTTGATTCATTGCGTTTAGTAGGTTTATAACAAGGTGTATGAAAACTTGCCAAGTAACATCATTAAAAAGTAACTATTTTTAACTGAGGTATGTGTATGGAACTTGGTACTTATTCAGATCTCACTTCTTTTATAGGCGAAGCATTCCCATATTATCGAACTTGGCAGTCTTTCACATTTTTGTTTTGGGTGGGATTTCTTAGTAACGCGCCAGGTCTCTGTAGACGTTTTGTTTTCATTATAGCAGCGATTGGCGGGCGCCGCGAGTGACACACGGCTGCGCAGTTGCGAAACTGCATCAAAGTTTGCAATAACGCGGTTCGGTAACATCGGCACAAGTGGAACTAAACAAACAGCCAATAGACCTCGCATAAAACTGTTACAGCGGCTGTGGCCGACGCTCCCGGGGTAATGTTTCATTGTGCGAAATGCTATAAAAATCGTCGTAAAAATTTATAAAGCTACTCAATAAAATGTACACTTGGAATTTTGTGAGCTCGAATATTACTTCAGGTTAGCATCGAATAAAATACGTCTAAATTGTAAAAGTGGAACAGTTTTTACGATTTGAGTGAAAGCATTAGATAAGAAATTAATATTTAACTGTACTTACCTAGTCTGGTTGTTCGTATTACGTAAGGCCATTTCAATTCTTAGATGTTAGATTTATAGAAGCTTTGGTAGTTTATTTGATGTGCAAAGTGCGAAGTATTCGGTCGTGTGTAGTGCGCTACGTGTCGGCCTAGTTAACTCTCTTCCGATGTCTTGCCATAGTGCTGTGAATAATTGTGCAGGTGTGATATTCCTTTTAGCTGTGACCAGCTTGAAGAAATGGTGCCTACAATCTATCATCACGATATGTGAAAGCCTTGTTTGGAGTTCTGTTTGTTCTAGTTTCGTAGGTTTATTGTAAGGGGACGTAATCATCAACGCTGAGAATCTAACTGGAATTGGAAGCCCTCTTGCGCAATATCACACCATTCGTATCGTATCTGTATGTTTTTAGTTTAATTCAGCTTAAAAGAAAAACTATGATTTAAGAAATTATCTAGTAATTACAGAAAAAAACGCCAAATTATTAATATTATATAAGTGGACAAAACCTTTTTTCAAGCTTATATTTTTTCGTGATTACCAGGACTGATTACTCATGAATCCTATCAGAATTTTACCTGTCCAATCTTATTATTCCAAACCAAATCCTCTTACCGATAGCCTTAGTGTGTATAAGTAGTGTGTAATGTATTATGTAGACGTTAACGGAGATAACGTCTTCATGTACACGAGGATTATGATATTGAATTAGGTGTAGTGTGGTGATTGACACGTATTTAGTAGACGGCGTGTCAGCCGCGTCATAGATCGTCGATCTCGTCTGTGACTGTCTATGGTGACGACTGACGAGGTACGCGCCAGTCCGGTCGTGCACTTCGCCTACTCTTCAATTCAATTTTATTTTGTCTGTGCGTCAATCTAGGTCAACGTCCGACGACGCTCAATAATACCGTGTACTTTTAAATTATATATTTAATTACGATTGCGTTCAATTATTTGAACAACTATCCGAGCATTAACATTCGTTAAAATATTTCATTCAATAAATGTTTGAGCTGTTGACACAAAAAACAAATCGTATTTCAGGCTTTGTGAACATTTTCAGACAATATTATTATATTACAGTTTAAGGTTTTGTAAAGCTCTCAGTTTTGTTCAGTTTATCGTGTAGATTGCATAGATCTACAAGAAAAATGTTTAACATAACATGCCGAGTAAAATATTAGGTTTCAAAGCTGGGCGGGCGGAGCGACCGCGCTATGGGCGGTCTTTCTAAACACAGTGCATGCTTCTAGGAAAGTTCTTTGTTCACTTTTGATTCGCAAAAGTACATGAAAGAAGTTGTACCTGTGTGTATATAAAACAATTAATAAATAGTGTTCTATCTTATGTTGAAGCCGACGACAGTGTAGTGATCCAAATATCTGTCTAATCCCACTAGAGGTATGTGACGCGCTATCTGCTGCCAGTTTCGCAGTTCAGTTTGCAAGAAAAGCCGTTTAGAAAATATACATTTTGCTTGAGATTTGGGTAGGTATGTACGTGTGAAGATAACAGGAATAGTACCAAGATAAAATGCATTTCATTTGCAAAGCAAGACTTCCGGAAAAGTTAGCCGCCTTATGTAGGCTTAGTGCAGGGTGCAGCTTCATTTGCGTCGGCTATGCTAATAAGATGTTCAGCGGCGGAGCAGTCAGCAGTTTGGCTGGAGGAGAGCTGCACCTTATAGGTGCGGGCGCGAAGGACCCGTGGCGTGGTTGGAAACTTAAGGGATGATCGGCGCGGGGCGCGGGGCGGCGCGCCAGTGCTGGTCGCTACTCCGCCGCGAGCGAACGTCGCGCCGCCGCAGCTGCCGCGCTCGCCGCCGAGAGCCGACGCCATCGCCGACGACTCGTGCCCTGCACGCTCCTTTATTTAATTAAGTGTCGCATAAACTGAGAGCTCACGTGGATGTTTCCATATAAGTTTCGTGAACTCCGAAATGATACAAGCTGAGTCAGTTGCGCGACACTAAACTGGTATGCAATCATTTTGACGTAAGAACAGCCTAATTTTAAAAGTTTTTTCATTAAATATGAACTTTTCAGAGTTTTTCGTTTATCTAAGAATTTTATTGTAAATGAAAATTGTTGCTTTTTTAGTATCTTCTTATTTTTAAGAGCTTATTAAATACTCTTCTTAAAGTTTACTAATTTCTTGCGTTTGTTTTGTTTGGTATTTTTCTAATTGGTTTAGCGAGACAGCTGTATAAATCAAATGTCAGAAACTTATGCTACGATATGAAAATATTTTCGGTTTGATTTTTGATTAGAAGCGAGATTATTTTCGCTGTTTTTCATCGTTAAGCTTGATCGATTTTGGATTTACTTTTGCTTGCAATTCTGGTGTTGATGAATATTTCATCAAATTAATGAAAAGTTTTATGAAAGCGGTTTTAGTTTTGCAGTTGGCCATTGACAGGCCATTACCGCGATAAATTCATGAATATGACACTGACGTAGTTGCATACCTTGAATAACAAATTGAGTTGCCTTTGTGTTTGGAAACTCGGCTAGTATACAATATACATCTGTATATTAATATACTGAAGTGAACCTACATATGTATGTGTATGTAAGAGATTATAGTATTGTTCAATATATGAGAATACCAGATAACTGATAAAAACTCATGCTTTCATATACTAGACAACTTGGACAACTTTATCTCTATAATTATAACTCCAAAAACATTAGGAAATAAGAAGTCCCATAACCAATACCTATAAATTAAAACGCACATACCTACTGGTCGTAGCACCTCAGGGAAAAGCGCGGGAGCGCGAGCTTTTCTGAACGTCAACTCGCACGCGGCATCGTGTCTATGACAAACCAGCCTGCGACGTAGCTGTTTAAATTGCCAGCTTCAATATTTAAGATCGCTGACGGGTAAAGTCACTCCAGGGAGCTGACGACCTCTTTGGTAACCGCTTACCTCCGACAGTCTACCGCCATTAACTCACGTCAGGACGAGGTCTTATTCTAGTCTATTCCCCACATACGCAGTAACAGGCATGCATACGTAACCCGATACCCAAACAATCACGCCCACTCTACGGGATTAGTACGGCTCGTGCGTGGTAAAAAGCGGCACCTTATTAATTTTTCGAGCATCATAGAGTCAACAACCTTCGGCGCCAAACTTGTGTACTACTCGTAAATATGTTAATAAAGTAAGGCGACCCAAAACCCATTCAGTTTCGCTCGTAATTTCCATGTTACTATGTTGGGGACAATGGATATCCATAGTTTATCTACAGGTCATCCATGGTTTCAGTACTAGGTACTAACCTAACTTAACGATGGTATAAAACATTGGTGGAAAACATTTCCTACATTGCATTGGGTATTTTTTCTTTCCACCTTTTCATTGTTCTAAGAAGTATTAATGATGTTAAATAACGGGTAATGAAAGTAGCATTACCCGATGTTGTTGCAAGGTTTAATAATTATGAATTATGTTCTACTATTACTTAGTTTACAGTACATTATATAGAGGTTTACGAAACATGTAGAGAGACTGAGTAATAACATTGTCTGGATAAGAGAGCTATGTAGCTGCATCCAATTATGCTGGAAGCCAAACCCAGCTAGCTGGGAGAGAGACTAAGCTGTCATGATTACGTGTAGTAACCAAACAGAAAATTATAATGAGGTCTATCTTTAGCAGAGGTTTTGTAACCATTACCAAAATATTTTATATTATAAATGAAACCTTACCATAAAATTGACGGAATATTGCCAATATAGATACTAACTTAGCATTGTATTTCTTTTTGGTGACGAGAAAACTTTTCTGGTATTAAACTTAGAACTACAGTCTAGGAGTTGTTAGTGGTAACTGGATGTAGTGGTGCTTGGTGCCACTAAGCTGAAGGTTAAGTCTGACGACCGTTGACACCGTAGATCTATGCATGCATAGTAGCTTTGTCATTGCGTTTTGAGCGTTAACTCAAGAAACCTAATGAAGCTTACCTAAAATCCCTCTTATTTTCTCAGCTGTTAATTATTTATCGAAGATTTTCCAAACTTTACACTAAGCATGTTTTTCATAATCAAGTAGTAACAAAGGAGAAGAAAGGCCATAGATATCAATTATTTCGAAGAATGAATATCTAGGAATTTTAGTAGGGAAATAAGTAATTATATTACATTGCCTGTTAAGAGGAACATAAGTACTTCACAATAGTAATTTAGTAATATTGAGTGAGTATAGGAAAAAAAGCCTGTTCACGTGGAAGTATGAAAAGACTCTATATTAAATCGCTTAAAACAAGAAAAGACAGAAACTTGTATGTCTTCACTGCCCTACTGCCATGATTTCATTGGAATGTGATATTCGATTCGCTATTTATTATCACGTGTGAAAATTTTTGCAATCGACCGTTGTACGTGCATGCAGCGAAGACATTAAGATTGGTTACGCTTTTCCATTTGACTTTCCATGTGGAAATTGCGTCTTGTCATGAAAGGAGCTCTTTGAACCTTTTCGGGTTATTAGGTTATCATAACTGCCCTTTTTCTCGTAAAGAATTTTGACTTTTATTAGCTCTAAACTTAAACGGAAACAGGAAAATGGTAATTTCTTATGCCTTTTATTAATTTAAAGTATTGGATTTTATGAACTTTGTAAGCATTTTAGTTTTTTAATTAACACTGTTAAGGTACATTTAGTATAAGCACAAGAATAAATAAAGAGGTAGCCATTTTTGAACTTAAATGGCCTTACTACAAAAACTTAAACATCTGTTTTACACTTGTCTAAAAAAATTGTGACTGCAAAATGAACCATATGTCAACGTAATAATCTGTCATTTTTTTAGACAAGTCTTAAACTGACGTTTAAAAGTTTTTGTGGTAAGATGGAAAGAGTTCTGCTACAGTTTTATGTTTACTTTTAAAATACCTGTAAGTAACAGAAATAAACAATACGATACAAAAGGGAATTCTCGTTTCTTCAAAGCAGAGACTGAAATATGCAAACTGAAGGGCTTATGTCAATATTTTTTGCAACATGTACCTACCTAATACCAATTCATATTTTATATTAGAAAAATTGTGTATAAACAAACTGCTGATAGCTAGAGCCGTTAAAGGAGAACCTTCGAGCGGTTAGTGGCATATCATGAAATACTGCTTTCTCACAAACCAACTTCTTCCAAATCCTCTTGAGCGTTTCCCCAGGTTTTGTTCCAGACTTTTGGCTATTAGAACATTGTTTGTTATGCTACAAGGTTGTAGTTCAAGTCAGAATACTTTATTTCTATGTTGCTTTTCGTATCTAGATTAGTCTTGATGTGATAACTCGTTTCAATGTTATATGAATGCGTACGAGTTGAGTTTTTAGAATCTCACAAATTGATCATTTTACTTATTTGTCTTTCCATAATTCTCTTAAAGCGATTCGAGAGGACTCTTTTTTCTATTGCAAAACACTAGTCCAGTTGGAAAGTAGTTCTGCTGCATCCAGTTGAACTAAGCTCGTCCCCATAAAGTTGGCATGGGACTAGACAGATGAGATGTCACAACTACAACATGCCACACTAACGTGGCATATGCATTAGACATGAGCATGTACCACTGTATGTACCATAACAAGACTTTATTAAGACTTTAAACTTACCTTCCCCAGGCAATGTAAATAAAGGTAACATAAAAATAATGGTTTATGCAATGTTTCGTATGTTCAGCTGAAGATAACGACTGCTCACGCTCTGTGTAGACGTTTGTTATTTTAAAATTTGAATAAAATATACGGTGAAGTTGAAGACCTGACATTTTTGAAGACGAAATGTCCACTGGATGCGATAAGCCATCGCTCAAGGATGTGCCTAGCAGTAATCTTAGATCAAAGTATTCAAGCTTTCCTTTTGTTAGTAGAATTTCTATTGGGTCGGCTTTCGAGGCTATTGAATGTAAGGCCTTATCCTCTAGTAGGGTTGTCAAATGTGCAACTTTGCGAAATAATCCTTGTCTCTTTGAAAGTCATGTCAGATAAAAATTAACGTAGCCAGCCTTTTGTGAAACATTTTTGCTTTGCACTTATATACAATGGACTCGCAAGCGATGCGACAATGGCGGGCCAAGGGATGCAATTTTCCTGCAGCTCTTTTGTTTTTAATTTAATTCGTGTCATAATAAGTGAACATTTGCATGCATTCATGATTCAAAGAGCATTCAGATAAGCCCTTATAGTAGTTGTGTTCAATAAGCGAGAATAAAAGGTATATTTAAACGATGCACAAATCTACAAATAAAAGTTCTGGGAATTTATTGCTTAACCTGGCACTTATTGAGCGTACCCAACTAAGTTGGGAAAGGTCTAGGCTATAATGGGTGGTAGGGTGCATTGATTATGTTAAAAATAATTTTATATATTTATTTTTTCATAATCAGTACCTATGTGTTTTTTTTATTACTGTGGCTACTTTATTTAAACTTAGTCACGGTAAGCACTGTACACTAATCCGATGTACCATTAGGAACTCGGATTGGCTAACGCAATCGAAGTTCAGCCACCGTATTGGCTAACGCGCTTAAATCCTCCATACATATGTGCTTAGGGCATAATATTTTTGAAAGGCTTTCAGCAGACTGATAATGATTTTCAAGATGTATTCTATAACAGCAACTACAGCATAAATACCACAAATGCTATTTTGATTATGCCCGACTCTAGCTAGATTTAGCAGGAAATGTCGAGGCAAATCACAATAATAGCTTAAGCAATGACAGTGCTCGACATCTCGAGAACCACAATAGTCGGTTGGCTTTTAACCGCCGATGTTAAATTGGGATAAGAAGTAGCAGACTTACCTTTAATAAAAATAAGGTCAACATCACTTGCTTTATACTTTTAAATATCTAAATTAGCTCTTTGTTTTTTTTAGACTTATGTAAAACTCTGAAATCGCCAATTACCTTGAGCATCTATTCTCGGGTGATAAGTACCTGCTCTACGTGGAAGCTTTGATCCGACAGTGGAATAATAAATATTTATAAAATTAAATAAATAAAAAATGACATATTTATACAGAAGTGACTATTTATAAAAAGGTAATACTGTAATACTGTTGATCTTTATATAAAAGGGGTTTTATTATATAAGTCACAGTACTATGTGCCAAGCTCAGGTGAGAAGTGAAATCTGCTTTAAATACACTCCATGCACGTTGTATTCTTCATTTCAGATAAGCTGGATTCTGGAAAACTTTGGAATACATTGATAGTGTCGTGTTCTGTCCTTGTCAACCCTGTTCCGAGGAGTGAGACACTCACGTCCTCGCCAACTATTCCGGGTTTGACGACTTCTAAAACTCGATCACATTTATATTCAAGGACTCGTTTTAAATTGCTATTCTCAGTATTAGAATAGATGAAAGTTTCACTTTGACGTCAGATCCAATAAGAAGTTTCGATTTTTAAAGCCTAGGGTGCTGTGATACTTAAACTTTGATGGCTCCAATGCTGCTTTCAGAACCTCTTGAAGACGCAAATTCAATTAAGAATTTCAATGGTCAGTATCTTTTTAGAATAAAAGTACATTACAGCAAAGTTTTATTTAAATTGAGAATTTAGAAAAATAATGAAAAGTAAATGCTGAACTTGCGGCGAATCCAAGCTGGATCGAAATGGATGAGAATCAGAAGAGCCGGCTGCTGTATGGCCACGTAAAGCGGAGACCACCAGACTGCGTGGTCATTCCCTGTTCGAAGATCTAGAAGCTAAGCCCTAAAACAAGATCAAGGCTTGTAGTAGTGTGAAGGACCTGAAGGAAACGTCCAAAAACGACGCCGATCATAGAACGAAATGGAGAAGAAAGATCGGGAAAGTTGAACGTACCTCTCTACATATGTGGCAAAAACGTACCTCTCTATACATAGCAGCAAAAAGAGAGAATTTATAAAATAACAATGTCAATGAACGAATAGTGTCGAATTACGTGTGACTGAGTTTATTTATTGTGGTTGTAGTGTTGCTGACTAGACAGTTTTTGATGTCTAAAATATCGTGTAGGTAGATTTATTATCCAACAATTTTATGACATTGAAAGGTTGGCAACGTAAACTGAAAATGTAAGTACAGTTTCAGAAAAGCTTAGCCTATTTATTTTCGGCAAGCTTACCGACCAAAACAAAGAATATATTAGGTGCTTATCGTTCCGCGTTTATCGTAAAACCCGAACGAGGCAAATTATTGCTGCAGCAACCGCCTGGTAGATAGCCACGGCTGGCAAGCTGTCACAGCATAGCGTGGTGTTATCAAGTTTTTATTCGCCACGCTTGCCAAATGTGGATAATAATCAAAGCGTTTAAACTATTAAACATCATAAGCATGTGGTTTATAATTAAATAACTATGAGCATAACAATATGTGTTTGTTATTTTCATTGATAAAAGACAGTTTTACTAAGGGACGTATTAAGAAACTATATATGTAATCACTTCTTTCATAAGACACACTGGTACTCAATTCACGCTTTCCGAGACGGTCATCAGTACATTTGAAAGCTGTATTTAAAGAAAATGGTTTGTTGACGTTCCCTAATGTGGGAATGAAAGCAGGACGGTGGCAGCTGTTTGTTATACAGGGCGCGTTGTAAGTCAAGCGAAGTTGGTGGTCGGCGCGCTCATGCGCTGCTAACAACGTGATATTACTTGCACTGCTTAGGAATTTTATCTAGTTATTTTTTGTTTAATTCGTGGTCAGTGTGTGAGGTTTTTGTTTTAAACGTTGCCTCTTTGCTCCATTTATTGGAGCTGCTTTTTTATCGGAGTTCATGGAAATGGAATTCATTTATTGGAGTCGCTTTTTTAATCGAGCTCAATAGTAACTGAAATTTATGTTCAAGTTGATGTTAAGACTGTTCGCTTTTGTGTAAGGTTTATTATTTATCTCCATAATTATTAGTACAGGCAGGTATGTGACAGTTTCTGCGGATTTTGAAAAGTAGTTTGCTGGACTGACTGGAAATGCGCACAAGCTGCTCGATAAATAAAATAATAAAAAAGGCCCGGATATACCTCAACGTGGCATTTCACGCAAATACAAATAATAAAGATTTAAACATCTATGGAGTCGATTAGGTGATTGAGAAAACGTCCCATTCGGAAACGGCGACATTTTCACTTCCGACTGAAACCGAAGAAGTGGAAGAGAGACGGCCGTCATTTCCGAGTGTATTGTCGTTTCCGGTGCGTTTTCTATACACTCGCTACCAGAATATTGGGAACAGTTTGCCAGGACGACTCAGAATTGGTCACGTTTACTTTGTTTGTGTTTGGGCCAGTTTCTCTGATCTCGTATGTCTATACTTTTGTATAAAGAGGAAATGTCAGATTGTTTGTATGTTTTTTTGTTTGACGCGAAGAGGCTCTGGAACTACTGAGCCAATTTGAATGATTCTTTCACTGCTAGGAAGCTAACATGGGCTATGTTTTATCTGGGTACGGAAAGAAGTTTCCCCGGGACGAAGTTGTATAAACTGAGACAATTATGTGTACAAAGAAGAATGAGACTGTCATTGCTCGGTTATAAAGTTCATGATAGTATTGCATTCCTTTTCAAGCACAGCTGCTGTCCGTGGACATATTTGTGGGATTCTCGGCAACTTGCTGGTTTTATACAGCGTACCTTTACAGAACATTTTTTTTTTAAATTGTTTAGAAATTCAATTTTATTTTGTATTTTTAGTAGAAATTTAACAAAATCAGCATTTCAGGAGTAAGATACAGAAACTTTAGCTTTTCTATGAATTTTTTGCGAAATTAGTCAAAATTATGGGGTTGTTCGGGACATTGCTCCCTGGAAATACCATAGTTTCATAAATTAGAAGTCATCACCTAAATTGACAGTCATTTACCGAAAACGTTACTACTCTTTACATACTCAAGTACCTACCTACCTTAAGTACTTATTAATTTGTAATTTACATATTCAAGTTTCTATTGTATGAAGTCAGGCAGCATAAAGTTCTATCCAGAAAAGTAATAAACAATAAAACAAAACAGTTATATTCACTTTGTTGAGGTACGTACAATGAAGTGGGTGCCAAAAAAACTTTGAGAAGTCGACATCGCGACCGTGTTTTCTTTATTGTCATCACGGAGGACATATATCATATTGTGGTAATGTAAACGACTAGCTATTTCCCAACTGGGTGTATTAAGTTCGGCATCCCGTCAAACCTATCAAAACGTATTACGTGATTTTAGGCATATCCATTTACAAGTTTTCTTATTTAGTCGAGAACATGTTATAAAATACATGAATCATCATTGTCAAGTTAAACTAGGCCGAACAATGAGCTGTGTCCTAGATAACTTAGCTGCTACTGATGCCGTTAATTCTCCTGATGGGTGCCTCTGTCACGTCTCCTGACATGTCTCACTGAGGAACGTCGGAAGGCCGTCCCTTTGTCCACAAGACAAACTAACAAAGCGAATTTACAATAGTTACGAATTAATAACCATTTTATGTTCGATACATTATTCTCATTATTCCATTTTCTTCAACATTCAACCCATTGCATTGTATTGAACTCGTATTGTATGGTCTCCATTTGCAATTGTTCAGTTTATTATTATGTAGAGTATTTCTTTACCGTTGTATGAAAATTATAACATTGTTGCGTCTGTATTGTTGTTATTTTTGACATAATATCAACCGTAGTTTGCAATATTATACTTTTAAAAACCGGCCAAGTGCGAGTCGGACTCGTGCACGAAGGGTTCCGTAAATTACAGTTAAATCAACCTATCTCAAAAACTATAAGAGATACTTTGATCAAACCAAAAATCGTTGAAAGAGTTAATTAGCATGCATCACCTCTATTTTTTTTAGAATTTTATACCCCGTAGTTATAAAAATAGAGGGGGGGGGGACATACTTTTTACGACTTTGAGAGCTGATATCTCAAAAACCGTTCACTTTAAGAAAAATGTTTTTTAGAAAACTTTATATCATTTTAAAAGACCTTTCCATTGATACCCCACACGGGTATGTACATCGAAAAAAAAAATTTCATCCCTCAGTTACATGTATGGGGGGCCCCACCCCCAATTCTTTTTTTTACTATTTAGTGTCATATTTTTGTAGCGGTTCATACAACACATATTCCCATCAAATTTCATCACTGTAGTACTTATAGTTTCCGAGTAAATCGGCTGTGACAGACGGACAGACGGACAGACGGACAGACGGACATGACGAAACTATAAGGGTTCCGTTTTTGCCATTTTGGCTACGGAACCCTAAAAAGTATCTATATACTTACTAAGTTAAGTTAATTAAGTATACTTATTTATAACTATATTGCACTGGAAAACTCTTGTGTTCTGAACATACCTACTTATTGGGATTTCATTTGATGCATGGGAGAAAAAGAGCTTATAAAAAGCGTCAACATAGCAGAAACGTTAAGTCAGAGATAACGAGCACTACTTGTTAATATTAACGACAGTATTTTCCAATGAATTATTAAACATTGAGAACTTTTGGACTGTTCGTGTTTGAGTGCAAATTGTAACTGATTGGAAAAATTATAAGTAAACAGTTCAATCAATAATGCTTTTGAATAGTGAGTTCCTAGTTAAAATTTGCTAAATTATCACAACCTTCTTACCATAATATTAACAGATACCATAACAGATTTTGTATTATGTTGTAATAAATACTCTCATCCTTAAATAGTCACTTATTACAAATGAAACTTTAAAAGCTTTACATAATGTCAATAACATCTGTAATATCCCATGTCTGTAGTTTCTTATATAATGTAATAATGATGTTCCGATCAAACTTTGTTACAAATATCCGTGCAAATATCAGAATAGATCCATAAAATAGAAACGCTTGATTATAACACTCAATTTACATAATCAAACCTCATTAGTTATTTAATAGAAGCAATAGTTAAAACGACAGAATAAATAGCATAGCATGAGCATGAGAAATGAGAGACCAACAAAATCTCTTGCATATTAATAGCATAGATTCTGCCATCGACATGATCAATTAACATATTGCCTAATTTGTGTGCAGCAATTTCTATATTCGTTAACGCAGTGCAATTTCATTGCATTGCAAATGTTGGCTAATTAGACATGTTCTCATTGTAATGTATTGTTCTACACCGCTTGACACGGCTTGCATGAAATAATTTCGTATATTTGATATCGGTAATATATGACTGGATATTAGTTTACATGTTTAAAATAAAAAGCTCGTTTAGGGGTGCTGAATAAGCCGATGCTTCGTAGCAAAATAATCCTCCCAACTAGGAATGCTAAACTTGTTTTTAACTTTTCAGGTTATTATTAAGGCAAAGTTTTTATTTTTAAGCTATATACTTTAATATTATAGTCATATACTTAAATATTTTTAGTTTTATTGCAATGTTTTATGATTAAACTTTCCTGTAGTTTTTTTTAACAGTTTGTTCAGAAAAATCTAAAAATATAATTCAGTCACCTGAAGGATAAGTGTTATCAAAGAATATCACATGCATACTTACATATACCACACATGAAAAAAAATACTAATCACAACTCTTTTTGAAAGCTGAGTAAAATACAGAAATAAATATTCGTATAATATTCTCATTTATTTCTAAGCTTTGGTACTAAATATTGAAAGAAAATTCAAATAAATCACAAGGCTACTAAGAAATCACAATTTTGTCACAGTGTCTTCACGAGTTGAGAAAAGGCAGCGACCCGAACGCCTTTCTGCCATATGCTGCAGAAAACGGCACAATTTATGATGGTATTGTCACTGCTAATAAGATCTGACATGAAGACGTATGATTTATATCTATGTAGTTAATATTTATTAGAAAAACTTTTGAAAATATTTTTTCGCTAACTAGCCCTCTGATATTCTGAGTTCTTATTTGTAGCTGAGAGACTTGAGACTGACTTGATTAGGCACCTACTTATTATTTTATAGACATTTTTTTTTGTGTGGAAAAAATTATTCATTGTAGATAATATATTTGACTTTTTGGTGTAAGCATAGTATATACCTCGCACCTTTTCCAATTAGGAATTGGTTACTTGACCCAGTGGACTTTTGCTCTCTCCTTGCTCTATGATACATAGCTACATAGGAAAAACGGACGGTCAAAAACCGGGACAGGTACTCAAAGGCAACGGTCAGCTTTCGGTCACGCTATATAATACTATGTATATGTAAGTAGAGAGAAGCTTTTCACCATACTAGTACCTACACCTAATACATATGAAATAAGACTGCTTGATACGAACTTACGATATGCAACATATCGCTTGCTACTTGATATTCAGAGGTTAGTCTCATGCCAGATTCAACTTGATTTTAAGTTGAGACTTGCATTTATAATGCACACAGGATCACTTGCGTCGCCAGTTCTGCGGGTTGTAACTTTGAACATAATTAGCCTAGATACTCATGACTCCGAAATGTAGGTCGATTTCTGGTGCATAACTTCATTGTGTGAATAATTGAAGCTAAATCTTTTCAATTAAAAGCTAATAGACTCTTATTAAATTTAAGTTTTTTTTGCAAGAACATACCCAACATTTGTTTTCTTTCTGCATAATTTTTGTGTTGTGTTAGCGTATTGGGTAAGGTCGTGGATATATAACTTCCTTCCATTACTACACTCGTGACCTATCGGCGCGAATAAAAACCGAATATATGTACGTTCAAGTTGTAAACATTTTTATGACATTCCCGCAGAAACTATAGTTAACAAGAATGTTATGAACATGTTAATAGCATTGTTGCACAACATATTTCATTATCGTGTTTTGCCACTAACTTTGAAGCAGCCGCACCATAACATTTGGTTTTCATAACGAGACCCGTGAACAAGTTGCATGTTTTCAGTATTTCTTGTTAAATATTAATTCAGTGTAATGAAAAGACATGCTAGATGCTAATGTACAAATGTTATTTACTTTTAATAAATTGAAGCCTTTAATAAGTTAGTAAGTTCACCATGCCATGTTAGCACCTTCGAAATTTTTGAGAGTAACTAAGGGATAGTAAGGATATTTTTTATATACTGGCTTATGTGCCTTTAGCATACAGATGTTAACTCAAAATATGACATTATACCGCGACAAGTAGATGGGCTCATGATAAATACAAAGTAGGTTTACGATTTAGCTATAAGTAGGTACTGTGACAGACTAACTGAAAAGCTATATTGGTGCCAATTTCTGAACCCGAATAGAATGTGTAAAAATAGTCTTCTTGAAATTGAAGCCCGATATGACAAAAAATACGGCAACAAATTAGGCAACAAACACAAAGGCACAAGCAAACAAAAATATAATTCCACTCTGAATTCTGACGAATTGCGATAGAGAAATACCTACGTTATAATCACCGCGTTCTTCGTAATAGTTGAGTATTCTAGGAAGAGAGCCCTCACTCAATGAGTATCGCAGATATTGATATCAGACACGAACTAAATCCTAGCTTAGCATTAAGATTATATTACGGATGGACTCTTGAAAAGGTGACTGCAAAGCTTATTCCGAGAACTAGTTATGCGTCCATCTTTATAAGGATTCCTAGTCGCTACTGGAAACAATTTCATTTTAATTAATACTTTACTATTACTAGCAACTTGCACCTCACTTTTAACATTTACAAAATTATTTTGACTGACGGAAAATCAGCAATAACAATTTAATTTACCTAATATTCACTGATGTTTTTATTTTCACCATGAATCAGCCCCGGGCAACCGCATCGAACAATCAAATAAGCTAAGTAACTGACACCAATAATAATAAACAAAATATGAAATTGAAGCCCGAAGTATTACGTTTACATAGAATATAACATTTTCGATATCCACTCCGCTGATTAAAATTTACTTTATTTACTTTAAAAGCCCACCTGATCAAGTGCTCATCATCAATTGTTGATTATGATTACAGTACAATGAAACATCTATCATTGTCTAGTCGGCAGTTTGTCAAGATCCACGTGATAAAGCCGCGAAACACGGTTACCCATTTCGTGTTTTCTCAAGTAAAGATTTCCGTAGACAGTAAAAATGTCCAAACTTTTGCCAACAGCAGCATAACGTAGTGGCTGTAACTTGTTTTGGGACATGTTTAACGGAATTATCTTATTGTTTGCTTTCGCGAACGAAGCACAAAAGAGAACAGTTGTTTTCATCTTGTAAGTTGCATTTCTCACTCATGATAAATATGTTACTAAAGCTATATGGAGACGTTGAGACTTAACAAAAGATTCAAGTCATTCAAAAGTTTAATATGGTACACGGGATGTTCAGACTTTGTGTTTATTTAGTTTCATTTGTATCACATGTGTCCTAGATAACTTTTGGGTTTCAATAATTTTGATGCAATTAAGATGATATTATATGTTGGTTTAATATGAAACCTTCGTTTAAGTGGAATTCAGTAGGAATTCCATTGAGCGAATTACTGTTTGGAGTGATGAAACTGGAGCATAGTTTGCAGTAAAGCTTTGATTGACAAGGGTGAGGGTGACGGGTAGCCGGCGAGCCGGCGAGGTGCAAGCCGCGCGGTCACGTGCGCCCGCCACGCTCTCACACATATAAAACATCCTTTGAATCACGCTCACCCATTTCTCGACATATGCCCTCTTGACACGGCTTCCAATCTGTAAATATTTATATCATGTTGACACACGTTCGTATGTAGTGTGACTATGCAAAGTCAATTCTCCCACGTCACCGAATGAAAGGGAAACGCCGCTAAAAATATTACTTTTGACATTGTTTTTATGGAATGTTTTTCGGAATACGGTGGCGTGTGGAGATAATTTATGTCAGTTGGATTGCGACCTCTTTCGGTTCGATGGTTCACTATTATAAAGAATCAGATTTACGGTATGATTGCTGGGCTCACCGTGCTAGGCAATTTGGTGTTTGTTATTTTTGTTAGAGAGACTACTCGTTCTTGTGGAGTGTTTCAATCATCGCTTCTTACAACACCCATGGGAAGTGAAAGGATCGTCCTATTTGTAACCGAGGCCTTTCTACCCAGAGTATAAATAAATTATAAATAACAAGCGGCCCGCAGCAGAGTACCAGTAGATTCCTTACTATATGTATAGGGATCGTGTTTACTTCTGTCCGTCATGAACACAATTTAGAAAATACTATACTATATACTTTTTTTATTCAGAATAATGCTATGCTCGACGACGTATATCGAGTGCCTATAATCAATCTTGTAACTGATTATTTATTTCTTCTTCACTGGAATGAATTGCGTAAAGGATCTAAATATATTTTTCATTAAAATATCTTACATTATCTGAGTATGTAACATGAAAAAGATTAATAATTTTAATATTTTTTTATACGTAGATACTTTTTGAATACTTTTTCAATTGTTCAATGAAAAGTTATTTTTAGTGCCATTGTATTTTGCGAATAATTATACGACGAAAGAAAACGAGGAATCCATTAAAATAGCTCCCTACTTATATGACCATACCATACCATACTATGTAAAACCATAAAACTTGTGTTTCGCCCATTTATATAGTTGTACATAAACATTGGTAATTTGGAGACAAGAAGTCCGAGGATTGGGCACCGAAAGTGAACCTATCTTAGTTACATCCCTAGCTTGAAGGATTAAATGATAATACGTATTTTACGTATCATCACTAAGCGGGGTTTACCGTAAGCTTAGGACTAAGAAGTGGTTTCATACTATGTATACCTTATTTCACTATTCACGAGGCTAGAACAGAATGTTAAACCTGAATTTCTGCACGTTCTATGTGAATGCAACCCAGTGATGCATAAACAAAATGTGCATCTAGGGAGCATTATGTTACTCACATGAACTAGGACACAAATCTTCACTAAGAATTCAACAGTTCTTCGCTAGAAAGTATTAGAGAGGATTTCTAAATTAAAATGGTATTTACGACTTCATTTTCAAGTTTGAGCAGCTAATATGTATCGCAGTATTTTTATAATATCTTACTTCGAAATTATAAATAGAAAGTACAGTGCCACTTCAGTATAGCTGCATCATCAATTTCCACCGTTTATTGTACCTAATATTTCAGAAACATAAGAAGCGCTGTTCTAATTCGATTGAATACCTTTGAAAAGAAACTTAGTCTGGTTCCATTGTTATTGTGCTGTACCTTCATTGTTACAAGCTTAAAATTTTCGAAAGAAGGGCAAGTGATCAAAGACAAAACCTTTCCAGTGCTATTCTACTTTATTATCAAAAAGTTTCATTAAGGAAAAGTTGACGGATGTTTGCCGGTTTATTGTCCAATTCATTTGTGTGGAAGCGAGCGCAAACCGCTACGGTAAATAATGGAAATGCTGGGGAGTCCGTCGCCTCGCGCTGTGTTCACGCCACCAGATTATTGTGCACTAAGTTTGTCTTGCTCGTTATGCTCTAACAGAATACGAAGAACAAACTTTGTTATTGCAGCACTGATAGCACGTATTAAACAACGCTCTACATACCTTATATTAGCCGACGAGAGCAACTTAAAACGGCGAACGTGTTTAGGAACGTTGTTTGTGTCCAGGCTATTATTTTTCCGTTTAGCATTTTCAGTTATTTCTAAATTGGGTCTATAGGAAGGACTTACATACCTATAGCTATTCGTGACGTATATCGACATACTTTGATGTAAGCCAGGCAGGCCCACTGGAGAGCCAGCCTAAGTACTTGCTAGTCGGGGTATATTTTTAACATGACATGGTTACCTATTTAATGTAAGTACTACTTACCTAATAGCAAATGCCCATGGCGTACCTATAACCTTTCCGGGTTTGGTAAAAAGAAACTATTCTTAGAGTTATCATACCCTTATTTGTAACAAAACAGATAATATTGAAATGAATGTCCGCCCACGCTCGGCTTGTTTACCAAAAGTTATTTTTAGAACATTTCCTACACGTACAGTAAGCTATCAAGGGTAAAACAGAATTTATCGACTAGTGGTGGGTTATTTAGTTAACTACGCGGTAACTTCGTTACGTAGAATTATGTAACGACGCATGACGAGCTCAAACTGGTTTATGTCTAATATTTGCTTATCTAGAGTGATGTTACATTTCGGAAAGCAGTGCGCTGTCCACCGGGGAAGGGTGTATAGTTTAGGGTCGTTAATGTTCAGTAAGCAATTGTGTAATCAGTTACCTTGTTAGTTGTACCTCCCAAAAATGCTAACGGGATCTATTGCCCTATATTTTGAACTGATTGTTGAAATCCGAGGCTAGTTTTACAATTACCACCTACAAGAAGTTTCTTTTTAATAACTGACTGTAATGTTTTCAACATATTCTTTTTATAAAGCATTCCACAAAAGCTACAGCAAGCCCCGCAATTTGCCGCCAGTTTGTCATATTTAATTACTGTCTTGAGAACAGCGGCGCAGACGATCATAATTTAATTCGGATTTCAGTAGTTGCTACGGAACCTTAGCGTGTGAGATACGATTTGTTCTCGTTTGTTTCATGTAGTGCGCCGTATGCATAAATATTTGAAAGAAATCCTTTACCTCCAAACATAAAAATATAAAACGATTTGTGTGTTTACGATAGGGTAACATTTCCATTTCGCAAAAGTAATATATCATTCATTTTGTTTCAGGAAAATCGGTCTCCGCGTTGCGTTCAAGTGAATAACAAGCCACGTGACATTTGCGTGACAGTGCGCAACAATCATCATAATAGCTAAAACACAGTAACTGATCATAGTCAATTACGAATAATAAAATAAGTCTTGAGTGTCTCTCGTTAGGTTAGCGCTATATAAAATGCTTTTACATGTGTTGTTTGTTGTCTTCATTAGTCTGTAATCGTCTAGGTAATAAACACTAGGTGTGCAACTCTATATAACTGTGCAAGTGTTGTGTACAAATAGTCAATTAAGGACTTGGCAGCGGTAATTTATTACGAGGTGAGCTCATGTTCAGTTACCTAAATATTAGATTAGAAAGCACAAATTGTTAAAAAGTTTAGTGGCAATATATCATGTTGACATTGATTTTGCGTTCCTACAAAGAACGGAATAAATTATAATTGTTGTGGTCGTTACAAACCTGCGTAATAAACTGTTCGCAAAGTTGTTCAATATTTTAGTTAAATGAAATACAGAAATGCCGAACTAATTTATAAAAGTAACAGAATGAATTTCAGTTTATTTCAGCGAACATTTTCGCGGCTTATTCAGAAAGTTATGTCCCTAAGATACATGGGTAAGAACGTTATTCATCGTTCTATATTATAAATCTTTTTGAATGCTTTGCAGTGGAGTAAACAAACTTCGCGAAGTTTAGTGAGCGTTCGGAGCGTTCGCGCTGCAGCGCTTTAAAAATCAACATACACAGTATACTATACATACATGCAGCCCCAGTATAGTTCGGTGGGTAACTGATGCATAATATAAAATCTGCGCTCGCTTGGCATTACAACCTCAATTTATATTCGCGTGTAAATCCTGCTTATTTTTTCCCGCAGTCAGCGAATTTTATCCAACGAATTCATCTTAATCAACGCAAACTTCCCGGCTTAGGAATACACTGCTACACAGAAATACTAATTTACTTCAGTTTCTAAGTTCCTTAAACACCTAACTTTTAATTCCTTTCTTTTGAGATCCATTAAATTCCGAAGTATTACAAATTGGGCGAAAAGGGGAAACTAATTTGAATCTTCCTTAAACATTCCGTGCAGTGTGGAGGGGAGCTGGGTGCCAATATATACTTGCTCTTTACGCACTGGTAACAATTTATTCAGAGTCAATACATAAAACGTATATCATCAAAATAATTCGCTCTACTCTCATGAGGTTGCATCTGTAATGTAATGTATCACATTCTTATTTCTAACTGGTTAAAATACGATACAGTATACAGTTGCAACGCAAGTGGTGAAAGTTTTATTCAGTCTGATATGCCGTTGCTTGCAAAATATAAATTGCACCCGCTTGAAATTACCTCTACGTTTTATGACACAAACGAGAAAAAAGTTATGCGCCATCCGCGCCTCATTTTACACATTTTTTTCTCTTAATTGAAAACTGATAATAATTTATGCTTATGTTTTCACGACCCGTCATAAGTTATTATCCGAGCATTACATTTCATTTTAATTAATTCTACTCCTACAAGTAATTATTTCCACTTATTATGAAATTCTGGTTGCTAAGTAATTGTTTTATTGTAGTCGTAGAAGAATATTTTTTAATTAGTATGTTTTAGTATTAGGTTAATTACGTTCCAGGCTTATTTAAATTAATGTTAATCTTTTCAGTGATAGCAATTAATTAATTGTGAAATTGTTGAAATAACTCCACGAGTGACTATTTCTTACTCAGAATTCAATGCATATTGATAGCGATTATGCCGTTTTCGTGGAATTCTGTTATTGGTACACGTTTTCATTTATAGGCAACTGTTTGGTGAGACGAATCGGATTGGAAATATATGGATGTATTTATATGCGGTAGAGGTGAAAGTAGAATAAAATAATAGTATTGAATAAAAAACAACGTCGACATTGATGATAGGACTTGAGTAATGTAGGTACAGTCTAGTAAGCAATAACTTATTTTACAACATAACTTTGAGCAGTGCTGTAAATATACAAATAAATTCTTAGTTTATTTCAAGTTGTATACATGTCAAGTTAAATTAATGTACTACACACAATACAAGAAACACGCATCAACTGCTAGCTTCTAAAGAAACAGTTCGCTCTCCTTCAAATCCTGAATAGAGGAATAATTAGTTGTGGAATTGGGACGATTGACAAGTGACAGAACACAAACATAACGTCGGGGGCTTTGTCCGTGTGTGCTTTACCGAGACGTTATTTAGCCAAGGAGACACGTCCACAATCTGCCTTTTCACAAGGGGACTCCATCACAAAACTCATTTGGCATTCAGCCACCTACAATGGCTCGTGTGGATGCGAAGCGGTTTAAAATACCTGCTTTTTTGCCGACACAAGTTGGCACGTTCAAATCCGAATAGGACGCTTTAAATAAAAACAAATGAATAAGTAACTCCTCCTTCTCATGTACCAACTTCTAACGGTGTCTACTTCATTACTGTTAGTCATCTTCCACCTCTAAATAACAGAAATTATAATAAGTTGCTGAAACGTGATTGTGTTCCTTAACTGTTTTTTTTCAGCATATTTAGACGTTTATAAATGACTGTTATTAATGTCTAACGAATATTTTACTGAACGCCCAAAAACTTATAAATGGTCGGTATTAAAATTTCGCTGTTTCGGAAGAAGAATTTATTTCGTGTCAAAGGACGTTCTAAAAACTTTGATAACGCTTTTTATGACGTCAAGATAAGATATTTTGCTTGCACCTACTTCATATTTAGATTACGTACCTACCTAGATAGAATGGTTTAATAAATAGTTTTTATTATACTGCTTAAAGCGGTTTTATTTTGTTTTTGTTGCTTTAATTAGAGACCTAAGTATCTACCTACATATGTTATTAGGTTTATATCTTAACAATTTTCTTCTCTAAAATATGTGTTTGATGTCGTTCTGATTTTAAAATAGATACGTACACAGAATCGGGATGCAAATCGTGATTAAAGCAAAATAGGGCAAAGTAAACCAAATGATTGGGATAAATATCTCGGTTGGATGATTTGGCAGCAAATGGTTCGTTAGTTCAACGGTAGTGTTGAGCGCGCACTGCATCCGGCTGGCGGAAAAACTGACAACGGCAAATACAAATCGCGCTTTCTCTGCGTCGTCGCTGCCTCGACCCGCCGCCCGCCGCCCGTCCCGCCACGCTGCCGCGCGTCGCGATCCCGCGCCCGCGCTCGCCTCTCTCACATCACTACTTCTATGTTAGCGTATTTAGTTGTTTTCACTGAATGTACGAGCTCGTTAACTAGTCATACTAACACATACCTGCATGAGAACTTCATTTGTATTGACTCATTTATGTGTAGCCAATACCCTACCTTTTATTTTTAAGGCCCCTTCAACACTACCAATCCAGCAAAAGTTTTGATTAATTTTTAAATTTTGATTACCTTTTCGTACAATTTAGAACCTCATTTGATGCGCAGGTATACTAAAAATTATTTATTTACGCGAGCAAATCGTGTTATTTTCACGAATGAAGTAATGAATTGACAATGAAGTTGTTTTCGGAGAAGTTTCAATTGTGTGCTGCGGAAACTCCTATATATAAAAACAAAGTTTCACGTAATCAGCATCATATCAGTGGTTCCCGATGGATAGGCAGAGTTATAGCCACCGAGTATACCAGTTAATATAATAGACCCACGTTACGGGGGATGTGTCTCCAGAATACCGTAAGAAATGTATCATCCGCAGAAACATTAGCTCAAATTGCAAAATTATTGACGTGAAGAATTTATTCTTCTAATATATAAATGTATATTATATTTATTTAAGACATAAAGGTTCCTAATGCTCTTGTTTGTACCTTTAAATATTCGTCTGATTGAAAAACAAATATAACGCGTGCGTGAGATTTCATTATGGTTTCTAAATGGAAAAACTGTGTAGATACGGTTTGTGTCATCGCATATTCATGGGGCATTTTCGTGAGTCGACCTCTCAAGATTTGCGCACCGACTAAGTAAACAACGTCTAATGGAGGGATTCCAGGAGGTTACGTGACGTTTATAAACATTCAATCCTTTGTAATTTATGTATTAATTTATTACTTACCTGCGACAAGCCGGTAGCGGTCGTATAATGGACTACTACGTTTACGATTGCCATATTTTATCGACGCTTTTTGTCGTAGTACTGTTAATAAAAGTTAGTTTAATTTTTTAAATAGCCATACGTACATGCTTTATTGCAGCATGCGAGATCATATCGTATTTGAATCTTTTTTTTAAATTTTACTGGTCAACTGCGTAGTTTTTTAATCAGCCTAGCAAGGAAAGATGCGAAAATAATGAAAACAGAATTCAAAAAAGTCTAAGAGTAAACTGAAGGGAAGCACGAAGAGGGGAGGGGAGGGGTTTCAGGAAGCGGCTTTAATTAATATGATTTATACTTGTTTATTCGCAACCTGTTTCGTGTGAAGTTATTATTAAACTGGGAGACTAAACATTTTATCTTACCACTAAATACATACACTGACGTTAAAGACTATAATAATTATATACGTATTTGCACATACAATTTACACTCTATAGTTACAATAATATATTTCAATTATTTTGTGAATGTTTGATTCCAGGTCAGGCAAGTACCAATGCAACTTTTCTAAGTTTGTATGTACTTTCTAAGTATATCTTAGACACCAATGACTGTGTTTCGGATGGCACGTTAAACTGTAGGTCCCGGCTGTCATTGAACATCCTTGACAGTCGTTACGGGTAGTCAGAAGCCAGTAAGTCTGACACCAGTCTAACCAAGGGGTATTGGGTTGCCCAGGTAACTGGGTTGAGGAGGTCAGGCAGGGCAGTCGCTCCTTGTAAAGCACTGGTACTCAGCTACATCCGGTTAGACTGGAAGCCGACCCCAACATAGTTTGGGAAAAAGGCTCGGAGGATGATATTTTGTGAATGCATTCATAGATATCAATTTCAAAGGGTATCTCGTATTGAGTCAACGCCGAGATTATTTTCCAAATATGTTTGCATTTATTCATGAGTAGCAAAAGATCCAGAGTAAATATAATACTTGTGATGTAAGTAAACAATTGTTTACGTACCCGAAGTAGGTATATCGAAGCACTTTGCTTCGGTTAGAATGACGATAATTTTTCGCGGAGGCGCTTGTTAAAGTTTTATCAGAAGCGAAGTTCATTCAGAAGTCACGGTTTATTACCAAGTTTCAGTTCAGCCCAGGTAGTAATACTGGGTCTTTGTACACTCAGTATACGCGTGTATCGCTCAGTGGGCGGGCCGGGAGTATCACTCGCAGTTTGCCTTGCCCGGTCAATGACGTTCAATTCAACACCATTGCTATTTGACATGAAAAGGAGCCGAACGATAACATAGCTGTACCGCTTCGCAATATTTTATCCGGGATATTTTCTATCTTGCAGCTAAGAAATGACTACGGAAGTTAACTTGCGAGTCGGCTGTAATGTATCGTCATATTGATACAAGAGCGCTGTATTTGATCCTGTAGATATTAAATATATTTAACTTTAAGGAAATACATCTTTTATTTAAACCTATTTATGCAATACCATTTAAGTATTGGAGTCCGGGCAGGATATGCAAATAATATCTGATATTGAAATAATCAAGCATTATTCACGGCAGCGTACCGTTCTCATTTCGCAAAGCAACTTTTATTACATTTAAGGGCTGATTTTTCAATCATCAGTTAACTTCTATCTGAGGAATAAATATGGCGGTTTGACATATTTTCTATACAAAAGCTGTAAAAACGTCAAACTTATTCCTCAGATAACAGTTATCTGGCGATTGAAAAATCAGCCCTAAAATATATACAATTAAATTCAAGCAAACAGGTGGCAATGCAAATTGTGTGGCATTACTGCAATCTTTTAAGCAGCCGGGTATTTTCACATGATTTCGAGAGAAATTAAAATTTCGCCCATACGAATGTTTTTAATCCGGTATTCAGGCGACTTTCGAGTGAAACTGGAAATAGAGAAAATTTTTCAGTTCCATTTTTATTTTCTAAAGAAAATAGAACACCTCGGAAGTGTTTGCTTAGGCAGCGGTACAATAGGAATCATTCGATTGGAATTCTCGATTAGATAAATCGCATAGTATCGAGAAGGTCCGATAAACAAGACTTATTGAATTGAACGCGCGGACAATATGACCGAATGGACAGTAGCGGAAGAGCGGCCTGAACCGCAAATATAAAGTTAGCTTGATTTATATCGAGGGCTGACAATAGTGATTGATTCGTACCGTCATGCTGAAATGAGATTTGGAACAGCCCCGTGTAGTTTTGCAGTCATGGTCCAGGTGTTCATTAAGAGTTTCATGAAGTTTGATACTTTTTTAGAGACATAAGAAATGCATTGCAACCTGTATCTCTATAGTTAATAAGTGTGAAAACTTATAATCAGTGTAACTTATATCAATTAAATAGTTTATACAACATTTTATGATACTGTAGTTGTGGGTACTGTTGGTTGGTATAGTTGGCGCTAAAAGTTAGATGGTAGTAACAAGAATTTAGCCTTTATAAAATGCTTGTAAATTGTTAATGTGAAATAAAAACTTTGAACTTATATGGCAGTGGCTTCGTGTGCAAGTTGCCCCGCAAACTTTGAGCATAAACCTTGCCGTGTGCATCAAATCTTTTGGAAACATGCTCAAACACGGGCCGAATGAATATGGGGACGGTGGACCGTTATCTCGACATTATCAGTTTAGCTTCCAATTAACATACATACGAACTCCACTTCTGGTCCACAAAGTTCGCTAGATTACTTGTTAGATAGCTCTTAACAATTCAGTCGTTGGCACATACTATTACTACAACTATTAACCCCACACTTCTTTGGGGAGGGGTCGAGCAATAACTTTCGAGTACATTTGGAATTGCTCCTTCGCCCTGAGATCCGAACATAAACAGTTTTATTTATTTCTGATATGAATTTCGTTAAAGTTTTCATGCTGTTCATTGTGAAAAGGTTTACTCTTGCATTGAATTCAATGAATAATTTCATTATTGTTAGATATTTAAGACATTTATTTAGTAAAGTTTGTTGGTTCTGAAACAATGGAATGAAAATGAACTTGTTTACGTTTTCTATATAAAAGATAATTAACGTTCGTGTTTTCAATATAGCTGTAGCAACGCTGAGTTATATTAAAAGGAATAGCCATCTTAATTTTGATGTTGTCGACCTAAAACATTTAAAATTGTTGAATGTCTAAATGGGAGTCAGTCCCTTCACTTTAGGTACTAAAATTTGTGCGACTAGTGCGTGAGTACTCTGTGTCCATCAGGCGAGCAATAAACACACTAACGACACTTGTTGTGCTCCCAATTACTGTAACAGACCTCTTACTGGAAACAAATGAGCGGACCTACCGACATTGTTACGTCACCAAAAGTAAAACCATCCCAACATCGATTTACTCTTGATTATTTTCATATGAGTAGCTCCGTTTCAGACTTTTACGACTATATACGTCTTCTGAGAGCGATAACTTAGTCATTTTATACTCACCCCTTCTTACTCCACTGTACTTACGTCGAGAAGTTCAACGTGTGAGTCCCCGTGGAGCATCATAAACACGCATATCCTTTTCCATCTTCCATTTGGATATTTTTTCTTATGCCATCTCATATAATCAAATTCATTTTGACCTACATTTATGTTTCATTAACTGAAAATACAAAGCCCGCTTAGCATTTTTTCAATAAAGGTTTACAAGCGTAATAAAAATCAAAGTGCTAAATAAAATGTAGATTAAACGTAAGGTGAAAAACAAAAAGTTAGCTGGGGTCGCCGCCGAGTCGTGAGGGGTGGGCGAATCGGTCGCGCGCGGCACTTTATAGTTTTAATATCGTGCGGTCTGAGGTCGTCCGAGTTATGGCGGGAACACGCTTTTACTACAAATGCGTGTCCTCACTACTGTTACATCGAATCGTGTGCACAGAACAAACAGAACTCACACACGTTCATATACTCACATTGGAACTACTCAGTTCCGATGTTTAGTTGCGTAAGTCGCCCGCTATCCTGTTCCTAACGGTTATTTGGAACGAGATAGCGCGATATCGCATTCCGTATTACGACTATGGTTACAATACGCAGATTTTCTGTTGCAGTAATAAAATACTGTAGCTAGTGCCGCGTACATATTGTGTCTTCTCGTAATTTAAAGCTTGTGCAAAAGCCGCTAAGTAAATTACCTTCAAGTCGCGTTTGTGGAAACAGACAGCGGAACAACTTCACGTAGGGCATGCCAGAGCAAACGTTTATTTAAAATAAACATTTTATTTGCTGCCTTTCCGTGTTAATGTAAAAAAACTCTGGCACAAGGCTTAGGTAGGCGCAAGTTATTTTCGTTTTATATTTTCCTCGAGTCGCCCGGGGCGCCCTCTCTCGGGGCAGATAATTTCGTATAGACTACGTGCTGCGTCCCTCGCTGTCGGGACCAGTTGACCTGGAGTGCTTCCTAAACCTCAAAGCAAGAAAACCGAATTGTTTTACCGATCCAGTACCTACTTATATTCTGATCCGAATTCGTAAATATCTTTTGTTTTTTTTGTTTAACGAATAAGTAAATGTAGTTCGTTAGTTTCTGTTTCTTCCCTTGTTTGTTATACTAAATTATAATACAGCTCCTATTGCTGTCGCGAGAGATTGTAAATTTATATAATCAAAAATATTGAGCACATAAAATACTTTTAATTCTAGCTTAACTAAAAATTGTGGCTTAACAATCTCATTAAACTTCTTACTTGCTTAGCACCCAACTTACGCCACAGAAGATACTATCAAAGTAATTACTATAAAAGATAGAGCAAAGAGTCCGTATTAAAGTAAACACACTTACATAATTACATTAAAAGTGGCTATCTAGCCAAGCGTTGGTAACCAATTACGTCGTATCGAGCGGCTGGGGAGAACTACCTGCTCCCTAACCACGTTTTTGCATAAGATATTTACTTCTAGACATGAATTAACAATTATAAATTTTCACTTGGGACCGGCACACGGTTAATGGTCTCAAATCTTGAGCACAATGTTCTTAGCGAACCTGTTTTAACATAAGGCTCGGCTCTTCCAAATAGAATACCAGTAAATGCAAAGATGTTTTATTTATTTGGTGTCTGATTAACTTCCTCGAAGTTTTTTGATGAGTATCGCATGTCATCTGAGGAAGAAATAAAGTTCAGAAGCCGTATCTTGGTGTGATATTAGCTTTCATTCGTGAAATAATTAATTTAATAAGATTCATTAATTAGGTACCTGCTTGCAATAATTAATTCCCGGAACCGGTTTTAAAATAGTAATCAATAAAGTGTGGGCGCCGACAACCTCTAATGGGCCATTATTATCTTAAAACCAGTAAATTACTGCGATGTTTATTTCCGTTACCCGCCAATATAGCACAAGTTGCGGCCGATGTTAATATCACATTGTTTCACTACGCAAAACTATTACAATAAATATGTGGGGGTAATTAATGTAAGTGGTAATTTAGTTGGGGTGGGAATAAATAGTGGTTTGGGAGACACAGCGTATAAAGCGGGCCGCAAGGTGACGGGACGTGAGCAGCCAGTGTGCCCGCGTCCTATATCCCGCTTTTTTATGGTGGGACGCTATCGAGCCTCTCATCTATTCGAGACCTTAGATAGTGGATCACGCACGCATGAGCGGCTCCTACACAAAAACTTGACCTATTTTAGTGACATAAAATGCAACTACCAATTGAGAAATGTGACTTTGGTATTTTATTCAGGTCAAGTGGTTTTATGTGAACTGAATGTATGAGAACAAAGAGTTATGCGATCGCCAATCGGCTCTGCGAGACATTAGAGCACACTATGTGGAAATGTTAACGACCATTTACATTCACATTGTTTAACCTCACAGTGATTATATTCTACAGTTTTATTGTATTCTGGCTGAACGCTAACCACATGAGTCTAATGTATTATCTAATGTAGTATTATGTGCCACCCTTAGCAGTGTAGTAGGTACTGAAGTTTGGGATAAGTTGGGTAAAAGAAAGAATATATTATACTTAAACTTGAATACCCCACTTAGCAAATATCTTCAAGACAACATAACAGTATGTTAATATATCATTCATGGCACATGCGTACATACAAACTCAGATACATCAAAATGGATATCTTTGTTTACGGTCAAAGTGAACAAAACAAATAAGTATTTGGGAGGCAGTTGGGAATCTATAACTCAATGCCAAGTTTTGCAAAGTTTGCCAACTCGTAGAGAAGTTCTCCGCAGAGCAAACAGGCTACAAGTCGAAACCTCCATTTGCCGAGTTACCTGTAAACAAAAACAATTCATTTAATATCTAAAAATATCCTATAAGACGATATTATAAACTTACTTTTAGTAAGTTTTTTACATCTTAACTTTTTGTTTGGAAGGAAAATTCTGACGAATTTATTTTATATTTTTTCCTTCTTTTTATATTGTTATAAAAGTGTCAACAACACTGCTTTAGGGAATGGATTTGATGTCGGCTAAGTAGCTATACAACATTATGTAGTAACATAATGTTATATCATGTTACATAATTATTTAGATAGCCTAACATCGACTAATTTACCATTTAGTGCCTTTCCCGAGGGGCACATTCCAATGTTATATGTTTTAGTTATTTCTAGCTGTGTTTGATTTGTATGTTTGTTCAATATTTATTTACTAGTGTAGAAGAATTATCTACTCATGGACACTTAAAAATAGTGTCTCTGTTTCTCCTGCTCATTTCAGGTTGGTCGAAAAAGTTTAAATTTCTCACATATTGTTATATTTGTGTTATGATACAGCCTTTTCTAATTTTATGATTAAAAAATACTATAGTATAGATGAAAGTCCTATATAATTTAAGAAAGTATATACATAATCGAATGTACAAACTTGTAAAGGTGTACCACCTACTCAGTCAAATTCCTGAAAATGAGTTTACTTCACTTCGCCAAAGTTTATAATTTCGAAGATTTTTGTAACCGGTCCGATACTCCCAAGAGTCTGCAAACAAAAAAAGAGCACAGTCATTGCGCTGAAAGAAAATTATTTTGAATGTATTTTTACCGAAATTCTGAGTTTGCTTTTGCCATACTTTTTTGTTAGCAATGTTTTATGTCATTCGAAAGTCACATTAATCTGAAAACACGCCTGCAAAAACTAGGTTCGAATAACGTATGAGGCATATTCCACGAAAATATTGCTCATTTCATATTCTTAGCACAAGTTCACAACTTCAGGCTGTCAAAGTGATCATCTAAACACTTTTTAATAGGCGGCAAGAAATAGATTAAGGCGCGACAAGACTCGTTCCCAATTTGGACGCGGCGAACTTTTATGTCGGCAGCTTTACGTGAGCTGAAATGTTAGCAATAAGATTAAAAATAAATTATGTTCCATGTAAGGGCGCTCATAAAACACGGGGAAGACACGGTACAGGTAAATATGAGTAAAAAATATAAAACAGGAACTTTTACAACCCTTGCAAGTGTTACAATAATTAAAGTTGAAATTGCGTTAATCCAGTGACCCCGTTTTCATTGCTTTATCCTCCAATACCTGGCTTAGCAAGTAGTTCCTGCGGTTGCCAAGGAAAACCGCAAAGTAGCGGCAGTCGCGACGCTTGACGAAACTTATACTTAAGTATTGAAACCCGCACGTACAAAAGTAAGGCGTAGGCGTCGCTTGAATTGACTTGCTTCACTGTTAAAAGCTTCGTATTGTTAGAATGTATTATTATCAAGATTGCTATCAGTATTAATTTTTGTGTTATTGTCAAAACACCTGAATACTGAGCTAAACATTAATACGAAGCCACCAAAGAAAGCATTGGTATTTGAAAAGGAGATCATTCAAGTCTCGAACATTTTGTACCCAAAAATGAAAGTGCCGGACGTTATTTGCCGTAACATTCAAGTATAGATTATTTATTCACAGTTCTACCTTTAAACTCTAACAGCAGCCTGGGGGTTAACCGAAGACGTTCCTTATAATAGTAAAAAATCTTCAGGGTATCCTCGACAAGAATCGTACGATATTTTTGCGGGGACAAGGCCTATCGGGGCTGCGGGATTGTTCGAAAGAATTAATAATAAATAATGGCGTCCACGGCGCTGTTCTCATTTTAAGGAGTTCAGCCAGCTGCGCAGGATATATTATAGTGCACGAGCATTTGCGCAGACACAGGTGCACTCCCTATTCCTTCACTCTCATAGCCCGATGGGACGGCAATTCGACACGACCGGAGAGAGATCAGGCGCAGGATCGACATTTACGTGCTCTCCGATGCACGGGTGAATCAATCACCAACTTCCAGACTGGCTGGGGCTGCTTTGTGAAAGTTTAAGAAAACCCACAAAGCGATTTCGGCCCGACCCAGGAATCGAACCCGAGACCTCGAGCACAGCAGCCGCGCTTGCAACCACTAGACCAACGAGGCAGTCTAAAGAATCGAATGAGTCGAAAGAATTACCGCGGCTCTGGCTACCCCATGATGGGTTTTAGTCAGTAGGAGTCTGACTTCCCCACAGCGAGAGGGGAGTCATTTGATGACTTCCCAGGTTAGGTAGGAGTCCTTTGAAGGCAGCGGCTGCCTTCTCCAGTTTGGGGCCGTAATGCAATGTTCCAAACATTGCGGAATTTTTTGGTATTTTCAAAGTCAAATAGCAGCCGGGGGGTTAATTGTAGACGATTCTTGTAATAGTAAAAAATGTTCAGGGCATTATTCTCTACAAGAATATATTATTTTTTTACTCTGGCCGGCACTTTCAGTTTTGGGTACGAAATGAATGATCTCCTTTCTCATGTTTCATTTAATGTCATATTCTGCAAAACAATATTACAACTTTTACTTTTTACTACTATATCAAAAAATTGCAATCTTAACCATGATTTGTTAATAAAAACTATAAATAAATTGCAATTTATAGCTTGAAAATGTAATATCATGTTTTAAGTCAGGTTAGTAAATTGTCGCGTTTACGTAGAATCCTTATATATGTGACGTAACTGGTGCATGTAGTTTGGGTGTTGCCAACGCACGTTACTTGAATAACGAGATACTCTCTATGAAGCGAGTTTAAGCTACCAGCTGCTTCGGTATTTAAAATATTACTTACTAATAAGGATTCGGTACTATTTAGTGAAGTAACTAACTGTATTTTATTTAAAAAAAATACTGGATAATATGTTAGTATTACTTTTTAACGATATTGTGATATAATTAATTTGCTAATTATGATACATCCATGCGTGGAAAGCTACCACTTCTGAATGCCTGAAAATATAAAATATTTTGGTCTTCTAACAAAATTTTAGATCAAATCAGTTTTGTAAGTAATTTTGGAATATATGCAGTAATAACAGTGAAAAAGAATAGTCTAGTTCAACGTAACTATAATTTGACCAGACACTAGGTACGGTAAAATTGCCGCTGGCTTTGGCGGTCGTCGCAGGTCTTATCTATTAATTGTTAGCGCGAATAGACTGTAAAAGCTGGAGGTAGTGTATTTTTCCAAATATGTGTTATTCTTTCATCTTTTTTCAGGTTAACTTGGCTGAAATTGTACCCCGTTGGCTATTTCAGCTTGTGTTTTTATCATAAACACCTGTACACAAACATACGTGTGTATCGCTCCCGGTGGAGAACGCAGTAAAAGAATCAAGCGCCAACGGGCACACAAACATTAATTCCATTCCAAAAGTTTAAAATATTTCATTTGCGCCATTTGAACTCGCATGCGAATATTAATCTAAAGTTATTCACAGTTATTGAGTTAAATGTTTACTTTTAAATGGAAAGAGGATCAGAGGGACGTTCAAAGTTTTTTCTCGCAGCAAAAGTTTAAGTTAGAGCTGTGAACAACTGAGCGACTGCGGTTTCCTCGACCTGAATAGTTTAGTGAAATTCACCGAACACCACGCTGGCCGCGTGCCGAATGTTGCAGTTAAATAATTTTTGATAACCGCTTTCATTTATTCAACTTTCGCTCGAGATTTCCATGAGTAATTTGTCTGTTTCAGCGTTAAATGTCGTGTTATTATCGCTACGACGTATACGAGTAGACAAAATGTTTTAATTGTGCTCAGACAGAGAGGTGGCGGGAAGACGTTTATTGTGCGAACTTTTTACAACTCGCAGCTGCTTCCAGCGCAATTTGCCGGAGGCCGCAGTAAAAAACGTTACACAGTTTATGACTGTTAATAGTCCCTGCTAATTGTGCTATGTTTGTTGATATTTCGATTGTAACATTGATACGACATACATTTCGTATCGCATTATTATCTGTCAGACAATCTATGAAACACGGACGATTATATCCAATTTTCCCATTCATTGCCATCATGTATTGTCTTCGTAATTCAGGAAGCGACGTTCTGTCGTTGATTTATTAACTTCCTTATGTTCGCGAGACATTCTCCGATATTTTCGTCTGCTTAAGAATATGCCGAGGGAATTATGTGTACAAAAATGTAATAAAGTAATGAGATAATATTCTAATATAAATGAGGCGTCTTTTTAAATTGCGTCTGAGTGGCTCGGAATTAATGTTAGTATTAGATTTAGCTGGGGCCGAGTGCGGAGGTATTTTTTTCAGGTACGCCATATAAATGTGCAGGCTAATCTATCACGCCGGCTGTCGGTGGACGTGTATTAATGGAGTGTGAATAAATTTGTAGACAAGCTAGGCAGCGCCGGCTCCTCAGACAGCTGTACCATCTTATCTGATCGGATTACATTGTACACTTCGATTTTCTAAGACTTCTAAGTAATAGCTACAAAGCTTCATGTTTGTTATTCGAGCGTTTTATTTTTGTGAGGTAGCTTGTGAACTGATTTCTTTTGTTTTTCTTCTTGAGCAGTTCTTTTGTTTGTCGGTTAGAGTTGTTTTATTGCTTCTTGTTATTCCTTGATACTTACTGACTTGTATTTTATATCAAGTACAAGGATGATTTACGAATCATTGTACAATCACTGTCAATTCCGTTGAGCAGTGATTGGAGTACCAGTAACATGATCATGGGTCCCTGCTTGCATTCGGTTACAATTATGAGGCTCTCAGCTTTCTCAGTGGAGACTGGGAAATTCATTACTTACGTAGAAAGCCTACGCTTTTATCTCGAAAGATGTGCTTTTGTAATCACATTACGCAAATGAGAGCTCGAGAATTCATGGTTGGTTCGGGATAGGGTCGTGATTCCAACAAATGTCTCCTACACAGGCTGACAACTAAATCTCCATCGCTACATTTATCAGTAGCAATCAAAGTGGCCGCTCCTCGATCAAACGTTACCAGTTCAAAAACTAATCAACAAAAAGGTTTAGGACTTTCATCATTGCTGTTTTTAGACAGATTACTAATAACTGTTGGCATTCTTGACACGATCGTCACTCGAGTGAAATTATAATGGTATGTGTATCAGATACTTTGTTCCGAGGTGACGAACAGGTCATTAGCGCCATTCATTTGTTTTATTGAGGCTAATCGCTCACAAATTAATCTGGTTTCATTATGGCAGATTATAAATAAATTCCGATTCCATTTGTTTTGTGAAGCGATGTAACGATTTCACCAAATACATTTTGTACACAGTATATTTGGCTTCGACTAGCTTTTTGATAGGCTTTAATCGAATAAAAATATTCAAAAATAAAATCATAGTGCGGGCGTGAACACTAATACATGGTCAATGGAAACCGCCAGTTCAATCAAACATAAATCGAATCCCTCGTGAATACACAACGTGTATTTCAGTTTTATGATGATGATAGGTTATCAGAAATAATTTACCACAATTCCACATGGCAATGGTCAATTTAAAGATAATAGCGGTGTAATTTGGCCCAGGCCGGCTAACTGGCCCAACATTACGGTATTTCAAAAAACGTTAAACTAAGCTAAAAACTGAAATAAATTGCATTCTCATTACCATTTACCGAGTTTGGCAGAAGTCCTGCGCTCGCCAGGAGAGTAACTCCATTTCCTGCTACGTGCTACGGCTGCTACGTCGTAGCTCGTAGCCGTAGCTATCGTAGCAGAGTGCATGCCGTTTTGAATAATTGTTCATTTTGCTTTTTACCTCGCATCGTAGTAAAAGTAACAAACAGGTGAAGAATGATAAGCCAAAAACTAAGATCACATTTTAAAAATCACCATCACCACATTTTGAACTTCAATTGTACCCGAATTAAGGTAAGCTTAAAACAATTCGCGTTGAAATCAGAATAGTTTTTTATTTTAAACACGGCATTCCTCATTGTTTGCTAGAACGAGGAAAAGAACAATAAACATTATATTTGTCCCGTGAAAGAATACAATTTATGAACAAAAAAGGTTCTTTGCTTGTCTGGAAATACGAGAATAATAGTGTAATAAGCTTAATTTCTACCCGGAAGGCGTAAATTCCAACAGACAAAAGTGGGTCAACAAGTATTATTCGAAAACTGACAATACTTAGAGCCAGCGCGCATTGCAGATTTTAAATCGTCCAATTCAAACTTTTTCTAAATTCAGAGTTCGTTCAAAAATATGGCTTAGTTCTTGTTTGTAGGATTTCTTTGTCCGATTTTAAATCGTTGTGCGCTGTCTTCTCTACACAATGCTTATTAGGCACTTATGTTTTTCGTGTTTGTGAGTAGATATTCTATTAACCCGAACAAAAACATTCCAAAGTCAGTTTATTTACGTTTCGATAATTTACCATGTAGGAAATAGCAAATAAACTTCTAACCTCCTTTTTTATGTATACTTTATTATCGACTTCGCTACTCCCACACAAAACAAAATTGTTGACACAACGATACCACCCTACATTCAATTCGTGATATGGGTCGCATGTGAAATGAAATATCAAACAAATTACCCCTATCAATGATAATAGACACGCTCAAGCTCGGAATAGAGTGCGCTCCTCAAAAGATATATCTCATTGAAATAAAAGATAAACGATCGGAAGAATTCCGCGGTGTTATGTAATGGAAGGAGTAGTGAGGACGGCGGGGCGGGTGCGCGGGGCGCGGTGGGGGGGGGGGGCGGCCGGTACAAAAATGACGGTATCAATTAAAAGCAGGCAACGCACCGGGCGCGCGCTGTCATCCATCACGCGGCCGAACGCCTGACGCGGACAAATGAAGTGCGATTTGATCCGACACCCGCTGATCCCACGTTCATTCACAACTTATGCAGTCACTAAGAAAAACAAAGAACCCCACCTCATTAGGACAGCTAAGTCTTATGTTTTATTCACCATGGACGGAGAAACGACTAACCCAACTAATTTAACTTTTAAAACGAGTGACAATTTGTTCAATTCAGAACATTTTTAATAATAGAGCTTGTCGACTTCGGAAGCAATTAGGCGGGACTTCAAGGTATTTAATGGTTTTGTAACTGTTCGGATTGCCGTTGTTGAGCGCTATAATACGTATATTAATGTTGTAGATAACGACTTGTGTGTATGCATAATTGTTACCTACAGTTTAGAACGGAATGGGTATTCGTTTTATGGACACGTTTCATGTGAGATTACATTTACAGTTGACATGTGGGAAGTTCTATATTCGGAGCCAATATCTGGAGATCAAACAAATATTTGTTTGTGGCCAGGAGCCCGCCTGGCTTGTACAAGTCGATTCTAAGTACAAAAGGTGGACGCTCACCGACTACGTCATTTAGTTCGTCAAATATGTACGACTAGTTCGGACACAAGCAGTTTCACTGAACTTCAAAAACATCAAGCAGCTTAGTTTGACGACGTACTTGTACTTTATGTACTTACATCAATAACTAATACAAAACCGATGTACATTTAGGTAAATATATGCCTTTCTATTGCCATACAATAAAAATGAAAAGTAAGTTGGGATAATTTAAAAAGAAAAGCGTCCATCTTGGTGGCATTTTATATCGTCCTAAGTATTGATATTTGCGTCTTAAACGTTCATTTCCAGCACATCTTAAATCCAAGGTTTTCGTTTTTCACTTTGTTTAGTGACAATTGTGAGGGCTTTAGAGCTTTCTGGGCTTTGAAAGCGTCGTTCTCTGCGAGGTTTGTAAGGATTGCGGGTATCGAAAAATGTCTATAGTCTTGATGTTTTCGACGGAACAACTCGAATGACTGAGAACGATAACGATTTTTCGAATAAACGTCAACGATGGCAATTTTCTTTTTCTTTTATGTTTTTTACTTTTGGCGATATAGCGACTGGTTTTCAAGCAGACATTTTCCCTGAACATTTTTACAAAGTTGTTGTGTGTTAAAATTTTCTGTACCGGGCAGAAGTTGCCGTGAAAAATAGCAACAGAAACATCGCGTTCATTATCATCTCGCCTTAATATGATGAGAGTTGGCAGAGTTCCCGAACTACTACAGCGGATAATTCTGTTTTCGGCTACGTGCCGTGAATTATTAGTGGCTACTCCACTACGCCGACCAATCTTAGCCTTTTTTTGTCCAACACTTTCTGTGCATATTACAAATTAGATGCATTTTCTTGACAGCGTTGTCGGAGTAGTCACAGATACGACAGATTTGTTTGCAAACTCTGCTAATTATTTTATTCGGGAATGTAAAAACTTAGAGTATTAGAAGCTCTCCCTAAAAGTATGATCGATTCGTCTAGACAAGTTAATAATTTTATTCAAACGCTTTCACTAAGACAATAGGTAGATATGTATAAAATTTGTTCGGGATCATTGACCTATAATCTGGGTATTGACTCCAGTTAGCTGGTAAAAATATCTTTCCTTTCCATGTGAATTATTAAAGCAACACTTCTGTCGGTTTTTTACCTTAATAAAGCAGAAAGTTGATGAGCTCCTTTAAAATTCGGATTTTATTAACGTACACGCAGTATATTTCAGATATAATGAACGGGAGTTCTGTATAGTATAATGTTAAAAGTATGTTCCTACCCACCAACTTATGCTTAAATTCACCGACAACATAAACGACCTTTTTTTTAAAACAGTAGTTTACCTACTTTTGTATGTAAACATTCATATTAAACAGTTGATTTAAGAAAACTGACGCTTAAGTTGTTGATGAACTTGGGCCTTGGTCGATTACAAAACGCAGGTTGCCACGTTGCTGCTACCTAATTCAATTCACTGTCAAGAAGATCAGGTGACGTTAATTTAATTGTTAATAGAATTAAGGGTTTCTTAAAGAATGATGTGGCCACGTCCCTACGGCGAGCGAGCAATAAATACATCATGCGAGGTACCCGTCACCAACGCAACGTTTCCATCTAATATATTACACAGTGGAGTGAAATACTTAGCTCACAACAATATTTATGTTCCTACGACTGAATTATAAATACGATATGATATATGAGCGGCGTTTTATAGGTGATAATATTGTTATGCATTTATTTTTAGGTAACTGTACTCCGTTTGAGTAGGTACTTATCTACAGATGAAAAATCAAAAATATCATATGAAACATGCTGCTTTAAATAATGATTTGTAATTATTGTTGTTGATTATAATTATTGACATAAATAATTGTATTTCATAACATTTGTATTATTACCGAATCTTTTATTAATAGGACATTTATTTATCATTTCAAAAGCGTGAAAATGTTCACATATTTTGGCTGATAGGGCTTTCGTTTCTCAGTCAACCGTTACCAATTGCTGTGCATTCCCGTTCATCAAGTCTAGACGCCTAATAATTTGGTTATACAGTATCTGCAATATTGCCGGGAAATACTGGGTCGCACATCGCCAGTTATATTGCGGTGCTGTTGCCCGAATATCGCTGCGGTATCTGTCCATTGAGCCCACATCTACTAACAATTGGGTACCTATATAAATCCGTTTCAATACGCCTCTTTTCCAATCCACGGTTAGTGTTATCGATTTCGAGATTTTTAGGAAATAAAATAGAATATATTTTCATGTGAATTTTGTTTCGTAGTTTTATTTAAATAAATATTTTCAACATACATGCATGGTATATAATTTTCAACATTTTTCTCAGTAACGTTTCCGAATAAACCTGCGAAATAAATTGAACCGAAATCCGAAATCCAATTCTGCTGAAAATGTTAACTAACAAGATCCAACCACAATTATTAGTTCGTTGCTAGGCAACATATTAAATAAAACCTATTAATTAAGTTTCAAACTTCGGAAAATTATGAGTATCTTTCAGTTTGTATAAAGTTTCCATGCCCACGGAAACGTCCAAATATCCAAGGTTGTCCTCAAACAACGTCAAAAGGAATATTACGTTCCACGTCGGGCGTAGTGCGAATCTATTGGCCTTGGAGGTAGACGGCGATAATTTGTAGACATACAGATCGCAATACTTTTAGTTGGATAAACAGGAATCGTGTTTTGGTGTACAACGTTCCAGTCATTAGATGTAGGGCCGTTCTTACCCTTTTCAAAGTCGTGGTGGGCGCTTGTCGGTGGATGGGTGAATTATTTAGCAGCCGCGCGCCACCGGCCGCCGTGCATGACGTTTATCACGCGTCTTACCAATTATTATCAGAAACACACCGCTGCTTTGGTAATCACTATGACATTTGTCAAATAATATAGTACGTGTCGCGTGAAAAGAGTTTTTAACATAAAATATGTAAGTTCCATCCACTTCAGTTTGTATCTTTTGTTTTGTGCTTGAAAGGTTTGGTTAAAGAAGTTATACTTAAGTTTAGCTTGGTCGCAATGTTAGAAACGACGCTCGAGTACGTTCGTACTTTCATAAAATTACGTAAAGTTTGCAACCAAAGCACGGATATCTGTGAAACTATTATTTCGAGTATAGTTTAAGCTCATCTTGTGACCATTAAGGGTCATTAGAGTATTACTGCGTTGAATCTCTGTTGGTAGCAAACATGTTGTTTATTTCTATTTAGTTCCTAGCTTAATAGGGGCTGATTTATCAAACGTAGTATGAAATAGCTGCTAAATACATATACAGATGCGTAATATACAGATGAAAGGTTTTTTAAAAATGAATAAGGCAGAGAGAAAACTAAATGAAAGGGGAAAAATATTAAAAAATAATCTATTCGTAACAAGTTTTTTTTCTATATACATTTCAACAGTTTCGTAAGTATTTTGAGACTTTTGCTATTTAAATAGCTATATTTAGTAACTTCTACATATGAATCCTTAGGAAAACTAGGCATGATGTTATATTATAAAGAATCAAAACACAGTTGGTTGTGACACAATAATTAACCAGTCACGCGTCCCTCCCTTGTCGATATGTTTTGAAACATCTTTCATTCCTACGACATTTATGTTCATATCACTGAATTATAAATAAAGCAGGCCGGAGCTTTCTAATAACATAATAAATTACTTGTAGTGCATGAAGATAATTAATGAATAATTGATTGATTTCTAAGTTATGGTAGACTCGATAAAAAATAGTTATAAGTCGACGTATGATAATGACTCACCGAATTTTAAGTTATCAATTTTATTATAGTTAAATTGAATATGTTCAATGCTTTCATTTGTAAATACATATATCAGTTTTATAAATCTGCTGATAACATTGTATAAATAACGTTGCAATCATGAATTTATCTGACAATAAACATCATGTTTGCATTGATGTGACGGTGAAAAAATGCTGATTATTTTGACAACATGTATTAAACATATTTTAAACATGTTGTTAAAGTTTTAAAAAATCTTGTCTGAAACCAGTCTACTATTCTGAAAGAAGCCTGTAGTAGTTTTTGATTATAAAGATAATCTTATCAACATTTCCTCAATATTTGGATAGATTGTGCTTTAATATGGTCAATGTTTACATTATCCACTGAATATTCCAGGAATTATTAAACACCCACGCTGTTAAAGTTGCTCAAGTATAATTATTATTGGTTGCCCAAAATATAAACGTCTATCACTAACATACTGAGTCATGAGAAAATATACATATAATAACTATTTGTTAAACTACGCTTAGAACTTGTCGTAGGTAATAGGTTACAATAATATTAAGTTGTATGAGAACATGAAAGTATCAAGTTGCATCAACAATAAATGCAATCCAGATTCTTGAATATACACACAGACACATACACTATTCTACGTTTTCAACTGTTTATATAGCACTAGCTTTTGCCCGCGACTTCGTTCGCGTGGAATAGTGACTTGCGGCAGATTTATGGTTTGACCAATAGATGGCGGTATATGTCCGGAATAAATTTTATTTTTATTTTTGTATTTCTTTGTAATAAAAACTATCCTATGTCCTTTCTCAAGTTCCAGACTATGTCTGTACCAAATTTCACACAAATCAGTCCATTAGTTTAGGCGTGAAGAAAAGACAGACAGACAGAAAGACAGACAGACAGAAAGACAGACGGACAGAGTTACTTTCACATTTATAATATTAGTTAGGATTTTGTCGTCACAACAACAAGTTGTAATTATACCGTAGCGAGAGCACACTAGTGTTGCCAGTTCGCTGATTACGTCAAACGTAAATCATTATGATCCAACAGACATACTCATACATACTCATACATGAATACAGTGCCGAAAGATATTTGTTCACTAAAATTAGAGGGCCCCGAGGCTTATTGGCATATCATCCGCTACGCTGTGCTACGAATGTGTGCTCTGCTACGCGGCTACGATCGCTACGCTCGTAGCTCGTAGCATGCAAACTCGGACGTTTCCTGCGCATCTCAATTTGGCTTTGTTTAATTCGTATAACTAGTTACCTACTTTTTTATTACACGTCCGAATTAATGATTTTTTTGAGGATTATTTGAATACATGCTTCACACTTTGCTCAGTTACATATTTGACTTAACTGTCGTAAACTATTAATTTAGTATTAATTTTCATTTGCTACGCACATAACATAATTTTGAATTAGTTAATTCGTCACAACCTGAATATTATTGTCATTTACAATGACAAGTCTAAATACTCTTGAAAGATAAAGATGCCTTATTTTCCGTCAAGGCAACACGTTCAAATTGATTTCTCATCATAAACTATGATCTTCCAACGTGCTAGCTATAGATTAGATCTTTCGCTATCCATCTCACTAAAGACACAACTAATCTTTGCCGTAATCGCTTCAGGCATTAAAATTTCAATCCAAGTAGCTCCTATATCTAGGTAAAATTAATTTTAACTTTGAAATTAAAAATAGTTTCCTATGGAGCTTAAAGTTTTTGCTAAGCTCAAGATTACCAGACCGCGAAAAGGCAAGGCTAGCTAACATGCGAGGCTTTTATCTTCAAAGGTGTGCTGTTACAATGGCGGCATTACGCAAACGAGAGCTCAAGAATTTACTGTAGACGCTGCACCTTGCTACGATATAATGAGATACGAACAAACTGATATTTTGTAAGTAAAACCTGCATACTGCAAACTGCTTTCGCTATGTCTTGAATTAATTTTGTTGTCATTTATAGCAAATGTAGTGTGTGTAAAATATTTTAGGTCGTAATTGCCTTTTAATCACAGTTTTCTTTAGTAATATAGTAACAATACCATAAATAAAAGCGTTTCCATGACTTTTTCTACAGATTTTTTATGTTTAAGTTATGATTTAATTGAATAAAATTGCTGATATTCCGTCAACAAACTTAAAGGTTAGGTCTAGTTGTGACAGGATGATATTTAAGTTACAATTTCATTAGAACAATAAATGCTGACCTTTTCATCTTGTATCTCAAATGAAGCCAAATCACCTTGCCCCAAAACCCAATTATTAGCAAAAGTTTTGATTTATTAAAAATATAATTCCGCACCAATTCGAGAAGATCGAGCTATCAAAATTCAATTTTATCCGTTACTGAATTTCAAATGCCATGTTCAATTCCGGCTCGGATATTTCGGACAGACTTTCGTACTTGCAAGTTTGAATTACCCAAACGCTAATTGCGGTTATTCCATGAAACCTGACATCAATTTCGCAAATAACAATTTGAGTAATTTGGTATCGAACAACCAGAGGCATTTACTGTCGACTGGCGGCTCGAATCACGCCGTATCTTTCGACCACTTGGAAATTTTGAACGTTCGAGAACTAATTGACTCGGGTCCGACTCGATCGATGCTAGGAAACCCATTAGGCAATTACATACGACCGACCGGACTTATACATTCTTTAGTAATTTTGTGGTCTTCGTATATAATTAGGACGACAGCTCTCTTTACATTAATATTCGAATAGGTCAAGTAAAGTGAATTATATTAGCTCTAATCATACAGTTGAGTGTTTCTTTACTAAAATATTAAAGAACTTAATACTCGTAAAAGGGTTGTTGAAACATGAGCTCCTTTACTTATTATTAACAAGAAAAATCTTATTGTTCAACATAACAAGCTTCAACTATAATTTTTACACATGTCTTTTCAACATTTTCTATTTTTATATACATAGTTCTATGTTCTTTATAGTATTCCTAGTTTTAACTCAAAAACAAAGACGAAGGTGGTTTACGTACTTGAAATGCGGAAACAGTAGTATACTCGTACTCGTATAGTAAAAGGTTTCCGAAACGGTTTGGGAGAGGCAGTTGTGCGTCAGAGGTTTGTAGGGAAGTCGTCGTGTCTCCGCAATAATTTAGCTGTTGCGGGCACAATGACGCCCGTGCCCCATTCTACGTTCGTGTTCGCCTGACAGTTGCGTACCACCGCAACCTACAATATCTGAACAATTTGCTGCGACGGATTTTAAACCGTGAAATGTTGCAATTGATGTGCAAATGTTCCACACATGCTTTTGCTAATGAATGCAGTAATTAAACTAATTTTATGCGACGTTTTGAAAGCAACACAGGAAATTAAGCTTATTTCTTTGCTGTATAAGAAATCGGTGAATAGCTTCCACCAATAATATTTCCAACAGTGAAAGGAGCAGTGAAAGCTCCTTTACCGTAAATTAAAGAAAAATCTTATTGTTACGTTTTATTTACGATGCGCGGCAATGATACCGATGCCAGCGCCGTAATGCCACGAAGTTAATTTATTCCTACTTAGGCGAAAGCCGATGGAAAAATATTTCACCGAGATTATAATTTTCTCTTTATGTTGTAAATCATTATTCTTGTTTAGGATGTAATAAAATCCTTTAATTACTTTAGCCGATAGACCCTTTTTCTTGGGAATTTCATTAAGTTTCTGACCCACCGAAGATTTGATTAAGAAATATTACTTTAAAGGAAGCATTTTATTTATAAAGCTGGGGGTTATTGATTACAGATATTCTTAGTTACGTACGTAACATATTAAGGTGACCTTAATTTGAAAGCAAATAATGGTCGTTCTGTGAGCTTAGCCTGTAATACAAAAGTAAGCAAACAGCGAGTTAGCAACAAGGCAGGTGTTGTCATAGAGCGCGTGATTACTAGCAGCAGCAGCGCAGTAACTCGTAACAAGTCAGCGACAGCGGACGACGGCGCACAGAAGAACAACTTGATACACGACTCCAGCTGTCTAGTATTTAGCTTGTTTTGCGGCCGAGCCCGTCGCCTCTGCAACTCTCACAAACTCTAAATAACAAAGTGGGGTGAACCATCCTTCGCTGAAAACAAATAGCCGACCTTTTGCCTTCTTTATGAGACCCTTGTTAACTTGTCCTTAATAAATTATTTATTTTGCCCCGCGCGACGGTGTTACTGCTACATTTTTGTTAATTTTATTTATTATTTTCGAATAAGTTTTTACGGGCCAGCCGATTAATGGCCGGAATTTATTATACTTGCTAACTTTTAGGGAATGAGCGGAAGATCTTATAACAGTTTACTTTTTATGCTCAGTTAGGTATTATTATTTGCTATAAAATAACTTTTTGTATTATGATAGCGAAATTTTGAGATTGTCCTACTTTTATAAGATTATATATCTACCGTAGGGATAATATTATTCAAGGAGTGTTGTTTATACGTAGTTTAATATATCGTCCTGTTAGGTGTAAAGGGAAATACATACATACAATAATTGTGGCGAATGTTGCAGGCTTTCACTTATATAAGGCGTTCTACTTTGTTTTTATCACAAAAAGAAACTTCACGAGAAAGTTGTCTGCGTTTGTGCTAAGTTCAGTAACGAGCCAATCAAAATACGGAACATAGAATGTTGGCTCACACAACACGGTCGTGCGTGAAATCTACTAATATACCTACCAGTATTTGTACTCGAATGTCATACTTGTAATATCAAATTCTAATAGATAAATGTTGAAACGTCGAACAATTCCGGCTTATAAAATAATGATACTCATTTAATTTGATTATAGTCTCGTTTAAATAAAAGAACTGAATTAACAGTTTAATTAAATTCATTACTTGCATCATTGTGTTCACAAAAGAGTGATTGCGTCATTTTGCGACACTGGATCTGTGCAAATTTGTAACATAATGGCCTCTACGGGAATCTGCAAATTAAATAGGGAGTTAAACCGCCGGCAATTATGGAACAAAAGAAAATACCAGCATCGATTGATGATGATTAACAAGCACTTTTTAAAAACAATGTAATCTCCAAAAATAAGCTTAGAGCGGAGAATTGTTACCCCTGATCGAATTAAACGTTCCTAAGTCGTGGTTTTATCACCATAGCGACGTTTATATATAGATGGAAAACAATGTGTCGTCGGGCGGTATGTACTCGTATTATAAAAGAAGGTAAATAACGGCGTCGCCTGGTATATTTGCCGGAAAGATTTTCCGTTTCAGTCACACGAAGAAAATGTGTTTGATTTATCAGCACTTGAGGCCGGACCTTCCGCTCGCTATAAATTTTATTGTGTTATGATTTAGGGACGCGTATGCGATTTTATGGTAAACACTTTGCTCTTTGTGTTTGTTATGTGATTTATGTCGTGCTCGGCTTAGGCTCGATGTGAGATGCTGTCGAACGCTAACCGATCTGAATAACAAAACTCTGAATTATGACCTTATCTTTTCACCATTCACGGCTTTGATTATAAATGATGTAACGACATCACTGTAATGTTATGAACACGTTAATGTGTGGCATTTTTGACACGTGTAATCGTATCGTATATTGCTTCGTGCCGTAAAAGTAGATATTCATTTTTATGTTCATTTATAACACGTTTTAAATGGGTTTTACTGAACGCATTTATATCATTTTTATTTTGCCAGCAGGTGCTTGTCCCATTTAATATCTGTTTGTATTATTCTTTCTCATCATATCACAGGTCAAGTATCACTGAAGCTGTAATCACCAAATTGTATATCTATATCTGAAGCGTAGAGATTGTAGCACTTCTTGAACCTGACGCAAACTTGTTTTCGCCCTGAGCTCAGTTCATTTACGATACTCTACAGTGGAACAGACTGCATCAATATTTTAATTCTTAAAAAAGGCACATTATTTCGAGTAAAATTTCACATCATATTCATTAGGTACTTTTTTTTTAGTTTCTAATAGTAAGCACACAATAGGTAATAATAGACAATATCACATGTAATGCTTATGCTTTTGTATTAGCTCTATTGTTCTACTTTGATGCTACTCGTCTCTTTGTAAGCAATCCCTTATTTAAATTTGAGAAGTACCAAATTTTCTTATTCAAATAATACCTTCTGAAGTTTATAACGGATTATTTTGAAGTGGTCATTACAGAACAAAATTGGTAGCTTTATTATTCTCAACGGCCTGATAACGTTTGAGATGGTAATCGATATAAATAAGTCATAACTGCGAAACAAATTAATGTTGAACTGCCTAACTTTCAATTATTCTCAAAAGTACGACAGGTAAGTACATTTCAATGTTATTATGAATAACTTATTAACAAGTTTTAGCGATAAAGTTTCTAATACAACAAATAATAGGTGATCTATTTACTTTAATATTTACATAGGCTTATAGAACGTATGATACTTTGTTAGGTCCAATTAAAGTAGCTTAGCAATGTGCGGACTAAAACCTCCAAAGGCATTAGTAGTAAGTTATGGTAGTAATTACTAGTTTGGTGTAACTACGATATATTCGCGCGCATCGATTATCTCATTTCCTAGTAATCATATCGAAACTACTTAATAGAGATCGTTTTCCGACTAAGCTCGAAGTTTCACTACATTTTCACATTGGATTTACAAGCTATTAAAGTAGAGGAGTATAAGAATTAAGCTGGCGGGGAGAATTAATGGCGCAGCAGCTTGTTAATCCGATAGCTGTAATGCGCTTACTCTCAGATACTATTAACTTTAAACCATTACATGTTTTATGGACCACAATTACGACACATTTTTACCCTGCCCTGTTAAAGCCTACACTATAACGTTAAACAACTCTACAAAAATGTGCGGTTAAAGACATAAAAAGACTTAGTCGTGTAAAATGTAGCATAAAGAAGTCTTTGTTTAAAAAGGTTCGTAAAATAAACCTCTATCTTTGTATATGTATACATGCATTTACTGTACAACGCTACAGCGGGTAGATAAGGCGCAGTGAACTCATTACGGTGTACAAGTTTAAGGTAGGGTACGCACTGTGCGACTGCAGCGGCTATCAGATTTACTGTGCTAACAGGGAGCGGGATTGCATTCGTCCTCGTTGGCTGGTCGCCGCATAATGTGTCCCAGGCTCAAGTCGTTCGTCGCCTGGGGGCATCGAGTGTCTTAGAACGCTGTTATTTTCGTTAGTAGCAGTTAGTAATTACCTGCTTGCCTGTTTGCTGCTGACAGATCCAATTACATTAAAGGGATCGAACCCCATTCCATTAGGCGGCACACTTTGTTACTTCAACAAACGTATTGTTTTCAGCCCACGATTGTATTACGATTACCCACGTGTATTAACAGTATTACGCTTTTAGTAAAATAAAATTTGTTTTCCTTTGACTAAAGGGGGCTGCGTTTGATGTAGGATTCAAATGTTAGTGATTTCAGGTGTGTGTAGGCGTGTCTTATATATGGAGAATTTATTATATCTGCGTGCCATGAAGGAAGTCCTTACTATAGTAGTAGTATAGTTTTGTTAAGCTTTAATTTAATATTAAATAGGTCAGTTTTAAGTATCCTCTTATAATGCCACCAGTTCGAAAGAAGGAATTTATTTAGTGCCGGGAAGCAAGTTTGAAGCCAATCCATCCCTATCAAAGTTTGGTTTTGAATCAGTATGACCAGTCTTTCTTGAATAATGAATCGTTTAAGGGCTGATTTTTCAATCGCCAGATAACTTCTATCTGAGGAATATTTTTAATGTCTTGACAGCTTTTGTATGGAAAATATGTCAAACCGCCATATTTATTCCTCAGATAGAGGTTAACTGATGATTGAAAAATCAGGCCTAAGACAATTAAGTAATTAAAGAACTGAACTGAATGGAAATAAAGTACTAATGATATTCCGCTTTCGTTTATACAAAGGATCAGATACCAATTTAACGTTCCGCTGAATTGCTCACTAAACGTTTGGAAATGTAATTTTATGTTTATACGTTCATAAAAAGTTTGGTATGATTACACAAAGACAATCTGCGTCTAACCTTATGTTCTTGTGGAGTAAAACGATCTGAACTCAGATCTAAACTAACATTTCAGAATAATATGAAGTACATTTTTTCGTCGAGTATTTAGAAGTGGGTAATAAGCCCAATCGATCACTAACTCGGTACATCTTTAAGGCCGTTCATTTTCGGCAGCTAGTTACATTGATCGAGTTCTTTTCATAAGAGGCAAAAACTGATCAGTTTAATCAAGCCGGCAGCTGGGCGTCAATCAAGAGGGCTCGTTACCTAAACGACCAGTGATTTTCTTACGCTGACCGAGCTCAGCGCCATTTCAAACTAGACTTTGATCAAACTCATCTATTGATTAGCAGCTTTTATTTAATTGTAGTTCTTTCTAGTTACTAATTTCAAATAATACGCTTAGAAAAGCTCTTACACGGTTGCCTTACTTACACACATATTATTTCTTGGTAAACAGATTTATAGCCACCATAAAAAGTGTCATACATTATGTTGTTAATGTTATTCCCCAAGTTCTGATTCATATGTGTGTCAAGTTTCAGCAAAGTTGGATGAGCTATTTCGTCGTAATTGCGTAACATACCTACACGTTTCTCAACACATTTGCTTTCGTTCCTAGAATAGTGCCATCTTGTATTCCTGCGGTGACATTCATTTATTTACATAAACAGGTGTTGTAAACATTTTCTTGCTAGAATGGTGAAACGCGGAGTAGGAGTAGGTAGGTAGGTAGGTAGGAGTAGGTCATAATTATTCGTTGATTACATTTTTTTCCTAATATGAAGCGGTAATAGGCAGTAATTATTTTAAGGAAGGAGTATTTATTGATTGTGCTATGTGCATGCATTATTATAATTGATTTGGTTTGGAACACGATAGTCTTGCAATTAATATCTAACTTACTATTAGCTCAAGACAGAGACGGGAATATATCTTAGATTAAGCTAAGTAATGTTTATTTATCTTGGCCAAGGACTGTTGGCCTGGCCGGGCCATTACCGACCATGTTGACTGAATCTTATCACTACGGCGGGCGGCGTGACCTACTCTTGTAACGGACACAAGAGAAAACTACCCACATACAGTATGTATAAAAGAAGACTTTTAACACTTATTTAGTTGGTATGTTTGCCGAGGTTAAGGGGAGTGGGTTACACTTAGAACAACCGCGAGTGCTTAAGTAGTGCGTGGCAATCGGCAGTTACTTTCGTGTTCGTGTGTTCACCCACTGAATGCATAAGGTTACGTTAAAAGGTTAAAGTTTTGATAGCAAACACTTGCAATGTCATCGCTTTTTATTCTATTCAGACCCTTTGACATTCACTAGAGTGTAGTTTGCTATGTTAACGTCATACCTTTTCTATAGTGGTTTTGGGGCTTAGAAATAGAACACAAAAAGGCTTATTCAATTTACTTGAGATATAAAAAAGTACGTTAACACGTTTGAGGCACACAGCTAATACTTGCAAGTACCAAACTGGGAGAACCCACAAGAAATTACGGTTAGTTTATTACATCTCAGAGGATCATTGAATATGCGGACCGCTATGTCAACGTCATAGCTTTTGTGTCAGGGTCTCAAGTAAACGGCTTATTTGTACCCGGCGACACGAACCAATGTTGTAATTCAACGACGATTGTGTAAGTTCAAACGTGGCCATTATTTTCACTTAGTTCATATACTCGACTCTCATGAATTATTCCACGGAAACGCTATTGTGTCGTACATACCAAAGTCATGCTGTAATAATTGATAACTTAATACCGTCCGACGTACATTTTTAGCACTATATTCATGGAACTCGAGCGAAATAATTTTGGCACCACTTTTCCAAGAACAGCAAGAATTTTCATTCGCTGGCCCGTACAAGAACGTAATAGGGGTAAGTCGACAAATGCGGGGATTTATCCTGGACTTAAATTTAGTCTGAAATAATAAATATATTTCATAATAATATTATGGTAATTACCCAAAGCTTAAATGTAGCGACAATTTTGGCCCGAGCGCACTGAACAAAGTTAAAATGTAAGGTGAAAATATAGTGGCGGGTTGCATAGGACCAATGGTATCATTAAACATGTCGAGCGGCGACGTTACTTAGCAGATAGGTCCTATGTAACAGTAAATAAGATGCAGTATTGCAGCGCGACACCGCCGCCCGTGATTACCCAGTATCGCACAGAAGTACGGACTATAATGATAGCAATAATTTGACTGTAATCGGCCGCATGCCGCTTTGTAGTCGCCTTGGGAACCAAGTCCGATTTTAAGCTGGCTCTATTTTGCGCATCAGTGGACAACTATCTGAATCAACGAGGATAATTGCCGCTGTTACGTCGTTAGCTTAATAGAGAGCCTGCAATAAACTTTCCGCTCCTGCGAGTATTTTATTCTAGATCGAACTTTAAAATCCGCTGAAAGAGCCATAAACGCTTACGTAATGCAGGAAGCCACCAGGAAATATTCAAAGCTAAGTTGCGTTTAATTCCGTTTGGTTCCGCGATAAACTTGTTACGGTAATTAAAATAATTTGCCGAGACAAGCAAGCGAACTTAGTAGTGACGCGAATGATTTACTGACCTTGTTAATGGGTTAACTTCGTCAAACTTAGGCCCGACGCGCACTGGGACTCCCCGTTAGCCCACCACCGATGTTTTGATAAAATATGTATTTATTTAGATTACGTGTTACATCGCGAACATGAACGGTTTAATAATGCTCATCAATTCAATATTAAAATTTTACATCTGGATAAGAAAGTCTTTACAAGAACTCGCTTTATTTGAATGACAACTTGACGTTTCCTCGTAGTTAACCTTTATCACGAATCGTGCCCCATCACGTTTTCATGCAAACGTTTTACAGCAGATTTCGTTCACAGAAATACTTACATTTATCTGTAGTGAAACGGGACGCGTTGGAAAGGATTTCTTATATAAAACCCATTGACCCAGTGCGGACGTAACTCAGGGCGGTGAGCACGGGACACGCGGACAATAATGGCCGCCATAATTTGCCTGTAATGGGCCTTACACTATCGCACTGTCAGCCCTACCAAAAATAAGCTTCTTCCACCTAAATCTTTTTGCGAGACAGCGAGATGAAGCTCTTTAGCACACTTTTAGCGCGTCCTAATGTACGTGTGAACCTGTGAACGCATATATGAGATTTATTTTATTCCTTCTTATTTAATCGTGAAGTGGCGAAAACGAGGGTTTTATCGTCGAACAGGAATTCTGAGTGGTACAGGCCATCACATTACCGAAAACTTCTAATGTTGAAATTGAACACAGAACTATGCGATGTAGGATTTTTTATGCAATACTTTCTTCCGCCCGGTCTCACATGGCTGACAATGATGTCACTGAGCACTTTGTATGAAAATAAGAGATCATGCGTACCGCGCCGAGGGCTTAAAAATGTTACGTAAGATTTTATTATGAAGGAAATAAAAGAAGTGAAGTGGCTGCTTTTTTCCTTTTTGCCATTTTTGTTTTTTCTACTGAACGTTGCGTACTTGCATAACACTAGTACTTACCCGTTCATAAAAAGATTCAAAACCGTAAAAGCTCGTGCATGGTTATACGCAATGGGGAGAGTATTCATATGTATTTTTCAACTCCGTTCAGCATCGGGCGGTTTTCGATTTTGTCAATTACTTTGGAACTAGATTTACGAATGCAGAGTTATTTGTATTCGCGAGGAGGACCGTCGCCGCGACTTTGACGGATAGTGTGAAAGACGGAGTGCTCCCGCGTGCCTCTGGGGACTCCTTTATCTATAGTGGACAGGATTATTATGGGGCTGTTTAGACATGTTATCATATGTAGGCCATCCATCTAGAGACTCGTAACAGCACTTGAGGCTAACAATATAGACGCTTTCAATATTTCTACTCAATTTGTAGGTTGTTATAATTTTGTTATGGTTTTGATTTATTCTGTAAAATACTGTTTTATGGTTGGTTTGGTTTAGTTTTTAAACGGTTTTATTTAGCTTACCCTGTTTGTTTTATTATTTATTCTTTCTTGGGTCAAATTTAGTAATTCAAATTTAAGTACCTTGCTGTTGTCAGATTGATCTGAAATTTGGTACACACCTTTAATTCCGATGACAATACAATATACTAATATCAATAACATTGTAAATCCAAGATGGCCGCCGGTACAAAATGGCGGATTTAGATTTTTAGATTATATTTTTTCAATATGGGTATCAAATGAAAGGGCAACTCAAGTAGAATATTGTCAGCAACCCCAGCGGGGCCCAACAGGGCCAAGGCCTGCCTGGGCTGCGGGATTGTCCTGGTACATAAAAGGCCTACGACGAAACACAACGGTTTTTAGTCAGTAAGAGTCTGGCACTCTCTCACCGCTGCTGACCCAAATATAGAATGAGGAATATTCGGTAGGCATTTTCATTAAATACTAAAAACTAGAAAATAAAAAATCGGTAAAAAAACTTTTAAGTTAAACGGTTTTATCTTATGTGCACTGAAAACTAGAAAATAAAAAAAACTGTTACTTACCTATAAACCTACATAGGTGGTCCCGGTCATATTAGACTAAAATAAAAACGTGGGGGCCCTCTGAAATCCTACCTATGGCAAAGCATATCTTTATACTTTGGTAGATCGTGAGCTCGGCGTTCGCTGGTGAAGCCGCTACGGCTGATTATTATTGATTGTCAAAATCTCCAGTTACGATTATAGTAAGTAGAAATCCACACCTATTATACCTCTAGAAGAAAGTATTACAGCAATAGTTAGGTAATGGGCCCCACGTTTTTATTTTAGTCTAATATGACCGGGACCACCTATGTAGGTTTATAGGTAAGTAACAGTTTTTTTTATTTTCTAGTTTTCAGTGCACATAAGATAAAACCGTTTAACTTAAAAGTTTTTTTACCGATTTTTTTTAACCAAACAAAACGTACTGCAGCAAAATTGTGCTAAGTAAGTGTATAGATTTTTTTAATCTCAACTAGCAGATACGTTTACATAGGTTAACCTATTTATTTTGAAATGTTAGAATGCTTACAAGACAGTCTTTACGAAAACGTGTAGCCAAACATATTCTTACAACTGAGATGAGGATTACATAATATGTAAGCATAAATGTTTTATTAAAACTGTGAGGCCACCAGCACAATAGTGTTGTCTTTGTGTTCCGACAAGTAGCATACACAAGTCGAGTTGTCACGCCAACTTACAATACCAAGACAGCACGAACGTATGTTTATTAAAAACAGAACTTTTTATTCAGTTCCGTGGTCGGCTACACCGCACTACGTACGCAAATGAGTAATTATGATCTAAATACGGCTTCACTGGTTTCATTTATACGGGATTCTAGAAAACCCTAAATATGTGGGCAAACGAAGTAAAAGGCGTGGTCAGTGAAAATGTTCTTGAAGCTCGACGAGCCTCTATCTTAATTAATCTGGAGCCGGCCTGCGGTCTTTATTACAACCTTCACGCTTGGTTTAACAGCTTTTGGGAATCAGTCAATTTGAAACATCTGTTCGAGTAAGCCCACATTGGAACGTATTTTTGTTCATATTGCGAACAATGGTAGTAGGTTCTTGCCTAACCTATCATTTCTATCTATATGTCGTGTTTTATTTTTGACTAGTGAACTGTGGTTTATACGCCCACACACGCGAACCTACATGCATGAATTTAAAATATTGCTAAAAATAAAAGAGCTTGGAGGTGACTTCATAAACAGGCGATAAGACAATTTTTTACCGTACCGTACATTTTCTGTATATAATTAAGTTAATTTTTTAATGAAACCTTACCAAGTTAAAATTGGACGAAATATGGGTTAAGTTTTCTCTACTATCCATGATGTTAAGTTGATGCAATTAATCACTAAATATTCTTGGTGATATCTGAGTGAGGGGGATATCCAGATCCTTTTTTACTGTAGTCAGAATATTTGCCATTGACAACAATACTTGCCTACATATACAAATGATTTGATTTATAAACAATTATAGTTTCAAAAAGTTATTCTTCCCCATCCAACAGATGAGCAATGACAAAACTCAGCAACAGATGAGCCTTGTCATCATATTAGTTTGATGTCTCACATTCTACGTACTTTAGTGGGCCTAACCCAAGCTGGTCGTGTTTCATACGACGGCTCACCACACGTCTGGGCCATTTGTCTCGATCCTCTGCGAGCTTCGCCCATTTCTATGATCAATGGCGAATGTGGCCATGTCTTGTCGCACAATCTCAAACTTATAGTGATGATAAGAGTAAAAAAATAAAAGTCACTGCATGGCGGTAGAATTAGAATGTATTGCAAAGTGTTTTGCTTTTTGTTACATTTTGTTTGTAGTTCAGTACAAAAGGAAAAAATACATAAGCATTTCCTTAAATATGTGCTTAATTTGGGTTTAAAAGTTCAAGTAGTATCTGGCTTATTATCAAAGTAGAATAAATAGTCAGGCTTAAAGTTCGTTATCTCCGAGCGGTCTCAATTATATACCTGTCGATATACCTATTTACTATAATTGCTGCTTTAAAACAAACTTTTTCGTAACAGTGTAGCTTGAATTTTATACATCTAATAAGAAACCTGTGTAAAAAGCGTAATCGCGCTACGTCCCGTGTCGTCTTGTTCAACATCAGTTTTCACGATGAGTTTTCCATTTCCATTGAAACAGAGCTTAAACAACGTAGTTCAGCTCCCCTCTCACAGAGGGCGTCTCATACCAAAGTGACGTAGATGGCGCTAGTAAAAGCTCGTTGCGTTGAGAAGTTCGCTGCAATGATAACAGATGGCGCTGCCTTACAATTCAGTTGTATACAGGAAAGCTCGGAAAAGCCAATGGAAAATCTCATATATAAATCGGATAGTGACTGTATTCCACGTTTATTACTTGATGCATTTTATGACTTTAAAAAATATTTTGTAAATACGGACTTTTTTATGACAAAGTGTTTATTTAGGCTAGTTACTTCGGACGCCATCTGCTGAGTGTCACCGTGGCGGAGTTAACTGTCACTGAGTGTAGAGCAATTTGTAAATAAATGATATTGAAGCTGATGGTATTTCAATCACAGATGATGTTCCAGTTGTGTTTTGATTATAAGTTAAGAAAAGTTTGTTATTGCGAATTTGTAAAATTTTAAAATCAACATATTTTCCTAAAGTTCTTTGTAATAATTTTCATAGCAAAAAACTTCAAGCTTTTTACTTTCTTGTGGTTTCAGAAAATACCCTTTTATACTGAGTGAAACGCACACTGTTTATAAATTAGTGTCTGGGGACAAACTTAATTATAAAAGAAGTTAATCTTTCCGGTTCCCTTCTTTCCAGCGAATAATGAAGCATGGTCTCAGTTACCTCGTACTTGGCACGCCATCACAAAGACGAAAGCCTTCTTCTTTATTATATTGTACTTTTTCGTTTTTTATGAAGTTTGTGCCACTTTACTTTCAGCTTATTTGTTGCATGGTCTTATTATTACTTAGGTTACTTCATACATTTTTTGTTCAATTTTCCCACCACACGATACGTGCATAAAATGCGGATATTACGTAGTAAAGGCGTCCCGTGTATAGGCTGTGTGTGTCACGTGTCGTGGATGAGCGTCGCATTGTGTAGTGTGAAGTTGTTTTTAAGGCCGTTGCTGCCCTCAGTGAGTGGCCCTCTGACACTGGCTGTCAATATCGAGCCCTTGTTGGAAAACTTTTCAAAATTGGAATTCCGAAGTTCAGAGAAACGTGCCGGCTCGCAGCGGCTGCCGCACGCTTCGTCTCTCAAAGGAAATTTGGTAACGGGCCATGTATTTACGCTGGAATTGAATTATCTACTGTGGCGTAGATTATTGCATTTACTGAGCGTGAAATTGCTAAATACTGAAAACGAAAAACATTCAATTATTCCCCGTCGTGTTTTTTTAAACATTTCCCCTTATCCGAGAGATAGGCGTACGTAAATAACACACAATCTTAAGAGAGTTTGCGGCTCGTCTTGCATTCTGTGTAGGCGCGTGGGTTCCACCTGTCTTATGTATTGTGTGATAAAATCTGTGATTTCTTTACGTAACGTGTCTTTTTTACCGGTTTATACGGAAGAACGTTTTTCTTCATTTGGTATTGGTGAATATAATTTCATTAGTTTAGACTTTTCTCTTACATACTGGGTATTGGAAGAAAAACAATAGCTTCGTCTTGGACCACTACTTGAGTACCTAGTTATTTACTTACATGTCAATAATATGGATTCACTTTTTAACAGGTGTGTTCTTCGGGAAAGTAAATTGAGTCCTGCCAATTGTTAGATATATAATATAAATCATACATTAGCGGGTACAAGTCGACAGTACCACAAACTCGACCCATTGCTGACATCTCAGTATACTTAAAAACTTTGAAAGTGAACCTTTGAACGTGAAAAATTCAACCTAGACATTCTACAGTCATAAAATTATAAAAGTTTTTGAAGACTTTTTATTTAACGAGTATATCTTTTATAGTTACCTACTAAATATTTTGTCAGGCGCGGCAAGGGTGCGTATATATGCGCACATAAAATTGGAATAGCTTTACTGCCAATCATATTCCATGTATTATTTTTCATCGCTGAATTTTAAATTGCTGTTATTTGTGAAATTGACTTTCTTTGACATCGTGAGCTTTAGAACTCGCAATTTTCGTAATGTATTGCATACCTATAACTCTGAACAAATTCAGATACGTATTGCTGAGCTTTAGAAAAAATGAAATTATCAATTGTATTCCGAAGTAACGCAGGCAACTTATAAACAGTGGCAGTTGTTTGCAAAGCTTTAAGGATGATACAAAGCTGCTCGCGCTTTATTGGACAGCGGAAATGAGTCTAAAGTTGCATTGCGGGGATTAAACTCGACCCAATTAAACCAGTATGGACTCCGTGCCTGGCTCGCCTCGATATCAGATTAGCTCCTCACTGGATTACATTAGAGCGTCATACTCCACGGTATATACTAACAATATCCGACCAATTATGGCGGCGTCCCATTCAATAGTCATGCAGATTAGGCCGTCAACATATTAGCGCTTAGTATATATATGTCTGTAATGCGATTGTGTCGTGATATCTGTTGGGAATAATGATGTGAGATGCTTGTGCCTGTATTATTATGTATTTATTAGATACTCTAGCACTAAATTATATCTAAGTCTGTGGTCTTGTATCCGAGGGGTCTAGGGTTGGGGTTCATTTGGTACATGTATTTTACTGCAATGAACCGCTCGAAGCTACCAACTGCGTGGGTGCTCAGCTGTAAATTTTACTAAGTGCTTAGAATATGAGCACTCATATTCAATTCCCAGAATATTTTCAAACCTTAATACATATATGCTGTTACTAATTATTGTAAAGGTCAATAAAATCATTTCTCGTTAATAACCTTCCACAGTTTATGTTAGTCCTCATCATAAACGACCTTTCATGTTCAGGGGCGACGTTTCATATTTGATCCTAATATACTGTCGGTGTGCTCCCGACCTTTTGTCCTCTCTATTTTTACGTTCGCATATTATCAAAATGGTACATAAAACCCATTTTCGAGTAACTGGATAGGGTATCTTCATCATTTTAATTATTATGTATAAAAAGTCCTTTTAAAAAAAGTATCATTATAAAAGCCTAACGTTCAATAAAATTAAGTGAAATATTTTTTTGGCATAAAGTGTGTATAAAATTGCCGTTTTCCATTTCAATAATTTGAGAAAATTTAAGTGTTTAATGGCTGTGTGCTCGATGCTGCGTGCTCGTTAAAAGTTTCAGCCAAAGTGGGCTTCACACTAACTAGCAGTCGGGCAGAGTATTCACCTTGTTAATCTAATGCTCTTCAGTGTCCTGCGAGACAACTATGTGAGACATTCATTAGATTGTGTTAATCTGCACTAAGTCGGTTCACTAAGACAATTATTGAATTATTTGGCTCCGTTAGATCTGTCGCTAGTGGCTGTCAAGTAATTATGCTGTTCATTGTAGGCTATTTAAAGTATTTCGCGTAATGTGTTGTGCACATGAAACATAATTAAGTAGGTGTTTATTCATTTGTCATCATTATACATTGTTATTTAGTGCAGATCAGCTTAATGATTCTAAACAGACTCCATCAATAATCATGGTGCTTACAATTTATAGTGAGCACGTAAAGCCGCGCTTAGACCAGTAATGTTATTGGCTACCTAATTATAGGTGTGTCATAAATTAATTAACTCCTAATTGTGTATCGGCTTCCATGTGTCTGTCGATACAATACACGTCACGTACCCCAGTGCCTGGTTAATTCGCGTATTCAGTCAACCGTAGAGCTCCACATGATTTACATAGACAACAATGTTCTATAGTCTATTAACACAATACGTATCAATTCGTATAAATTTACATTTCAATTTTGAAATATTGAATTTGAGTACAATCAATTTTTATTGCATGCTGAATCCACCCATTTATATGAAAGATTTGCTATATTTTTGTTAATAAGCTCTTACCCTAAAAAGTATTCGTGTTATTCTTTGACAAGCGTAGGTTTATTATTAATTAAACTTGTTCTCAAAATATGCACTAAAATTAAAGTTGTTGGATTAACATTGAGTAAGCGCAGGTAACTTTATAATTTATGGGATTCTGAATTTCAAAAACATAGCTGAAATTTTTTGATGTTCGAAATAATGTTTGAGTTATGTGCACTTAATAAACATTATTTAGTGTCACTGCGTCTAGATCGTTTTATGGTTAACTTTAGGTATTTCTGTAAGGGGCATTTGAAAAGTTTAGTTAAACTAAGGTTTGAAATGTTTATCTAATTACGAAATAGCTGGAGTTAGATGGAAGTTTTATCGAGGCTCGTCTCAAATCAGCGAGTGCAGCAAATGCAGCGGATTCAGGCCACGTTGGCGGCCCAGGCTGATGCCTGTCCGACCTATCCATACGTGCGGCGACTCCGCGATCCGACACAAACGATCCTAACTGATGTAGGTTTTTGATCACGTCCACAAATAAATTGTGTTTTCCCTCAAAATCTGATCGCCATAAGTGTTTCTGCAAAACTTATTGTACAACATTTGATTCGTTTTGTTCTCATCAAATTCCTTGAAAGAACTTTTGTTCTTAAATTCAGTTTTAGTTTCAATGTATTTCAATAAAAATGTATTTGCGAAAAGGGTTCCTCGAAAATCCATTCAAGTATGAATTGAGTTTGTTTCTCTGAATTCATATCGGTGTTTCGTTATTAGGTTAGTACCGATGAACTGAGGCTCTGTAGCGGTTTCCTCGAAACGTTAATTAATCTGCGGCTTTCATTCGCTAGGAATGCAAAGTCTTTCACGTTTTTTTTACATCCGATTAATATTTGACGGACGCAAATATGATCGAGTTTCAGATAAATTCATTCATTGGAAAACTGGGAAATGAAATACACTACCTGGAATATTTCGAAAGTGTTTGTATCTGAAAAAGTTGTTAATGCGTTCGTGAGTTACATAAGATTCGTTTTTACTAAGTAGAGCATATTTTTAGGAACAAAGTCTGCAATGATCTGAAGCATAAACGTAACCTTTAGTATCCATCGACGTAACTTTCAATGTTGCTTCCATCTCAGAGTTACTGTAAACAAGTACGTTACAACTTCACGAGTTTAAGACGATAAATGTTAATCATGTAAGATTATGATCCCAAGCTCGGACGGTGGTTAATTTACTAAGTTTGTACACGAGTATGCAAAGTGAGACTTAAGAAGGTCAGCTAGCGATGCAGTTTTAATACGGAGGCGGTGTACGGCTCATAATTCACATGCCTGTCTTGCTCCCTATTGGCCTGACGCTTATTTTATACGTGACGCGGAACCGCAATCCTTGTTACAACACTATTTCTAATATCTTTTATTTATAGAACGACGTATGCTGAGATTGCTGGATGTTTTATATATGGCTTGCGTTTTAAAATCTAAGCGGAGAATATTAAACTTCGGCATAGAATGGAAATATTATGTCTGTTACACACAAGCAGTTACGTATTCAATATTTTAAAATAACTTGAAAATGTACATAGATAACTTACCGACTTTTTCAAGCAGATAAATAAGTAGGTATTTAATGAAAACGGCTGTTAATGATAACTATGATTAAACTAGCAAGAGTTTTCGCATGTTTGCCATGCCAGTATTATTTCTGCAATAGAGTACTACAGTTGCCTAGCTGTATTTATGTACTGCCCAATGACATCACACGCGTGTCATCGGCTTAATGTTACTATCCGGTAATGATTAATGGGATGGACTATCAAATACCTACATCGTGAATGACCACTCATACCAAATTAAATGTAAACATATACACATAATGATTTACTTTCAAGGAAATACTTATTGAAATGTGTAAGACAAAGGCGAAGGAAATTCTATTTTTTAACCCCCGACGCAAAAACGACGGGGTGTTATAAGTTTGACGTGTCTGTGTGTGTGTGTGTGTGTGTGTGTGTGTGTGTGTGTGTGTGTGTATGTGGCATCGTAGCTCCCAAACGGATGATCCGATTGTAATGCGGTTTTTTTTGTTTAAAAGGTATGTCAGTCGGGAGTGTTCTTAGCTATGTTTGGTGGAAATCGGTTCAGGTCTTCAAGGTCATCAGCTCGTTTGCTAGATGTGATAGGAATGTTACACGCTCAGTTTACTTGCAAGTATATGTGGGATCTGAAATTTGAAACACTAATGTCTTCTGGAACCACTGAGCTGGTCTGCTGTTAGGGCACGAAGGTAGGAGACGTAACCCTGAACTGCCTTTTAGTAAACCCATCGAGTTTGGGCTCGTTGAACTTGTCTTGACGAGTTCTCTTCATGTTTCTGATTGACGAGAACCTGATGCTGGAAATGGGACGTGGCGGATGAAACCCTGGAATGCCGGAATGAAACGGATAAACCGATTTATATTTTTGCTGAAAATGAATGTCCAAAGCGACCCCATCTTAAGATTAAATAAATTAAATGCAAGAAGGATAGATTAAGGAGCTCCTTTAAAAAGCATGAAATAAAATTAAATTATAAATTTAAAAAAACCCCCGACCCAAAAAAAGTACGCAATAATTATGACAAAAGGTTAAAAACGCTAAACCCTATAAAAAGCAAAAAATAACTTTTAACACTACGTAAACTAAATTTTGACGTGTCGGGGGACCGCTTTTTACCTTCATAAATACTTACATAAATCAAATGATACCTACCTAATTACAACATTCGTTTAAAAAAAAACACGTATCTAAAGTAATGAATTAGAGCGGTCCCCCGACACGACAAAATTTAGTTTACGTAGTGTTAAAAGTTATTTTTTGCTTTTTATAGGGTTTAGCGTTTTTAACCTTTTGTCATAATTATTGCGTACTTTTTTTGGGTCGGGGGTTTTTTTAAATTTATAATTTTATTTTATTATCTATATATTTTTATTGTTTTCAATCAATAAAAAATTAGGAAGTTAATTATTTTCAACCTAAAAACTTCCCAAAAAGCAGAAGCTTCTCAATTAGGATTCCTTTTCTTTTATGCTATAACCTACCTATACTTGTTGCATTATACATGTTTTTATTTATTTAATTATAAACAAAAACGGCCAGTGGCCAGTTACTTTTTTTTCACGCAATATCTTACCATTTAAACCAAGACACAATAGGTTGAACTCCACAAGGGGTGTTTGATGGCCCGTGAAAACAACGAAGGTGAGAGCTAAACATAAAATTCCTGAAGGGTTTAACTGCTATCTGGGTTTTACACCTGGCCTTAGCGATAGATAACTTGACCTTAATAATTCCCGGTTTAACAGTCACTACGTAAGTACTTTACTAACATTTTTAGCTGTTGGGTAAACGGTTGGAGTATTTGATGATAGCGGTAGATGACTGTGCTAGTTTGTGGTTGCTGAAGAATTATTATTTTATAGAAGGTATATTTGAAGGTATTATATAGAAGGTATATTAGTCTTTACTCAATCATTTTTTCATTTGTTTCCTTAATAAACTTAGGATATCTCACATAACCTAATAGCACATCAACAGCACTTATCAAGACAAAGTTGGCCACTATTTTCCTGGTTTTATTAATTTGTTATAATTTATTTTTTGAGCAAATAATTACGTTAAAGTGTCAAATAGTTTTCGTGATTTAATTTTCGTTAGATATTAAAGGTAACCTATCTATTGATTAGGACTCTAGGTACAGACCAGTACGAAGTTTATTCTACGGAATAGAACCTTCAACAAACTTCACCTTTGCTCTTAGGAACTGTTTACAAATGTATTACTTACTCTGAATTAGATACCTAGTTTATTGAGTTACTCCATCAACTGAAACTGTTGTAAAGTAAATGAATTAAATTATAATAATTGTTATGTGATAAAATATGTAGGTAGGTAGGTCCCGGCTGTCATTGAACATCCTTGGCAGTCGTTACTGGTAGTCAGAAGCCAGTAAGTCTGACACCAGTCTAACCAAGGGGTATCGGGTTGCCCAGGTAACTGGGTTGAGGAGGTCAGATAGGCAGTCGCTTCTTGTAAAGCACTGGTACTCAGCTGAATCCGGTTAGACTGGAAGCCGACCCCAACATAGTTTGGGAAAAAGGCTCGGAGGATGATGTTATGTGATAAAATATGCAACTTTTCAAGATGAAACGTAGAAATACAAAATCCGAATGCCAGAAAAGTAGCTTATCATAACAAGTGAAGAACTTTTCACAATTTGCGCACTTAAAAAAATACATTAATAAACCTGAATTTATCACGAATCGTCACTTCCACGTTCCATGAAAAGTAATAAATTTAAAAAAGGTCCAATAATACCGTCACAATAAGAGTAAATATTGAATAAAAACAGAGCAGACGCTTGTCTGTGAAGGGAAGCGGCGTATTTATTAACGCTGTGAGCTGCGACACAGGCGGGTAAACACCAGCCTACTTTATATTAAACCGAGCGGTCCATCAGACGCCGGCGACGTACCGAGAGGAGACGGCCCTCATTAATTAATGTTTAATTAATCGCTCGATACAAAAAGTAATCAGTAAACACGAGCAAATAGAATTAAGATGGAAATCTAATGAGCGGCTAATCTAATAAAGGCGCTTTGTACTTTCAACAATAATGAAGATCGAATTAAGATTCTTTCGTTTTATTTTTATATTGTATTTGGTTTCTTTTCTGTAATCGACATTTGGTAAGATACCGTGACAAGCAGTTTTATTTTAAAATATGGCAACATTATAAAAAATTTCAAGGTTGATTTGAATTCTTCGTCTTTTAGGTGGACTTAAATAGTATGTGATTAAGTACATAGAACGCACTAAAATTCTCGGATTGAAATAACAATAACGACCATAGCGCGTCTTTGTTGAGTAAGTATTTTTAAAGTAATATCCTCAAAATAAAGTTTCAAAGTGTAACAAAGAAAAACCATTTCAAAATTAAATTCTAATGACTACAAAATATGTTAATTTAATTAAAGTTACCGACCAGCCATAGACATAGATGAATTCCTAACAGAAACTTTGCCAAAGAAATTTTATTAAATCTCAATAATGTCTAAACAATTCGTATCTCTGTGGAATGTCGGCGAATCTATAATGAAACCGCCTCTGTTTATTCTGTCGATACGAAATGAGAAATGAGTGCAGTAAACCTTAACAATTGCTTGCCTTAAACACAATGCCTACTTCGTATTTACATTAAGCGAAAACTCCTTAGATTCATCTCTAATCCTTGTCGAGAAATATCTATGTACATAATGAAAATGTATATTAAACTATTTTTACTTCGTACTATCGGTATGAGTTGTCACATGTGCCAAGTAGGTAAGTTTATTCACGAAATAAGTAAAAGAACTAGGTAATAATTTATTAATCTTGTGTGGTATCTGGCCGAAAAAAGGCACCTTTTATATTAAAATTTTCTGAAAATAATTCACCTAGCGAATTTATTACTATGAAAATATTCATTAGGTATGTGTATCGGATTTATATGAAAATGTGGGTGGACTGATATTCGACCAAATTAATATAACACCTTCGCGTTCAATCTCGTCGCAAATATTCTTCCTCGGTATTATCTTTCACGGATTAGTGTTCTGTTATTATGTTCATTAACATTAATGATGGCCATTAGTCCAAAATGCCATTACAACATTATCTTCTCATGAATATAATAATAAGCCTAGGTGTTCAAGTATCTGTTGATAGCGCCGAATATCGATTGGTATTGCAATATAATTGAGTGTCGCGTTCAGTTCGCTTGATGCAACAATGAAATTGTATTTTAAATTGTCGGTGGAAAGCCGAACTGAAGCTTGTACAAATTAAGTCAATACGAGAAATGATGTTGGAAGGCGCGGAAAGCGGGCGACACCGCGGCACAATCCACTGGATTAGGGCTCCAACACGCACGCCCTCTGGCGCAAACTTCCTATTTATGTAGGGTCGCTAACCAAACGACTTGTAGGCTCTTTATTACAGTTGTTCTTTTCCGTTCACGACGCTGTTACTGCTTTGATAAAATATCGTTTCGATTTCTTTTGTTTGAACAAGGGCTTATGTTTCAGCGGGCAGTGGTAGTTCTCAAATTAACGAGTGCTAAACTTTTTTTGGATTGTAAATCGTTATTCATTCTTAGGGAGATTTTCTTTCCTTTCTTGAAAACATCGCCACGTGCCGTTATGAATGAATACTTAATCAGGTATTACGTGGCTTTATACCCTGCTAGATTTTACATAGACCTACATTATTTACACTCCTGATACATATTTGTCAAGATCTAGTTATTATAAAATACGACTTAATAGTCGTATTTCTATAATAACTAGATCTTGACAAATTGATCTTGATCTAGATCTAAACGTATTTCTTTCTTGTCTGCAGATGTGGTGACAAGATGTTATGAGCACGTCGAGGATGGAGCGGCCAGGTCGGCGGGCTAAGGCCGGCTCGCTGAGCGGGCTGTCGGGCGGGCTGCCGAGCGCTCCGAGCGGCGCGAGCGGGGTCCGTCGCCAGCGCTCCTTGGAGTGGGGCGGCGACAGGTACAGCAGCAGCGACGACGACCGCCCCCCGCAGCCCCCACCCCTCGCCGACAGGGTGTTCGCCTCACTCCTCGCTCAGGCCACACAACAGTTCGACAGTAAGTTTTGCATGTAATTAATCTCTGATATTGAATGTCAGCCGAGTATGAGTCTGGCAGATTAAAAATGGAATTTATATCCCTGCGGATCATGTGTTGTGTTTTTGTATCACGCTGTTTATTACGTGTAAATAAAAACGCCAGTTGGAAGTATAATGAAATTTCTGTAGAATTTGCCTCCAATTTCCGATTGCATTTTTGGCGTGGTCGCTTTCTGGTCGCATGGCGCACATTTACAACTGAAACTAAAATGTGTTTTCGACATTCAAAATGTATAAAGTAATATAGCTCAAAGTCCGTATTCAAATAACATAAAAATGAATTACAGCTTACATTTGTTGTACATATACAGTTTTACCTCATACTTATGTTATTTAGGCTTGGGTTCAAAATTTCAAATACCTACACTCAAACTTATGACCTACGATTGTTAGTTCTAGTGGCTATAGCAAAGTGGGATCAGCTTGGAATTTGTTATTCAGCAAGTGACACGGCCGAAGGTCCGTGCTGAGCCCTAACAAGTGGGATCATTAGTGGGGCTTGCAGGGGCAGTGGGAGGAAGGCGGAGTGCACGGGGGCACGGGATCACGGCAATTGATAGGGGAGCGCCCTGCGGTGAGCTTATGAGGAAAACTTTACACGTAAACCCAGCGCAGCCTCCGCTCCGTCCGTCTGTGACACAAACTAAGGATTTAATGAAGTCATACAGATGCACAGCGGAGTTTTCCTTTGCTCTCCAAATACTCTAGACTTGTTTATTCTTTGGGCTTATTTTAAGACTCATTTGAGGATTAAATACAGTAAAGCCATCTACGTATATAGGGCTTACGGATCAATTTATTGAATCACAATCAAGTCACGTGCACAAACAACTTAACGTGACAACAAAGTTGTGTTGGGAATCGAATACAAGCATATAGACAAGACGCTCCATCGCTGCAGCATTTGGAGATAGAAACAAAGTTGGGTAGAAGTCAAGTGCGGAAAGTAAGTTTGTTGATCGAAGACCGATGTTGTGCGGCCCTTTACCTGCAATTGTTTGTTACTTTACAAATATACTTGCAGTGTAAAGTTGGGTAAATTCAATAATTTCTAAGAGGGATTTTGTGAAAAAAAAATCCAGTTTGGATAAATCCAACTGAATGCTATTGAGGCCAAGAATCAATAGGTCATTAGTCAGACTCTTCAGGTACGTATTGTAACATTGTAAATAGCTCTTATAATGTCACGCACGAATCCTGCACATCGATTGCTACAGAATAGAAAGGATTAACAAAGCTTCAGTCATGATAATAACCCTTGTGAAACGGTTCACATGTGTAACGATCCGTAGAACCTTACAGGCTAAACAATAGAGGTGCTTTTTGAATGGCTCTGCATCGATAAAGGTTTAGATCGAGCTTATGACGAAAATTCGTGTGTCGCCCCGATGAGAATAAATGCTAGTCGTTGGTCCAAGCTTTGTATTGATTTGAATGTTATGTAACCTTAGCTTGGACAACGTTTACGTACAATAAAACATTTATTTATATAAATGAAGGTTTCGTTATAGAAACATTTGTAAACATTAGGGCTTACTGCATGTGATCCGTGCGGGATTAGGCGTAAGTACCTCGTAGTTCTACACGAATTATTCCTCTCTATTACATTTTATCGTTTCAGCTACATTGTTCTTTATCTTCATACAGTTAAGTCGTTTTGTTTAACATCTAAAATACAAGATAAAATGTTCAAATAATAATGAACACCATTTGATTTTCTATGAAATCCATACGCGAAATTCCGCACATAATAATTTCCTTAATAAGGAAGAACTCCTCATATAAATAGTACATGAACTCCGTACATTAGTTTTGAGCTGCTACATAATACAAGTTGGAAGCTCAGCAAGGTAGTTTAGTACACAAACAGGTACACTAAACTACCAATACTAAATCTTGTGTTAGTTTAACGTTGTTTCATATTTCCGCGGCATGCGCGACTATATTTACCTAACAGAGCGTACAACATTATCATAAAGGAATATTATAAAGGTTCATGTTATTGCGGCTTAGATATTGCCTTTACCTTACTTCATATTACATAAAGACATACATAGATAGCGTTATCTTTTTGGCCTCCTTGTAGGCTGCTTTATTTAGAGGAATCCTTTAATGTTTTCTTCCAATACTGATCTTTATCAACTGTTCTGTGACTACAAGTTATTTTGGTAGTATTGGTTTTCTTTGCAAATGATTTAGCTTCTCATTTTATTTTAGTAAATGAAATGTAATTCAATATTAATTTGTTGTTGTTATTATATTACGATCGCGGAAAGAGATGAAGACTTATCAAACTTGGACTTAAGATGATTAAATAACTTAGTGATTGAAAAATGATAACGTTCATTACTAAAATAAACACAGATTAATGTTGACTTGTTGAGCTATTGGATTGTTAACTTTCGTTCACTTTTATGAGATAAAAAGTACTTGTTTGATCCCGTCTAGACTCATCCGCTTGTAATAACCCAGAGGGAGTCGTTTTCTGCAAAAAACTGAGACAGATTTTATTTTTAATCGTGGCTGTTAATAATTCTGCGAGTAAATCTCCGACAAAGTTTGCCTAAGGAGGTTGTATAGGTCCTGTAAACCTAAACAAAACAGTTCATAAAGGAACAAGTAATTGAAATTGAGATTTTTAGTTATAGCAATTGTGACGATTTATTTTTCTATTCTGTGTAAACCAGTCCTAAATTAAAAGTATTATTAATTGAGCGTGTGTAGGAAACAGACTCTCAGTACCTCCTTCTCAATAAACATCGAAGCATCAAGTGGGCACCAATTCAATAAGATTTTATTAAATTCCCGATGACAAGCGTTTTATTGGAAAAATAATGCTATTGGAGATTTGAGACTAGATAAGTTAAATATTGTACGAGTTTTATTGTGATATGAAACGACGTTTTATAGAATGATGGAGATAATATGCGCAGTACGTAAGGTAAACGCGGGTGAAGTCGTCATGCCCCAATAGTCGTCAATTAATCTTAAAACTTTTATTATTATTTTCTACTGAACTTAAAATGGGCCGGTTTATATATCAACATATTCTTGATAATATATTGCACAATTGAAATAACAATACGGGGTTTTAACAGTCACGGCTTCTAAGATATGTTATTTCAAACGTGTGTGCCCTAACAAAATCGTTTTTTCGTGAAGTTCAGCTGTCAAAAGTGAAACTCAGCACGTGGTTTTGTGTTTTGATTTAAATAACTCCAGTGGGGTCTGTGGTATGTTTCTTTGTTCAATTAGATAGTTACGTTTATTTGCTAGCGATGTAATATGCAATTTGGAATACTTTTAACATAGAAGATATATTTTTTTAATGTGACATCTATTGGTACTTCAAAACTCCCATTTGACCCAAAACCCATCAATTTTACAATTATTATGACGACTACTGGGACATGCTCAAAAGTTGCACCTAAACTCGTCATAATGAGGATATTTTGTGTTTTACAGTACAAAATGCGAATAAATAGCTAATATCGGGACTTTTACAAAATTGACAACTGTCTAGAACAAACATATTTAAGGTTAAGATTTCATTTGTTCATAAAACTGCGTTTCTTTTAAGCTTTTTCTTAGGTTTAAATTTTACTCTGCTGGTTCTAGATGCACGTACAAAGTCATGTTATTCGATTCAATTAATATGTTTCTTAATGGTTAAATCCCCTGTTTTCTATAAGTATGTACTTTCTACGAGTGTTTTTTCAGGTATATATTAGCCGCTGTAGGCCTCCGCCATTTGATTAAGATCTACCGCTTTGGGTACAAGTAGGTCTAGCACTAGCCTTTGTTTCTACTACGCTTGGATTACACTTTGTGGCAAACAAAAATTGACTGTTCTTACACTATGCTTTTTGTTCGAAATAACTGCATTTCGTTATGCGTATTGTACCGCGTCTTCCTAACGTGCCTTAATAGCGCCTGTATAAAAATTATGTCTTTCAACTAGTTTTGACGCAAAAATATTAAAATCAGTTTTAAAACTAAGATGACATAGCTTCCATTGCTGTCACTTCTTTGCTTGTCGTATTCGATATTGATGGGTAAAGAGTAATCTTAAGTAAGATTTTTTATTTAAAATTGTCTGTATTTAGTAATTGCATGATCGTAATTTTAATAGCAGATCATGACTGAAAGAAACTTCACGCAAGAGGGCCTTTTAAAAGTCATAAAAGCTGTAAATCAAGGGCCCACACACAACATCAGATGCAGCAAAAAAATTTAAAACGCCCTTTTAAGACAACTTTAATGAAATGGTGACACAAAACCGACGATTATCCCTGTATACACTATAGAAATGAACCCAAGGACAATCTCCGGTTCTGTGCTAAAGTATTGCTAACTATGGAGGAAAAGTACTTGGGCTATTGCGTTGCGAGGGATGTTGATTGGATATAGGAAACTAAAGGAACTATGGCACCTGGAAAAAAGGTGGGCCAAGAATCAACCTCTCAAGTATGAGGGCGCGGGTTCGATTCCAGGTCAGGCAAGTACCAACGCAACTTTTCTAAGTTTGTATGTACTTTCTAAGTATATCCTGCAATGACACCAATGACTGTGTTTCGGATGGCACGTTAAACTGTAGGTCCCGGCTATCCTTGAACATCCTTGGCAGTCGTTACGGGTAGTCAAAAGTCAGTAAGTCTCACACCAGTCTAACCAAGGGTTGCCTGGGTATCTGGGTTGAGGAGGTCAGATAGGCAGTCGCTTCTTGTAAAGTACTGGTACTCGGCTGAATCCGGTTAGACTGGAAGTCGACCCCAACATAGTTGGGAAAAAAGGCTCGGAGGATGATGATGATGAGGAACTATGGCACCTGCCGATGACAATGTATAAAATACATGTTTAAATGGCAGGTGGAGACTCGCCACCTCACTTACTGGGCCCCCGGGAATCAGTTGCTAAATCGCAACAAGAGGGCAACAGGTACATGAGCGGCTGAAGGGTGAGGATACCTCGGCGGACTTTAAACGCAGATCACGCGCTCCCTGTGGGTCCAGCATCACCGGCCCACTCGCCACTTACCACGAGGCACCTACCCTCCGAGCAGAGCTGCTAACCCTGCTCTAGCGACTCCACTCTGGTCGGCCAATGAAGGCAAGCCAAGAGGCGGGAGACCTTCACTCCAGCAGGCCGGAGATGGGGGACAGTATACTCTTCCCGGAGCACTCAGATATATAGCCCGGCGGGGTCGCTACTCCCCGTCATCCACCTCAGATGCCCTGTGGGGCTTATTAGATATTATTATTATTGAGTTTGAACGGTTAGTTGTACCTAATCATATTTTTTTGATTGATACCTTTAAGACAGTAGACAGTTTAAACTGTCTATACAGATTTTTGCAAATGGTACTTAGCATGCGCTAAGCAGTTCAGAAGTTTTAATGAATGACAACCTTACCTACATATCTATGTGTCGGAGATAGTCAATAGTACGGTCACTGAACGAGACGCAAGCGCGCCCTCTGGCGGCGTTTTTGGTGAATCAACAATTTGGCGCGCTTGGCGGAGTCGTGGCGGTCAGCGTGGCGTCCGCGGAGCTCAGTCTTAGTTCAGTCTTGGTCGAGTCTTCATTGAGTGTTCGTGGTGTTACTACCCTACGTCACGTCTAGTGTACCTAGTGTTATTGCCTAGCGTTGTAGTACCGTTGTAGATTCAAAAATGTAAAGGTTCTTCTAACCTGACAGACAGACATGTGTTGCTGGGGAGTTTGTTCCGCCACTTCTTCTTCCCAGCCAAAACACATAGGAAGTGGCGAAGGGCGGGCGTTTTGGGGGATGTCTTTTGTTCTTAGTAATTTGAATAAACGTTCTTGAGTTCTGAGTTCTGTTTGAGTTATCTCTTTTGTACGATTACCCTATCTGATGTCGGACGATAGTGCCAGCCATCCTGATGGCCCCTCCGACATATGAATGTTAGTAATTATTTCGCGATAAGCTATATAAATGAATGTGGCTTTTATTTTTTGTGAATACTAATTATTTTATTTTACAATTTAAATTGTATTTTAAAAGTAATTATTTTACTCGTGCCGCATATGCACATGACTGCATCGTTATTATGATTAAAAAATATAACATACTAGCTTCTGCCAGGGGTTTCACCCGCATCCCGTGGGAACTACTTCCCGTACCGGGATAAAAAGCCTATAGCCTTCCTCGATACATGGGCTATCTAACACTGAAGGAAATATTCAAATCGGACCAGTAGTTCCTGAGATTAGCGCGTTCAAACAAACAAACTCTTCAGCTTTATAATATTAGTATAGTTATCGGCACGAATCTTGAGCTCTGACCTACTCCTGCGCAGAAGTATTTATTGGGTCCCTTTTGTGGTATGAAGTGAGGCTAAAGCGGTGATTGGCCCGCAGTGCATCGCATCATAGCGGTCACTCGGGATTGGTTCTTTGCTAATAAACACTTCTGCGCAGATGTAGGTCAGAGCTCAAAATTCGTGCCGATAACTATATAGATATTTTATACATAGACTGGTTTTGTGATTCCAAGCGTTTGATAGATAGGAATATAAATTGAAATGCAACCATGTATCTGTTTAATGGAATACCTGCTCTTCTAACAGATTATGACCTGCTATTCTAAATAGGAATTTGGTTTTTTATCTATCTACCTACCTGATGTTTCAAAAGCACAAGTATGCTTAACAAATTCAAGCACAAAAAAATGTACATAACTTGAACCTTATGTTCAAGAGCAAAGAGTTTACATTAGCATTAAAAGTTGACGAGTACTGGGATAATTTGACGAGTATCCGTACAAATCAGACGACTATTGGTACAAATCGCCCTTTTTTTACTTTTGCCTTAATAAGTATATAAACCCATCAAAATGATTAAAAAAACATAAGTTAATTAGAAAAATGAATAAATACTCTATCACGTCATGCAAAAATTTTCATTTTCTATTGAATATTTAACACACAGTAGCGCTTCAAAGTCAGTGATTTCCGAAATCCGACGACTATTGGTACGTTTACCTTAGTACATTTTATTGAATAAATATATCTTTCTCCTTCAATAAACTTTATATCATGTTTTGTGAAATATTTCGTGATTTTCAATTTAATGAGAAGAGCTTTACAGATTACGGAATGTATGAAGCAATTTTAATAAAAATAATATGTTTACATAACAAGTAAATATAAAATTGAGAAAATATTTTATAGTCTGGTAAATAGGCGCAGGATTACTGTACTGACTTCTTCACTGACTTGACTCGGTATTTTGCTTCAGATGAAAATTCCTGTAAACAAAAGAAAATCTTCAGACGAATAACATTTATATTGTCAACACACATAGAACTTGTATTGTATGGACACTCGCGTTAAGTATTCATCGGGAGCTCAATAGTCACGAGAGTATCGGGTAAACATGACTACATATCTTTGCATCGAACTGCTGAACGGAACGTAAAGGCACCGGTATCACGTGTAAACTGCATGGCAATAATGTCGGGTGCTCATATGGGGTGTAAATATGCACTTAATTGGATGATGCCGTATAACGCTCGTACGTATAACGGCCCGTATGCTACATATTAGTTTCGACAATTGCCGGTCTGTTGATAAAGCGTCATGTTCGAGAGCTACGGGCACGGCTGCTACTATTTAGCGATCAATGTGTGCTCTCGTTGCCAATGAGAACTTGCCACGTCTGATTAATTAGCGGTTATGAATAATTATAAGGGGTCATTCAAAATTAGAACGCCGAATTAGAGTACTAGGGTAAGCGTACAGGTGAACTTCACATGACTTATTGCCCGTGATCCTTTAGAAGGGTGAAACCGTCGCTGAAAAATGGACATACCGAAAATGTAATTTACGAAAAAATCAAAAAGATATAAAGCATAAATGAGTGTACAAAAGTAAGATTTATGATCGAATGATATGATCGAGAGGCCCTTTCAAATTTTACGTTCAAAATGTACAAATAGCATTATCAGCGCATATTTCAATTGTTTCAAAAAATAACCAATGCTTGTCACATTTTTACGTTAAAATATGTAAAGCCAAAGATTTTTTTACTTTACAGAAAATATTGATACAAAATTTATGGCAAATAAATTGGCTTTGTGGACATTTCATTTATGTTTTTTTTTTAACATAAGGTTTTGACTATGAGTCTAATTAAGAATGAAAAATACTTCATATTCGTTTAGTTCAGTATCCCAGTTGTTTTAGTTGATGTATTGACCTGCTTTTTCTGAATGAATTAATACCAATATTTTTGTGCTACAAATATCTGGTTTATATACCATCTTAATACTTTAAGAACCCTTTTCTTATAACGACGAGCTATTTCTGATGAAATTACTTTTTTTTCTTGTTTTGTCACACTACCTACTAGTATATTACAATTTTATATACTTGGTTACATTGACATCGTTGATCAATAAGTTTCTTTCAGTTGATCGAAGTAAATACTCTTAAATAAAGAAATGGAAGTGACAAAAATGTGCGTATTGGTACAATAGTAGTCCTTCAAAACCTGATTGTTCATTCGATCATACAAATGCACGTACACGTTCATTTAACTCTTTGTTCATTGTGTTTCCCTCCATTGTTCACGTACTTTTAATAGACCATGAAATAAAATACAATTTACCTGCTACAATTCAAGGAAAAAAGAAAGAATTTAACCATTTCTAGTAAGTATATCCAGTTGGATATAAAGATTAGCCTATGAGTAGATTCAATATATTTATACCAAATATATTCACCCAACTGTAATTTTCATTTCCATAGCACCCAGTCCATAAAAACAGTTCAATACTCCTATTAAGTAAACATTTTCCATAAGTCCGTTCTATGAGAATTTCAAATTTGTTTTGTTCAGAGGAAATCTTTTATTTATAACTAACGTTGAGTACGAAGTTTAGTATCCATCTCCGATATGAGATTCATATGAGAGTGAATAATTTACGCTGCAGTGTAGTGCGAGTTCCTGAGGTCCGCTCTGACATGCAAATGGCGGCTTTTTAGGTTGTTACCAGCATTACCTTTGCGATGGCCACTAATGTGATTAGTCTCGCCGCGTGATGGCATTTGCAGAGCTTTAATGCACGGCTACGTCGCATCATAAATGCGTTTTCCGAATTTGGTAATCGATGTGTCTGTCTACCGCCACTGCCAGTGATGGCTTGATTGCTGTTCCAGAATACCCATTGTATTACACAAATAACAAATATTACGTTATATTTTCGTTCATTTTTTTCGAAATGGCGCGTTAAAATTAATAACAATAACAAATTGCTATGTGTGCCGCGTCGCAAAAAAAGATTTACAACATGTTTCATTTATGAGTTCTAATTTTATGCTGATTTGGGGATGAAAAAATAATATAAACTTGAAATATACTAGATAGGCATTTTTCATGCGCAATCAAGCATTTTCGTATATTTCGGGTTGAACGATTTTGTAAAGAGCTTTGCAAATATGTGAAACCCATTCATAGCGAGAAAGGTTACAAGAGGACTATGAAAGATGATTTGAATAATATTAATTAAATTAGTAAGTAGATAGAGGAGCGACGGGCTCGAGAATTCTTAAGAAGCAGTCAAGGGCGAGTGAGACTAGGCACGACCAACTTTCAGTCTGCGAGACTCGTGCTCCGTCGAGTGTGCCTACATTTACATACCTGCGCCTATTATATTGATGTACACACACAACTATAAATAGGTTTTATGCCGTACTTTTATTTATAAATGTCACGAAGTTATGTTCTCGATTTAGCAGTATTGTAATAAATATAGGCTCACACTTCTCTTTTCGTACTCACCTGGTCCAATAAACATTTTGACGGCCTAGAAAGGGCTTTGGGCCCATTAGTTCATGCTCAAAAGCAGAATTTACGGCTTTGAATAAGTTATGTATTCTGATGATAAGATATATTTTTAGAATACCTATTTTTACTACGCCGTTTTGTAATAATACTCTACCTAACATTAACCTGAGTATTACACTAAAGAGGATTTTTGCTTATAGTTCCAAACTTTCTTGTTTAAAACTGTAGCATTTTATAGATAACACTTATCGTTAACGAGTTCTTTAGCGAAACTGGAGCAAGCAGCAGCTACTGAAAAGATTAGTTTTATAAACGGAGAAAAAACTGACTCAATAGTGGTTACAAAGCCGAGTAGTGCAATAGAACGTAAATGTACCCAAGTAAAATTGTATTTTCAAGAGATCTACTTGCCATAACCACCGAGTACACAGAGTATTATAAAGAAATAATCAAAATCTTTCCACTTGCTGTCTTCAGAAAGATGATTGCCTACGTTATACGAAACTTTGACGACTTATTCTCAATCTTCATAGAATATTAAAATGCGAAATAGCTCCCGTACCTTCGTGTAATGTTAGTCGAGATTGGAAACCATAAGGCGTCTGGTAGTTTCCATTTCATTTCGTATTTTTCTCCTTACACAAACGGTATCGGCGGTGTTATTAGAGGCAAGCCCAGTAAGTACGCAATATCTCCGGCCGCGCTCCACAAGAATCCTCGCCGAGGCTATGCCCCGTTATTGCATGGAAATTCTTCGGCGTGCAACTTCATTGAGCGACTCTCTTTTGTATAAAGGTTTCCGCGCAATGTTCCACGGTTATTGTTTTTCAAAAGCGAGGGAGGCACCTGATATTACCTTCCCTGAATCACAAGCAGTTAGGTTTATTCAATTAAGCTTGTGTACGCGACCTTTGTGAGGCGCAGGTATGCCGCTCAAGTGTAAGTAAGACAATAACAACGTTGTGCCTCTATGTGCTCAATGGAATAGCCATTCGTTGTCGTTGACTTATAAACGTTTTGCTTGTGTTTCTTTTAGTTTTTATAGCTTTGTTAATTGTTTAATCGAAATATTCTTGACATTTCTGTATTAATTCGGTTTGAGTACCTACAAAATTATTTCTTTGGTATGGCCTTATTCAGATTAGTTAGATTAGTTGTATAGTGTAACTTTTCCACCGACATTTAAGCTCATATCCTCGTGTCAGTCAATTGTGTAAAGGGTGTGGTTGATTTACAACAGCTCATAATATCACATATAAATCTATTCTATAATGTAATGCTATATTTTGTGTGATAACACGATCCGCCCATACAGTTACAGGGAAGCCGATATCTTTGTAAGCTTAAAGGAAATTCGGTGGAATTGTGATAAATGTTCGCTTCGTGACAGGTAGCTTTGTACAGGAGGTGGCATAGCATATTGACATGTCGCTTGAACGGAACCTCACCATAAACATAGTGAATCAACCTAACCAATTGATTGATTACTTTAAAAGCCTTTTTGATGTGTCACATGATGAGCAGAGTTATTATATGAAATAAGTACTTGTGACGACTTAGGTGTACGTTATGAAGGTTGATTTTTAAAGGAAAATATGATTAGTTAATGTAGATTTGGTAGGCATATACTTAGGGCTTACCATTAGTATATTTGGTTCGTGAATACAGTATGCATAATTAAATAAGTTTTTATTATAAAGAGGACATGTTTTGACTACAATAGTAGTTATTCACAAAGACTATACAAATAAGTAACATTTTATAATGAAACTTATTTTATTTTGGATAATAGAATTAGGTAATATTTATAAATATTAAAAAGTATACATGTAAAAGCTATAAAGGGTTGAACTTTGACTATTTTTTGAGTACACGAGAGCTTCTCTACTCTTACTGAAAATGGAGATCATATGTCTAAAAACTTAAGTCTTTAAACCTAGTAAAACACAACTTTAATCCTCTATTTGTAAAGTTAAAATCAAATGGAAGGACGATAAAACACACATGAACTAAAGTATTGACGTAACGAGAGACAATGACACGCTATCATCAACAGCGATTGCTCCGAGTCCGTATCTAATGAAAGCGCGCCACCCTCATCAAACAGGGATTTATGTGGCTTCACGAATTAAACTAGCAGTCGTTGCACTGCGACTGACGACAGCCACGACCGTGCGATTGTCGCGCGACTCCACTATAATCCGACATGCGGGCGCTTATCAGCACACCGGCCAGATAAGCGCGACCTTCGACTAATTTCATCGACTGATGTTCGCTACGAATTAGCACTTTTATTCCCTTTGAAGTGACCGTTGGGGCTTACCTACCAATCTACAACTATGTCAACCCAATCCCTCTATCTATTTCAACGAATTCAAATCGTGAACAATAGCCATCAACTAAGCTTTTATCCTATTATAAAATGTGGGCTTACAAAATTCGCTACTTTAATAGCAATTATGTATTTTTATAGTGAAGACCAATATTTGCAGAGTTCAAGCACGAACGTAAATACACGAAGAATAAGAAATTAAAAGAAAAGAGCTCTCGAGAATATGCGTCGAGAGAAATCCTATAAATCTCGTAGAGTTCAATTGCAGGGTAAATACTTTCTTGATAGTCCTCACTAAATGCAATTTACCCTTGAGAGCGGACTTCAGCTTTCTTTAAGTATACTACTAAAAAATAAGTGTGTCAATATTGTAACAACTTTGAAACAATAAAATACACAGTTCCCTATAATAGGGCAGTTGCAACGATTTTTGTTATTTTCTAAATCTTTTGCATTGTTCCTTTATGATATTCAAAACGACGGTGAAAATGTTCGGAATAACTCAACTCCTAAGTGTATAAATATCCAAAATTATTCCCTTTATCATTCAAAAATAATTCATCTACTTAACTTTTTCTTTTATGCTAAAATTCTTTGAAGTTGAGGAAAGCTCCCAAAAAGTAATTTTATTAATTACGAGTCAGGAATTCAACAAAGTTCCAAGCCGAGAGGTCCTTTTCTTTCGCGAAGCGATCCATTATCTTATGAAGATTTAGAAATTCCTGCGGTGTGCGTCTCGCTCGTCGCGTCCGCCCCGGTGTCCCCCACAGACAGCGGATGTAAGAACAAAAAAACAAGCATTCTTCTACAACTTTTATTAAATCATGCATAAAATACGTATGTGTATTACGTACTAATATAACTCGCACTACACAAAAAATATACAACAATGTTAATTCAGGAATTTCCTCATACTGTAAAATTCAAGCACGCATGGGGCTGCCAAAAGTTAATAAATACATTTAGGAATTCACATTAATATGTTAGAACAAAGGCCGCAAATCGCAGTGTACATATTTCGTCGAAAGGTTCGGCAAGTTGCCGGCAAGCGGCGCGGTGAGGCGCTTTAAGGAAACAAAGGGTAGAGGGTCGCCCTGACTGCCCCACGGCCATTTTCTCTGTAAATGTTGCCGTACCTCTCTTTGTCGTTTTGTTCGTCGGGAGGTCACGAGAGGGCGCCATATACAAGCTCATTTACCCTCTTTACCAGAAAACTCGTAGTTGACTCCATGAAACCGCACGGCTGGCGGGAACAGGTAAGTAACTTTAACGGGTCATTAACATTGCATTATGTTTTATTTGCGAACTCGATCATTACATTAATGAGACACTCACACGTGCTGAAGTTACTTCGTTTGCTTGTTGACTGATGAATTAATGTATGTTCAGTTTCAAAGCATCCGATCGAAACAAAAAGTAGCCTGTTGCAAACTTTATTCCAATGGATTAGTAATTAAATCGTTTCGAAAAGTTGTATTTGTATCTTTTATTTACAATGTAGACAGAAATAGCTTGTGTAAACCAGACACATTTCTATTCGTTTGAGCAAACAACAACATTGCATAGGAATTATTAGTTTATACTTTCACAATACATGCATTTATGGATGTTGGATGTCGTAGCAGACTGCTGAAGGGACTGTATGCGACGGAAAAGTCTCATCGATTGCAGAAATACAGTGCGAGGGTGGAAACACACGTCGCCTTCGTCTCAACTCGCAACGACGTCGTGCTTACGCATGCATAGCTAAGCAAGCAGATCTGTGCTCATCGTAACCTGCGATGCGCTTACATGTCGAACCGTGACAGCTGAATGCGCACTAAACCTAATTAGTGTTTTCGCTCCAAATGTGTCACAACATAGCATAATGATGATCGAGTATACCAATCCAACAATAGCATGTATTCATGCTATTGTAGATATCTTAACTGTAAGTAATGAATATTAGGCGCGGAGTAGCTATTTAATTGGTTATTCTGTTTAGTAACCCAACGAGGTTGATTGAATATTTTACAAGATTGCCTGGCGGACAGGCGGCCGGATTTGTCGAGATACATATTTAATTATCACTCAAGTTATAGTATTCAAGAGAATACTTAGTTCAGATGACATAAATAGGGACTGAAATAATCCTGACAAAAATCCTCTTGACATTTACATTTTTTGAGTCGTCAGAAAGTCTTGAATTGTTTTCAGCCAAATAACTTCCTCTAGCTTAAATGAGCCTTTTAAATAATAAGTAGCGAATTGTCACGAACACTTACAGAAAGGTTTTGTCTTGGCGCTCAGTTTTAGATTTGAACAAATTTCTTATACCCCGAAGGTATACATCCAACCGTGTCGAGACCGGAGTATTTATATCTTATTCTAATTCTTGTGTCTAAAATAAAAATAAACTTTATATAAAAAGTATTAACTTCTGACCGTGAACCTTCTTTTGAGTCCCGTTCACGTTAACCGCACCTTTTCGCTCGATAACTTCTTGTTTAACTCGTTACGTATGATTAAGACTGTACTATGTTATAGGTTACTATGGAAGTCTTTAGTTTTCAAGTTGGGAACACTAAGTACACAGGTCCTAGTACTAGCACAAAGTACACGGTCTTGGGTATGAACAAAACTAGTGTTGTTTCTTGCGAGTTTTCACCCAGTTACTGAAGTGTGATGATAGTTATCTATGTATGTCGTACATTTATTATAAGTTGGTCGATTAAAATGTAGGGTCGATTAAAGAAAGGCTAATTCCAATATTCTAACGTTGAGTTTTTTTTTTACAAAGGATACGATATTTTCAACCGCTTGAAATATATATTTGTTTTAATTTTACCAGGCAAGTTCGTCTTTACAAAGCTACACGTAACTCAGCAGTAGAGCCTTCAAAATCTTCTTGAATTGCACGTTTCACTGATTACAGTTTCGAACTATTCCAAATATCTGTACTGTTTCGTTTGACTCAGAGATTTAGGGACTCCGTTAGAATTGACGCGGCACATCAAAGGTGCCTACAGGCGTCCAAATATCGCATCCAATCCAATCTGCAGCAAGATTAATTGAACTACCTGTCAGATTCGCAAAATAGGTGTGAAATTGAGACGGCTATAGATGTCTCTACGGCCGTTGTGTACGACGAATAGAAAGGATTATTTGTCTGTTATGTACAAATTAAAATGATTGGAAAATTGAACAGAAAGTAGTAAAGCTGTTTGCTCCTTTTTGATTTATTATGCACTGACAAGTTTATTCTAAATTGTAATTGCACACGATAAACCTTTGCATAATTTCTTATCTGTTTTTATTGAAAAGCTTATAAGCGGGTGTGCGAGCGCGTACGTCGCGTGTGGGTACAGAATATTTCAATAATCCCCATAGGTTTGCGACGCGATGAGCGGCTCGCACGTGCCTCGGATTACGAGTAATTGATGGTCCCCGTGTCTAATCTCTGCACTTTGCTCTCAGCCCCACATTCTATTTAAAAAAGTATATTTTCCAAGTACCTACATTTGTTTTTGTAACTAGTTTTCGCCCTCCGAATTGAGATTTATTTTTTATTTCAACCGCTTGCTAGAGTTACCCATTGCTTTTCAGAACTTGTCGAAACGATTTTGCTTTTAATACAAACATGTAGGTTCACTTTTATTACATATGTATTCACATTTTACGGTAACAGCATCGTTATTTGAGATAAGCGTAATATTGGGTGCGCAATTTTGTGAATAGGGTGGCAGATATATTTATACGGTTAATTCGGTTTAAGTTTAGTTTTAGTATTTAATTGAATTCGAATGTTATAGCATAACTGAATTAGTAATAAATTAATTGACACACTTGCTGAAGAGCCTTAAATCGCTTGTGCAGTCTGAAGGGTTGTATATTTTTTCGTCTAAAAGCTGAAATTTGTGTAGCATTAATTCGTTAATCTCGTAATTTAGCCGGAGCGCTCCTCAGTCGACGGCGGCGAACAATTCGCGTGAGCTCCTTATCTGCAGATATTTAAATTTCTGCCTGAGCCTCAAAATAGTTCAAATTAAATGGAGCTTGTAAATTAAGTGTTGCTATCACGCAATCCCGGGGAAATAGCTCTAAGTGGTTTCAGTACGATCTAATATTTTATCTGGCTCGACTTAATGGCTAAGTTAAATAATCTAGACAACATTCTAGCGATATGTAAACAGATGAAGTTACTGGAACTTGGGATCCAAATTAATTCGTCGATGGCTTGATTAAATATCTACACTAATTTAAGTGATCCCGAACCAGACAGATTTATTAGCTGAGTATTGAATTAATTAAGGCTAAAACCTTAGTTATGTCATATCTGTCTAGAGAATTAATTGCAACAGAAAAAAGCACTTATTAATACTACGAGCGTAGACGGTAAAAAAGTTCTCTTTCTTTTGAAAATGGCATTGTCAGCCAAATCATGTTCGGAATTCATTTGAAACTGTAATTAAGTATGACTATAGATAAAATATTACAGCACCTTCACTAAGTTACCCCTTCATGTAGGAAACGTTTACTCCACACATCAAAGGTTTCCACGTCAAGAGTTATCTATACTGTTTGCGGTTACGAGTATTCCTTGTGGGATAAAACGTAACTCTACCATACGTAATGTATAATTTTGTCTGCGATTATATTGCCGAAAACAAAAATAGGTATGATGAGAACCGACAGACGGTAGCGGGGCGAACGCGGCGCGCGGGGGCTGCGGCGGCGGCCCGCGATCACTCTCAGGGGCAAACAGCGACGATTGAATGTGAAAATTTAATTCAGGTCATTTTCATCGCAGGAGTAAAGGAATCTATTATTTTTCCCCAAAGAAGACTATTACTCAGCTAACATTTTTTAAATATGAATTTCATAGCGGCGGGATCTCCGTTTATTTATGCAGTTCACGTCAGCTCCAGTGCTCTCGGGGTTCTTCAAGGCTACTACTATTTGTTAATGTTATCACAACCACTGGCTGTTATGCGGGAACTTTTTATTTTTCTTTAAGTTTACACGGAGATCTTTAGAAAGTTTGTACAAAAAGCAATGCGTGCATTATCCATGTTTTAAAAGTACAAGTCTGGTGAGAATGCGCAGACACGAGGCTGGCTCGACTTTGAAAAATGCTAATCTTGAGAAAGGCTGGCTGCTGAACCTTCCACCGGCAGCATTTAAATGCAACCTAACTTGTCAAACTTTGGCGGCTTACAAATGAACGCTGCTCGCAGGTCTCAGCTTGAATAATTCCAGATCTGGAATAAAATATCTCTTTCATTCCTTTACTTACCTATAATATCGGCTGTACTTCTTAGTGATTTGGCTGAACATAACGTAATAATGGAATAATAAAAACCTATTTATTTTCTTTGACCTCTATGTTTACGTACATCGAAGTAATATGTTGGTATTCCCAGTCGCAACAATGAAGTCGGCTTGGTATATATTTGAAGTATATTTTATTATGAATTCATATTTACAAGCTCAATGCCTACGCGGAGACGTTTAATAACTCAGCCGTCGACGGCTACAAGGTATCTCTCTTCGATTAAATTAGTCGATTAAATTTTCATATTCAATCTTGAGTTGTTTACTAAAGGGAAGCATCGCGTCTCTGAACCAGATATCTTGCTCTTCAAATTTATACCTTAAAGCTTAGAAGATAAGGGTGATAATATGCTAGGAATTGAGGAACCTAACAGTTAAATATTCATACGATCTATGATAAGAAAAAAACAGTTGAACCTCGCAAATATTGCCTGCATATTCTGATCGGTTGGGAAAGATTGCGTATGGATCGATCTTTTTCATAATTTTTATACCTATGGGTATCATTTAATTGGTGTTACATAGGCAAAAAACCAATAGAAGTCCTAATTTACTTTATGATAGGGTTATTAATTAAAATGGACTTGATATTACTACAATATAATGGTTGTGTTTCCTAAATATGTATATGTAATATCCTATGGTAATCGCAAGCTCGATCATGTATCATAGAGCATTATGACATTATGTAAGCGATGCCGGATGTTTCAGAGTTTCAGTTCAGTCAACAGTATTTATTAGTGACGCAGTTATCAGTAATCCTTCAATTCACGTGATTATGGTTTACCTATTCACTTTCGAAAGCTACCTAAATCACAGGACGATATCTGAATACGAATTTCTATGATAAGTAGTACATTCTAAACACAAGCCAGTTTACCTGGCGGTCGTTGTCTTTAAATGCCTGAATATATCATAACCATAAACCGAAACAAATTACACCGATATAAACAGTACGGAATAGGAAACGTTATCCGGAAAATATTCATGTAAGGTGTATCCACCCTAACCGCGTTTATTTCCTACATAATTTCATTTCGGCCAAAGTGACTTTCAGAGGTTGTAATGCTAATTGAGTTTGTAGAATCGTTGAGTAAACTAAAACAAGGTGTTTAGTTTCATACAGCCGTTGGCTACACAGACCGTGCCGACTTAACTTTCATTAAATGTTACATTCAAACCCTTTAATATTATTTCAGTTGGGAATTTTGAATTGTTAAAATTTGTTTTGTGTGCGTACATACGAGATAAACAAGTTGCCTTAACTTTACAAATAAATACCAGTGAGCGGTGCTGATTCACTTACTGACTTATTCTTTTATTAAGTTCTTACTTTTTTATGTCTGCCTACGTTACTCCACTTCTTAACATCTTTTCATCGTCGACTTTCAAAAAATATTAAAATGCTTTCCCTAAAGTTACAAATGACTGCGTCTCTCTGCTTATTTTCAATTTATTCACGTTTCGTTACGGAGAGCTGTGTTAACGTTGCCAACAAATTTCCAAAGTATTGCGAAACTTACCAATCTGAACGAGTATTTTTAATTCATTTTCTTTCGCTCAACAACTTTCTTTTATACCAATTCGTAACAACATAGGCGGTGTAGTTACAAGTTTACTTAGAAAATTTCTTTGAAGGTGCTTATTTATTATATTTTCGCGGTTGCGTTCATCGTTTCCGGAACTTCAATTTGTTTCGACTCCCGAGTCGGTTTTCGTCGAACCTTTGCAAAGTTTCTCCCTTACTTGGATATGAGTTTCCTTGTACCTACGCGGGCTATTTACGCAATCCTCTATTATCTAACATGTAGATAATTTTCTTAGAATGAAATTGTTTATAATAATCACTTGTCTTACCTATAATTTATTACTTTGTAAGTTATTGGGTTTGCAATTTTATAGTTTAACTAGCTGGTGCCCGCGACTTCGTCTGCGCAGGTTTAGTATTTCGAACAATATGTTTACAAATTGTAGCCTATGTGTTATTCTGATGTATAAGCTATATTAGGGTAAACTGGGTACGGTTGTGCCAGGGTACGATAGTGACAGTCGCAATTGTAACGAAACTATACGTAATACGGGGGAGGGGTATAAGGGAGAAAGACGTGGCTCACAAGCCTAAGCACGTTCCCCAATATTGCGTTAGCCGGCGCAGGACGTTGACGTAAGCAGGAGCCCACATTGCTTTTCAACAATCAAAAGTAAGTATTTTTGTTCGATTTCTTTTCCTAATTACTGTTATTTTTATACAGATAGATTATCTTGTTATTTTTTTCTTTAAAAGTTGAACATTAATATTTAATTACGAGTGATTTCTTTTTACGTAAAGTATATGGCAAAATCATGGCAATTTTTTGTTTTCAAAATGATGCGTTGAGTACGGTTGTGACATTTTTTTTGGGTACGGTTGTGACGAATATCTATACATATAATAAATTTCATATTATTATTTTTTGCTTTTAGATGTCCAGAATACGTTTGTGGAAGACCGAAAGAGCGCAGTGTGATATCAAAAAATAAAAAGATGCTGATGAAGAAGTGAAACAAGGGATTTCGTACGTGTAGCTCAAGCTACAAGCCTTTCTACAGCTACAAGTTTTAACAGAGTAAATGTTGTTTTGTTGATTTTTAAAACTATGTTTGTAAGCTTATTATGTTAAACATTTCTACAATAAAAGATATTATAGACCATTTTGATATATGTTTATACATGTCACAACCGCCCTTGGTATGTGGCCGGTTGTGACACTTTCCCATTTTTTTTTAAATTGATGTTATGAGTAATACATTGTATTAAGGAACAATATATTAGTGTTTTTACGTACACAAATGTCCAAATTGCGATACAAGTTCCTTTTCTGCGAGCTAATTAGTAAAATAACAAAATTATTGGTCTTCAAACGAAAATTGGCACAACTGTACCCAGTCTACCCTATTGTTAAGTTTCATTACAATCCATTCAGTAGTTTTTGCGTGAAAGAGTAACAAACATCCATACATCCATACATACAAACTTTCGCGTTTATAATATTATTTAGTTCTGATAAGTTTAGTTCTGATATATAATAAACACCTTTAAGGGCATAATTTGGAATAGCAAAAAAAATATTTTGAACGTATAAACTGTGAACCTATGGATTTGGTACCGTGCCAGACTGGGTTGTGTTTTTTTTGCTGCATCCGCAGTTTTGCCATGTTAAGAGGAATTATTTGAGCAGGCCGTTACTATTGCACGCGGCCACTAAATAGTTAGAGAGACAGAATTTTGAGTCTAGCCAAAAATATTTCATTTTGTATGATGATGACAATTTTTGAAACGTTACGCACTACGCCTTAAGATGCTGTGGGTGTGTTCCCATGGAGTTTTTGTTCAAAGACTACAAGTATACATTAATTTTCAGTCACAAAAGCTCATCTTTAATTAGGTGATGCCTAATGACTTGACACATTTCAGTCAATAATTATCGGGTCTTCTGAACATCGTGATTTCATAGTGCGCCGCCGCCGCTGTTTGGCAGAGTAGTAGAGTATGCGGGCTCGACTTGCCGCGGGCCGACTCGCGCCCGTACAACCTCAGGCAACGTTATACATTTTGTTTGTTATTGTTTAGAATTACCTACCCAAACAAACCGCCTCATAAATTCCAAACTTTCCGCCCTTAACTTTTATACTGACCTATTTGTATAAAGTGTTGAAAATTATTACTTAGTCATAACATAACTGGGACGTCGGGAGTTGCGGTAACTTTTCCATGTAAAAAATGTGGTGTTAATCTTGTTTCTAGTGAGGGTTTGAATATTAAAATATTACCACTCATTTATTTATGAAAGTAGTTTTCATTTTTTTCTTGAGTCTAACATTTTGCTTGAGTGTTATTATTTAATTTAACTAAAAGGCATCACAAAATTCAGGCCTCATCAGTTAATAAAATTGAGTACTAGACCATATTGACAGTAATTGGTTCAATTTATTAGAAACGTTTTCAATTATGGCCTTTATGATTGCAATAGTCATGACAAATGAAGACCCTTATATATCTATGTTGCAGTAATTCTAAGACCTAATATCATGACTGACCTCTGTGTACTTTGTGACCTGTCCTCGAGATATTTGCCTAGACTACCTAACTATATTAAGTTGGCTAGTATAGTTTATCTAGCCGAGTTTAAATATTATTATAATTAGTTTTGACTTTGTTTAATTTCTATGTTGGATGATTAACACTGTTTGTTTTATATAATCTTTCGTTATTATTACAAAGATTCTTAGAAACGGGGTTCATATAATATTTAGGGCGTCTTTTGCAAAATATTATACCTAGCTACTGCATGATTTATAATTTATGTGCAAACATAACTAACCTATTCTTCTATTTGCTACAGACGAGCAGCGTCGCATCTACGGTTCAGAAGGAGGCGAGGAACTGCCTCGATACGCCAGCAGTCCCCAACGCCAATCGTCACCGTTTCCGCACGAGATTACCAACCGAAGATTCTATAGAAGAAACAGAAACTCTAAAGGTATACTACATCGCTTTTTCCTATTTATATTTAAATTGAAATATCTACATAAAAATATCTTAAAATTAGTAGGGAAGAAGTGGTAGGTAAAAAGTTATCTATTGGCTAATTCGATTCCAGCATGCTTCGGAACTAATTTTCTGAATTGTTTTGTTTTCGAGTGAGCCTAGCTAATAATTGAGTGTCAATACTCTTTTTTTCTTCATCTTTTTTATTCCTTATTTTTGAAACAACTAAAAGTCCTTGAACCTCTAATCAGGTGAAGAGATCTTCAGTGCGGAGACGGGTGGTACGCTGCAGCGTCGTCGACGCGCTGACGAGTTCCCGCACGACAACAACGCGCGCAACGCACGACTTTGTCTGAACAACAATGGTAAGGGCTCATTTTGTTGATACACAGCTTTGTTGATACACAGTATGGACCATATTTAAAACATTCTAAGGAAACTTTTTTTAAGGTGTGCTTATTATTAGAAAATATAACATTTTTAGTCAGCTATAAGAATATGACAAGTTGAAGACAATAAGTTGCAATTATTTTTATTTCAAGTAAGTTGAATAAATATTTATAGGGCTATGTATTAAGTAATAAAGAACTGTGTAGCAATCTAAATATATAAAACTCAAAGGTGACTGACTGACTGACTGACTGACATAGTGATCTATCAACGCACAGCTGAAACCACTGGACGGATCGGGCTGAAATTTGGCATGCAGGTAGATGTTATGACGTAGGCATCCGCTAAGAAAGGATTTTGATCAATTCTACCCCCAAGGGGATAAAATAGGGGATGAAAGTTTGTATGAAACTTTGTCAATTTTAAACCGATCGGACTGAGACTTTGCATGCATAAAGCTACTATGGCGTAGGCAACCCTTAAGAAAGGATTTTGATAAATTCCATCCCTAAGGGGATAAAATAGGGGATGAAAGTTTGTATACATCTTCTTAGATTTTATGAAGAAGTCCTGATGACGAATCAGAATTTTATGATGACGTTCGCTTAAATACGATTTTGATTAATTCAACCCCCCTTCAACCCCCACGGGTGATAAAATAAGGGATGATGAAGGATGTAAAATGTATTAATAATAATACTTCTTAACGCGAGCGAAGCCGCGGGCAAAAGCTAGTAAATTAATATACGGCCTTCATTTATGATTCTTTTGCCATCACTGCATCAATTAGTATCCAGATTACAAGGTGCATAAAATCAAATATCATCTCAAATGTGCCAAGTTTGAACAGGAAAATGTACTAAGGCAAAGCAAATTGCCAGAGTTGATCCTGCCTGTAGTATTTGCTCGAGAACCCAAATAGATTATCCCAATTACAGTTGTTGTACTCTTAGCAATCGAGGAGTTCTTGCGTCTAACTTTGAAGTCCATTATCACAACTCAATCTCAATGTTAAAAAGAAAACCAGAGTGCCGATGTCTTGAAAAGTCCTTAAGTATTTTCAGAAGCAAGGTACTTTTCGAAGATCCATCTATTATTGATTTTGTATAATTATAATTTTATTGGAGAGGCCTATGTCCAGCAGTGGACTGCGATAGGCTGATGATGATGATGATGATGATGATGATAATTTTATTAAACATATCAAACAATCTCATTAAGTCCAAATAAGTATCTATAACATACACACTTAATATAAATGCACCGCATATCTCAACAGTAGGAATGTAATGATAACTGCAAGCATTAACAATAATAATGCCGTACCGAAATGTAAGGTATGGACGTGGTATTACACATATTCAGTGTCGGATTCCAGTTTAGTTATTGTACTTAGGCATTCTGTAGTATACCTATTATGAGCGTAATTCGGAGGTGGGTGCATGCCTTTGATAAGGATGCCTGGCATAGTTGCCCCGACGCATGTGACTGGCACGTACCTACGTAGACAATGAACGAAGCGAATTGTATTCGTGTTTCGTGAGACGAACATCGTGACGTCATAATCTTATCAAATTGCCGAAAATGTGGGCTTGATGAATTTGTGAGCCATTTATTATTCTATGTAGGTTAATGTTGCAAGTTTTTGAATTTTACTTTTACATTTTAGGAGCTTTTTTAAGAATTTTAAGTTTATGTTAGCCATATCATATGTACCTATCTAAATTTAAAAAAGGGCAGGATCAAAAGAACTCCTAACCTATCTACGTAAAAGTCAGATTTTGGGCATTATTTTTTAAAATTAAGTATGTCATTAGATCATTAAAAAATCTGAACTTTAAGTCCTAAGTCGCAACGATTCAAAGTACCTACTATCTGTCGAAGTAGGTTATATTAATTTTACATTATTCTAATCAGTTCCTATCATGTTTCTATTTCCCAGCTCCATCAGGCAACGGTGGTCAAACAAGTGAGCGTGAGTGCGACTCTCCCCCGGAGCCCGCACCTCCCGAAGTTCCTCCGAGAGGACCCAGCCTTCACGTCACTCTTCGCCATCGCCCCTGTGAACAGCCGGCTGAGCCTGATCGACTGTACCTGTCTGAAGGTAGGTCTAGCCAATAAGTTGTGAACGCAGAAACTTTGCTAAAAATCTTTCTTACAAGAAGAATGGGTGAAAGCAAATTGGGTAACTTTTGAAGACGCTTGACGGAGAATGATTATATTTTAAACTGTGAAATAAAACTTAATGATAGGTTCATAGAAACACACAGTTTTATAGAGAACCTCGTTATATTTGGTAACGAAATATTTTTCTGACTGACAGCTGTAAATCACATCAGAATACAGTGAAATACCCACACAAAACTACGTGACTGACAAATTGAATTGGAAACAAACATTGAAAATACATTTATTTTTGAACAGGTGACGAGTACTATACAGATATGTCACTGAATAATAAAAAACAATAATAAACGTTACAAACAATAGCCGTTTACTAGGTCACTCTACACAGTTCATCATACATACGTGTATCATAAAAAAACCACCGTTTTTTTTTCTGAATCAAATAAAATCTTGAATACAGTTCTTTATTATATTTCGTCAGAAACGTCCCAAGCCTGTCGAGCAATTTTTCATCGTTATCAGATAAATATTAAAGGAAAGCATAGAAGTCGAACAAACAAACATTTTCACTAGAAAATAAATAATATCAAAGGGTGACAGAAGGGCAGACGGCCATTATAATATGAAACGTCGTTAACATTTATACAATTTCAATATCTATATTTAAATAAATCAATTTATCACACTAGTATTGGCATAAATAGTTTTTTAATATACTTTGAAATAACTTTGCTATGCCTCCTAGAAAAATATTTATTGAAGGCATATTGAAGGTATACAAAATCACTTTAATAAAACATGTTTTGTATGTACCATTTTAAATTATAGAAACAAATACAGATACCAAGATTTCGTGTTCCTAGATTAAATGCCTTGACCATCCCAAAAATAACAACCGATGCCCAACTTGAACACAGAGCTACCAGTATCAATATCCAAGGAGTTTTAAAACCCACAAACTAAAATTATACTTCTACGAACCTACGAAGTTTGATCTCCAACCATAGATATGCACTACGTAGGAAAACAAACTTGCTGCACAAACTTTAATTTAATCTAAGTTTCAAGATAAGGGTTCTATAAAATGTGGTCATATTTAATAGTGGAGCGATTTTGTGTTAGTAACCACTGCTTGATATTTCAAAACAGAAATTCCTATTTTGGAGTAAGTACTACAATGTTGATTTTAGAATTTGGTACCGACCCCAAAAAAATCGACTATGTAAAAATAAAATAACATAAAAATGACACGACACGTTTGCAAAATTAAAACATAATAATAGGCACTGTAGAACATTCATAGCACATACATCGCTGCCGAGTCTGCAGACTTAGCTAATTAAGTTTCCGCCGTAAATGTAGAAGCGCGTTAAGTAGGCCTTGTTCTTGTGTTGGTACTTCGGCTGAAGTTTAATCGAATCGCATCGGCCGTACTAGACCGCGCCGGTGCCACCAAGTTGCCTCTCTGACAAATTAGCCACTTGATCTATGCCCCGGGCGTGTATACGTAAACAACTTGGCTTTTAATTTCTTTTACTTCTTCCCTCGACGCCTTGAGGGTGCAAGTAAGTAATAAAATAATGCTTCAGCGATATTACGGATGTTATTCAATGAGATTTTTTGGGTATGTGATTATTTTAAGGAAAGCATTTTAGCTTATCATCGTTGCAGTTTTAAAGCTAAAAATATCAATCAAAATACTTTCTGTTTACGAAAATTACAAGGCATTCCAACGCAAAGTAAATTGTTCAAAAATGTTGGGAAAAGACTAATTGTTTACCCAAACAAACTCTTTAGATAGTACAGAACCCCCGGCGCGGTAAACTTCCTCTTCTCATCTTTCCCCTTGTTTATACTTTTCGTTTTCATTAGCTTCGAAGCTCTTGCAACATTGTAATGAATTTTTGGCTTAGTGAGGGCAGTTTTTCATTGTCCCTTCGGATTTTATAGAGTCAGGTATACAAGTAACCAACCATGGGTCAAATACTTAGTCCCAGCACGGTTACAAAAGAAGAAAGAAAGAAAGCTGGTAAATTTGATTTGGGAGAGAGCCGCGAGCAGGATGAGTCGCTTTGATGTGGCGGGGCTCCGTCGCCGCGCCTAACCCGCCTCGCTGAAATGGCGCGCACTTACACAGAAACTCTTACCGTAATTTAATTTTTATGATAGCGCATTGTAAGCGTCCCGACTTTCATTTGGATTTCGTACTCTCACTTAAGCTAGGTCACTGACGCTCATGGATACCTCTTAAATTATGAGGCCCCTAATTTTAATAATGATACCGTCTGGGAGTGACATATTTACAACCGTTAAACCAACGTCGAAGTCGTTCAAGTAGGTAGACACTGAAATGAATTAGGCAAATCTTGATTCAAACAAGAAAATAGCTTCAAAAGGTCTCGAAAGTTTAATGGAATCGAACAGGCCCGGCCGAAGTAGTCGGAAGTTTGCGCGGGTGACAAATTGGGCACTTGACCCGCGCGCCGGCCGAGCCTCCCACTGCTTGTTTCTCGAGGACCGTAATAAGTTTAACTTAAAGTAAACTATATTCCATTCCCTCTAATTTGCCGTCGCGCTACGGTCCTGCGATACTTTTTACAGTCTCAAATTAACATTTCTATTTATTCCGCTGAAAGTAATTCCAGGTGCTCTATAATTTAACGTAGCAGCTCTGATTTCATCTGACGTTCTTGTTCTAGTTAACATTCTTTTCTAATTTGTTAGATGGTGCATTAATATTGCATGGAATAGGACGGATAGGTAGTAAAGGCGTATCTGTGGGTGCAATAATATTTCGTAAGAGGAGTCGGCCATCTTGAGTCGGGAATCTTGGTTGAAAATTGAAACCTGCTCGGAGATTCGCTGTAATTTAATTTTTACGATGCCGTATTGTTAGAGTTTCCCAGAAGCGGTGTTTGCTGTTAAAACTCAAAACACAGTCGTCTTTGACTATTATTATAATGCTCTCGCTTGAATTAAACAACGACTTTTCAACTTGTACGAAGTAATGGGTAATGTTTATTCAGTAAATGCGATACGTTGTTATTGAAGCTAATTGGACTCAATATGTATGTTATTATTAGTCAATGTTATGTAATCTTTGTGTATTAATTGAAGATTATTTACGAATTTCGATACTATGTTTTGTGTTGTATCTATAGCACGTAATTGGCTCATTTCTAATTTTATTATCTAACAATGGTGACGTTGGGCAAGATAGTGGGTGGTTTTCTCTCTATTGTGTACACGTTTGATATATACAAACCTGAGTAAATACTTTTTTGATGATGAACCTGCCTACATGCAAAAATGTGTGCACGAATTAATACTTCATTTTTAAACCTGGATATGTTACACAATTCCCAGTGGACTGTAATCATACTTAGGCTTGTATAAAATTTGTGTTGAATATAATAAGTTCTGCATAGTACTCTCATTATACTCCGCAACCGTTTGATACACGTTGCCGTGTTTATTCCTCTCTCTTGATGGTGGTATAAAAATGTTATTACTGCTTATAACATGGCGGTAAAATTGATATATCTCTAATGTTCATTGTTGACATTATTTCCTCTCATTTGGTGGACTTTTGAGGACGTTGCAAGGAAATAAAATATTTTTTAGCTTTTATGCACGAATATATTATTGATGAAGCTCAATGTTTTTTTTATGAAGAGTTGTTATTTTGTTATATTATGCAGAACACTCAGTAATATTCAAATAGAATAAAAATTCCAGGGCAAGTGTGTGCCTACTCAATTCATGAGACCAATAGCAATGATGCTTATATGTTGGATTTGTGATGGCAATAGCAATGATGCTTAGTATGTTGGATTTATATAAACAGCGTAAGTAAAAATCTGCCGCTGTAAGCATATTCATAAACTTTTAACCGCTCATAAAAATGTCGTCGTTCGAGATCAAATCCGACATTGTCGTGTCGTGAGTGCGAGTGGAATGTTCTCGATTCCCTGCTCGCGAGAGTTTTAAACATCCCAGTCCGGAAGGCACTTGAGTGCTCATAAAACACTCATACCAGTATCCGTATAGATTCGTGTCTACTCGTGTTATTTGCCTCTCTCGGGGTGACTTGATACCAGATTTATTGGGTCGTCAATAATATTTGCGCGGTTAACCTTACTACGATAAAAAATAATGCACTTTTGTTTTGGTTTTACAGTGACCCATATACAAGAACATTGTCTGTTGCAAGTATACATACTTACTTAACATGATCCATCCATTTTACAATGTACCTTTAAGATTGCATTGCAATTTTATGCCAGCAGTATTGCGTTCAGCAAAATTAAGCGATTTCGTTAAATATTTAGAAAAACCATTGAAGTTAGAGACTGATTTTAAATACCCAGATGCTTGGATTGCTTGATGTTTTTCTATCAAAGAACTCTAGCCTCATTAAGTTACCAAACAAAACTTTCTTACAGGAAGTTTATCTTCTTATCCTTATTTCTTAAAAGCAGTTACGGAGCGAGATGGATTGGCCTTTTCATAGCAAAGACGGATAAGGAAAAACAGTAGTTCGTGGCAAACACATCATAAAAACGAAGCTCATGATGTTAGCTGAAGATATACAGTGATAGGTAACATCAAGTAGTTCACAGTTATAAATTGTTGAGAGACATTATTCAAGTAACAAGCGAGTGTGCGATACGTCACACTAAGTTGGAACACTTTAAAGTTTTTCCGCGTAGCTCGGTGCAGATCCGTCCGCGGGAGAAAGCGGGATAAATGATTGATGGCGGACCTCCAAGTATAAACTCGATTATCCGTTGAGACGCGAACAACTTACAAGTTTTGTGTAACGATGGATCAGGATTATTTGAAACTTTCCCCCACGGGAAAAAATCGACTCATGACAATCATATTTGAGTTGAATGACAATGGTGTTCCACGAAATGTACCAGCTACGTGACATAAATGTTCGTTTGATGGCTTTATACTATGAATGAGGTAACACTATGATCTACCATTTATAACCAAGGGTTGGGTGGAGGTAACAGTGATCTAAGACGCTTTATAAAACTCTTGCAAAATAATAAAAACAAATGCTAACTTCTAATAACTGAAAATATTTGTTACTTTAAAATCTCAACAACGATATTGATCCAGTCGTAATTTATTCAGTGTTATTTGATTAATACGCGCATTCAATGATAGAGTACTTATAGCTATAAATCGTGCTGAGCATATCTCATTAAAAATATATTGTAGAAATTATTTTAAGCAGCATAGAATAAAACGTCATCACTAATCAGAGCACATTGAGGCATTAGATAAATGCGAAAGTTTCTTCGAATTGAAAATTGCTGAATTTGATCACTTTTCAGAATTAGTAACAGAATGCGCACTAATGAAGAGGAGAGGTGGGCAAACGTACCGAAAACCGAGTAGGTTTCGCTCCAACTTTGCTGAATTATTAAATTTTCCAATTTTCGGCGTGGGCTTGTACCTAATAACATTTCTAACTACTAACTGTATATTGGAATTTTAATGACGGTATATTTCAGTTTTTTATAGATACTCTTAAAATATTAGTGAAAACATATTGTAACATTGAGTAGATTGAAATTTTGGTAGGTAATGTTTTTGATGATCCACAAATTATACCTACTTAAATAATATAATATTATAGTCTAGTAGTTTACTTAAAAATTCGTATGTTTAACTTCGTTATGATAAAACTTATCCAATGAAGTATTCAGTAATCTATTTGTTAAAGTTCGATGCTAAAATACAAACTGGTTATTGAAATCACTCAGTTCGCAGACACCGCCGCCGTACCTACAATGTCGAATGTTAACAAATAGTTTTGTCAAAATATTTAATAACGGTAATCTCATCTAAGGGTTTCAAATGACCGGAGCCATGGCGGTGCTCATCCGCACTTCAATATTAGTTTGTTCTAGAGGGACGGACGCGGACGACGCGACGAAGCAAAATTGTTTCGCCGTTTATTATTCTGAGTTTTAATCAAGAAAGAAACTCGTGTCGGTAGACGGCGACGTCTGGGAAATATCCGAGATGTCGCCGCTGTGATCCACCTCGTCCACATTAATCGTGTGTAAAATATCCAGCAAAAAGCTCATTAACTACTTACTCGTTTCTCTTTCTGCACTGGACTGTGTTCACGAGCAAGTTTGTGGTAGTTACACTAACTGCAGACAGTTGCGACAATATAATAGCCAGCGTCGTAACAAACACCCCTAACATAGTGTTTATTATGAAAATTTCTTTGTAGAAATGAATGGAAGAAAGTTTCGTGGTTATTGCTCTTACTTTTGTGCTAGTGTTCCAGTTTATGAGATATCTTTGTTCATACATAGGTGACAGATCGGTTTCAGTTTGGAAAATGTGGCTCCATGTTTTTGGAGTGAATATGTGGGCAAAAATAACAAGCAATACCAAAAATATATTGCATATTTTGATAGAGCGTGCGGCGCGTCACTCAGGTGGAAACTAGAAATGTTCGCATATGTAGGGGTAGGAGGTGGTGTCTCGACGCACCCCGCGCGCCCTACTGTCGCTCACAAATGCGATTTATTCGGGCTACTTTGCAGACTCCATTTTGTTATGTTTTCGTATTCGCTAAACTAATTCGGCGTGAAGTGCAAAGGGGATTGCTCTTATATTGCTGATGTCAAATATTCACACACATCATATTTCGTATTGGGACTTTAGTTTTATGTAGGCCAAAACGTTTTTATTTTTAGATTGGTAATGACAAAAATCAATAGCTTCCTATCTATTCCGGTCATGTCGCACAACAAAGTATCAGCCGGTTGCGCTACTCTCATTTACACTTAATCCTATTTGATATATTGGGCCATTACGAACGCTGTCCCAGCTCGCTACTTGCTCAGATTGTAAGAAAATACCAAGTAACGACGCCAGTATACCTTTATAGTCGGACAGTCGCGCTGATATCGACGACGGCGGCAGTACCAACCAAACGACCCCAACAAAAACGGCACTTCCATCGCAGCGCCAATGATCAGGAACAATGCCTGTTCATGTATGGGTAATATGAACAATTTGCACATAAATTGGAGATACCAAAGTAATATTGATTGATAACCCAATTTATGGTGTTCCCGAACTGGAATGTGTCTCGTTCCCGTAGAGTGCCGCATCTGAATGACAGTTTATCATACATTCTTCTGGGTGCCATTTCGCGCAACTTGAGCAAATTGGATCGCACTTATCGGAAATATAATACGTATCACAGTTAAGTGCAAGGTACTGCCAGCGAAATGTTCACTGCACGTCTTTGATATAAACGCTTCACTTACTTGCAACATGATATAAATTGTGTTTCTATTTTTAACGGAACACTTTTTCCGATTCGTGGTCTAGCTCTTGTGATTCTCGGCTGTGTAACTATTTACTAGAAAGATGGATGAACATTAGGGTTGCCAACTTTTGTGTGAAAAATCGGGGAGGTAACTGAGTGAGGTCATCATCGTCGCCCTAAACATTTCTGCACGACCTGTTTTTATCGCCTAAAACTTTACCAGACGATTTATTCGATATTTTAAAGCCTTTAGTGTAAATATTCTAAAATACTGGCGAAGCGTGACTTGAGCTTATAATTCTATATCAATTTCTTCGAAACTTAATAGCAGATTTTAGTTTTCTAATAATTGAAAGATAAAGCTTTAAGAATTTTAAAAACTTATTAATCGTCACTCTATATAACGTTTTAGACGTGTAAACAAAAAACATATTATTTAAAACCTACCAATATATTTCTTTGCACGTTTCCCAAATAAAGGGGGAGACCAGGGAGAGACTTTAAAAGTCAGTTTTAAACGTGATACATTATCAAAGTGGCGTTGCTTTAGAGCTTTCTTGGGTATCGTGGAGCGAGCCGCGGATAATGATTGATGGGCGCCGCGTCACACGCTATCACGTCACACTTTCACTTTGCTACACCGAAAATATTTTACACATTCCGTGCCAAATGTCGGGTGAAATGAAAACACAGCCAGCTCTGCACTTATCATTGTGTACATGTATTTAAGGAATATAGACAAGAATGTTAAAATTCCACCTCTAGAAAGGTACATTCGCACTTTCTAAACGTACAATTTTATTTAACAAATTCAAATCTATTCAGAAGGAGAAAATAATCTGAAAGGGTCGCCGGATTCACGTGTGTCGTCTAGACATTCCAACTACAAATCAATGAACTACACAAAAGTGCACATCAACGGACTTTTATTATACCTACTTTAATAATGTTGCCTACTCGCATCCCTACGGCGGTGCGTCGGTCTGTCTGTTGCTGCAAACTCATAACATCATAAATACGATTCGAGGAGAAAGTTTCCCGACAGGAATCCGTGTCTGTTTGTACATCATTTCCTTATTTCAAAATATTCAAATGCAGGGTGGATCTCTGTGCGAGTAGATATATCACACTGTTAGATTTAGCTTTGAGGAAAACTTTAAAGAGCCGCAAAGGTTCATTTGAATGGAACTTGGTGTATAATTTGCATACTTATTTACATTATCTCTGCAGCACACAAGTGGGGCCCTTTCATTATCAAATTCGCAACACAGGGGCGGCGGTGCGCGCCGCCTGAATACAAACTCAAACTTGAAAGTGATTATCACCAAATTCCATGCAAAAAATATCACCCGATTAGAGACGCAATAAAACTACAATAAAAAGAATAATGAAATCTATAGAGTATTCTGAATAACAATATTTATGATTTTGTTTTCAGAATAGGTTTACATAAGTATTTGGTGTGACAACTGAACTACAAACTAAAACCGCACATAAATCAAACAAAAAGTTAAGCTTTCACTGTTTTTTTTTTTAATAATATAAAGGACTTAGCGAAAGAGATCTTTTATTTTTAGGATATCAAATAGCAATTTGTCATAACGAATCAAAAGGTCTTCGAACTCTCGTAGCTCAGGCGCGGGTAGTCTGCCACGGTATATTATAAAGTCAGAGTAGTGAGAGCTCGAAGGTTAACGAAGCTTTTTCTCAGATTGAGATGCGATTTCATCCATTTTTTGTGAGTTTTGGTTGAGGGTCGTCGACGAGAAGATAATTAAATTCAACCCTTTACTGTGCAAAGCAAAGGAAAGTCTCGTAAATTAGAAAACTAAACTGCGGATCTCACCCCGGGATTCAATTAGCTGCTAATCATATCTGGAGGGTGTGAGCAGATCGATCGCGGCTACCCTTCCGTGTACATCAGTTCGTACATGACGTGACTTCAAATAAGACAATTTTTGTAACTGCGTAGTAATTCAAACGGACATCATTTTCGCGAGATGTTCAATGTGGGTAAAGAATTTCTACAACATTTATTGAACACTGTAAAATAGTTCTGAGAAAAATTCAGTTCTGATAACAGTGGTTGAGAGCGGCATCTGAACCGTAGCGACTATCAAATAAATGTACCAAAGTATAGGGTTCATAAAACTATCTTTGTTGCTGCGAGTACATCCGGAAACGACACCAATAGCGAATGCACTTCAACGGGCTCACATTTCCGATCCCTTTTCAACCGCCTCTCGAGCGCAGGGCTTCTTTCATAGCTATCTGTCGCTTTTCTGAAAATTTTGCCAACTCGTTCAACTGTAAACTTGCATTGCACTCGTGTCACGCCGTATTGCAAACTTAATATCACGGCAATGATGTGCGATTTAGAAATAAGCTCCAATACTGCACCAGGTGCTAGTTTAGAAAATATATAAAAGTTGTAAATAATTGAGTAACATTACTGGTGTACTCGTGCTATAAACACGTCCAATGGTGACGAAGTACACGGGGCCAACTATTTAGCCGCCGCAAATAGTTGAAAAGGAACGTATTGTTATCGCACGTCGTCGCCCAAGAATGTGAACGACAGAAAGTTCTGCGACGATTATACCACGCAAACTATCACGGAACACCAAACTATTGACCTGAACTCCAACATAGACAGCTTTTAATATCATGAAATTGCCTCGACATCATTTAGTCGCTGCAAATATTACTTTAATCCCACAGCAATAAAGTTTAAGCGTCTGAGCTTGCGGGGAATGCAATAAAACCTTTAGAAATTAAAGGCGTGCTTGTGAAATCTCTGTCGTTTCTTTCTAACCAAGGTCAGGCGGCGTATGAGTGGAGTGTTGTCTCTATTGCGTGAACGTCGCGTTTATATTGCGGAGGCGGCTGCAAGACGACGGCGATGAAAATTCTTGGTACCTCAGTGTTATCTTATGAGGCAGGTTTACGTTTAATATTATGTTATCATGTCAGAAATAAAATGATAGCTGAGGGTGGGTTTAATATAGTTTATGAACTACGAATTCAAATAGAACGTTCTCCCATGTGTGGCGTGTTCCTCATATTGGCGTCTTCACACTGTTTGTATCTACAGATTACGAGAAGATTGTCTGGGAGCTGAAATCTACGCAGTAACATTTACAAAAAATAACGTAGCAATCTTTTATAGGTTCTCAAGTTACATAACAATCAATTACAATCAACACTAAAATAAAATTCAATGAATAAAAGAAGCTCAGCGTTTCAGTAATCGTGGCGCTAGTCATCAATCAAGAAGGCTTGCTATTTGATAATAGAACGTTTCTAAGTCACGTCTATCCGCAATATATTTTACCAGACGGACAAAACCTAGCCTCGGAGTTCTTAACAGTGAGTTTTTTTACTGCGACTATTCCCCTGAATGTCCTCACCGAGGGCGGGGTTGTCGTCCCTGTAAAAGCAGGTTTATGACTGACACGTGCCGAGCAGAAAGATCCCGACCGAGCCTACATATTGATCACACTAAAAACTCACAAAACTTAGATATTCGGCCATGCGTGCCTGTATATGTATTTGTTATAAATCATAACGTGATTTTGTGCAACTTTATAATTTTGATGTAAACTGAAATATTTATTTTGTTGACTATGTGAAAATATAATAATTCAATTCACCAGAAATATTTACTTATTTCTGAAAATGGGCTATGTTTTTATCGTGATTAATTAAAAATAACATTAATTACACGAACATTATTTTTAATTCATTTATCATAGTCGGTACATTCTTATAAGTAGTTGTATATTGTCTGGCTAGTCCACAGTCTGGCTTCTATATTCCAACATTTATTGGAGAGTACGATCTAATTGACACTTTTCACATTTCATTAAGTTCTTCGCTGTCTGAGTACTACTATTGTTACATTACTAGATATCTTACGTTATTAAGTGGCGAACAGAATCTTGTAGCTGTACTTATTGTATTGTACTTCAATATACACGAGTGTGTATGTTTGTTGGAGTTCAACATTCTTTCGGCGAGCATTATTTATAATTTAAAAATAATAAAAGCAACATAAATTACCAGGGTCATTAAAAGTAAAACAATTAGCTTTTGCAAAGTTTACAGATTTTTAACAACGCTAACAATATTGTGCAGTAAAAACTGAATTTTCATGTGACGTGTCAAAACAATTTTGTACAATTTATGAGCGGACGGGAAATATGAGCACAACAAGCCACACGGCCAATTTAGTAATAATACCAAATCCATCACGCTATCGTTAGCCGGTGAAAAAACCTATTGGTAAAGTTTTTCCTGTTATGATATTAAATGCGTTGCGCTATATTTGTCAACAGGCAAGAGTGATGGATCGTTTATAATTTATTTCTTCGTATGGATGCCACCCGCTTTACAAGCAGCGTCAGCAAAATTGGCTCCTTGGGGACTTTTTCTCCAATTATCGGTGAACGTCGGGGTCGGCATTGTTGATCGGTATAAAATACGATACGAAAACCTGTCTTTGTGCGCACCGAAAGTATATTAAAGCGATAAGGGTAAACAAATTGCAATACTTGTGGGCCTTATTACCCGTCACATCAATCATAGAACCCCAGAAGTATACGGTTACGTTGCTAACGTTTCGTTTCGAGTATCTCAATCGTGATGCGTGCGTGTACACCTACCTATGTTGTAGGTGGAGATTTTAATACGTTATTAGGGGGAAACTATACCTTTGTAGATGAAATCAGTTCTTTTGACTTTTAATGCGCCTTCTTCATTCCTTTGTTTCCCAGATACCTACGCCATTATTAGTCAGCGCACAAATGCCACCGTGCCACTTGTGAAACTCTCAAGTTGGTAGATAACACATCTAGCTACGTAGACAGGTACTCGAAGCGTCTACGTCTGTCGTCTGACCGCTGTGAGTCAAGGAAATTAGGTTTTCGTGAGGTGATGTTATCAGTGGCCAGGTGGAAGTGGCGTCTGCCTTAGTTAGGTATCTTACGTGATAGACTTGTTAACTATACTAGAACTTGTAGTTAACCATCTAGAAAATGCATTCAACTTTCTTTTTAGTCAAAATTAATATCTGCTGTCATAATTGTCGCTGTCAAAGCGCACGAAAAAGGAAGATGAAAAGTATGAAACGGTGCATAAAAAGTAACCTATCCAGACACAAAAGAAAAAAGGACGAAAAGAAAACTCTATTAATATCGCGTTTAATCATGGACGCCACAACAAAAAGACAGGAGTAGACTTTATGAGCAACCTGTTTACAGTAGCAAATAATAAAAAAAATGTAATCGACGGCGTGACGTCACAGGCCAGTGAGCCGGAGCGCACGGGCGCGCCGCCCGCAACGCTCCGCAAATACGAGAGATAGCCTCGTCCGGAAATTCAATCAGCTAGCACGGAGATTCGATCAAGATTGGGGTAATTAAAATACCTAACTTTTTACCTAAACACACCTTTATAAACCTAACACTTCCCGAACAGAAATTCACGATCAAATCGGAAGTAGCAAGGAATACAGTTTTATTTGCAATTTCATGTTGGATACCGATATGATTTCCAATGCCGTGGAGTGCTGAAAAAGGGTTTTATTACATACTCGTAACATGTTAGAAAATATATATGGGATTTGACTTTTAATTACGATGCTGTTATCCCGTGCGGGTCCGATAGTTAAAAGGGAACGTGAGACCGAGGTGGCTCTCGACTTATTTATTGTCCACTATAGAAATTCAATATGGAGTCGATCCGACGACGCGGTAGATGGTAATTAAAAATACGTCACTCGCAGCCGACCTTTCAATTCGTGCATATGTCGAAATTCGGAATGAATCATTTCCCGTTTATATTTCTACGTTACCATCGGGGCCGACTCCTATTTATTGTTAGCTGATGGGAAAATACCGCGGCTTTTTGTTAACTGCGGTTAACGAATATAAATATCGATAGGTGTCGGCATTGTTGTCAAGCATCCTGTTTGTTTCCCATCTCGTGTATTGGGAGCAGTGCACTGTTGTACAATGATCAAATGCAGTGCTGCGGCACCTAATCAGTTTGATTACTTGTCTTGTTTACTCGTTGCGTCGCTGCTTGGCTAATACTATAATGGCTAGTTTATTATTGAGCTCTTGGGAATATGCGGGGTGAAATATGGGTTGCTACGACTGTTTAAACTATAAGTACCTAAAGGTATATGTAAACAAAAAAGTCAATATAATCAATAAGTAAAATTATGGTAATTTCACTATTTAAAAACATCATGTTGTCGAATTTGGTAATCAAACCCAAAATATCATCCTCACAAAGCAAATGCTAAATAAAAGGTTTGTTATGTAAAATATCGTCTGCTAAAGCAGGAAGTTTCTGGGAAAATAATACCTTTCATTCTGTGAAAGATAAACTCAGTGAAGAACCCTTGCAAATTCGCGAACGATTGCAATTGCAAGGGGCGGAAATATGATGATTTGATCAATGGGGTTGGGTGGATGGTCCGTGTTAGATATCGGGGCACTTTGGTTACAGGGAGGTGGACGCTACCCAACCTTGTTATGAGAGGAACTTCAAATAGCTACCTGTCTGTGGGAGCTTTGAATGTACTCTACATGCACTGTTTATATTATTATTTGTTTACATCTCATTGAGAGGTAAATAAAAGTATGAAAAATATCTTAAAATTCAACAGTGTATACTTAATTTCTTACAACAAAGGTCCTGCATCAATGTAGTAACGTGATAGTGCTCAATATAGAATCCTTTCAGATACAATACAATCCCTTTGTTACACTATCAAGATCTCCCGACCAGCCGATGTGAATTTAACGTTAGGTATATAACCATATCCATCATATTGATATTGTGAGCAATAACAGTATTATCTTAAGCATTATTTCGTCACTAGGGAGATGTCTTATTATTCAGTGAACGCCAACGTCTATGTTTTGGTTTACGAAATTAACTTTGGTTACACCCTAAAGGGGTATTCCCTGACTTTAAGGGGAGACATGCAGATTAATGGGTGTTAATAAAACACATCCGCTAATTGTAGACAGTAATTTTGTAACTTAATATTTAATATCAAGATTGATATTATGAGAATTTATAATTATATACATGGTACATACGCAGGTAAATAAAAATAACAGAATGAATATGTTAGTGTCCAGTTTTCATCAATATGTAGTAGCTGTGCTCAAAGAAATTACTCAAGCAAAAGCAAAAGCTCAAATTCGTATCAAAACTTTAATAAGTCTTAAATAAACATTAACTGGCAAGACTTACGAGCGTGGTACGTCATAGTTACGCGGCGACGGCAGGCAATAAGTTGGAAGAACTGAATGACCTGAGGTAATACATTAGTGGGGGGCACATCTGGTCACCGTCGACGAGTGCTGCGACCTGATTTATTCTTCGTATCCATCACTGGGCCGCGTACAGCTGAGGCGTCTTGTCTCCCCTCTTTCACTTTAATCGTTCCGCACTTTTAGAATGACCCGCTGTCGTGGCTATCTGTTTAAATGTATTGCGTTTGGGCGGACTTTTTGCCTTTCTGCTGGTCGTATTTATATATGTAGGTGTGTTACTTACTACTTACAAACCCTTGGGAAAAGAACTCGGTTCTTTGAATGTTATTTACCCTGCTCCAGTGACAATTCCGACCCTTTAGTATTTCTAATGGAACCAGACTACAGTATATTTCGTAAGTTACTTGGGTGGGATTTAAACTTTGCAAAATGAAAATGTTTTCCGTGATGGTTTAATTTGCTGCGGTAAACAGATGCAAGCTTGTTAAATTTATTTGAAACAGGGAAGATGAACTGGACAATAATATGCCTCAAAACTTTTAAAACGAATGCAAAAGCAAAATGAATAAATGTATGTTTCGTAGATTCACCTGTCCGATTAAATTCCCGGCGGCTAGCGCCCCAGTCTAATTTAGCGTTAGTGGCACAAATTCGTTTAACATTTAAATTATATTCTAGCTGCCGATTCAAACAACTGTGTCCTGAATTAATAATGTCGAAAATATTTAGTGGCACACAATTTCGCTAGATTTTCAGATTGCAATTTGCATGTTAAACGTCAATCCGACGGCGATGCGTCGGGCCCTATCGCTGAATATTAATGCGACTACGAGATTTTGTTTTACTTTGTGGAAATTCGATTATGATGCAAAGTAGGTGACGTAGAGAAACTAATATGTAGGGTAGGCGCATAGTCACCGCGCCGACCTCTGCGCTCACTCAGGTTCGCCAAAGTCACGCCGAAGACTGTTCTCAGTTCTTGAACAATTTAGGTTAATCAGATGCTCTATTTTGAGTACCTAATACACTTATCTAATATGAATTTTACAAGTTAATATTTCATTAGTTCGAGACCGAAATCCATTATGAGAAAGTTTTAATCCGCTCGAGGCCCGTGTTAGTAGGTATGTACTTAGGTCGTCGCACGCCGCTAATGTCACACGATTTACAGTGAAATTTCATGTGATGGATACCCTAATTGCATAAATTTTGCTGAATGAAATTGTGAGATTAATAAACGTTTTATGTTATGTCGAGGCAACGTTTTTAATAGGCAGACAGATAGACGTTAATGCATGATGTCCGGGAAATGAAAGTGAAACATGCCATGTTAAAACTTTGTGAGCCTCATGGGAATAATAAAGCTTGATAATTATAGTTGTTACTGATATTGTACGGCTAAATACCGTAGAGTTATGGAAGTATGTATAAAACATGTTCGTTTTTTAAATGCTCAGAATGGTGGCTTATCTTGTGTAAGCTGTCTCAATTACAGACACAATACTTATATAAACAATATTAGAAGCTGTAAAACCCAACATTTATATTCAGAAAAAGGCAAAAACTTTCACCCACTTACATAAAATACGCAGGCTTACCTGGATTTGATCATACGTTATATCTGTCATTTTCATTTCGTTCAGACGAATGAAATAACGAAAATAATCCCCATACATTTATGTATAGACGCGCGAAGGTCTAACAAAACCTTGTGAAAGTTGAAATATTAGTATACAACTTATTATCATATTCCGTGGGCATACCTCCGCGTATCTCATCGTTGGCATATTAATATCAGATGAAATGTTGGCGGGGTATTGGCTTCACTTGCCGGAGTTTGTGTTATTATAATAATGTTCAGTTTCCTATAAGTACGTAGAGAGGTTTTCATGATAATGTGTACTTAAATGTTTGAATTTGATTTATATAAAACTCTATAATCAACTCAGTATTTTTACAACAGTATTTTTTTATATGAATAGTAATAAAAAGGTAAGATTTCTAAAGAATTTTAAAACATAGTTTAAACGATAGCAAAATGCGTGACTTCTGTTCAGAAAAGTAATCTATTCTATTGCGTCTGTAATTCAGCTTTAAAAGCAAGTCGTAGTGGCGCTACAGTGATTTTTTCCGAGAACACCCCTAAACTACTCGTAATGGTGTTTGCTCCTCGGAGGGAGAGGTCAACTAGTATTTAATCTAGCGTGAATGATTTATTGATGTTTTGAAATTCTCTAGGTGAAGACACTGGGGCCACCCAACATTAAAAAATAACGTCACATTTAAAATCTTAAAGGCGGTCACGAAACATAAAAGTTTAATGTCTCCATAAAAATATTAAATTAGTAGATATAATTAAAATTAATCACGGGTGTAAGACATCCTGGACGCCGAAGCTTATAAAAGTGGATTTTTTTCGTGTTGATCAAAATATACGCCTCTCTTAATGAAATTACGCAAAAGTTTAACCACCTGTTCCGAGAGGGATGAACGAGGCTCGCGGGTGGATGGGGCGCGGGGACAACGCCGGCTCTTGCCGAAATTTACCTACTTGCTTTAATTAGCCTCGTGTAGGCTTACGGACGGTCATTTTTCTTGTTTAGCCGTAATTGATAAAGGGCGCGCTAGTCCGAGCCGACCACATCAAACGCGCTGCACCCAACGTGCCCTTGTTTACTTGCCGACCACAATTTATAGTCGCTTCAATAATACTGAAAATATTTTATAACCGGCTGGTTCTTATTGTGCTTACCTTCTGTTTGAAATCACTTTCCAGTTAGCTTTTCAATTTGTCTAAAGTGGTCAATCTACACAACTAGTTACCTACTACAGACACATGATATCGTGTTTACGTACAAAATTTACATACAACCATGCTTTTAAGTGGATTGAATGAAAATATTAACAAATTGGCCTGCAGCTGGATTAAACAGTAAATTCTCATATCCTCGTATTAACGTTTCCCCTTCGGTGAAGGGTGACTGGCCCTGTGGGTCTGCGAAGGGGATGCAACCTCAGCAATTGCGTTAAATCAGCAGCACTATTGGATTAATAACATACCTTAGGTACTGTTGTAAGCTTACACTATTAAGAAATACGAGAGATACTTGCTATACCTCAAGTTTCACCGTCAAATGTGTCTACAGATACGCAAATAAATTTAGTTGTAAGTTTTCTCGGAGTGATCGATAAGGTCGAGTGATTTGATTTGGTCGTCGAAGGCCCGACTCGACGAGTTTCTTTTTGAGGGAGACGCCCGTGCCTACAGAACTGTCGCAAGACCAATATTGCCAAGGAAATTAGTTTATGTAAAATGTAGAACAGGAACGAAAAATATCTAAAGGAAAAGTGTAGAGGGAATATTGAAATCAATTCAGTTTGCCTGTTACTCCTGCGTTATAAGAAGTCATCTTTGAGAAATAGAATTACAATGAAAGGAATACGGAGACTTTTATTTTTGTAGACGGAATATTAAAAGTGAATTAAGATGGTGAACCAGAGTCAAAAGATCTGACGTGAATAGGGTTCATGCAAACGTGAGTACCTCCATCTACTTTGTGCGTTATTTGCATAAACAATTAAAATATCAATTGCTCGGTAATCGTTTCGGTGAACCAACAAATTTCAATTAAAGCTCTAACTGTGGATGTGGAAAATTCATGCCACATTCGAATTTAATTAAAAATGTCATACATAATAGATTGACTGACATACATATTAAATTTTGTACTTCGGTCGATTACCAAGCTCGTCTTGAAAAGTAACTGCGCAAGATACCCTTATTGTATGCGAATTAAAATAAAGTATGGTTGTTGTTTATTAATAAGCTAAAGGCACACAAAGGGCGGTACGTGGTTCATTATTTCAGCGTGCATAATAATAAGCTTTCACAAATAATGTGATGCGCTATTTGATCGGTTAATTTTCACGGACATGACTGAATAATTTAGCGAATTAAATATGTACCTACTGTGGCATTATCGTATCGAGTAATGATATACGCTGCATTAATTGATTGATTATTACATACCTATCATGGAGAACAGAAATACCTATACACAAATATGAGGTTCATGTGTGGGCTATGTTGTGTTGACCATAGCTTGGTGTGGATTTTTTTTAATAAGTCACATTTACATTTACCTTTTTAAAACATTAAATTAATTTCGGTCTTCTGAACATTACCCAAGGCAAAGTATATATTAAATATGTCTCTTTTTTCTATCTGAAAGAAAAATCTGACGTCTGAATGTAACGTATTTATTAGTGAAACATTAAATTATGCAAAGTCATGGCGGGCCGCCAAGACTCAAGGCTGCGTTCGGATGCAGCCGCTGTGCATCCAATTATATCTCAACCCTAAAATATTAAAGGATGCGTCTAGAATACAAATTGCTCAAATAAATCAATAGGTGTCTACGAGGAAAAGTTGGAGATTGCACTGAAATATTAATTAAAGTGCCTACAAAAGCAGAATGTTGCCACCCTTTTGTCATCACTATGCAGGTTTTAATTTTTAAGCCCCAATTTTATTCATGATTGTTATTCAGTATAACTCAACAAAGTCTACACTAAAACGCACAAACTCTGAGGTTTACTATAAAATTAATTCACAAGATTTCAATTTGTTAACAAAACATTGGTTTTTCAATCTTGAATTATTTATATTTGTAAATTATTGTTTTTGTGGTTATCTGTTTGATTACAAAATTTTAATTAGACTGCATAAAACGTGTTCAAATACTGAGTAAAAATAAACAGATGATCGAAAGCATTGAATGTTAGTTTATGAAGCGTTTAAAACAAGCAGTACGGTAAGCGAACGTATTAATTAATTCTCCATAGCTGTATTGGCACCTACGCTCATAGATTTTGGCTGGATCGCTTTCAGGCACTATTAGATGCGGCTTGTCGCAAACTTGGATGAGGAAACTTCAGTGGTGTCCATTACACGTCTTATTACACCGACGTCGGCCTGTCATGTGCCTGCTTCTACCAATAATAATAGTGTTTCAATAAAACTAGCCAATGTTATCAGAGCGGCGTCAGGCTAGCTCTGACTTTAGTTTTTCTTTGATGAAATAGCAAATTGGGAGTCCGTTTTGTGTCTAGACTAAACTATCACAGTATTGGAAGTGTTCAATGAAGTCTACTAGAATGAAGTAGGACGTTATTATTGCTCTTTTTCTCGTGGGTACCAAAAGCGTACCAAAGTGCAACAAGTTGAGCGACTATTTTCCCAATTTTTATTGGTCTAAATAAAATTCTACACAACACTCTTTCTGATAGCCTATTTAATGTTGCATTACTAGACAAATTCTTCGAAATAAAAGTCACAAGTACATAAGCCAATTTATATACCTAGATACAGTTTTACTTTTGATTTAGAAAGGAAAATAAAATAATGTCCACATACAGCTTGGAACCGCACATACACTCACACAGCCACAGTCTAAACGTGTATTAGAAATACGAAATAAAACGTGTAATATCCAAACATTTCGGAATCAAACCGCCCCAGGAGAAATACTCCGCCATTACCCATGTGACGGAACTTGTAATTGGTTTTTTGTTTCTGTGTAAATTTCCATTTGGCTTGTGAGATTAAAAGCTCTTTCTTATTTAAGTAAGTCAGATTTACGAGTATATGAAAGTTTGTGAAGTCCTTTGATATTGGCTTGGGTGGTTACTAGGATCGAAAATATACGGTACGTAATTTAAATGATTTGAGTTTTCAGTCAAATAGGAGAATGTTTTTATTGATCATGAAGGTAAAATAAAAAGTTACTCTTAAATAGTCTTAAACTGAAACTAAAGTCTGTGCATACAATGGAGAAAATAACAAAATTTACTCAGATACTTTGTAAGATACTTAGATAATATTTTTCATCACTAGGTACTCTAGAATGTTTGACTATTTATTTATTTATTACATTTTACAGAAGGCTTACAGACTAACAAAAGAAAAGAATGATATGAATGATATATAAAAATTTAGTGAGCAATACATTAAATTTGATATTGCTTACTACGTTAGGCTAAATATTAATGATTAAGTTAAAAGTGCTAGGTATTTATTAAAGTAATAACCGTTCGCTAGTAATATTAATCCGATTATAACGTTATAGTGATAATTGGTTTAATCACTTGCTCCAATTATTAACCGAACATTTTCTAATTAGGTAACTTAAATGTTATTAAATTACAACTTGTAACAGAAATTCACTGTATTTTTACCATTGACGACTAAATTATGCATGGTTGTCTTAGTATAATTGAGCTCACAAATTGTTATTTAACGGTTGCTAGTCGAGCGCTCGGCAACAAAATGCAGACTTGCAAGAGATAGAGGTGCTAAGCAGGCATCCTGCAGACTGCAAAGTGCAAGCCAGGTAGCTCGAGGCAATGCTATGTCTTGCCTTGTCAACAGTAGTCGAGTCTGCATCTTTGTCACCACATAAAATCTTTGTTTACTTAAAACTCCTTCAAATCCAGCTTGTATTTAAAAAATAATATGCTCGAATAAATTCACAATATTACTCAAACGTTTTTGTTATTTAAATGTTAAACAGATACATGTATTGGATTTTTTATATTATCATATTTTAGAATCTAAATATACTTATGAACACATGCCATCTATTTTTAACGTACCTATGCGTATCTATTCTGGGAACATACAGATACAATTCTTTAGTCAAAATCCAAATAAAAAAGTAGCTTACAGCGCGGACGATTTTATCTCTACAGTACGAATTTCGCAGGGATTGGACAACAAATTGAAAAGGAATTTTGTTTTTCTTGAATTTTAATTTGCGAATGTTTTATAGCTTTTCATCTAACATTTCCCAGTGGTAACGCGGCACTTCAAAATGCTTGCCGATTTATCAAAAGAACATGAAACCAATAAATGTGGGAGTATGACGTCTGATATATTGTCGTGCAATATTGTCGATAGATATCTGCTTACAGAGAGTGATTTTGGTAAAATTTATTGATGCGTGGCAAATGCAGGCTATTGATATTGTATGTGGCACTAAGTTGGGGGACAACAGCCCCCATCAAGTTGAATGGCTCAGCATGCCGAAGCTTTGAACATTGTGAATGGCCAATCTGGCAACATCCGCCGGTCACATTTACCTATTTGTTCGTTTGCCTTTGACACTTGATATGAGCCTAACGACAATTTTCCCTTTCATTGTCATGCTCTTGTATGTATACATACCTATGTTGTTGGTATAATAATACCTATAGCACGATAAGGGTTGTTAATAGACATAAAAAATAGAAGAACGAACTAGACGACGCGACGGTGACTTCGGGATTTTATATATTTCTACTTGAAATAAATAAATGGCCTTGTTACCACCGTCCATGGTCCTGGGCCTCAAAGGGGGGACTCAAAGGGCTCAGAAGTAAGTTTTAGTGAGTAAAATTGTGACACAGTGAGTGTCCGTAGGAGATTTCTCCACACGATTAAAAAAAAGAAATCACGAGTTTATACACGAATGGTTTATAGACGCTAAAAGTATTTTTTGGATGATTCGAATTATTTTTTAAATTATTGTATCTTCGTTGAAATGGAACAGCAGTAAACTTTATTCGACTTTTAAAACAATCATAGACACTTTTAATAAGAGGGTTGAATATTTTTGTGCTTGTTAGCTAGACGAATTTCAGACGAAGTATACTTGACTACTTAAGTAGTATAAGTACTTTGTATTGATCCTACTTAGAATAGAAAGTATATAAATTTACTTTGCTATGTAATTTTCATAACAAATGTTATTATTAAATACTTAGAGAAGGTTACCAGTTCAGATGTTTGTATGATACTTATTACGCATTGTGAATCCTTAGGTAAATCTTTATCTAGAGCGATGTATATGTATCTAAAAGATTCTTAGATTTGCAGTGTTTTTAGAAGTTTGTTTTATGTTTTTGTAGAAATATGAGTAGCCGTCATTAACTCAACACTAGAACAAAACATTCGAGCGTACATCAAGCTTATTGTGTGTTCTGAGTGTGTCAGCAAACAAAAAGGGGCTATTCACTAAATGGCAAAACCATCCGCGGCGTTTTCATACTTTTAACTGACAAATAAAAATAAAACCGAAGCACAAAGGTTTACAAAATGGAGACGAAATATAATCGTAAAATTTGAATTAGAGCTAGGAACGAGTAGTAAAAGTTACGGCCGGAGATTGCCTGTCCACATTTTGTTGATAGTGGTATTTATAAAGGAGGTCCAACTTTAGAGGCCCTCGCTTGTCTAATGGAGCCTTGGCCTTCCGGCAGCGAGTCCAAGAGGCATTTAATCTTGTGCTGAATTATGTGTTGATGTCGGAAACCCGGAAAACGCTCCCTGTCCGCGCCCCAGTAATTTCACTTTTTATTATGTGCCTGTTTTGGCTGGTTTATGCATTTATTTAGTGGCTTCATTTTATTTTTAGAATTAATTTTTGTGTAGGCTGTTGGTGGTTTAATTTTATTTGTGTTTGTAACGTTATAGTAGTCCTAGTTGACTTCAATGTTGCCTTTGAAGTACTTGGCCTTTTTATATGAGTATTGCCACAAGATAAAATAACATGCTCAGTGTTTCATGTATTGCAGACAAAACTAAATGGCTTTCATAGTCACAAATGTTCTAATATTAAAAACTAGGAAATGTAAGGAACGAAAGTTTTAATGTTATTTTCAGACTTTATGCTACTGCAGGTATGACAACGTCGGGCCGTCCAAAATCATAATAAAATAAAAGAATATGTGGTCGTTGCATATACGTATAGTATCACCGCAATTTCACAGTGACATTTAATGTACCTACGTAAGTTTCAACAAACGAATAGCATTTTATCTTTATAAATTAAAAATATGTCATGGTTTCAATATGTAGGTAACTCAGCATGCTCAATTTAATCAATAAAAACATTTTACAAATACAAAGTGCTCAGAAAAAGATGGAATAAGAACAAATACCACAAGACGTTCGAATTTAAATTCAATTAACGACTTGAATGCAAACACACCGGTGCCAGTACGCTGAGCACCTAAACCCTATTACTGGAGTAAGCTACGCGTTTTCCATCACCCCGCCAACTATGCAAACTGTAAGCCGCGTCAAGTAACAGCCAGCGTATTTACTCATAGTTACCTCGTTTATAGGTAGCAGTTTCAGAGTAAAAACAAGGAGTGCGACGTAGCTGTCCGTAGAAGCGTATTCCCTGATGTAATTACTGGGAGCTTGCCTGAGCGGATCCACTAACACAATGACCGATGTCCGATAGACGCGAAGCCGCGCTCGCTTCAGCGTATGCTCGCACTAAGCGAGTTGTGCCGCTCTATTGCACGAGTTATAGACGGTCTCAACAACTTGATTATCGGAACGACTCAAAAATATGTAGGAGCCATGATTTCGACTATTTTCGTGCCGGTATTTCAGTGTTTTCCTCTGATATTTTATGCACTTCATTTGACATGCAGTCAACAAATTCTTCTGCAGGCTATGCACTATGCGAAATATTTATTTACTAGTGGTATTCATGTTAATTGTCAGGAAAGCTTGTTCAGTTTAAAGAGCTTTTAAGTCTTTAAAAGCACCAAAATTTATAACGAGTATAAATTAACTATACTAAATTGTGATTAAGTCTTCACAGCACCCAGATCAGAAATCACTATTAGTATTTCGGCCTGATCTGAGTTAACGTCGTTGTCACCAAATATAGAATTTCCCAGAACATTCATAGGTAGGTAATATATAAATATCAGTTTCCTGATCGTGGAAACGTTATTTAGTAACTCCACAACCCCAAGCGCTGTTCTGCTGGTAATTCAATAACGCTTGCAGGCAAACGCAGTTACGGCCAATTAAAAGTATGCCACTCACTCACCGGCGGATGGCGAATCGAGTTACCGCCCCTACGGGAGTAAAACCTTGAGACCGGCACAAACAAATAACTAAGAACGCTAGGTAATTAAAGTACTCTTTACAACTATTCTCATTTGGACGCACTCAGCCGTGTGGTCATCGTGCCATTAAATGTAGATAAGATTAACATTACTGAGAGACTTTAAAGCACTGCTATTTAAAATTAGCTGGGATAAATTGAAAGTTAATTTTTGACAATTATAAATAACACAAAGGTTTCTACGTTCCTTCTTTAAAGAATTCAATAAATAAATACACAAGACTGATTCCCATAACGTTTACATGCCCGTACATGATACATCAAAGTTTTATCGAATGCAGCGGAGCAAATCGTATTAAATATTGACAGCAACATCGCATGTATCGCAATTAAACAACGATTTCAATTGCAAGTCTATAAAATTTAAATAAAATTGCATTTTTTATAGCCTTTGTTTCCGAGCAGTCGGTTCAGTGCTCGCATGGGAGTGCTAAGTTCAGTCCTGAGCTGTAATGAGATTTTTCGAAACTTGTTTGCTCACTCAGACATTTATTTTTGCGGATTCATTATTAAATAGGAATTAAGAGAGTCTACGAAATCGAGAATTCAGTTGATTCTCAATTTCGTAATCTGAATTTGGAATGTCGTAACAGAAGTGTTTTGTTTTTTGTTCATTTATAAATACGAAACTTTGTCCTGGAGAAAAAATGTTCTTAAACAATTTTAAATAGCGGTAGGCTTTTCTTTTATAAATGTATAGAATAAAGGGCCTAGTCATATCTGGCGGTGCGTCAGAGCACTACCTAATTTAAACTTGGAATGAGGTTGTTGAGCGCGAACACGGGACTTCTTCTCGTGCGTCTGAATGAGACAATGTCATTAAATTAAAGTTTCATTTGTCTTCATTTGCTAAACAATAGCAATTATACAAAGCCCCACAGCGGGCGAGTAATCAAGCGTCCCTTTAATTAAGTACAGAAACAGTGCCAAGTAATTGGATCTGAACAACTGAGTAAACAAATCGAAATGGTAGGTAATAAATCTAACAAACACCTCTTTTGGCGTCGGTAAGCAGTGCCGTGGATACAGAAATGCTTTACTTATCACAATTATTTGTAAGTTCCTGGTTTATTAATGAGTTTGTAGTACAATGACTACTACAACATCTTTTAGTTTGTGAATATTTTTTTCACGAATCAACAAGTAGGTTCTGACTGCGCGTACCCTGTAGCCTCACTGCACTAAAGTCACATTAGTTTCTGGAAAGAATAAACACGGAATAATACAAACACAAAGAATGAATTAATTAGTATTTACTTAACCAATGTAATGGTATTTTTTGCACATAAAATCACGAGTCTGTATGAGAGTCTTTTTAAAAATATTTTTCAGAACATATTTTCACACATTTTGATCCTTAGCGTATGCAAGTTAAATATAAAAGCACATAGAAAATGTACAAACTGAGTGTAGTTGGGGAAATTCACCTCATAAACATACATGATTTTTGATATGAAAGTTGAAGATGGATGCATTTCCGTATTTTAACGAGCAAGTTAAAAACGTGACATTTCAAACAATCCAATTTGTGTGAAATACTAGGTGCATTTCCTTTATTTTTGATGAGAGTGTGTCCCCACGTCCGCGCGGCTCGCTACGTACTACGTACTCGAGGACCCGCGGTGCACGGCGTATTCATTTCCGGCTTCTTGCATTTTTATAACCTTTATACAGTTGCTATTTGCCCCCGTAGGCTTGTAGGGTTGCACACAAATACATTTCAAAAACACTCCCCATTCAATTCACTCTGAATATCCACTTTACACACTGCGGATATTTCGATTTCGATACACATTCAGTACAAATTACCATAATTGCCCACTTTAAGGTGTAATTACATTAAAATTTCAAAGAGCGAGAATCCACAAAATATTTTTGTTGTAATGTATAACGTTATTTTTGTTGGGTTTCAGCGAGATGAGTTAATAATGAGGGTCGAGACATATAAAAATGAACGGTATATTGGGTCGAAGTGAGCTGAAATAATAGCTGTTAACGCTAACGCGCTTCGCAGCCCTACAGCGCAGTTAAGCGACATCAGGCCGCACCGTACATATTTATATTCATGGTCTGAGAACCTTTTTATCCGGCTACGAAATAGTTCCTCAGCTATTTTCATGTATGTTCCCAGAGATAGCAACAAACAACCTTACTTTTTTCGCTGTTCGCGATTTGATTGCAGGGATTTACTTTTATGGTCAGATTTATAGACAGTTTCAGCAAGATTTGCCGCTCGGCACAATTTTATACAGCCGGGGGGTGTTTATTTAAAATGACGTGAATAAATCATATCTTTATGTATGTTATGAAGTCGTAGATAGGTGTGTCCTGAATAAAAACATTTATAATTTTTACAGATTTATAATAAACATTATAATTTCACATTAAATCGACCTCTGCAGAACTACAGAGATACACGAATTCCGCTGCTCGTTCGACCCTCAAACTCATTTACATTTTTTGTCTGTAGAAGCGTGCTTCCTGTGTCAGTATCTCAAGGAGACTGGTCGCGAGAGCGTGTCCTATTTACTACACTCCCACCCCATCGTAGACGCGTATCGCAAAAATCCAAATTGCTTTTAGTTTTCAAGTGGGGTACGGACGATTTTGTTGCCCGTTGACCTTTGCTCCGCTCTACTTATAGGATACTGAATAAACTTATTGTTAGAAACTTTAAGGTTTAGGCTCTGTCTTCAGTTTGGAAGCTCGCCTGAATTTTGGTTACTTACATTATTTTAATTAATATTGTACCTGTTCTTTTTAAAGGTTATTGTATACCTACTGTATGGTTTAAAGAGTTAATTTATTTTAGTTACCGTCCATATACCGTTAACAAAAATGTCTCAAAACTAAACCTAAGTGTAAACCCACTTTTAATCCATTTACACATAACACGTGTGTAAATAATTTATTAGATACGGGCTAACAAATACTGAAGTAACCTTTTCCGTCGTCGACTTTTACGACAGGCGTGGAATGATTAAATACCTAATCCGCTAATAAACGTAATTAGTTGAAGCGCTAGAATCAGGCATAAAAAAGATATAAAATATTCACTAAACATATTTTACAATACATTGTTTCTTTGTCTGATTAATGAACAGCTCCATGACCGGTTTAGCGGTATTCGTCCCTCTTTCAACAAATGATAGTAATTTCCAAGCGGAAATGCATCGAAATGGCAAAATGGCCTGCTAAGCGCCGTCCATTTGCTGAGATTGCTTCTCGTGTTCAAATTTTATATCTATCACTATATTTAATAGTGTTTTCGAAAAGCTATTTCAGCGAAATATTTTTCCGGTATTTCATAAAATGTTCAACATTTTTATATACACATTTTAAACGCGATTCAGAGAATTTAGATATGGACTACGTTAGCGGTTTCACAGTCTACACTGAAAATGCTAATGGCAATCGATAGTATATTATTATAAAACCTTTTTATTGCAATAATGCTGAATAATGATCTTTTTAAAGGACTCCATTTAGATAACCACGTTAAGTACGTAATCTAATTTAGGCAGCACTTAGATAAAAACTGATGGTCAGTCTCAAAGATTAAGTGCCATTAAGTAGCAAAAACTTGACACAGATTGCAGCTTAACTTACCACATTTATTTTTCGAGAGTAAAGACAATCGCAGCTTTGCTAAAAAACAAATACTACGTGATATAATCGTTCCATTCCAAGCAATAAACACGATGACTTTAGATTCTTGCTGAAGTACAAGTACCTAAACCGTACCGTACCTTAAGACTATAATCCAAAGTGAGTTTCTGTCGAAGCATGACTAGAAATCCGCATCCGTATTGATGTTCGAAGACAGCCATTATTGGCGCTTTGCTATGCTCTGTAATCCCTCGACCTCGGAACTACACGGCACTAGAGCTCGGATGTGGCGTCTGTCACTGTTCGTCATTATATGCAAGTGTCGTGTACCTAGTTATTACAGACTAGTTACTTGTGAACGGTCACATTACTGTGTATCGGATAGAATTAATTGTCTGCTTCGGTGTTGGTTTTAGTGTTGTCGAATTAGTGTTGTCTAATTATCATTTAATGTAGAGATTTAACTACAATATAGGTATTTGTAATTGTACTACGTGTTCAAATTTATTCGAAAGGAAATGCTGAGTTTAGCACATTATTTCTTCATAAGAAAGACACATAATTTATTATACTTACATGTCACAAAAACCTCTCATTTCTAGTACGACAAGCAATCGGAAGTTTCATGAAAAATATTTTATTTGCCTTACATACAACCTTTAGAAAATTATGTTCTCAAGCTAAGCGTTTCGAGAGGCAATATTTCAATCTGTTGGCACACAGTCACGGCCGCCCGCGGCCTGAGCAGGCGTACGAGTACGTACAAATAAGGGTAATTTTCAGAGCCGAAGCAATATAAATTGAGGGACTGGCCAACCTGGGTCTAGAGTAGCATTAATTGAATAGATACGTCCGTTCCTTGCCTCAATCCAACCTTAATCACACTTGAAAAGGCCGAGCGCAGCCAGCTCCTCGCAACAAGCAGCTAATCGCACAGCGTATCGCACTTTGTGCTTGATCTTGTTAGCAACTTCCACTTTACAGCGCGCGTGTACCACTCACTCCAGTTTATATCTATTCAATACAACTTATTGTAGAAAGAAACAATTATCAGTTATTGCGCTACTTGAGTATTTAGTGTTTTCTGTTTTCTACTTGCAAATGAAGTGTAACCGCTTTAAATTACAATTTGATGAATGCATTTATATATTTGGTTACCAAGTAATATTGTTCTCCACATAATTAAACTTTTTAAGTTTTTTAAGATCATCGACTATTACATCTCCGAAGAATTTAAATCTTCATTGAAATTCTAGGCCACCCCAAAAAGCAGCGAGTGAACCACTTAGTTACTTTATTAAGGCGACTAGTATGAATAACTTTTGTGGAATCCTTTTCAAACATGACGTTGAAATGTATCGTAAGCCTCCTTGAGCTGAAAATTTGAAATATCTCGAGAGATGTAGGTAAGTGGTAATGCGGGGTTTGTGAGCCTCCCGAGGGATCACCTACAGGTCATGTAGCCTTCATATTCCAAATGGATTTTCTTTTACATTCAGACATCTTTGAAGGTACAAAGCTCTACCTAGATACCTTACATGTGAGATAAAATAAAATGACAGGATAGTTCTTTCAAGCAATAGAAACGTGCCATTAAGATAACTATTCGCTGAGATCAGCGATAAGTATAATTGAAAATAAAATTTTATTTCAACTGAACATTTTTGTCATAGAACATTAAAATAAATGAAAGCCGCAGTTACTTTTTAATCGCAGACGAAATGAAATTAGCGCGGTCCGGCTATCCGATGAAAGTAAATTAGTTTTCAGTTACAGAGAGCTATAGCGAGCCAAAATCAAACATTGTGTTTCTATCTGATCTGGTATCAGTGAAAGCAATTACATCTGCCATAAGTGTTCGTTCACATTTGCAATTAGCAAGTGGTCCAAAAACGTGCAAATCGTTAACCGCCGCCGTCGAGCGGCGTGTCTTTGCATATTCATAGCCTGCTTAAAATATTTTAATACGGGTCGCCCCACGCCCACATCTACGCTTTCTACAAATGTTGATTTCGCTATGGAATGAATAAAAATGGAAACGCAAGTTGTTCCTTCCTAGGAAACTCTGCCTTGGACTTCACTTAATATAATTCTGCTACGTACTGGGTAAACTGTGAGTAAATGAAGTGCTGGCAATAAATCTTCACATCGCTAAATATTTTTACTCACTTTCTTTTACATTTAGATATGCTGTAAGACATTTTTTCGATGAAGTTTTTCGAAGAAGGGGATAAATGAATACATAGCGGGTCTTTCAAAACCAATTGAAAGTTTAAAATTTATTGAATGTTTGGAAGGTAGCTTTAGCGATATGTTAGGTATTTTCTGAATATTTTCTAATTATTAGTTACAAAGCAGTACACTGTACTCTCATGAAAAAGTCTATATTTAGTATGATTAATAGTACATTTTAATAGTACTGTATTACATTAATATAAGATATTATGTTACTCCTGCTTAAATACTTTAAAATTATTATGTTCATATAGTTAATAACTACTCACAATCAATTGTCTAAATTGTGATGTTGTTAAAGCGTAGGTATTATTTCAGAGTCGAACGATCATAATCATAATATTATCCACTCAAGGCGGTGTCTGGGCTCTAACGTTTTATAATTTTCCACTCTTTACTCCCTGTTATCGAGAATTTCTTCCGCTCGCGCCCTCTTCCTTCCGCGAATCCACTTGAAAGGGTATTTAGGAATAAGGGATCCTTAATTGGTACAACGAATTTATTTTACTACGAGTTTTCTGCCTACATCCTCAGCACTTATTCTTAAATATTGGGCGAAAATTGAAAGCTGTTATTAGCAGTTTAGGATGTCACTGTACACTAAATTATAGTTTCAATAATGCGGCTAGGATGCTCTTTGTAGAAATCAGTCACGCAAACGTTAAGCCTCCAACGTCATGATAAAGGTGTAGGACAATTAAATTATAGTTGGGCTTAATTTTCAACGGTCGCGGGTCTTCTCTTGTCGATGGAGATTTAAATGAAGCTGACGAGAATTTTCAATTAGCGGGGACACTGAGCGATGGCTGACAATTGTCTCCGGCGCCGCCGACGACGACCTCATCCATCTACATTTGAGTAACCAAGTGAAAAAGCAATGAGCCGCGCTATTACCTCTCTTTACGAATAAATCTCGAAACAGATTCCAGCCGCCTTTACGAGTAGTAGGTGCCGCGTGAATATTCATGTCTGCAAACATCTTATAGTCTGTGTATTAATTAAACACTCGTACTGATACTGAACACTGAATACAGCAGACACAAATAAAAAAGCACTTTGAGTTCCAACAATGACAAAAAGTTCCGTCACAAATGCTTGTGGTTACCTGCGCCGGTATTTTACTTGTTCTGCTTTGCGCATTTTGTTTCAAATGACAAAAATGTTATAAGTTTCATGTATACAAAAGACAAAATGAATAAAAATAAATTATCTACCAAGAATAACTTGGTAAGTAGAAAAGGTTTACAGTATTTGGAACTACCCACGCGTTGAATTAAGCTCGATATAATAAACTTGTAATATAAATTGTAATTTAGAGGTATTTATAATATTATCTACATAATGGGAACAAATTAAATTATTGAGAACATGAAATATGTAAACACCGCGCGTCTGGAAGGTGACCGTGGTTTTGCGGACCTAATTTCGTCCCCTCGAACGCGTAACTGCGTTTTATGACGTCATCATTGTAATATAATGACGTGCTTGTGAATTGCCTTCATTCTAAATGGCCAGGCCCAGGAGTGTAATACGGTATGCATGGGAGTCGTTAATAATATTGTTTTGAGTTATCTCTTGCTCGTTTGAGTAGTATACCCATAGCCCTATTGTAGATATTTACTTGTTCAGTTCTACATGTGCATAGCTATACCAATATAACTATGGGAAGGCTTTGTAAAATTTAATTAAAACTCCGTCAGCCCCTGCAGTTCGTCTATAATGAAGTGTATATTTAAGATAGGAGTTCAAAAGAAACCAACGATTAATTACGTTGCTGAACAAACTGCGTAGCATAAACCCGTTGTTGGCCCTCGCACGTTATTGGCGCGTGCGTGCAAACATTCCCTCGCGTTCGGACTTCATTTTCCGGAGCCGACACATGTCAGAGCGCGTCACACCATATCCACGCCATTACCATACGCCCGCACAAAGTGAACTGCGGAAGGATCCCCTTTACAACTCATAAATAGGCGACATGACAGACTCGGGCGTGGTCACTGTTTGATTAAAATGTAACTTGGAATTGCGCAGAGCGCCCTCTTTTACTGAAAAGGCTTTAATACTATATGGTCGTTGTGACGGTGACGTCGCTTTAATTACTTTTGCTCGGTTATGCATGAGTGACGTTATTAAATAGACCTGCGGTCGTATCGTAATCGATCGTGCAGTGCGGTGCGGTCCAATTTCTAAAGACCTACAGACAATATTAATTACGGCGAACGGAAAAGATGAAACCGTTTAAATATAGTATACGTTGGGAGTAGCTACTTACTTACTTATTGAAAGATGAACGAAATTATTTTTATAATACACAGATCAATATTAAGGTGGTTCCGGGAAACGTAATAAGCCATTCGGCCTCATGGATGAAAAGAAAATTCTGAGAAAGGAAACCATTATTAGAATACGGAAACTGATAACAAGTAGAAAAACTGCGTGTATGTATGTTTATTTACCTACAGGCTCTATTGCTGATATGAGATTTGAATGTTCAAAACAAAAACCTTATTTGCCTTCATTTTATCAAATGTATCAATAAATAATTACGATAACATAGGTAAACATAAAAATACAAACAAACAATAACGAGTTCTTTAGAAGTATTAGATATGCCAAAGTAAATTATATTAATAATGTAAACAAGAATAGGTATATAATTAACAAAGGATCATAGACTACACGTGCAAGAACGTAAATTAAAAAGCTTTGTTTAGTACAGTAAGCTAGTTAGATATTCACTTTAAACTAAAAATCTTGAAGCAGTTTCAAGAATAATTCAACAGTTCAATACTTAAATATTCCAAGCGTATGAATTATTTGCCACATCATTTAGACAGGCATTGTTTTGATGCCGTAACTATGAGAATTCACACAAATTGCGAGTGATTCATAATTAATTTGGATGGATGTCACGTAAGAATCAATCACAAAGTAAATAAATTATCATTACCAAAAACACGGGATTTGAATAATGGCAAATTGCAAAACGCTTCCGGAATCGATTATTACACCTTGCTTGAGCAAGTTTAGTCAAATCTAATATTAAATATTTTTGTCCTAGCATATTTTCCCCATCACTTTGTACTTACATACACGAACAAATAAGAAATTAATGTGTTCTCGACATTTTAAAAGGCTCCGCCTCAAAGCGATTTCACCTTTTGAAACTTAATGCTTCTGACTTCTTTTGAACTTGTAAGGAGACGTTTTAGGCATAAGAAATCATATAAAAAGATTCGCTATAAAACAGGCGACCTGTTGCTAGAGCGACGGCCGACAGCGACTTGGGGAAAATTGCCCACGACGCCAACATGCTCGCTGTATTATACGGCGGGTATTATTAACCATGGCAACCGACGCTGCCCTCCCTCGCCCCCGACAACTTTTTCAAAACATCACAACTTTGACGTCTGATCACCTATACAACGCACTTTATAATCTTTCCACCGTTTGTTCCCAGCCGTAGTTCAGTCTCCCTAAATTTGCAAGTCGCGAACAGCAGGGGCGCGCCACACGCCAAATAGATGACGGGATTATTTTTGTGTTTGACATAATCATAGTGACAAATGTATGCTTTAGGGCTGTCACTTTGACGTGTTCGTTTTGATAAACATCTTTGTGATTATGTTGTGGCAAACACAATCTGTGCGTAAACAAAACACAATAAAAATACTGTCGTTGTTTGAATGAAACATGACAACCGCTATTTTAAAACTTTTTATTGTTAATGTCAGAGCTTTTATGTTTCATGTTTCATTGCCACACTGATTTATTTAGAGTTTAAAATACGCTTATTTTACAATAACTGAAAACCTGCTTTAAAAACTTTTGCATGATTAAAGAACCCCAAAAATATATTGGTTACTTATTATATTACGTCAGAGTCACGCTTACTTAGTTCTATTCATAGTTGGTGTTAATGCTTAAATATAGACAAAGTAACAGATGTTATTCCCATTAAGTATAAGTTTGGCCCTTATGTACTGGGTCACAGAATAATATCAAAAGTGGGATGAGTGTAGCTGTGGGCTTAGCCCATTGAATGGTGAATGAATGGCGTGGGCGCGCGTGACCGCAGTTCCCTTCAGCTGGGGTCGAGAGAGATTATAACAAAAAAACTCCTTTCATCGTTACTTACTTGCAATGCTCTTAAAACACAAAGCAAAAAACATCCAACACAGTCAATTACATATCTACCTAAAAGGTATTTTCATTCCCTGTGAAAACTTATAATTTGAAATGGCAATTTCACACTGAGATATAATCAAAGCATTGGCGGACTCGTTCCGACTCTGAAAATATAAATTTATATAATCTGACATCGATCAAAGTTCGAAATTGGAAATTGTACTTGCCTACCAATTCCCGTCAGCGAAAATGCCTACAGAATTTCGTCACCACAAACGCGAAAGTTGCTCTGCTTGCTTGCCATCAAAAGTTAATTTGAGAAACATGACAGGCAGGTACATATCGCTAACCTCTCGGCACGAAAATTGCAAAATTATCTCTCGTCTTTATCTTCAAAGAGATGTCATCCCCATCTGCGTGGCTGGGCCAGTTTCAAAGTTGTTTGCGGCACCGCTGGAGATCGTTCTTATTATAAACATGTTTATGTTTAGCCCAATCCACCTGTCTCCTTGTAATTCAATGATAAATACTGCTTTTAATTGAAAGGATATACAAACTGGTTTATTGTATTATTATCTGTGGTACACATCTCGATTAACTTGAAATACTTATTAATTGGGGAAAGCCAGACATGACATTTTAATTAAAACTTAAACGTGCAGTAGATGTTTATTAAGTAGTGAATTTGGTAGTTTCCTAGCATTTGCTGTAGCGCATTGCTTGAGTTATTTTAGAGATGAAATAATAAAAAAGATTTACAAATTATCAAAGAAATATATTTCTTAACCCATACTGTTGTTCTTTTCTGTTGTAAATAAAAGTATGATACTACTTTAGCAGCATAAAACAGTGATAAATTAAATTACTATTCCAGTGACGTTGGCATTATGCAAAATATTTTCCGCCAACAAAGAAACAAATACCTGTTATGTTTCATTAAAATAATCCCCTTAGGAAACACAAATTCCACGTAATATTTATTCAAAAACTAACCCACTTATTCGAGGTTACGGCATAGTGGAGCGAACAAACTGGGTACTGGCATCAAAAACTATTTTGTTCGAGACAGGTCAGAGTTTTGTAAATTAATTCGGTGGTTCCGAGCTATTACGCAAACTGTCAGCGCAGGTGGCGACCCACTACTTCAGCCTGCACGGGATTTGCATTCGGAAATACTCGTACTAATTTAACTTCTCTGTTAGCTAAGTCAAACTAAACAACACACGTAGTTTGGCTTACTAGACTCAAACAATCCTATGTAGCGTCGGAACCTTTCACTGTCGTATTGAAATTAGTGCAAACACTCATCGCTGCACTTACATATTTACAGTTCTGCTGTGGCGACCCTCAGGAGTTGCAGCGCACGACAAGTACCTTCGCGCCAATTTCAGGTTTCATTTGCCTACGTACACATTCGGGGAACAAATTAAAGCCATTGTGTTAGACGGATTATGGAGCGGCGTCCATTTATATGTAAAATAGTGACGCGTACGATCGGAGTCAGTCAACCGAGCGCCCCCGCGCCGCGCTTTCAAAAGCCTGCCGACACACACTGATCATTGTGTACGTACCTATGAATTTTACATATTGCCAAATCAATGTTTCGACAGTAAATTGTACCGTCTGAAGGTAAATATGAAGCCACGGATTACCTTTGAAATTGTTATGTTCCCAAGGTGAAGGTAATAAAGTCTTGTCTGAGTACTTGCCCACTCAGAAATTCAATCTTTTAGTTTGTCTGCTTCTGGAGCCGTAGCAGAAAATATAAGTTGTGTTTCAAAAACATTGTTCAATTTTGTAAAAAAAGTTGAAGCATTTAAGTGTCGCGGCATGTACCTAATGAATTTAATTACATAGAGGTAAATTGTAAAATATACTAGGCAAGTTAATAAACGCATGAGTGCTGTTTTTAAACAAATTATGATACAGCAAAAAAATTATAGAATGTTTTTATATTTCAGCACATTATATCAAAAACTATTTACATATTTGATCTAAAGTTGGATTAGTTAACTCAGACACTGATTAATGACAACGAAAAGTTAAATCTTACATGTGTCATCTCTTATGATCCAATAAATAAACAAACCAAATGTTGGACATATTCTTCATTAACCACTAATTCACTTGAACCTCATAATACAATTAGGGATTTATTTGTATTAGTTTTACTGAGTATTCAACATAATAAATTAAAGATTTCTGACAGTGAGTAACAATCCCTGTTCTAGTAATCAAATTAAATGAAATCCTTGTGCATCATTATCTGAAGCGGGTGTCATTAATAACATTATTGTATCGTTAGAACAATGACTAAGTGAACGAATGAAATGTCTGAATGAGTGTGCAAACTACAGTAATAAAGGCCGGCTATTCAAAGGTTTGGATTATTGTCGGCGGTGGTTGTGTGCGAGTTTTCTGTATGTAATAATAGCGAGTTTGTGTTGTAGTTGACAGACAGCCAGTTGTTGACGTGAATAAAGTTTTCACAAACAGGTTCTGGGCGCGCTGAAATATCGCCACTTGCAGGCGGCGCAAATACCGAGTCGCGACGCCGAGCTACTAACGAATGCACTGCATTCCTAATAAAGGAAAAGAGTTTATCGCACAATGTATGACTGCTGTGCTCTGGGATGTTACGTTCCACGTGTTATGTCTGTTTTGCGCCGGTCGCCACCACTCATGAAAGAAAATTACAAGAAATACGACTTAGGGTTGTCGACCTTTCATTTGTTCCTTTACTGAGAAAAACTACAAACGAAATGATCGTATGTATTTTCGATTTCAGGATATTTAGTACAAAAGAATGTAATCGTTGTTTATTTTAGGTAAACAGTTTTTATTGACGTAGCTGGCTAGTTCGTAGCCCGTAGCGCCGTAGCATGGATGTGACAGATTTTTGTGGTTAATTTTTAATTTAAATTCGTAAAGATTTTTTTTAGGTTTATAAAAATTTACTTAGGACTGTTTAAGTCCAAAGTGGAGGCTATATTATTTATTAAAATACCCTGATAAGATTTACATGCATGTGTCCATCTACCGCCATGTAAACACTAGCACTTTACCTCAATTCATTCACAAGTAATGAAATGTAAATATCTAGGAAACGGCAGTGCGCACTCCACCACATTCGTAGCTCGCAGTGTTCGCAGCGGCAGACAAATCGTATCGCCTCTTGCTTCGCGTTCGTTAGCCGTTTGTTCGTGGATTTCGCACACAGGTACTTACATAGGTATTTACATTTCAACGCGTACGCTACCGCTGTATTATATCACACACATTCATCACTCGGAAACGAATCGGCTACATTCGAGAGCACGAATAAAAGCTTTATTTAAAACATCGAGAGATCAAACGATTAGTTATGAATGCCATTTAAACGCACTTCGTTTTAAGTTTAAAACAACGAAATCAGACTCGCTTATCATTAACGAACTGACAAGAGCAATATGTATCGAGTTATTAAAACGTCATGATCGGTAAACAACCACGAGATTCAGCTTAAACCGATATATCTGGCGCGGTTGATCAATCAATGCTCCACTCGAGTGACGTTAGTCGAGACAGACGTATTACGTACACCAATAGAGATTTTATTTTAATTATCCCGCACGCCGTCGGGTATGCATTATGAACGCGATCAATTTGTTTATTCAGAAGGTTCGCAACAAATTACAGCGATCGTGTACGATGGATTATGTAAAACGACACCCATTTGTATGTAAACTAATGGCGAGTGTCGGTGTGTGGAGCGACAGGCGACGCGCGCGACGCCGGCGCGACACTATGCGTCGAGCTTTACTTTTATTCTCATATAGGTGTTAGGTACGCTTGGCGCCTACTGCATGAAATATAAATGTTTTCGTTATCTCCACATAATTACGTCATGTAAAGACTACATTCAAACAGATTTTTATTAAGATAAGTAAACACCATCAGACATTATTACTTCAACAATACACAACAGCTGTTCCAAAAGAAATCCCGCGATGTTATCAGTCTATTGTGAGGATAATTGCTATAACGGCAGTCTACGTGTATTATCATATATTTTTACGATTTTATTTGTAGAAACAAACACCCAGTTAGCCTTCGTTATCCAGTCACTTAAAAGTCTTGTTAAAGTGGACCGTCCTTCCAGTTGAGAGAATGTCTATACGATTCTTTGTTATACGTGGGTATACTGGCTCTCGTCTGCTTCACAATTGCAGGAGATATAATAATTCCGTCAAGAGGAAAACCTTACATGGTAAGATTATTTCCACATTGTGTTTACGGATCAAAAAACTTGATGTAGGTATTATATTTAGCTAACTGCGTCATAACAATATAAATAAGCACACAATAGTTAAATCTTATTTAGTTGTATTTTGTTATAAATGTGTTTGGGGGGATAATGTTTCATATCGAGTATAACATTATATGATGTTCGTAGTTCATTCCAACGGCTCGTAGCAGCTGGCTACGAAAAATTATTCATTCGTAGCCGATTGGCGAACTCGTAGCAATCTCGTAACTTTGTTGTGCTAGTCGAGCGCTGACGTAGTGACGGCGCTCCAGCCAAGACTAACCACTTTATTCAGAAAACTAGTTATTTATAAACACTTTATAGGTAAATATTGTTACAATTTTACGTTGATTTTTATTTTACGGTGACTTGAATGAAGGCAATTTATAAAGGTAAATTAATATTTTGACCTACTTTTGTCGTAGCGTAGGTACTTTTTTTGGATACAAGAAGACACAATAATTCAGAAATGTTAATAATGCTTGTTATCTGACTCATAAATAACCATAACAAAAGCGTCCTACACAAAAAATAGAACAACCAGACTCAACAATAACCTAGAAATAGCACCCTATTTCTATCGACACAAAATTAACTGGAGTAGTGCAAAAAAAACAGCGTCTTCTAATCACCGTCGTCCCAGAAGTGTCGTGAGGCGGCCTAACGTCGTATAATTGGCACACTTCCCGTACCGCTGACGACTTACACGGCTCACTGGCGGCAATCAATCGACGGAGCCCAGCGTTCATTGCGTGACTATTCATGAGTAAAAAAATCTACATTAAACCCCCACTTACAAGCAATATAACTCCACTTCTATGGACTAAATTAAATTTTAAGCCTGCCATGTTAATAATTAGTTGAAATTAATGATGCAATTACTTTAAGTTGACCAAGTTTGCTAACTGTGAATGTGTTTTAGTCAGTTTACTGATTGAGTGAAAATGTACTTAAGTTCGATGGACTTTCAGTCTAGGTAATTATTTATATGGTTAGGTTATACCTAACTTTATTAATTATAATTTCATGACAAGTTAAAAAACAAAACTATACCTTTTCGTATCTGAATTGATATTTAGTTGGAATTCGTAATCCGAGCACAAAGCCGTACTGTTTCTTGGATCTTCGGATTTGGGATGATCAAGATATTCGACCTTTTGCACAGGTCACCGAACAAAAGACGAATACTTCACGTGCTCGCATAGTTGCATTACACACGGAGAGTCAAAGGATTCCATGTTCCAATTTTGAAATAAACAATTAAATAAAACAAATGAATTTTATGAAAATATTTTCTTGTGCTTTTTTGGTTTATGTTTGTAAATAAAAAAGTAGGAATAAAAACTTTTCACAAAATATAAAAGTGACACCTAAAAACAATAAAAAATGTTTAGTGCCGTGATCTACAAGTCGGTGGCGAAATAAACATAGCTGCATTCACCAGACACCGACTTCTTAACCGATGTTCTTAGAAATCGTTTTATTTTTTCACACAAATGCAGTAAATATCGTTCTTAGTATTTTGCGTTTGTCTAGACAGAAAGAAATCAAAAGTAAACGAGAACGCTGTTCAATGAACTGGTTCAAAAAACTTATAAAGTAAAACTTATTATTTATTACGTAATTATGTCATCAATCATCACCTATATTTGCAGTTTTTGTTACTATAGCAACCATATATCATACTTATCTTAATATTGTAGTCTTGGATATAAATTGTACCTATAATTTCTACTTCGGGCGTTGAATAAATATTAACAATAGTTATTTAGAAAATTTCTGAAGATGTAACATATGTTTCAACCTAGCACTTAGCTCAAAATGATCAAAAACATTTTTCATCATTTTTGAGGGTAATACCGCCTTGTAATGAGATTATAATGTCTATTTAATTTATTTTTAAAAATAAGTAGGTTAATAACAAATCTATTTTGTAATTTAACACCCAGTTTTATCTTTATTTCCAAAGAAAGTTCCAAGTATCCGCAAAAATAAACAAGTTTTACAGTTTTGCCGAGATTCCTTGCAAGTTTATATCCTGAACTGTTTTGATCTCTTAAAAGCAGTATAAAATGTATCGGTTGGCAACATGTTTTAGCCGTAAAGTGCAAGCAGGTGACTTTTGATGGATTGGCGTCACACCAGTGTGTGGCAGAGTGCATTACCGTGTCAGTGGCTCAATCTTTAAACGCAACACCTTATTGTCATCAACTAGACCAAGGAGAACGTAATGTAAAGGCATTTTACGCTAATGTTAGCTAACGTGTAAATAAAAAGTTACTGTTATAGCTTAAGTAATCCCCAACTACATAATTTTAGATAACCTTGATATTCTAATTAAAATAGATTAGATAGATATTTTCTCCGAAATATAGACGACGCCTACGTGACGCTTTTTTTAGCAGACACAATGAAATAAAGATTCAAATAAAACAGCCTTAGGGCTGCGATTTGTTTTCATTAAGTTGCTGCTTAGATTATTTACATGAAAGTCGTACAGCTGTAGAATAATATTATTTATTTAAAGTGCATATTTTTTATTAAATTTTAGTGTGGTTGATGACCTACTAAAGGTCAATCGAAAGACCGATCGACTCAGTTGCTCGGGCTAGCAACCTTTTTTTATATACAGATGTTTTAATAAAGTGTACTTAAATCTAATAAGCTGTTTATGTAATTTATTATCTTAATTATGTATGTATTACTTAATACGAACATATTGTAATATAGTATACATTCGTCCGAACTAAATATTTCCTCACAATTTACACCCATTTTTCACGTTCCTATGTCCGTGAAAGCACAAGGTAAACCAGAAATGGTGCTTCACACGTAAATTATACTCATATTATCTAAATGTGAGACAGAGGAGGCCGGATGTAAGGTCATGGCTGGCTATAAGCTTATCGTGCTACCACAAACTGCGACTTAAATGTTTTGTGCCCCAGTATAATACTAGGAGATAACCGTTATAGCGTATAACAACATCAACGGTCTTGAAATTAAAGCGCTAATATTAGTACCGCTGTGTACGTGTTCGAGGTATGTTCGGTAATGCTGAATCTGTCTGAACCTCTTGTCTTTACACTAACGTATATTTTAGAGATCAATTCCCAATCATTACTGCCATGATTGCATATATGCGTCTGTCTTCAAATCTCATTCGCGCATTCGTATATAAACGATGTGCAATTTTTAACACTAGGCACAATAGGGGTGACTTTTTGACTTTACGATTGCGATCCTGCGTGCCTAAGGTGAAAGGTGCAAATGACATTAAAAACAAATATAAGCTAGCAGATTGATGGCTTTACTTCTAATAAGATTTGTAAACTTTTCAAAAAAATATTTTATGAAATGAAGGTTAAGAGTATTCATAGATTTTAATAAAATATGGTCGATTAATGTGAAACATTTTTCAGCCGACATTTTATTTCTAAATATAGAATCTTGGAGGGTTACATACATCAGTAAAGTTAATTTGCATCATCCTTACGGCTGGCGTTACGTAAGATTATTATCAAGACATTCGCGCTTTCTTAAGATTCCTTTAGCGAAGAATGTGAGAAAACCTACGTAATTAATCCTGGGCTGTGTTTCGTTCCAAAGTTCGCGCCGTTTTGCATATATGTTGTACAAGTACGTAGGTATATTGTCGACGGCGTCACACTTCGCCCACGACACAGTAATATAAATGTGAAATTACTCGACAATTCCACTGTGAGCAGAATTGTGATATCTGTGAGCTGAAGCTCGGTTGAAACGCTGAAGCCACTGGCTTTTCTGAATAGGGCCCACTATCTGTTACTCCACGAGTATTTGCTCACATTCAACCCTCGCCCAAAACTATTGTTTTGAACTTTAGTCATTATGACTCTTGCTCCTCACATTTAATTCTGTCTGGTATTTTTTTTGGATTACATTTTGTATTAAAAAAGCTTTTAATGTGAATAATCATTATTTACCGTAGTACAACCGTAACCATTAATAATGATATTCGATGTTTAGATTTTGATCTGAAGTCCTGGAATTTTAATTTTTTAAACTACACGCAATTTGATATTTATTTTAGTAATATTTAATATAGATTCAACAAATGATACCCTCGCGCAATAAGCTGTCTGAATAAAATAAATATTCTTTCACAAAATTGAAATTTATAAGCTTCAAAACTTATCTCTATCCCTATAAATCTCGCTTAGACGTAAAAGTTGTGTCTCGTACGGTATAAATATATAAAATAGGATTTTAATATAGGCAGGTCGACACGAAGTCTAATCTAATATTTGTTAAGAAAACTTAAGTTCAAAATAAAACGTATTTTTCCACCACAACTTTCAGCCTCGTAGGCCGTAATATTATTTTAGTTGACTTTGCCCAAGCTACCTAAGTGGAAGCTCTTAATTTAATCCTCAAAGTAAGAACATACCTAGCCTTGATAGAGCACTCTTATGAAAATTGGCTGTTACACGTATCCGTTACAGCAAATAAGGTTGTGTAAGTATGTATAATCTGACAATAAATATAACCCTAAAAGAGCCATCGTTATCAGGCCCATTTTCTCTCGTAGGCCCTTGCCGAATGTCAAATATATAGGGTTACATGATATCAGTCTCGCCTCCCTAATGGACACTTATAAGACCGTGTGGGCCTTTTCAGTGTCGGTGTATTGACACCCTTTAATATAAGAATGAGCCTTTATATTAGAAATTCACGAAATTAGGTAACCACATATTGATTTTCATGTAATCCCTCGTTGTAGTACTCACATAAGTGGGTCGCCTACTTTACATGATAGGCTATCAGTAAAAGCCACTATTTAAGTTTTTTTGTTGTAAATGTCGCTTTAATCTTTTCGCCATTTCAAGAGTAAGTATAACTTTGATTGTAAACAAAAAAAAATATGTTTGTTGATATTTTCTAAAGATAGAATCTCTTTTGACAAAATTAATTAAAATGATACTTTTAACGCCCTCGAGCTTAAGCTACCTTTCGTAATATTGATCACAATTTCTGAAAAGAATAATCCGAGTCGTCATCTTGTTAGGAAACATTTTGATTAAGTTAAATTGGTCCATTCTATTTACCGTCTCGTTGTATAAACCGTGCCCGTGAGGGACACAGAAGGAATCGCCGCTGGATGCAATTAGACGAATGAATCGCGTGATCTCCGCCTTTATCTTCTATCTCAGTAACTACCAGTAATAACTACCGAACAGGAATATAATAGACGGGAAAACATTCCGACGGGATAAGGGCTTCTTTGTTGTACATTTCCTTTGCTTGCGTCTAAGGTGATTGTACAAAGCTCATAATTTCTTCAAGTTTAAAAATAAACACGCTTCTAGAAATATATGGAGTAGATGTATATAGCTATTGTTCAAATATATTTTCCTGAGTGTAACATAATTGTACAGTGAATCAGCTTCGTCGTAGTATACTCTCGCTTCTGTAAACTAGTTTGGCTTGAGCTTTCGCGTTTTTGTCACCGCCTGTAGTACATTTCCGTGTACCGTTCCCGACGGAAACAGCCTTTCAGTGTTCACCTGCAAATGCAAAGAAAAATTCCATCCAAGTGACTTAAAGAGCCGAACGTTGGCTTACACTAATATTTTTCTACAGTTATTCAAGTTTAAAGCGCTTGTTTCCAAACGTTTTCGGAACTAGTATAACGCGTTTCGGAAACATTTTAAGTCACGCAACGCGGGAGAACATGATTTAAATGTATTAGCTGCCCCATTTAACGCCTGTTACATTTAACTAAGAGGTGTTGAAGTTAAAGAAAATTAATATTAGAATGCATAGTTATGTAACCTTTCTTCACACTTAATGGTTGGTTTCGTCAATCTAGTGGCTGGCAAGCGCTATCATGATGTACGTAGGTAGGTATTGTTCCATTTCCAATTTCACAGCTGTGGAGACTGACCTGGAGACTCAATTTGTGGTCTATAGCAATTGGCTTTGTCTGTATTAAATGCATTGTTTATAGACACACTTTTGCCAAAGCCTCCTTGATAAGCAGGCGTAATAATGTTACATACTTACGTTGAGCAAATCGGTTACTTAAAATTACGTACGAGTACATAATATTAGTGTCTCCGTATATTATGTATTTGCTGTTCATCATATCGCGTCTCGTTAACTCTCCTAAAAGAGAGGATTAGATCTTGTATAGGCGACGAGTTATTACGAAGAAAGGGAATTTATCATCCCATTACATGAATGCTAAACGGTTTGATGATCTCCTAACAACATTTTAGTACGTGTTTTTCTAATTTATCACGTTTCATTAAGTACACTTTACATAAACATTACTTAATTGAGTATTTGTCTCATATAAGAGCTCGTGCTCAGGATTAGTACTAAGATGAAAAGGGCTTAGTATATTGTTAAAGCGTTGTATGCTGGCAGCGGTTTCAGCGACATCGATGCCTTATTTATGAAACATCAGTAGAGGAAAATTATCCCACACATACGGCCCGGTTGTGACACAATATGATTGCCTTATTTTTCCCCTCTTGCGGTCTTTACATGTTATTATCGTATCGACATCCGACTTGCTAAGGTTATCCGGATTTATTGGGAATCCGTTTACTAAATATTATGGTTAAGTTATTGCGATGTTACGCGTAGGTCAGGATGTTCGTGTTTATTTATTAATCATGCCAGGTATTTGTTTCTTTTATTATTTTCCTTTGCACCAAAATAACTATCTTGGTAACAAAATACCTATAAATATACGTTTATGAAACGAACAAACACACTTATTATTTTGGTATCGGAATAAAACAATAAAAGTTAATACAAAGCTTCGATTCTTTCCTAAAGCCATAAGATCACAGAAGCTTTTGTTCTGGACCCATAAAACACCATAATTAATTAATTACAAAAGATCTCATATCTTACAAATAAGACTGGAACAATTACTGTTTGCTTACCTATATAAACGAAGTTAATATTTACGAACTCACATGAAATTAAATTAAGGTTTTAGACAATAAGCGCTGTAGCGGTGTAGCGATTTGCTGACGCGTTATAAAATTTAATTTTAATCTGAGGGCGTGAATGGGATAGGATTTCACCCTTGCTTATCTGTGTTATGTTAAAATGATCGTTGCGTCATACGCGCCATATTAGATGATATCGGATGCTGCGTTATTATTATGTAAAGCTTTTTCGGCGCGTAAAAATACTTTGGTTGCTGTGGGATATTTGATATTTTTTATACCGTAAAATGTCACCTTTTGAAACATAAAGAAAACTTGCCGCTGTAAAACTAACTCCGATATTTAGTATTTTATAAACAATTCAAGTAACACAAACGAACACCGGCAAACGTCGACATTTACAAAAGGTCATAATGTAAATCAACATTGAACTAACCAGAATTCACGTTCAATTTTAGTCGTACAAGTAACAATTGAAAACATCGGCATTGGTTGTCTGTGAACTTTAAGAACGGGCAGCTGCCACAACACAGGCGGACGGGTAGTCCAACTTTGGTTTGTTTTCCAAATAGTTGCCGAACACTGTATTCTATGCTCTTGACATTAAAAGTAGGTTACCTTCCTAATAAGTAAACTAAACCTAGGTACCTTCAGGTGTTGACATGAGCCCGAAAATACTCATTTGTGACCTAAATAACGTTTAATAGTTGAGATCACAATAGTGTCACGCCGGTTCTAGTCGTAGGTGTAACATATCATTACAGGTAAGAACCTTATTAATTTCTATTTTTACGGCACAAAGGATTTGTTCTATTATTAGAAGTTTGTAAGTGAAATGAAAACGTTACCCTACTTTGAAAAAGTTTATGTCAATAATTATATCTTGTTGTAGAGGAATGTACTTTTCTTTGAAACCTTTTACATGATTATAATAGATTGTCATTCCTAGTGCTAATGACTAATTAGAAAACAATCCCGAATCTAGAACTGCTACTTCGTTTTGACTACATACCTGCTTGCCTAACATTATACCTAACAGCCACTGCAATCGTATCATTTACCTAGGTACCTGTGTCCTCAGACTATTACATATCTACAAATAGAAACAAAAGAAAACCGTAAACGATCGAGACGTTGTAAAAGTCAACTGACTGGAACTCCCTAATGCGGTACTTGGAAACGAAGCCGCAGACAACAGTCACTTGTAAGCTATCCTGGTAGGTACCAGTGTTAAAAGGTTACAGAATATAACAAGATGTGAGGCGAATATTCAATACAATCTTTCGGTGAACCCAAGAATAACTACAGAAACAATTGATTTCAGACAAAGATAGAGAAAACTCTTCACACTAAAGAATCTGGACGAACTGTTTGATAAAAAAGGTACAAGAAAAACATTGAAACTTCATAAAAGGAAAAATGGATTCAATCTCAATATGTTGGAGTTTTACATTCGCATAAAGAAAGCGAAGTGAAAACATAAATAAAAGAACATTCCCGAGCAATATGCAACGGTCTAGTACACTTTTACTTTATCTTTACTCTTATTTTTATTCTTGCACACACTGGTAGCCCGCCTTAATTACTAGGAACGCACACATGTGAAGCTGGCGTCTTATTCGTGAGGAGTTAAAGCCGGTGTCTTACACCACACATGCAGTGCTTCAAGCCACAACGGCTTGGGCGAACGAACCCGCGTCGGTTTGTGGCCGATTGTATGGGATTAAAGGTGTTCCTGACGAATATTAAATATCACGACGCAGCTTAGTTTCCTCGAGTGTGACACACTGCTGGTTTTGTTGGCAATTATTTTGGTTATTATTGTGATGGAAGTACGTAGGTACTTCTTGCTCTGATTTACGTTAGAGAGAAAAAATAAGGACTGTTTTTTGTGTGTCATAAAAAAAGAGTCAAAACTGTCATGCAATATAAACGATAAATAAAAAATATGAATAACAAGCAAATAACTGAGATAATAAACTGAAAAATGAAAGTTCTAGACAACATTTTTAGTGCAAAGTCGCTCGAAAATTGTACTTGATAATTTTAATGAAGGACGCTGACCTTTACGTATGTAGGAGTTTTACATTGTTTCAATGTCATAATAATTTATCAAAATAAAGGGTCCTTGTATGTTATGCATTTTCCAACATTCCATACATAAATCACCCCTTTTCTGTTATCTCAGATCACAATGTAAACAAAAATATACATATCTGACTTCATACACATAAAACAGCACATTCATAAATCGTTAAATCGTTTCATACGAACACATACCCAATCAAGCAAGTAGGTCACATTGGCCATATAATTTATTAGCTTATCTATACAGCACCTAACGTGCAAATATCCGCGCCAATAACTATAAAGAAAGTCAATAACGTTGTTATTATTCAGCGTATACCTCTTCTTAATAAGAAAACGTGTATCTAATGCGGTGTTTGATATTCGCATCATCTGTGTATGCGGTGTCGTAATGGCGGGGAATCACAATATCTCGTTATAAGCGGGCGAAACAAAGAAAGGGACGCGTGCTTGGCATGCCAACGTCGCGCCGACGCCGCCTCCGCTCTCAAACAGCTGAAAATCTATCGAAAGGTGCGCTCTCTGGGTTATATCTTTCGCGTCATTTATTTACAAAGGGTTGTGTACATGTCAAAGGTTAGTGTTTAATGTCGTGTTTTCTCTGATAACATTGTTTTGGATAAATAGGCAGCACCGCTATTCGAATGTTAGGTGCTTGCACTGTTGTCGAGTTGACATTGTTTCTCCATAACATGCGATTAACAAAGCATATTTTACTTTATTTATTTGTAACGTTATCATTAAAAGTTAAAACTTAATTTAATACTTAAAAATGTCCTAATCTAAATCTAAAAATGAGAAATGAGCCCTTGATATATTAAAATGAAAAATGGTTGTAGTCCGCAACTCAACACTGACTCCAAGGTCGGTATAAATTTGAGTAACAAGCAAACCAATCAGTACTTGTCAAAGTGATAAATCTAATAACTCAGCGAAACACTAATTCAACTAACACTTGGAGATAAGTTTCGTCTCTAACACGTAAGCTTAACAATTTAAATGTCTCAGCTTGAACTGCGACTCCATTTGTGTTATTGTATCATTTTAATGGAATTTTGGTGAACTTTAACCCTCTTGTTTATAGCAAAATTTGTAGAGATTTAACTATCGTAATAGACGTTGCTTATTTACCTTCTTTACATTTAAAATATTATTAAAATGTTACCTGACTTCTATATCTTCTGTAGATTGCGATCATTCCTTATCATTATTTCACCTGTGTCCGAAGTTATTACCGTGTTGCCTCCACTCCAGTTAAGATGTATTGGTGCGGCAGTGGCCAGAGTATCCGTCTTGTCGACCTACTACCAGTATAATAATTAGTTAGTACCTGAAACTTGAGCAACTTTGGTAATAATATTGAAATCTGGTCACCATGTACTTAGTACAAGTTAATATTGCTATCGAGGTTTCCGTTATAGGTACATAGAAACGATTTGGCTTGACTGTACCTGTTTTCAGAAGTAAGTATAATACTTTTCAATTGCAAGCCGTGACCTAAACAAAATTATGCCTATATTTCTTTTCGTCCTAAAAACGGTCTCCGTTGCCTAAATACTTTCAAAGGAATGTTTCAAACGTGCACCGTAAAGGCTTGGCATAACACGATGAGTTTTTGTGCACGTCACAAACAAATTCGACGAAGCATTTAAATACATACACTTAGTTAAAAAATATTTTTATCTGACTATAAAGCTGAATTATCTTTATAAGGAGAAGAAAATGTTAGTTGAAAATAGATTATACTTAGGTATCTATGATCTGTATTTCAATTAAAAGTAAAACCTGCATCTAAATGATAATATGAACCACAGAAATGCCATAATTTAGTGCTTAGAAGCTCTGTAAATTATTAATTTCAATTAAAAGTTTATCTTTATCACCTCGTTTATGCATCCAAATAGATATAACTTCTCTATTTTAGTGTCTCAGTTATCTATTTACTGTCTAATGTTTATGTTTAATATATTAAATTATGTACTGTGGTACACCTCAGTGGCCTGTAATGTTCTGAACTTTCTATTAACAAAAGACCAATTTGTTTCGCCTAAAATTGAAACCTTACTCGCGTGTAAGTACATACCGTTTACCGAAGAAAAATGAATTGTGATTGTTTTGACCATTAAATTGGTGGCGAATAGGGCGTATACGTCACGCGAACCGAGCCCAAGGTACTCCTTAACCTAATTCTGGCATTCATTTCGCCAGCTCAGTCGTAAAATTTTAATAGCTGCAGGAAATCGTCTTCAGAGATCGAAAACGAAGGGTACGTTTTGTACAACGATACAGGATATTACGTATATTCTGGTGAAATTATAGGTATGCCTTAAATTATGTCGGCTGGTTTCAACCAAAAATCATCAGACTGTTTGCAGTAAGTCTTTTAAATGAGGTCTTTGCATTGAATACTAAATTTCCTACAAAAATGTAATACTGTGTAATATCTCGTGGCATAAATACACAGATTTTCATGAATGTAATGTCACTTATAAACCAATTATTACAAGGAAAACGTATAAAAACGACAAAGTCACTTTAAAAGTGATACCTGCGTGGGATAAATCCGGGCCCTTAAAAAAGAAAAGTTATTTCATCCGTGCTTAAGCCGAAAGTTATCGGTGTTTTTCCGTGTTCACAAAACAGGTATAGACACACTCAACAGTGTAAGTTTTAATAGAACAGTCAGTCTGTTCGTTTTAATTGCTCATGAACACGAATCAACTACACAAAGTCGGAATATCCCATTTTATTGTCATGTACGTTAATAAAGAGGGACTGGAATAAATCCGTTGCCTGCTCATTTCTTAATTGGATTCTCAAGTTTATTTTATAGACCGATCTACTTTAAATAGGAGTCTTCGTTTTACGACTGAATCTGTTTTTACGTGGAAACTGTTCTAATTATGCAATAAAATATTTTATTGATTCTATTACATTTTTACTGGTTTTGAGAAGAGGAATCAGTAAATTGTTGCACTAAAGATAAGTGTTATTTTTAATTGTAGCTGGAAATTAATCAAATTCAAGACTGAACTGCTCATAAGTATACGATATAGGAAACTGATATGCTGAAGAAATCTTTAAAGTTTTATTGAATTCTGTACGAATGTAGTTTATGGCTATAAACTACATTCTGTTGTATATAACAATACAAAGTATGGTTGTTGCAAGTATGTATACTGAAAAGAACAATTAATATACCAATGCCAATACAAATATTGAGTCTCAGTTATTGAAAGTCAGCAACTATACAAATGGCCATTCATACTAACATGTTGAGCCGTTTAGCCAGTAAATTCAGTTGGCAACGTTGCCCCGTAAAAACATAACTCTCTTTCTGGTTCGCCGTAGTCATGTAAAAATTGCTGTGAAGCAGTTTTATGGATTGCTTTAGATCTAGACACACGGCAGTGTGTCCGCCAAGTTCGAGCAAAAAAAAAGCGACACACCGGCCGTGGGTTATATTACACGAACCATTTCGGGCCAAATTCGACCCCCCTATAACTCAAAATCTATTTTATTTACGCATATCAAATTTCTAGTATCTGTTGAGACCCCCTCACTTATCTCAAATACAAAATTTCATTAATATACCTATTGTAGGTCTTGAGATATTGACGTCAGAAAATCGCTATTTTTACTATACACTCACTGACTGACTGACTGACTCACTCATCAAAAACCTAGACCACTTCCAATGGTCGTATTGACTTGAAATTTGGCATGGAGGTAGGTCTCTATGTCAAGGTAAAGGGAAAAATCTGAAAATGGCCAAGTGTGAGTCGGTTTCAAAATAATGAAGGTGTTTTATACCCCTAAGGAACTAAAACGAACTAAATTTATCTTTATTTATGTAATATATCTTCGAATGGTCGTACCGATCTGAAATTCGTCACAAAGGTTTGTATTTAGTCAAAGTAAAGTAAAAATCTGAAAACGGCCAAGTGTGAGTCACTTTCGAAAATAACGAATGTGTAACTTTGATCCACGAACATAATATAACAGGTCATGTCAGTCAGTTGGTAAATCTAGTCCATTTAGTTAATCTAGTTCATTTCTTTGTAAGAAGCATACTGCATATTCAAAAATCTGAAAGATAGTATAAATGAGACATTTCCTTAACTAACTTAATCATAAGAAAAAATTAAAATAAACAACCTTACAAAAATAAATGAAATCCCACCCAAAACAAAAATGTGAAAGGCTGCCAAGTTCGATAATATGGGAATGCTTCGTCTATAAAAGAAGTGAGATCTGAATAAGTACCAAGTTCCAGAAACATACCTCAGTTAAAAATAGTTACTTTTTAATGATGTTACTTGGCAAGCATTCACATACCTTGTTATAAACCTACTAAACGCAATGAATCAAGTATATCATTTTCTATTAAAACTTGCCAAGTAACATTATTAAAAAGTAACTATTTTTAACTGAGGTATGTTTCTGGAACTTGGTACTTATTCAGATCTCACTTCTTTTATAGACGAAGCATTCCCATATTATCGAACTTGGCAGCCTTTCACATTTTTGTTTTGGGTGGGTCGCTTTTACAGCAGCCACGCGATCGGATGACGACAAAGAGCTCGAGCGATTGGCGGAGGACTTTAACAGCGACCATATATCTGTGCGCATCCTGAACCTCCATACGAACCTCCGGAAGTGCCCATAAAGTGGACGTTAAAACGGCGACTCTTTTTACACTTTATTATCATTGGATGTGAACGCCAGCTCAGATTCCTTCGCAATTTACCGCGCCGCGAAGAAGACAAGAGTGTCGTCGGACGCGTTTTATCGCAAAATCGATATAACTGATTATGGACGCGAGGTCTGAAGCGTCATGGCTTATGAACTTCGTTTTACGATGGACATTGAATCGCCATTTTGGTGTTTCACGCAACTTATACAACAATGGATTTTATATTGAAACGCTAGAGCGAGTCGCTCGTTCTCGCAAATCATGTTGTTGAGATCAAAAATACACAAACGAGGGAGGTATCAAAGGGGCTTAGCAGCGCAGCGCGGCGGTGTCACAGCTCTTGTCGGTCAGGCGATTATGATTATTATGCTAATAACGTATTGTGAGTTATCGTCCATTGATGCCCGACGCCGGATCGTGGAGATCGAGTTACGCAAGTTTCGGCCAAGTTTTAAGACCCTGCCGAAGGCCTCTTACTAACTATCTTCCTTAACGCCTTAGTTAAGAAGCGCCTTATGAGAACTTTGACGCCGAGATTGAGGAAGCTATTACGGGATCCGTTCAGATAGATATAAGCAGGATGTCACTTCCACGCTCGACTTTGTGAAGTTGTTTACTTTGATGGTTCAAACTTTCGTCTAATTTATCTGAAGAGTCAGCATTAATGGCGCTTTAAATTTTATTTACGCTTTGCAAATGGGAAAAAATAAGAAATAAGTATGCATAAAACATAGAAAAGCGGAACTTAACAAAAAAAATATTATTCCCGATTGTTATGCCTGGTAGCGTTCTTTTGAAATGAGATTTAGAATGACGCTAAGGGAAAGAAATGGAAGATTAAATATTATCTTGAACAAATATTTGTGTAGTGCACTACAGTTACTAGGTGGAGTTGGGCATCGGATCGGGCAGTGGTTGCATCCCGCTCTATCATTACTTCCGCTCCGCTCTCAACTGGGGCAATCGATAGCGGGGGCGGGTGGGGAGGGGTGTTCCCCCCGTGCTGCTCTTCGCGCGCATCACTCGTGTGACAATCGCTCACGCTTCGCTCGTCCATCGCTCATCGCTCGCTGTGTGCACTGTGCACCTAAACAAATCCACTATGGCCGGTGATCGCTGCGTTACCTGTACCGAGTTTATTAAAATTCAAGCGATTTATTGTTCGATGCATTTCTTTTAAGAAATAATAGGCTTGTAGATTAATAATACATGTATGGTAGGTATGTAGGTTGAATAGACTGTTACGATGAAATAATTTCAGAACGTTCGATATACATTTTTTTAAGAATGCCATTGAATCGTATACTTGCTTTCTGTTTGGAGGAAACGAAAGCCTGTACAAACAAGGTCAAGGCCGCTTTTAAAATAACATTTTACCATTTATCTTTATTACAGTTTGGACAAAGTAAAATAGGAGGCAGGTAACCTGTCTAGCTAAATTAAAAGATAATGTTTTTCATTATTTATCTCAATTACTACGACTTTTTGTAGGTCAATTTGATTGGTATGTATAGGTTAACTATGTAGGTGCGGCGGCAAAAATCTGTAAACAAATGAATCTTACTGGTTAGATTGAAATCACAAGTTAGTTTAAAAGTAAGTTCAAGCAGTTGGTACTTTAGATTCTTTAACTTAGTTTCAAGAAAATGTTACATGGCACAGTTAAAAAAATATAGATATACTTTGTAGGTAAATTAAAACTTAGTTCTTGTTGTCAATCCCAACTTCATTTGGAAAAGCTGGGATTTGCACAAATGTGATTAATAATAAATAATATAAATAATAATAAATCGATAGTGGATCGAGGAACGTGAAATCATTCAAATAAGACGTTGTTACCGCACGAATCTGGACTGGCAATAAAACGCTGCCCCCGAATGCACACTAAAAAACGTGCGAACGCGGCAAATTTTCAAAATGGTCGTCGTCGGAATAAAAAGCGGGGGCCAGTTTATGTCCGACCTCTGTCTCGTCTACACCTGTTCTCGCAATCACTGCAACTCCACTCTCTCCTCTAATATTTATTACTCTTGAATATCGCATGCTCCTTCTTTCGTACCTTCCCGAGGAACTGATTGCACAGCTCTCATGAACCGCCGTGGGGGAACGGTACCTGTAAGCGCATCATAAATATTTATGATATTACATATTTTGTCTTATAAGCACACACTAGACGTCCAATTATTGTATTGTTACGTGAATTTATGTTTTAAAAAATTGTTTCGTATAACCATTACACATACGTAGGTATATACTATTCAGGTATACTTTCATCTAAATACATACTTACGAAATAAACAAAGGATTCCTTTTAAAAATGAAATCGCTCTTTCAATTCTGAAAACAAATCAACCTTTTAACTTTGACGGAGGAATTCATATTTTTAGTAGGTCAAGGTTAATAAGCGTTTCTGTAGGTATCGGGCCTCTGGGGACTTGCAGGTAAAGTTAGAATTAACTGAAACGACCCATAAGTTTGTTATTCGAATAATATCGTTAACACCTACTAGGAGAACTTTAAATATTTTTTTAATCAGTGTGAAATTTCAATATTTACTTAAAGGAGATGCAGAATATCTAGATCTAAAAAAGGTTGTCTATGTCAGATATTAATTAAATCCTGAACTGCTAAAGAAACTTCTTTTACTACCAAAAAAATACACATCTATGTATCTGTGCTCGGTGGGAGGTGGACTGTATCAATAGTTTGCGGTAAACACCGGGAAAGAGGGAAAACCCGGCCTTAAATTAAACAACTAGTTAAAGAAGTCGAGAAAAAACGAGAGGGCGGCTCGCTGCGAGACGGCGCGATGACAACTCAAAAACAGAAACAAAAGACGAACTAAAAAGTAAACAGCTAGTTGCAGCCAGTACTGCAAGGAGTTCGGAATGCGTACGAGCCTCGCCCTCGTTGGTCAATTTATTAGTTTAATGAAATTAAAAATATTACAACAAAAATCAAAGGGTAAAAAATACAAAGATAAAATAACAAAAACTAATTCCATCGTTAACATCCCCCACCCCAGTGCGTCAGCACTCATTCCCGATAGCTATATACACAACTCGTGCTACCGGTCGTCGCAATATGCCCGACTTTGATTGCACCTCGGCGACTCTGATGCGGCCGTCTTGGCCTGGCATCACTCTTCGAATTATGCCGCGTGGCCAAACGTTTCGTGGGGATGCGGGATCGACAATTAAAACGAGGTCACCCACTTGTAAGGGCCTCTGCTCTTGCTGCCACTTCTTTCTCGGACGCATGTCCGGCAGCACCTCCTTCACCCACCGTCGCCAGAATGAGTCAGCCAGCTGCTGAGCAATCCTCCACTGTTTGCGCAAGAATGTATCTGACTCATCAAAGGTGCCCATAGTCGGTAGGTTTGAGGATGAGCCAAGAAGGAAATGGTTGGGTGTTAATGTCTCGTCAGTGTTCGGCTCAACGCTCACATGGGTGAGGGGCCGACTATTTATCATCACTTCAACCTCTGTCATGAGAGTTTGTAGAACAGCGTCTCGAGGTGCTCGTTCTTTCAGCACGACCTTCAGTGCGTTTTTCACGCAGCGGATGAGTCGCTCCCATGCCCCACCCCAATGTGGGCTGGCAGGGGGGGAAAATGTCCATGTAGTGGTCATGCTGTAACTCTGTACTCCGTCAGCTAAGAGTTTCTCATCCAATTCGGAGACACACTTCTTCAACTCCTTGTCGGCGCCTCTCAGATTAGTACCATTATCCGAGTAAAGGTGTCGCGGCCACCCGCGTCTGGCTGCCATTCGTCGGAGAGCCATTATGACGTCATCGGTAGTAAGGCTTCCTACGAGCTCAACATGTATAGCCCTCACAGTGAGACAGGTAAACAACACGCCGTACCTTTTTTCTCGGCGGCGTCCTATGGTCACTTCCATAGGTCCGAACAGGTCCACTCCAATGTGGGTAAAGGGACGCTGATGATGCGCCAATCGTCCCTCAGGTAAGTCTCCCATTCGAGGAGGTCGAGGCTGTGCACGCCTGATTCTGCACAGCATGCATTTTGAAATGACATGTTTAACAGTAGGTCTAATACGTACAATCCAGTACTTCTGTTTCAGCTCATTAACCACCATTTCCTGGTGGCCGTGGAAAGCTCTTTGGTGATAATGCTTCACAATCAGCTGAGTAATGTGACTGCGACCATCTAGTATAACAGGTTGCTTAACATCTGGAGTTATTTCAGGAGCAGCGTTGATGCGGCCTCCGCATCGCAGGACTCCGTGCTCATCTAGGTACGGAGATAAGGTAAGTAGCTTACTCGAAGTAGGTAGTGCCGTAGACGCTTGAAGTAGCTTAATCTCTTTTCCAAATGATAAAGCTTGTGAGTGCTTTATTAGTAAGCGTTCAGCCCTGTCCATCACGTCATCATTCAGATTACAGGTGGAAGCTATCTGTTTTCTCTTATTGATGGCCTTGATAATGTTATCAACGAAGGTAAGTACTCGACTTGTTGTTCGTAGCAAGCGTAGCCATGAAGAGAAGCGTGAAGGTTCAGGTACAGGTAAGTTGCAGGTTTCTATGGTGTTATCAATTACTGTTACACATTCTAGTAACTCTTTGTTCGCAGGTTCAACGACATCTAGCGGCCAATATTCCGGATGCTTATACAAGAAGGTAGGACCCTGTAGCCACTCATCTTGTAACACCGAGCAATCGTAGCTTTCTCGTGTGGCTATATCTGCTATATTTAGCTTAGTCGGTACATAGCGCCATTCATGTATTCGAGTCAACTCGTCAATTTGGTTGAGCGACATCTTCGACAGCAGCGTAGCACTGGTGTCGTCTGCTACGGGCGTAGCGCTGCTCGTAGCGCTCGTAGGGTCGACGAGGTCATTAGCCGACAGCTGATGCTTTGCTGGTGAGGCACCCATTGGCTCCAGCGTGAAGGAACGTCGCACGTCGTCATGCAGCTCGGCGGTCGCGGAGACATCGGCAGTAGCGACGACCGACATACACAGCGTGGCGTGCTGAGCTTGTATACTCGGCACCCTGCCATGCAGGCACCAACCCAATGGTGTGCGGGTGGCGCACGGCTCGTCTGGCTTGCCTACTAGTGTCTCTAAAGGAAATAATAAATGGTAATTATCTTGCCCTATCAGTAAGTCGGGTTTTAACGACGCAAAACACAGATCGTCTTTAATATCGCGTAAGTGGTCATAGGTCTCGCACTTAAAGTTCAATGACCCTTGTTCTGGCAAGCTCAGTTCGTTGACACTACGCGCACTTATATTAAACTTTTCACCGAGTTTGTTAGACACGATCAAGTCCACTAGTTCTGCCGCACACACTAGCTCGTTCTTGTCCCATGCGCCACGAACTCGCATGGTTTGTGTACGCCCGCGCAGACCGGCGCGCGCTGCCAACGACGCGCTAATCATTGAGACGGTGGAGCCGTCGTCCAGCAGTGCGCTTGCACGGAATTCACCATTAGGTCCGTGAATCATTACAGGAACCACCTTCAACCGCACTGACCATTCGTTGCCGTTCGTCTTAAGGTGAGTTACCACTTCAATTGGTTCACTACTAGATTGTGTCGCCATGCTTGGGGCGACGACCTCTTCGGCGGTAGCGGTCGGCACGTAGTGCAGCAGGCGATGATGCGGTTGTCCGCATGCAGTGACGTCACACACGGCGGCGGGACACGTACTCTGGCGGTGCCGTGCAGATAAACATCTGAAGCATACTCTGCTGCGTTTCACGTAGCTCCAGCGAACTTTACGCAAAGCTTTCTTGAATTTGCTGCAGTCGGGTAACGCATGCTTAGAGAGTTTGCAGAATCCACACAAATCACTGTTAACGTCTTTGTTATCATCGTAATTAAATAACACAGTTTGCGACTTTGGTTTACTTGTATGGTTAATATTGTTTTTAACTGTCCACGATTGAATGATATTCGGCAAATTTATATTACACTGTGTCACTTTTTGAGCTTCTAGGCTTAGGAATTCGGATAGTACTATAAACTTAGGTTTTGAATTTAGTTTGATAAGCGGAAAACTATAATCGGTCCACTTAGATATTAGCACTGTTGGTAATTTTGATATCACTGTCGACACCAGCGTTTAGATACTCGTCACAGCCGATCGCAGAGACGGCTGCCACACAGTTTTGAACTTTGATGGCGAATGGTACAATGTCCTTCTGGTAGTCGTGAGCTATGGGGCGCAGCTTGTTGATATCTTGTAATATTTTAGATATGATTACATCACTGTTTCCAAACTGTAGCTGCAGTGCAGACATCACGACATCAGGAGAGGTAGCGCCGATGAGTAGCGCTGTGACTGCTTCCTTAGCACGTCCGAGCAGACACTTCCTTAGTCGCCATAAGTTTTCTCGGTCGCTAAACTTGCAGACTTGAGAAGACTCTTCATACGCTTGCTTAAACTGTAGCCATTCAAGCGGGTCACCGTCAAACTTCGGTAAGTCTTTTGGCATAGTCAGTCGGTTAAGCAGCTTAGTTTCTGCCTGGTTGGCGTTGGTGGTTGCGGTGGCGGCGGCTAGGTCCTTAAGCGCACATGCCAGCATGTGCATAGTGCCGTCGTCAGTACCGCTCTGGTTTGGTTGCACGTTCCCGAGCTGAGATGGGCCGGCGTTATCCAAATGCTGCAAGACAGCGTCTTGCCGTTGTGCCGGGCGCAGCGCATCGTCGTGACAGCTAGTGACGCGCTGTGTCTTCACCCACTCCTCGATCCGAGACGCATTTTCCTCTTCACCAGGTTCACCATCAGCTAGCGACTGCGAGCCGCAGCTGTCCAGCTCCGCCAGGTCGGCAGCCAGCTTCTTTTCAATGAGTTCCATTTTCAGAAGCGCCTTTTGTTCCGCCGCCTCGAGTATCAATTGTGCCCTCCTGGCCTTCACCGAGGACCTCGCAGAAGGAGATTTTACCGATGGTCTTCTGCTTGCCTCAGACTTCTTTACATTAGTAGGCGGAGGATTTTCAGCCTCTTGTTCTCGGCGCGCCGCGCTTCGCGTGTTCACCATTTTGTTTTTCTCAGTTGGCGGTGTACGAAACATCCGAGTTGCTGGAACGATCCGGCTCGAAGGACCAACGGATGTGCTCGGTGGGAGGTGGACTGTATCAATAGTTTGCGGTAAACACCGGGAAAGAGGGAAAACCCGGCCTTAAATTAAACAACTAGTTAAAGAAGTCGAGAAAAAACGAGAGGGCGGCTCGCTGCGAGACGGCGCGATGACAACTCAAAAACAGAAACAAAAGACGAACTAAAAAGTAAACAGCTAGTTGCAGCCAGTACTGCAAGGAGTTCGGAATGCGTACGAGCCTCGCCCTCGTTGGTCAATTTATTAGTTTAATGAAATTAAAAATATTATAACAAAAATCAAAGGGTAAAAAATACAAAGATAAATTAACAAAAACTAATTCCATCGTTAACAGTATCTTTCATACTAAGTTACGATTATTACAAAAAGGTTCCACTACAACAAAAAGTTAAGTGGTTTTCTAAATGAAAATTAAGTTATGTTAACTTAAGGAAAATACTTGGTATATTGTTCCACACAGAGCGAATAATAGGAAATCTCTAATTCCTGTTAAAGAACAGAAACAAACCTAGCAACGTAATAAAAACGGAGATAATATAATTAAAAACAAACCTAATCGCAGATAGTAGCGCTTAAAACTAAAACAAACGCAGCGGTTCGATTCTTAAGGGACCGCAAGCTCATTACATTATTGTTATCTAAGCAACCTTCAGTGGGATACTATATGGGAGGTTGTATGGAGTAAAGTGTGGCCTGGCCGGGAGGGCTACAAGAACAAAAGCCTCTCGTAATTAGACCGACCGCGGCAATACATAAATAATTTGCCGCACGTACGGCTTTGTTCAGAAAACAGCTTTTTATTTAACGCTGTTATATCAAGAAGAACACTTGGTGTGCTTTTGATGGCGGTAATCCTCTATCCTTTTATCCTTACGCACAGGTATCCATTGTTGGTGGAAACTGCCTTTGTTTATATTATATCAACAATTTTATGACCCACAAACCTCGTTTAATTTTGTTTGCTATACGAGTGTTGTCATGTAGACTTAACGGTGTTATTTCGACTCACACCATCCATTATTATAACGTACATTATAATGATACAGTGGTTCCTGACCCACCTTCGAAACTTTGTACCGGTAAAACCCCGAAGTAGGTACGAGGTAAAAGATTACAGTGTCTGATATAAACTCAAAGTAAACGTGAACAGAACCAACAGAAGTTCTTTTAAAAAATAAAACCCGATATTCCCACCCGATACCATACAATTTCACCCTTTGTTATTTCCATACAAAAATATATCTTTGGTAAACGGAGAGCTATGAAATATTTGACGCTAAAATCCAGTTACCGGAATTTTGGTACCGAGCCGCTGTGTAAAAGGAAAAGAAATTTTAGGCCAGTCCGCTTAATGAAACAAATTTTCAGGGCGGCGACATTTAAACCGTAAGTAAGCCCTTTGTAGTGCGTTGGGCGCAGTTCGCCGCTCGCTTTTGTCCCAAAGCCGACCGACCCGCGGCGACACTCCTTTGTGCCGCCTTACAAAATATTGCTAATTACGATTAAAAAGAAACTTCTGCACTTCTGAGGGTGCCTGTTTGTGGCAGAATTTCAATGGCAAACAAATATAATCTAAAACAAACAATGTCGATTTTTTTATATAAATCAGATAAAATTCTGAGTTGAACTTTGAAGTTGGAGGTCAAAAGTTAAATAGCGTATTTATAAAGTTTTAGAAATGAATGATTCCAAATACATAATCTTCTCACGCATCACGTACTGAATCAATAAAAGTGTCTGTATTTTTAAAGCCAGTCACGCATCACAAACTAAAACTATTTGAAGTTCGCAAAGCTATAATAGTAGCTTTAATGAGAATTTGACTCCTTCATTAAGGTTTCTGCCACACTATCAAGTTTTGGCTGAACAGCAATTTGGCCGACGAGGTTAGGTGTAAGTACTTTTATACATAGGCGTCTTTGCACTTTGCTGTTGCTCGTATGTTTAATCAATACTCAAAAGTGACTGCCTCGTTGGTCTAGCTGTCGCAAGTGCGGCTGCTGAGCACGAGGTCTCGGGTTCGATTCCCGAGTCGGGCCGAAATCGCTTTGTGGGTTTTAGAAGACTTTCACAAAGCAGCCCGGAGCCTGGAAGCTGGTGATTGATACACCCGTGCATCGGAGAGCACGTAAATGTCGGTCCTGCGCCTGATCTCTCTCCGGTCGTGTCGGATTACCGTCCCATCGGGCTATGAGAGTTAAGGAAGAGTGAGTGCACCTGTGTCTGCGCAAATGCTCGTGCACTATAATATGTCCTGCGTAGTTGGCTAATTTCCTTACATGAGAACAGCCGCCGTAGCCGATAATCGGCTAGGAGGACATCATCACTCAAAAGTTACGATGCATAAGTTTTATAATAATTACGTTGATTGAATATTTTTAGTATATATTTTACTTATACCTAGGTATATTTGTTTTGTTAATCGGACATTGCATACCTAAAAGCAAATTAGACTTGTAAACAAAATAATGGGAAAAAAAGACCTTTAGCTCTCCCCCAAATATTTGGCCCTTGGCACAAGTTATGTTGTCAACGTGACCTACAGTCTATGGCTTAGCAGTATTAGAGGAAAAAAATCGCTACAAAATTTTACGTTCTCCGTGTGCCACCCCCCTAATAATGTCTGCTTAAGGGTGGCGGTAACATGGAGTACACATTTACGCTCCGTTAAACGGAGAAAGCTTTTTTCGTGTTTAGTGTCACAAAAACTGTTATTAGCTTGAATTGTGCCAGTAAGAGCCACCCTGGTTTAGGTGGTCATAAAAATAAAGGAATGACTTAGCATATTGATAGCGACTTCCTTATACACGAGATTAAATTTCACGCGAAATAATTATGAAAATAACATACAGGAAAATAAGGTAGGACCGGGGTCAGTATATTTAATTTCATTTTTATATAAATTGAGCTTTAACTCCTTCCACTAAGTTTGTCACATAGTATGTAGGTAATAAACCAACAATTAATTTACTTAATGCACGGTTCGACACACCAGGAAACAAATGAAGCCACACACTAAAATCAAACAGCTGTCGGTGATCCCGAGTTTTGTAGTCAATCAATGTAGATACGTCCTAATGATAAGGCCACCCGTCTTCCTACACTTATTGACTAGGTTTGACAAACTCCCTTAATGCGAGCATTGCGTGGACGGAAATGGACATTCGTATTCACGGTGGGGAACATCAAGACATTTTAAGTGCCTCACTGCCATTCACTGCCCTTTATTAATAAAATAACAACTGAATTATTCAGATTCTGAAACTTCCTTATCTCTATTGAATAAGTAATTGACGACAGACATTCACGAGCAGCAACACTAATTGGAAACAAATTCATCCTTATATCAAGTTTCAGTATTTACGAAATTGGAACTTTTGTATCCATAGCAAAGGTTTGCCTATCCCAGGTTATCAGTTAGTCGAGAGGTAACTCGCGTAATCTGGATATTCCAATTCTATCCGGCATTCCGGCCGGCAAATGCCCGTACATATTTGAATGATATTTCCGAGATTAATATCGATAACGGTCTGATACATTTTATGATTGGAATAAAAACTTTCATAGGTTGAAACGGTAATGGCGTGGTTTATTGTGCGTTAATATAGGTAATAACTAATATGGCCGGGGTTTAACACTGCGCTGTAATCGTAAGTGACCGCACCCTGTCAGAACCGCGCCTCGCCACAAACCACTAAAGTAATGCCATGTCATTTCATGCCTCGCAATCTGTGACGAATGACACGTGCACTATACACTGTACACTCGTCCACTAATCGCATAATGACACACTCTGCCATCGTAAATTCGACACATACATACATTTACCGTGGAAGATTATACAAACTCATTCCGGAAACTTGTTAGCTAATAACAATAGTTACAGTTCGTAATTTGTAACTTATTTTTGTTATGGTGACTGATTCTTTGAATGATTACTTTATTATGCTTTGAATGTTATTCAAATAAATTATAAATCTATATAGAAAATATCTATTGTATTACTGAGATTTTATGCAGTGGTTTTTAGTAATCAAAACAAATTTAAAATAAGCTAGGCTTCTTGATTTTTTTTGACTACATCAACTTTTCTTACAAATACCTAGTACTCTATAAAATGTAAAAGCTGGTAAAAAGTTCTTAGAGGGGCAATTGTATTGTAGGTGTACGAGTCGGTAAATTGTTATTTATAGCTCGTTTCGCGGAAACCAACGGTATAATTACAAAGTGCAATGAAACGCAAGCTTAATACATGTTACGCAACAACGTAATCGATATGACCCATTTGTAACAATTCCAACGAATCATGGCAGGGAAATTTAGTTTCGCGTCAACTCAGGGCTTTTCTTTTCCGAAATTCAATATATTGGGGTTGGAGTGTTTTGTAAGAAACTAAACAAAATATAATAGAGTGGAGCCTCTAAATGCTTGGCCGGGCGGACGCGCGAGTGACGGGCGGCGCGGCGCGGGCGGCGAGATGGGCGGTATTAGTTTTCGCCACATTGAACACGTTGTGGGATCCAACTTATTAGGAAATGTGATCATGCGAATAATACTCGCTTCATACGTTTTATTGCGTTAGGGTATTGGGTTCTCGCGATACCGTTCGTCATATTTCAAAATTAATATCTTTAGACAACCGCGAGAAAGAATTCCATTTCGATTTTCTTCTCAAGCTCTCTAAGATGATCCTCAAAAGCCAAAAAGCCTTTAAGACGATGTTACATACTAAAGACATTAATTATATTCAGCATATCTCATGAATGTAGTTTTGAATATTTTTACTTCGGCAACGTGCTCATTCATCGATACAGGATCACGTTCATCTTATCACATGGAAAGAACATCTAAGCACGGCGTATACAACAGATGGTTTCGTATTTCGACAGCGTCTCGCTGATTCTGATTATGTAGATTCCTTTACAGAGAAGATTTTACGCAAACATACGAATGAAGATCGAATCAGATATGCATGGGATCAGTTTCTTATCCTTGGGAAATATGGTAAGATATTCCGTAAATAAACTTAAAAGGCACATATTTTGGCATGCCGATATTCTGCGTTTTGTTGTCAACTTTGACCAGTTTCATAGATTGGTCTACAATAAAATATATGAAATGTATAAATAAAATGTCACAGCCAAAATATGAATGCAAAAATGTATGAACCTTTTCGAATAAACTATATGTATCCCCGTTTACTGACTCTAAAAAGAAATATATAAAGATTTGAACATTCGTTTGAAAAGAGCTGCAAACACCTGTTGCACGTCAGCATATTCCAAGTAATGTTTTAAAAAATCATTAGTTCGTTAGAGCACAAGTGGTAGTGAGGTCACAAGGAGAGTCCACCTCAAATCCAATCGAGTAAAGTGCGCGGTCTCTTGGCGTCTCCGTGGAGTTATTTAGCTGAAACGTTTCGGTTGTTGACAGGAGCTGCGGTATCGGCTATTGCAATATTGAGTGGCCCCACTCGCTCGCATTCAACTGTGTCAACACGTACTACATTAAACAAAGAATTTTAAACTGCAACTTCTAATAAGGAGTATGTACTTAGGTCATCGAACAGAAGTGTTGCTAGACCACCTTGCGTTTGTCGCATTCGTAGCCAGTAAGTAAGGGGAAACAAAAGTTAAACTATAATGTGTTCTCACAAGTAACTAATGGATGGTAAGTTTCCGTAGGTACTTAAGCGGCCAATTCTTGAGACCAGACTACTTTCTGAGTACACATTAGTGGGTGCCGGCGGGTGCTTTCTTGGCTAAATCTTAACTATCTACTTAAGTCAGTGTCAGGTTGAACTTGCGAACGAATTGAATAAGCCCCTCGCTCGCTCCTCCCTTCCCTTTATCTGCTTTCATTACATGAGCTTCACTCTGAAATTCGGTTCAATTACTCCGTAATTTGGTGAATTGACGTGGCATTTTGTCAGCTTCCCGCGTGTTTTGTTTAGACCTAGCAATTTTCCTTCTTTCGACATTCTTCTCATTAATTACGACTTAGTTTTGACCAGATTTTTTATTATTATTACATTTCTGCTGTTTTCATTGTTTACGTTATCTAAAGTAAACAACATATAAATAAAAACAAATAAAAAAAGAAAGCGAAGCTAATATCTTCGTATCAGTTAATATCTTCTAAAATACTAACAATTGGTAAATAATATATTAAGATGGAATATAGCACTTAAAAAACCCTTTTAATTGTTATATCACTCATAACTAGAGGTGGGGTACATTATCTTTAAAACGTGTTTCGATAGTACTGTTTTACATGTGCTCTAACTACTAAAGCAATAACAATCGGTGAGAAGTGATTAATGCATAAAACCTTCAAAAAACCTTATAAATAATTTATGATTCAATTTTCATTTATTTATTTTCTAACATATGATTTACATTTTTAAATATTAAATATAAAAATAAAAAACATTTAAAAAATTATGATTCAATATTATTAGAGGGGTAAATTGTCTTGAAAGCTCATATCGATAAAAACCTCTGACATGCTCTAACATCCAAAGTACTTCATTGGTGAGTAGTATTTTAGTACGAAATGTTTCGCTTAAAAAGACCTGATTGATATCCGACAAATTATACAATACGACTCATCAATAGAGGAAAAGTAGACCAACATCCAAACATTTTAAAATTAGTGTTAAAATAAGTTTATATTGGAATCGTTGAACAGCAGGCGAGTTGCAATATCGTGCTTATAAATGGTTTATTGCACGAATGTTGTCAATTTCGAGGAAGGTTCACTTCCGCGAATTACTGACCAATGAAATGCCAGTGTGACGCGTCTCTCCCTCGCCGTAATAATATAGAACACGGCAGTGTCCTCGTAAAAATATGTTTAATGACGTCATAAACATTCGATATGTTCGCGCGGCGTTGCGCTGAAAGCCTGCTCTCGCTAAAAGTATACATTATATGTATCTATAAATCCGTGAGTGTTCCATTTATTACCCACCACGGCTCTATCGATACTAACGTTACTGTCACATTAAATATTTATTGTTTACCTACGTACTGCCATTGTTTATCATGATTGATTGTCTAGAATAACTTCAGGCATAACAGATTGAGATCAGAAAAAGTTCCAGTGAAAGTTGGCAACCTTCTTGGAGTTTCATACGCAAGTGAACTTAGAAGTCGCATCATTACTCGTAAATAGAAATTGTTCGAACGAATTATAATGTGAAGTTAGAATATAATAACTACAATGGAACTTTCACAAAGGCAGATTTTCCCATTGAATTGTCTCGAAATTTCCCCAAGCCGTCCCCCCGCGGCCCGCGCCCTCCCCGCTCGTCTCCTCGACGCTATTAACCACAAGTTTCGTTATTAGCGACTGTGTTGATAAGTTATAAGGGAATCACCTTCATTTAAGTTGAGATTAAATTCTTACTGTGATTGAATAACCGCGCGTCATTAGTTTTGTTCGCGACGCTAACTCTACCCTATGAGTGTGTATTAAATGTAATTTTTGGCTCTATATTGGTGATACTAGATACAATATTACTTGCACCATTAGTAAGTTAACCATAGTAGAGAACTATTTTGATATATTAATAAAATATTGAGAGCCTACCAACCTTAGCAATCTTTTTTATATGATGGACCTAAATTGCAAACCTAAGAATGAATAAAAAATAAGGGTACAGAAAAGGGTCATTTCAAGATTTCAAATATATTTCTTAAATTCCAGATTTTAATAGTAAAGTTGTTTCGTAGAATACTTGAATAAGTTATTTTTAAGAAAATGGACCACTAGAGTTTTAATTAGAGTGATATTCAAAAATGAACAATTAACTTACTTTAAATAAATACAAGAAAGTGATGGTAAACAATAAATTAGACACAAACTTTGTGAAAACTCGGTACAATCTTCAAAGGCCGTAAACGAGATCAAGTAATTTAAGCCGAAATAAGCAAAATTACACCGGCATTGTCGGCTTCTCAACAACGTTACCGTAAAGCGTTTCCACAAACATTTCTTACAAATTAAATTTAATATTTTAACATCATCACGGATCACATTATGTACGAAGTTATTAGTTGGATGCAGGTTTTTACATCATTTGTATGGAAATCCCGTCGTGGTCGAGAGCTGATGTCCTTCCCTGTCTTTGGTATTCAGGCCGCGGGCCGGAGGAAAATTAAGGTAGGCCGCAACGGACATGTGGACTTTGATTCCGTGCCGATTTTTGTATGTAAAAATAGCGTCCTCCTCATATGGTATTCATAAGGGTTTGCGGCACAAGACACTTTGCCGAGAACCATTTTGTAAGTTTTGCTATCGCCGTTTATATTCCACAATAACTATTCAGAGTACGTACCCTTTTTAATAAAATAAAATGTAACAAATAAATAATATTATTACCGTAGTAAAGTCTGGGGAAAATAGAAAGCCTTTTTAGTAAACAAAGGCAAATTATGTAGGAGCCCACATAAATTATACGGCTGAATAATTTGCTGTAACATTGAAATCTTATTACTTATCTTATTAGCGTAGCACTAATTCCGGCCAGTACTTGGGGTTTTACTACAAATTGTTTTGCCGATACAAGTCCGAGTACTACTGGTACAACAAAACAAACAAACGAATGTGTTTGTGTCGGCGTATAATTTTACACACCTACTTTTATTACGGAATAGTGTCCATTAAGTAACAAAGCAACGACATTAATGGCTGGTGATTAATGAGTTCACTCGTTACGTTTCTTGTTTGAACAATAATTACTTAGTGTGAAGCTAAATCAGTGTGGAAGGAGCATTTTTGCCCGTCGCCATCGCCGTCGCGGCCCGGAAGCACTTCCATTCCATCATAACTTTCCAAACTTATCTTAGTTAGTAGCGATCAATTTTCATTTGCCGCCGATTACGAATTTTCTTTAAGAGATAGAAACTAATGCTGTTATGTTGTTGGCGTTTAGTGTAACAGTTTTTATTTGTTTATGTTTACCTGTTTTCTTTTGACAAGAATTGTATGATAACTTACAGGCATATACCTATTACGTATGTGGTTAACGATAGGTATATAAAATGATTTTTCTGAGTTAGTTAGTGTGGTGGATAGGTATTTTAATAATTTAACAATAAAAATATGGCAAGACATGAGGTTTGAATCTCGCTCCAAAAGTTATACTTTGCGTGTGTCCCGAAATATAAAAAATATATTCGTACAATTACATATTTTAGCTACTATGATGAGGTACTCTTTCATTATTTTTGTTTCTCCTGTGAGAAGGAAAACGTTTCTCATCATGAAAAATGCTACAACACTAATCCTAAGAATATAACAAGTTACTTCAAAGAGGGTCGCTTCCCTGTCTAAGGGTACGGCATAAATTAATAATGAAACATCGCATCTTATGTAATGAATAACTGGGATCCGCCAGATTTGTTTTCATTTCTTCCGCTCAAGATACGTATTTACATATTACACGAACGGAAGACCTGCGTAATACATTTGCAAGATGATAAACAGTACGGAACCCGGGAAGTTATAATTTACAGTATTTCGACGGCAGGGGCCGCCGTATCAACCATCACGTCAGCTTCTCTCACGCGTAATATTTATCAAAATTTTTACAACTACTCCGAAATGGCTCTGACAAATTGTGTAGCAAACTGAAATTGATTCAAGTTTTAGTCGGCACGTGTATCTTGCCTTTTTCCGGGTTCATAAATATATTCTCCTATTTATATTAATACTCTTTTATACAAGTAGCACCAACGTTATCCTCATTTTATACAAAGTCTCTTTCCATTCATAGTTAAAAAATAGGCAGTCGCCATTTTGCTTCGTAAGATAAAACTTTCTTCTCCTGAATAAAACCCAATACACAAAGTCCGCAGGCATTATCTAAAAGGCTACAAAGCTTTTTCACAGATAAAATACAAAACGAAATCCTCTTTCCACAAATCATTGATAAATTTCTTTTCACAAAAAATAGGCTACTCACATAAACATCAGTCAGGAACTAGGATAACAAAGTAAATAATTCATTAGATCGCTGCGACAACATCGAGTATAATCAGGGCCGCTGGCAAAAACGGTTTCCAATAAAATGTATGGTATCTTGTCGAGGCGTAGGAGCGGCGAGCTCGGTCTTCGATCTACCATCCGTCATGCTCAGAGTCGTGGGCAGATTGATCGCCGGCGCCGGCCGCACGCCCGCAGCACAAATATAGCGCCCGAGGAACGAGGAAACACTGAGACAAAAATGGTGAGAGCAAACAAATGCGCTGTCGATATCGTGACAGAAGGATTGATAGTCGAGAGCCGAGTCCGCGTCCTGCGCCTTAAGGTTCACACTCTCGCCGCGCAAAAAGACGCTGCGAGATAACGGACACCCGTCGGCCAGCGGCCAGTGTCGTGGTTGCTTGATGGAATGAAGTTTACAAAGCATTTATGAAAAACGGACTATGATATCATCACATTGCGCAGCAACCACAGATTTTTTTTTCAAGTTGATGTATAAACTAACCTTGATGGAGGTGATTTTTACAAATACAAACGTGCTACAGAATTGTTGTTAGTAATTAAGAAATTATTAACGACGAATGCATTAGTAATTGAAATGTACATTGTATTATGTTGTTTACGAATCATCGTACTTTTTCATACGTTTACAACAACTTTAATCAAAAATAATATTATTATCTGCGTGTATACAAAAAATACTTTTCGGATAATTGTGTAATAAAATAAAGCAGCAATTCAAAAAATAAGGGCTTATCTTTCGGAGTGAAAATATTTTCATTATTCGACAAGTTTTACGATAAGTGGAAAACAGTTTCCCACTGTCCGTAGAACAAACAATCTTATTTCACTTGCAATAAAAAACATAGCGTGAAAAATTTAATAACACTGAACTTCCATCTTGTGGGAGTGAACATTACAGTTTTATTATGAAAAAACATTCTGGGTAAAACTTGCAAAAAAATACTTTGATAAATTATTGCTGAAACTTTTGGTGTTTATATTTTGCAATTAAAACAAAAAATTTGGATCATGATGCATCATTATGTAAAAAATGTCACTAAGTCAAAGTCAAAGTCATTTATTATTTGCAAACATGGGTACAAGTATAGGTGTTAGGTTTATAAAAGTTCTCCATATTCTACCGTCACATGGGCATGCAAATTATATAAAACAGTTTCAGTATTAATAGAAAAAAAAATAGAAACGTATCATTCAAATAAAGTAATATAATAATAAAAATTAATATAGTGATAAATAATTGACAACATAATGCAGAAATAATCATAAAAAGAGAAATAATTACAGTAAAGTTGTTGATTTGTTACAGAGTTCGTGATGTCGGAAGGAGGCGCGAACGGAGGCAACTATCCAGCCAGGTCGCCGATATCCAGCTCCACTACGGGGCACTCCAGCTCCAGCCATCACAGGTATTCATAAATACTTCAATTCAGAATATTTCTTCCTCATCTCGTCTCTAAATTGAATATAGTCCTGGAAAAAAGTCTCGGTATACTTGCTTTCTAAACAGTCCCTATATTGCCTCAAATAACCACTTATGTTCGAACTCATTCAATTAGGTATAATTTACAAGGTTAAAACAGTCCATCAGAATCTCAATTCTCTAACAAAAGCTTTTACGTAATAAAGTCACCGAATATGCACATAAAAGCCCACAAATTTAATAAGAGCATTTTTTGCTATAGGGTGCCCTATCCTGAAACCTTTTATTAATGCACTTATATTCTAAAATTTTCCTTTGAACCTCCCTCCAAAATTAATCTTAGCTCTCATCAAAAGGATCGAAAATACTCTGCATTCCTACCGTGTATTGAATGGAGGAGACAGACGCCGCAACGAGACAAATTTCAACGTGTCGAATTCAATAAGAAGCTGTAGTGTGCGGTCTAATTAAATATAATCGCTGTTGCCTTTAAATTCTTTAAAAACTGAATCTCGAAGCTAATAAAAAATTGATGGAACCGCCCGGTCGCCGCGCAGTAAAAGTGCTTGTGACGGTCCACATTAATTTAAACTTATCCGCGAGAAAATACTTTAAACTTTAGAATCGAGAATGTACTCTAATTTACATTTTTAATCGTAGTTCTGTTTACTTCGTTTTATTTAGCGCCGAGCTAGGGAAATTAGTGGCTAACTTAATCGCAGTAGGTATTTTTTAAAGCTTCCTAGAATATTTAAATTACGTAATTTGCTTAGATTAACTCTTCAGCTGTTTTTCCTCATTTTACAGTGTGTAAATGATTTTAAATGGGAATTAGCATGTTATTGATATAGTGAAACGCGCTGAAAAAAGTTTAATTAACAAAATGTCATCAACAAACAAGGGGACGGTCGTTAGTAATGCATTACAAGTCGTAACTTGTAATCTCGCTGTCACTGTAGACAACGGAAAAGTGTTGAGTTCAACGAACTTACAGAATGTAACTTCAGTTTTAACGTGATCTATAGGAACAATGGTGTAGTGTCACTGCCGCTTCTATCTCTCCCAACTATCTAGGTTAAACTTTTTAACTTACTCGAGTGCTTCATGTATATTTTTTTTGTTGGAAAACCCAATTTTCTTGCAAAATAAGTTTATAGCCATCTTAACCTTTTGAACGCCAATGTCGGCTATAGCCGACATGAGCAAGCGTGCCCTGTGCGCCAACGACGGCTATACTCGACAAAAAACAGGTCGCAGAAAAATACAAAATAAACCTATTAAATCATTACTTTTATGTATTTTTTAGTAGATATTTAATTAAGATTTTCGGGCTTGGCGTACAGGGCATAGGAATACCGATATGGCGTGGCGGTGAAAAGGTTAATAAGTTAGCACCCAACAAGGCCTACATAGATGTTACTTAATTCTCCTAACCGAGGCTTCTATAAATATTATAACTACACTCCTCTAAAATTTCATAACCTGAAACACTGAATCAAAGCGAAATTGTTGGTTAAACAGCGACAAATTCTGAAACTGCATACGTTATAAGTTGATCTATGCAAGTGGAGCCCGATCCTCCCTCGCGACGTCACAATTTTATGTAATTAACGTCCGCCGCACCTAGGAACGTGTCTGGACGTGTTACCCCACACACCGCTTCTGGCGGTATCCGAATACATTAGCCACGATATACGTGCTTTGACTCGCAGAATTTCGTTCGTTAAGTTCTCTCCCTGGAGGTTTCTGATGTCATGCCCTGACCTGCTTACCTTCGCATAGCCCGTGGATGAACTTGCCTATTTATCCAACATTTTTGTACTTCTTTGCGTACGTAGGTACTCTTTGAAATTTAACATCTTTCTCAGTATATGACGCTAGAGTTTCCATGAATACATCTGCTCATTCAAGCGAATGTTTGATATATCCAAAAAGAAAAGTTAGCTCAGATGTTATGTGTACGATGTTAATATTTTTGCTCCATTATAATAATGTAAGAACTGCTTCTTAGAAGTGTACCGCTTCAGAAGTCGGCGGATGCTTGTTATGTTTACTGTGTTTATGAAACTTCTACGGCACAAAACATACAGTAATAAAATATTTGAGAAGTTCACGCGCGATTGCCAGCAGTCAAATAAAAACGTTGAACATATACAGGGTAAGTCTTCAAACGTGAAATATACAAAGTTCGTGTTTGGTACAGCATGTCGCCATCGATTGCTCTCAGCACTATGTGATAAGATGAAAAAGTCTAGGAATAAGCCGGAAACTTTGGATATTGAATTGAAATGAGTTTGGCGAAATAGCTTAGGCGCTGAACCGACGGTCTGTTTACGAGAAAGGTGAAATGGTTTTGTCGCTTTTTGGCCACTTTACTTAACCTGCTTTTTGAAAACAAAAAGCTGTTTTTCATACAAGTTCTGTTGTTGGATTAAATCAGTATTTAAAAAAAATGAATGTCTGCATGTATGAAATATTTGAGAAGTTCTGCTTTATTTTATATTTTTTCACAAATAATAAATGTGATACATTCTATGAACGCTCCATGGCAATATCTCTAATCTCGTACATATTAAAATGTTGGAGACTGACATTTTAGCAGGTTTATAATAAAACCTTATTGCGAGTTTTTTACCAGCACTTTATTACTATATTCCGCTTCAAGACTCCATTCAAAAAGCTGTTTTCCACACGATGGCACTTCATAAATTTAGATAAGGAAAATTCTTTATCCGTTTTTGTGGTTTGCGTGAACAAATAGGGAGATTATTCTGAAGGCCGTGAGAGAGATATAAAACTTCAAGTGTAGTAGTTTCGTAGTCGCCGTAGCACTCGTAGCCGATCCGTAGCAGTTTTGCTGGTCAGCCGACACGTCAGGCATATGCAGAGCAGAGAAGAGCGGTGCCGCAACGTGCCACCGAGACACGGAAAATGCTTTAGTGAATCTATTTACCACCAAAACCACTCCCGCCTTTTTTGTTAAACCGTAAACGAAATGCTGAAACGCAATTTTATCTTTTAAATGACAGCGGTACTTTTATGTTTTTTGCAACCTATTTTTAATATCACGAATGGACTTGTCATGGCTTTGCAATTTATATTTTGAATCGCATCAACTTTTCATTAAAAGCAAATTGCTCCCTTATGTTAGTGGGATATCGAATTTATCGGTCGTGTTTTATTTATTTAGATAAAGTACTTTTTTAATTTCAGTAAACTATAACAAAAGTGACTCGAAACTTTCAGTGTGACTTGAATTGCCTAGAAGCAAAGTTTATTTTTATTTTGCTCTCCTTATAAATTTTAAATTTCTCATACAACAAATATGGCGGAAATATAATAAATGAAGGAATAATTCATGCGGGGTCTTTCGTCAGTAGGACCTGCAGAGCCCTATCATTAATATCTGATGGGGTGCGATCCTGAGTGCGCACAATTTTGCTTATTCACAGGACAAGTCAGCTATTTCCGAACGCGTTAGCTTTTAAATTGGACCCTAAATAATAAATAAACTATCCTTAAGCTGGTTATTTTCTGACGGCGTGTATAGTTCATAGTAAATGGTGTTTTCTAAGAAATTAACAACAATATTTTATTTTAAGATATAATAAGTAGGCAGGTATAACGACTATCAGTTTCTAAGGCCATTCTTAAAATATTTTTGTTAAAAAAAAAATAAGGAAAAATGCTTTCTTAAATTCGTTTATTTACCCCATAATAGGAAACTTAAATTACTTAACTCGAAATATTGGTATAACATTCAAACTTCTTTGATGTTAGGAGCCTACATACCACAAACCTTATACTCCAAAGGGTTGCTTTTGAGTTTTCACCCCCTCGTGGAAGAGTGTTACGACATGCCATTAGATGCATAGAATACGTGTTTATATTATAAATTAGTTGTCAGATGTTGTAAATTACGAGTTCCCCTTTGTTTTTGAACTTCTACTTAGTATTTCAACAAAGTATGTGGGATGTAAATACTTTAAAATTGGTAATTATCTACCGCAGTATAATTTTGCAAGAATATAATTCTGAGTTTTAAATGAGATACTTTTTCTTTGAATAATTTCATTTAAACTTGATTTCTTTATGGAGCGTTAACTGTCTACTCTTCAGACACAGGTACGTAAACTTCTTTGTAAATAACCTTTCTTTAACCATTACGTAAAATAGTAGCAGACCAAGACTGTGAAACATGAATAAAATGATACATACAAGATAAACTAAGTTCCCACTTCTAAAACTATAAAATAACCACAGCTATCTAGATATATCAGTAACGCGATCAACATCAGAACACGTGACGCGTATTAAATTCCCTTATTTAATGATAATTACCGTTACGTTATAAAAAGTTAATGGCTTTTCAAGAAACAATATACTAAAAGTTTATCAATGATATGATCCTCATAAAACAACTAGTTTGAAAGAGCTGAGTCATCTTGTTCATTAGTCACTGACCTCACAGGAACAACGAGGGTTATAAAATAACCCCTTTTACAATGTGTTAAGTGGAAACGAATCATATCCTATCATCAATCATCATTCTTCCCTCTTCACAGCAACCTCGATCAAATTGATTCCAACTGCCTGTTCTGTTAATTGAATTTATTTATTAATTTCATTTTGTTTATCACTCGAGATAAAACGTGGAATCATAGCCGTGTTTTGCGGTCAAAAAGGAACTACAGACTATGTGAAAATCTTGTTTGTTTGAAATCCCTAAAGACTTGTCTTGTACCAGTCTTATATGATAAAGAATTGATTAAAAGAAGCAACACGCTTTCTGTAGGTACAAAAGGAGAGTATTTCCGTTTAAAATATTTATGTTCAAAATAAGTTCTGTCCATGAGACAATCTCTAAAGGCCGACCCGCATGTACAAAATAGGATAAACTTGGAATTTGCGATAGTTGGCGCCACCTGTTACGTAGGGTCTATCATTATCACGGCCGAGGTGTAGTCATTGTCATGGAGTTTGAAGGTGTGGATCAAACTTGTCGGGGCTACCAACATCATGATATTACCTAATGATATTTTGACAAAGTTCCTTGACGTGACAGTTTAGAAGGAAATTAAGAAAATGAAGCCTCGCAGTATGTGCCTTAATTCATAAGGCTCGCAATAAAATCGTTCCATCTATTTAAAAACATTATTTGTAGTGTAAGTATGTATTTAAAAGAACATATATAAAAGATGTGCATGCAACAAAATAGCAATACCATTAAGGTAGGTATACCATACGTTTTCCTGTTGAGCGAAAGTGTATTCGTAAAACACATCGGAACTGTTCATTCGTTTCACATCAACCCGTCACTTACTAAAGGGCAACAAAAAATAAGACAAGTTGGGCGCGCCTGACGGCTGACCACATGCAGACGTGTCGTTTCCTCCGCCCCCGCCCCGCGATCCCTTCCCCTCGCCTCTCAGCCGCCTAACGTGTAGTGACTGACGTACTAGCTACAAAGAATCTCCATTAACCACCAACTTTAAGGGCTCAACGAAGATGCGAACACGTTGTAATAAATAAAGCGGTTGAGACAGATAAATTATCTTTGACTTGCGCAAAGCTACCCTTGACAAATTATCTGTCATAAAAGCTAAAAACAAATTTGTTTCGAAATGGAAAACTTTGTAAATAACAACTCGAATTGTTTTGCAAATCTTTATAAATATGAGTTGGTTGGATTTTTTTACATCAAAGTTACTAAATCGTATTTATTACTTTCACAACTCGTTTATCGATTCATTATTGTTCAGTCGAGTAGTGGACGGTAACATGAAGTATATTTACGTGGTGAAATCGGAAAGAGCGCGGGAGTTGATGTTGTTAAAGTTTTAATTGCTTTTATCACGGGCCTCCGCTTTTAGAGGGTGAATATGCGTGAGTACTGTATGGAGCTATCAAATTGAATCTTTTACCGGGCAATAAATTTATTACAGAGCACCATTTAAAACTTAAATTCTGGCATAGTTGTTGCGGTCATAGTTGAACATTTTCCGCGCTGATTTTAATGCCATTAGAGTTGATTAATTTAATAATAGGCCGCTGTGGCCAGTCACTTAAAATATGACGGCATACCGATTTTATAAAACCGCTTTTACAGGTTCAATATCGAGGGTGGTGCGACATAAATCCGTTACATTGTTTGTGTGCAGTACATGGACGTAAATATGTGTTAGACAGACAGACAGGTACTAATAAAGTCCAGTTAAAACGGTGAATGGTTGGAATCGGGAACAATATGTCATAATAATTGCACGGCACCCCATCTCCAGTGTGCATCGGTAGTCCCGCTATTGTCCTGTGCTATCCAATTAACATGAAACATGTCAAGCGTTGATGCAGACTGATGTTCCGCTGTGCCACTAATTATCGACCTTTTATATTAATAAAACATAATATCTACGTGACTGACAACTTTGAATAAAACCTTCGTTATGTGTACTGAATACTGATATTAAAACAGCCGCTAGGCAATAAAAGGATAATATTGCTTGTCTGGTATGTTTTATCTCAATGCTTAAACATAATGTATTCGTATAGTAGTGTCGATTATACTGATTACTTTCATCAAGTAAGGAACGTTCTTTTGAAGAAAAAAACATAAGTAATAAACCCTTCATCGAAAGAAAAAAAAACAAAACAAATGCTTAAACATTAAACATGCTAATCTCCGAAAGGAAATAATTGTATGAAAGTTATAGCAAAAATCGCTCATTACCGAGATACCTCCGGAACAAATCATGCGTCCTCATTGAATCCTCTTACGTTAATCCCTCTCCCTCCGAACACATAAGCCGAGCAATAGAGATATGATAGACGTTATTAATTAGATGTCGTTACGTCTTATGCCGTTTCATTGTTGGAAAAACCCGTAGCCCTAAGTGAGGTTGCCTTGGCAACCAGAACCGCGTCGACCGACGTCGCCGACCCTGGAGGGTTGTACGCTTTCCTATTTTTCTTGCATGAATGAAGAAAATATCGAAGCTGATCTATAAATAAAGATAACTGATTGATTTCATTTTATTTGAGGCCGGATTTTAGCCAGTATCAGAAAATACTCTATAGGTATTCATGTCCGGTGCATATTCCCTAAAAATTTCTGCCCAATAATAAAATATTCATACTAATGAAAATGAAGCAATAAAATCGTCGCTATAGATATCCCCTAGTTAGGGTAGATACCACGCATCCCATAGCAACACCCCTTGACCACGTGGAGTCTGATCAAAATGGCGTACACTTAGCGCACCATAAAATCTGTACAGATACCGATCCCCTTCGACGATATAGATGAAGTGTAATGGATTCACATCGCCTTTCAAAATATGAGGGCGTATCGTTATTACAATAGGGCCACCGGAAAATTACGTAACGAACATTTTACAATTTACTTTACCTCCGACTTAAGATGAACCGCTTTTTCCATCAAGCGAAGTAACACGATAAAAGTGGTGTTTTAATATAATACTTTTACAGAAAGAAAAATTGTTGAAAGTATTTCAAAAGAGAAGTTATAAAAATATTCGTAGCTTTTTATTTTTATGGTAATACAAAGAACACTTAACAGTTGCCTTGAGATATATTTTTTATGAAAATTATACATTTCACTCACAAAACTACTTTTCAATATGTGCTTACAGTAATGTACATGTATTTTACGACGAGAACAATAATCGCTAATAATAGTCGGTCCATTTTACCAACAGTTTTGTATTCAATTATACGATTCCACTAAATTTACTTGCCAATTAGTTGTCAGCGAACAGTGGCTGCAATTACCTGCGTTATTGCAACCAGACTGTGAATTAAATTTTATTTTAAAGCCCGATATCGGAGCGGCAAGTCTAGGTACTGTTACGCGCCATTTCATGCGTAATTTGATATTCGGATGACAAATTAGTTGGCAAACGCCGGGTGCACAGCGTTCGCTGAAATTACAGGGGACGGTGCGTCAATGAAGGCTGGCCACCCCGTCCGCGCGGCAGTCGCCACATGGCCAGGAAATGCGGGACTGTCCCGGAATCTGACACCATAAGCCACTGTCCAAGGATAAAAAAATATTATCCAAGATTTTCTTTTGCCGTAGGTGATTCGAATAGTTTTGTATAGTTGGTTTTGGGTGAAGAGGTGTTTCTTAAATTAGTGATTTATCTAAAACACAATTCGTTACTACAGTGAATATTTACTTCACTGAACTATTAGTAGTTTAAACCCTTGCCACTTACATGGAGGTACTTTCATAGGATTTGTACCGTCATTTCATGGATGTCAATTTTAAAGAATTGCTAGCTACGTAAAACCCATAATACAAAATAAGAAATCGTTTTTGAAAGAATCGAAACCAAATAAGAATGTCGCGGGCTTTTCCTTTAAGGATTCCCTAATTAAATATCCAGAAAGCAAATGATATCTGGCAACCCCACCTGCGGCCGCTCCCGCTGTCGCCTCCGCCTGCAGTTTCCACCGACACCGTCAACTCGTCGACTCTAATTATAGTTTCCTTTTAACGCACTCCACTTTGATTCTAGAGCTCTAAAGATTAGAGAAACATTGCTAATTTGACGCTGTAACACGTTCTTTTGCATGCAGATTAACCTGGATAGGGATGTTAATTCCTTCCCGCCTGATATTAGACTTAATATTATTACTAGGCACGAGGTTTTACCTCTAGCTAAGCTAAGAAAATTAGTATAAAATTATACCGAAAAAAAATTTCCCTTTTTTGGCCTGTTACTTCAAAGGCGGCTTTGTGGTGAACAATTATAAGTCATGCTTAAAATGACAGGTGTGGTCTACTTGCAGTGTTCTCAGGATATAATGCAAGTTATGTAAGTATCATTATCACTCCCTCGTGGTGTTTCCCGCTCGCACTGAACCTGCAAGTTAAGAAATAAGGGAGGTTAACGCGACCTAGCTACGTGGAAGACAAGAATTGTTCCATTATCATTTCATCTATAAGATCTGTAATATTATACCGACATTGGACTAAACAGGATGTAGCAAGAATATAAATTGAAAGTTTATTCAATTTAATGACAACAAAGGAACGACAAAAATATTAGTACTGAAAACAAAAATGTTGAACAATGAACGGCTTCCTCCCCCGGCAGGCGTCGACGAGCGGTAATTGGACAGCCGTAATTACTGCTTGCTTGTAAAGCCATCATCTTATCATCTCCGAAAGGGTATTAGCGAAAAACACGACCTAGAGGGGAGGGGGATGCGACGTTACACGACCGAGATGCGGGAAGGAAGACAGCCCACGACTTAGATGGTTATTAATATCTTTAGAGGACTCGGAAATAAGCGACGGCCTCTCAAAGGGTAGACGTCAAAACAAGGCAATTATGAGATAGGGTAATTAGGTTTATACATAATCTTTATGTTTTCGGGATTACGCTGGTTGAAAATTTGTTGAAAGCGCCGCGCTGATGACACTTAATTGGATGACAAAAACTGAGTCTAGGTAATATTTACAAACTGAATATCTAAATTAAACCATGCAAAATAAGACATTGTAATACAAAACACGTTTTTGTCATGCTTTAAGAATAAGAACTTATGAACTAATGCATAAACAGGTACCTACTGGCGTGATATTTATAATTCATAAAAAATACAGAGGTATACTTCTACAGCAGAAGAAGAACTTTACTAATATCAAAACCGGGAAAATGATTCAGTTGTTTTGGCTTTAATTAAACAACTCCACTCATTATTATTGGAACAACAACAATCAATAAATACTTTGAACTTCTAGTATCCTAAATCAACCAAAGATTCTCTTTTACTCGCAACGAAATCTAAGTCAATATTTTATCTTTGTTTAAAATACAGTGTTGGTTCTAAATCGTCTATTTCGATATAAAACTTAAAGCGGTGTGAGTGAACAGCCCCGCTATCGGGAGGAACTGAGGGGGTTGCCCTCACGACAGTCGCTTGATGACTTGTCACCTCGACTGATTTCACTGTAATCAGTTTTTTGACAAATCGTCTTCACCCTTTTGAGTTAAGCGCTAGAAATGTGAAACATAATTTGCTTGCAATATTTTAATTGGATGGTTTTGTTCATTAATTTGGAAAAGATAAGTCAGCCGTTTGAATAATGATGTAAATGTAAAAAGTAATTTTACGAGATATGTACTTTGTTTATTTTCAATTTCAATCATTTTTACGAAAGTCCTTCAATTTCCTGGTTGTACTGAACAATTTTTTTATCGTTTAAATGAAAAGAACACTTGGCAACTTTATTCTCAAATGAGCACATGCCTAAAAGGCCTTTAAAATCAGAAAAACTGTTTTCTATTTAGCTCGCAATGTGTTGTTGAAAATTCAACTTGCAGTCTCTTTGTCACGCTTTGACTCACTTTGGTACTACATAAAAAGCTTGGGTCGAAAGTACGCGTACATTTATGAAGGCTAAAAGAACAATTTTGTTAGGTGCCCGTTGGAAATTCCCTGACTTCAAAGGGCGTTTTAACAACGCTCTCTCTTTTATTTTATTGCTTTTACAAAAAGTGTATCAAAAAATCCGACTGACTTTACATTAACAGATATTTTAAAAGGCTACTGTTGAATTGCGGTTAAAACGTACTGTTAGTGTAATAAATGTATTTACTGAAATAACACACTTGAGTACTTTCATTACTCGTGTAAAAATATTTTAGTTAAAACCTCAGCTATGAACTCGTTTAAAGTAAAATTGTTGAACGCGAGCCTTAAACATTAGAAAAACTTTAGATAAACCGAGCGAACTGATCCAATTTGTTTACTTGAAGTGCTACGTCGACAGTACAACAGCTTTATTTCGCTCACTACAGAATTACGTAGTATTTAGATATGCCTCCCGCGAGACCAATATTCAATTTTAGTCGAGAACCAAGGGCTATGGGGTTTGATTAAGTATCTCTTGAGTGGTTTTCTGTACCTTAATATTGTATTCAACAAAAACAAAAATTGTTTTGGGCTTTAATAAAATATAAATTTTAACATTGGGACACTTACACCAATTCTCTTTAACATACGAGATTTTTTTCTATTGTTTCAAAAAGAAAAACGTACCTATGATCTAGTAGATCGTTAAAACTCAATTCAAAGTTTTGGGTAAAATTCGAAAAAGTATAGAAAAGAAAATATTGGCAGAGTCATTATGTTTTATAAAACAAAACAGCTCTAGGTTATTCAATTATTTCTGAAGCTAATGGTTTTAGTTCGTAGAACGTATTTTTAGTCACCGAATGTCCTTTAAAAGTCATTAAGCCAAGCGCTGAAACAACGTTGGTCCCTGGATTTATAGATCACGTAAAGTCCCTTTCTAAATTACTACATCATTTCCGAACACCTGAAACTGTTTGACCAACACACATAAGCAATCACGCGAGTCCGATTTCCAATTTGGGCAAGAAGTTAACGTCATAAAACTGAGAGAAACCTTTCATATGGGGTTCGCACGTGAACGATAAAAAGGATGGCGCAAACCAATTGCACGGGACAACCAGGTCTCCACATAATTAGATAAACTTCCCTCGTTCTTAGAATACACTCCTTGAGTTGAAGCCAACTTAATTAGGTTTATTGTTCATTCTTGAACTCGGCTTCTAATTTATATTTCGTTCTAATAATTCGACCTAGTTTATTTCAATCTGTACCATCTCGTAGAGTTGTAAGCATGGGTGAATTTTTGACTCGGTGTATTTATTCGGTAAAAACTTTAAATTGCTTCCGACCCAGTTCGAGCAGCTATTGAACCAATTCGCCAATTGCCTACGTCCGAAGCTAAACTCTCTCCTTGTTTATTTATTAGTGTGACAGGTACTTTATGACGGACCCAATTTATAGTTTAGTGTCACGGTAGGTACACATTATTGCGGTTAATATGCGTGATAGTTACGAGTTCTAGTTATGATACACATCAAATATTATGCCTACTGCGTACCTTTGTTATCACGTCCCTCAGGAACTCATTTTATGAGAACATGAGTTGTTTGATGAATCCCAACATTACCTGCTAAATAGAATATGCAAATATTTTTAGCGGTAACTAGTGCATATGGGTGTTACACCACTATATTTTTCGAAATAATAATACATTGAAAGTGATTCGGTGTAAGTAAATCAGTTTAAAAAAAATATATTTTACTTAAATTTTTGTAAAACTAATCCGAGGGTCAAATAATCTATTTACTACTGTTATACAACCACAAGGTATTTATATGTATTATAACACAAAAGCATTATTTTATAAATATCCCACACTTTTTGATATTTAATCGATTGACCATGAAACAGCTTTATCAGTAGGTACCGTTTGGAACGCCTGCTGAGGTTTTACGAGCAATGTGTCGCGGTGTGAGAGCACCCGGCTTAAGAGAAAGGCACTTTCTCGAGAATACCACTTTACAGAGTCACCGCGAAACTCTTACAAGTTTGTATTTTATTGAAACTATTCTAAGTATTTTGTTGTCGCTAACAATGTTGATAAAAGTAAAAAATAATGCTAAAATTAAAGCTCTTTGAAATCCTTTTGTAGGTATATCTATAGTTAATTGCTTTAGTAAGAGATACGCTAAGTGGATATGTTTTTTAACAAAAAAATAAATAACACAACTTATTGCATTGATGAATGAAACATTCACTACATGAAAGTTTTTCAGCAAGCTAGTCACGTGATTTTTCTGACATCTTATAACCTTTAATTCCCTAGACTCTTATATATTTATGTTAGTCTTTCATTTCCAAAGCAATAGAATAATATCAGCATATCAATCACAAATAAATAAATACTAACTGACTACAAAGCAATCGACTAAATTGGTATACACTTGCATAATAAACGTCAACACTCGATACACAATATTTGAATACACACGTTGGCACTGGTATGTTTTAATAATATCTAACGAATATATACTAAGCAATATTCAGTCTTTTATAAATTCACTTCATTTATAGCACTTCAGATAAATGCACACAAAAGATGGAATAAATATTCTTTTATAACGATTACGTGATTAAATAATAACGTGTATTGATCTGAAGAAAAATATGTAGGTACATGCCAATGACAATGGAACAGACAGTTAAGTTCAACAATGCCTCTGTAATAATTTCTTTCATTTAAACCTCGCTATGCTCCACTTAGAGAAAAGAAAGTAATTAGCTCTAAGCTAACAAAAACGGTATTGACCTTTCATAATTACAACTTATTCTAAAGCTCTCCAACTAAAAGAATGTTTAAATTATTTTCTAATTTTAATTTCCAAGTAATCGAACCAACTATAATGAGATCAATTTGTACTTGAAATAAAAGTTTTTCTTTTGCTCATCGCTGGCTTTTTCTACAATATTTGCATACCAGTCTTACAAATTAATTTCTTTTTTGTAAGCATTAAAGAACTTTAAAGATATAAGACTTTTATAAACCCTGTATCTTTACCTAGAATTTTATAAATCTAAGTAATCTGCTAGATACGCAAACTAAACAGTATTAGTAAAGTTAAATCGTTAAACTGTAGACAAAGTCATCACCTGAAAGTGTGTAGTGAAAGTGCAGCATATGTTATGTTTACAATATTCGTGATATCGAGGGTGATCAATAGCTTCGCTGTCGAGGGCTTGGTAATGAGATCGGGTGGGAGGCGTTCGCGCGTGGCGACAAGCCAACCGTGTGAATTTCGCGGGCTTAAACGTGCGCACCGGCACATATACTCTCCTATGTAGTAGTACAGCCTGAACATAATGATATCGGAAAGCGCCTGCGGCTCTGTCCATGCTCGAATATCAAGCTGATGAAATTGATTTTACTTTGGCTTTATTTTGGGGTGTATAAAATATTTTGGGGTTGATTGTTCTTTATTTGTTGTCAGTCTTAACTGCATGTAGTCTAGTTGTAGTGTTCATAAGTGTGTTTTTAATTTGATTGGAGAACCTTCTTGGATGTATGATTTTCTAAAGTAAGCTCATTATCTAAAATAATAATTTTAATTAATGTTAAATAAACAAACCAAACAATCTTAACACAGTTTAACGGGGTTCCATTTAATCTTAATTGACATAACAAGACAACTGCATGCATGTAAGAGAATGAAAAATATGATTCACGTCATAACGAGGGCTCTTAGTGCTAAGTTCAGTATTCTTGAATGATGCCGGATTTCATTTAGTTAGACAAGAGTACGCGTGCACCCACTACGTCCACCTATTTAAATTTAGTTTAGGAGATTAATTAAACCGGGAGCCGGCGTTGGGCGTACGCGTTCCGTCACAACCGTCAATGGCACCCGTCGCACTGTTTTATTCTCTCACTAGCGCCATCAATGAGAGACGCAATCGAATTTGCCAAATGACGCTCACACTAAATTGGTGAAGAGTGATTGATTGAAACGCTCCGCAGTTAAAGTATTTTACACGGAAAATAATTGAATCTGAATAATTTAGAGCGACATGAGCGATGCAGCTGAATGAGTGGTCGGATTTTGGAGCTCAATTTTCACCCCAAGATATAAATAGGGCGATATTAATAAATGTCTATCAGTCTTTGGATATTCATAAGCATGCTAGCTGACATTGATGCTCCGCGTTGAGACAGAGACTCGTCACGCAATGAATCGACAGTATTTTTAGATTTTGCCTCTGAAAATTTAATTCATATTTTAGTAGCAATGTGGTTAAAATATTATGGACTCAAATTAGAAACCTTGCTTAACTGCTTATATTGCTTAACTTGCTTAACTGCTTATATTGCTGCGTTCATAAAAGTCTAAAATTAATTTTCTTTCCAACCGGTTGACAAGCAAGCTTAAACACCCGTCACCACTCAAAATAATCGTAACGTACACTTATCACTAGCATGATACATCACGTACAGCCATCAATAACATTCATTAAACTCAAAATTCAGCGGATTTTAAATGTGATGACGTGACAAATTGTGTCACATTTTCATCTCATTCGACCCAAACATCGCGATTGTACATATTATTTGAAGTAAGTGCACTATTTTTAATCCAATTTTGTGGTTTTCCGGACCCTCGCTAGCCAGTGCAGGAAGGCTGCAAGGCTTGACACCCAATATTAGCCTGATTAACTATGAAACGGGCGCACGTTCTGGCAAAAAGCTTTAAAAATGTCGCCAGTAACTCACTTACTACACCACTGGTACCCAACTATGATTCACTGATGGCACGACTCGAACTGAAACTAGTTATTTCTGGAATCTAGTTTTAAAGCAAATTCTTGAAACTCTGTTAGTAATGAAGTTACTGAATTTAATCCATTTAGCGATGAGTAGCAATTCCGGGAATGGGAAATATCAAAGTATGAAGCAGGTATGAGTGCGCCATTTCGTTTCTGGGCACGGACAGGCTGTGTATAGTTTTAGACACGTGACTTATCCGTTTAAAATCTGAATAGCCCACGCAAGTGTCAATGACATTAGCAGGCGTGTAGCCTAGAATGGGCAAACCTTTGACTTTGTTACATAAGGGAAACATGTCCGTATCAGGTATGTAGTACCAATGACTAAAGAAAAGAGCTTCTGAGATTTTCATATAAAAAGAAAAATCTATAACTGTGATCCATTGTGTCAGTAGCTACTGATACGTGTTTCAAAATACATACACAACACCTTCTTCTACCTTCTGATTTCTCGGAATCAGGATTTACGATTTATTAATAAGGCAAATCTCACACACAATTGTAATGGATTTAATATGGAGCTAACAAAAATTATAATAAAAAAGCCAAGTAAAACTACCTGTGACAAATATTATATTAATATACATACAAAGCACTTTCTTCACTTTAATAACTCATGTTAGTAATCCCACATTTACGCGTGGGTTTAATCATCTTGTCCCATTTTCGCCTTATAGAGATCGGATAATTAAAATCACTTTTAAAGTCCCATTTTCATACGAAACTGAAAAAAGGCTGCCATGTGCATATGTTAGTAGAACATACGTAACTAATTTTATTTAGTATCCAACGTTTGGCCCCTTATAAAGATATTTTGGTTCTTTGAATAGCAAGCGGAATATTACAATAAAAATTGAAATGTAGACTTGTAAATAAGCTATCATGTCTTCTACATTGTCAATTACATTTGAAAAGGGGTTTCTTTTTACTATCGACGTCAGACGTGAGAAGAATTTTTGAGTCGGGTTGTAGATTTACTTTAAAAAGTGCCCTTGTTAAATGTAAATTCATACCTGAGGTGAAAGCCCGTTGTTAGCGTGTACATATTTTACTGGCTCCTAAAATGTTTCATTTTTAAAATAGGAGTAGTGATGTTAATTTTTAATCAAGGTAACATTATTAATTCGTATCTTATTAAATAATTTTCACGAAAGTAAAAAAGGATCCAACCAACAATTCGACGCTCTGAGCCTGATTAAGCGAAAGTAAAAAGGCTTTTTAATTAATTGTGTTTGAAAATTAAAACTTGTATAACAAAAAAGTTGTAAAGAATTATAATTCTAATATTTTCGCAGGTCTCTTTTATGGATGGCTAATAAGCGGGGTTTGTTTCGAGTGGAAATATTTGCGAACTCATGGTAGCTCCGCTGTAACCCGACGATAATTAGATATGGCGCGCTTTTACAGCGCCGCGATTCTGAATACCGACCAAATTGCGCCCTTCTAATCCTGTTTATGCTACGATGGAACTCCGACGGTTCATTTGGTCACCATTTTTCATTTTCATACTGTGAAGTTTTTTGTACAACCAAAGCTTCTAAAAAATTCACGCTCGTGTTTGGGAACTGTCGACATGTGTATTCGAATTAGATACAAAAATTGCAAGAATGCAGAGGGTTTCGCTGCTACGTAAGATAGCTTAATATTAGCTGTATTCGCAGAAACGGAAAGACAAAATTACTAACATGCTTACCTTTTACTAACGTTTGAAAATTGCACAATTGCCAAAATATTTGTACAGAATATTGATACAAACAAAAACAGTAGTCAGTTTTGGGAAATGTTAAAATATTTAGAATGAATGGATGAATAGTCTAGTTTCAATATCCGCACGTGAAAGCATGCATTCAAAAGTACGCAAAAATATTTTTTAAACTGTAGGATTAATTCGTATTGGCAACAAGTTTAATACTTGTCTGTGTAATGGGGGATGGTATCAGGGCGCAGTAACACACGAGGGCTCTCCACATTCCGACTGGTTGATTAGCTGTTCTCGATAGCGCTCCCTCGCTGCCCCTCGTAATGCACACCTGCAGTTTTTGGCACTGCACTTCCGAATCATCGAACGGATATGAAACGAACTAAAAATGTATATGTAGAACGTGCGCATAGAGAATACGAGCGATTGAATATTGAATGGCGAGGTGTAAAAAATAGCACAGATACGTCGTGAACGATTACAGTTCCTCACGCCAGAGCTTTAGGTAAAAAGATGAATGATGATGATAAATCGTTTTCTTACATCTTTAGAAATTGGTGATTTTTGAGGCCTTCCTAAAATACTGCTGGTTTACCGTTTATTCACTAAGAGCAACCGCCATCTTTAGAACTTTTAAAATATACGAATTGATTTTGGAGATGTTGTTTGCCGTCCTTAGGACGATACAGTATGAAAGTCTCAACATATAGAACTATCTTTTGGTGATGTGGTTACCTATGATAGCATTTTACTTTGTTCGTTGCTCGTTATGAGTTCAGCAATACCCATTTCAATCGCTAAGGTTAATGGTCTAATAAAATATCGATAATAATCTATATCGATATAATAGTGTAAATTATTATTAACGCCATAAATGGAGTCATAGTACTAAAATTGTTTTCTGAAGGGAACCAACGAGTGTGACTAGTAACGAATAAGTAAATTTTACTACTCTATATATTTAATGCTCCATTAAGAAGTTTACGATTTTATCCGTAAAGACTTAATCAGACTTCAATTGTTTTAATGTTCCGACAAATAGGTGTAATAAAACGTAAACAATTTTATATATTGGTACTTAATAAGTAAATAACACACAAGATTTATATTGTATTGTGGTGAATTTCGTGATAGATTAAAAGCATTCCTTTTATTTCAGAAATATGAGTTTTATTTTCATAAAGGCTACTACTCAACTACTTTATATAGGGATTTATTCTAGTCTAAAACTAGAGCACATTTCAGATGAAATTTCAAAGGGCTTGACAAGAATTTACTCATTTCAATGAAAATTTTGTTTGTATAGGTTTCAGAGCGAAACATTGAGAACCGAAATTGGAACTTTGTCACGTATTCAGTTACTAACAGAAACAGACTAGCTGGCTTTTTTATTCTTACCTTATCATGTTTATACTGAAGTTTTGTAGAATATTTCAAGGCTTTGTTTGTGGGTATTATGAACGAGTATTGCCTATATACGTAAAGGTTTAATATTTGTCATTTCTGAATGTGTTTCTCAGATTAGCTTAATATATTTTAGATCTAACCATCTTCCATTTTTAGACGAGACAAGGCTTTCGAACTTATAACAGCCTTATATAACAGGCCTGTCTGGCACGTGTATTTTCAAAAGCCTTTTACATTTATCCCAAGCCTAACAAAAATACGGTCATTAGCATGGTCACAATTACCGACATTGTTGTTCGTAACATTCCACTTATTTTTGTACTGTTTGATAATGTTCCGTGATAGACATAAAGCCAGCTAATGTCTCCACATAAAGGAATTTTATCATCACTGGCCAAGTTTAATCACCTCATTGTGTAGGAATGCTAACAACGACAAGATTTGAATTACGTTAACCAGGTTATAAACCGACATTATGGTCCAAGCAGACAGATTAATATGGTAAAGTTTTACCTCCAATTTCATTTACTACTGATAAACTTGACTTCAGAAATGCAAAACTATTTGAAGATTTGAGTATTGATTAAGTTCATCGTCATAAGGAAACAAAACACTGTCAACAGAAAGAACTTCAACAACAAATTAATTAAAGTAAACAATGTCTTGATAAAAAACGTAGTTGGATCGAACCTCGCCAAGAGTTGAAGTGAATTGCCGGAGGAGGCTGTCACGAAGTGGCTGTATCAGATAACTCCGGTAGTTTGTTCTCGGAACGTCCGTGTCATTTGTCGTTTGCGTACAGCGTGCGACTGAGACAGTGTCACGACTGCGTAGGCGTTCGACATTCAAGCGCTAAGGCTGATAGAAGGCAATCTCGGATTTTGAATTTGGAACTGCCTTTGTGTTATGATTTCTAAAACTTGTTTTTTTTTCATTAACTATACACAAGGAGTTTGATTCTAATTTTGAAGTTGTACTCCAATGAATTCGATAGTTCGCTTTCGTTAAGAAATAATAGACGTTAAGCTGAATAACTTTCAGTTATTAAATAACGTCATGGTATATAAAAAAATACTAGTTCATGCCTTATAAAAACAACATAAGGCCTTTAAATTATCTTTGAAATTAAGGTTAACCTGACCTTGGAGTAAATAGTTGGTCCTTTTTTTATTCGCTATACACACAGAGCTATTAGATACTTACATAGATATTTCTGCATAATGTCCCAATCTCAATAAATATGTTTCGTATCTAAGGGACTTTTATAGTTCTTTAGTTGTTTCCCAACAGGAGGAAATAGCACTTATAGTGCAATGAAAGCCCGAACGCTCCAGGCGAGTTCCGTTTCGTTATAGGTTTCCTTATCACAATGGTTGATCTTTTCTAAAATCTATGGGTTACTATTTGCCTTCTATTGGTATACTTCGAATTAAGTTGTACCTTTTCACTTCAGGCCAGTTTGAGTTTATCATATGCTAAAGCAAAATAAAATTAGCTAAAGTTTCCTAATCAGACATTTTCACAAACATAACAAAGGTTTAAATATTACTTACAACGAAGTTTTCAAAGTAAATCACAAAGCCATATAAAGCCTTATCCAAGTGTGAATACCACTAAGATCCTTGTGAGGCTTCCCTGCCCACGCACATTCACCGGGAAAGGAATAAACTTTGCGTCGGCGCATACATTTCGTGCATTATGCACCCACTAATATATTACTTAGGTATGCCACAGGCATTTTTCCTTAAATTATGTTGCTTTTAACATTTGCATTTGAATATAATCTTGAAGTGGTCCGCAGAATTATGGGGCCTAGATTATTAGGTTTCATATCTATACAAGTATATATTATATTACAAGAGAAACTCAGGCATATTCGATCCGGTAATAAGCTGTCATCGTTTTCTGCGAATTATCGAGGAATGTAACTGTGAATTGCGTCGAGACTTTTGTACGGAATATCTATGGATTAGATAACAATAAGTTACAAAAGATTGTTGCTGTCATCACAAAGTCTGACTCAAATACGAGACGCAAACCGTTATTATGTTCCGAAGTCATTGGAAAATTATGTTGATGTATTTGTCAAACAATACGGCAAAATTACCATGTACGGTAAACATTGTCAGCAACGTTTAAGTTTGTATAGACACACACAACGCTGCAATGGCTGTGGAAACTATTCACGACGCTCTCCACATTGCATTCAAATGACGGTAAATATTTGTGCTCTACGCTCCAGTTAACCGGCACAACCGATAATTAGGCATCCGAAAATACACCGATAGCCTGCGCTAGTGCGCGCCCGTGTCAGTTTTATCCACTGAATAAAAATATATTCCGCCACACCATTCTATGATTAAAATGTCTCCTGAAATATTCAAGAATTAGCACCTAAGAGACTTCCGTATCCGTTTGAAATCAACTTTATACGGGCATTCGAATGAATAAAGAGAATTCTAATCAACGTTCGCGTAACTTTAAATGAAGGTGAACATTTTTGAAACCTTTATCCGTAGCCTGAAAATTCACCTTTATTTGGGACCGGAGGGGACTTATCAGGGCGTTTTTCAAATAACGGCATCAATTCCGCGCCGGCATCCTCACCTGTTATCTGTTTCTCTTCCTGCAGCGCACAAAGCGCCCACGAGGGCGGCATTTTAGCATTACGCGCTCATTCTGTTACACTCGAAACACCATTACCTCGTGCGTATGTCGGGCCGCGGGTCACAAGCCACACCTACACCGCTCAAATTATGTTAATGATGGCCTGAAAAAACCCTAAGCACCTACGTCGTTAAATTTTAAACATTTTTGTCATTTTAAAATTCTGTTTGTTTACAGGTACTCTGTTCCAGGCGGTATGTTTTATTTCTACGCAGAGTAAGTACTTACCTATATAAAATGATATCATCAGGCTCACGAGTCCGCAAGTATGAACTTTATCTAAATAATTTAAACCGATATATCACAGTGAGTCATCTCTTTGATGTTGGATTTCAACGAGCTTTAGTTGGCAATACGCAAAAAGTTAACTAACAAGCCTACAAAATACTGGTATTTTAACGAAGCTGAGTTTGAATGAAAAAATATCACACATCGGCAGCATACCTGCGCTTTTATATTCAGCTGGCTTAGTGAAAGAATGCAAAAATTCATAGAGTCGACCTATTTCGACTGTCATAGTAAAGCCGTGTATCAAATGCGAAACAAATGCCGTAAAAACTCTAATAAAATCATATACATTCACTGGCGGTAGCAAAGAGAATAAAAAACAAACAATTCATTTATCAGAGTAGGGCTATTCGAACAGTTTCCCTCTTTATATGTCAGAACAGAGTTAATCGGAGAATAGCGTCTGTAACTTTGTGACAGACGGAGAGACGGCAGCGCGCGGAAAGTTCAGCTCTCCTCGTAATAGCTGGTTAAGCCGGCATTCAATGGTACATACGCGTCGATTTATTTACCTTTTCGCTCGCGACGCCCGAAATGCGACTCTATTGTGCGCTACGTATGGACGTTAAAATGTCCTGAACTGCCTTTACTGTGCATTGTACAAACGGCAGTTTGCAGAGTCATGGTCGCCACTGTACTCGTATTTAAATAGTAAGAAGGCGTTGTTACCCTTAAAAACCGTGAGACTATCAAATTAAATTGTTACCTGTTTTCAACATAAGCGTAGTGACTACCTACATGAAGCTGCAGATTTTCAGTGGAGTCTCACCCCTTTGCTTTCGGCGGAGGACTTTCATTACGAACTTTTTTAATCGTCCTTTGTCCCGCAGAAAAAAATCCGTTGTGATGCCGGCAGAGACGGCGTGTCCCACCGCGGTGCCTGTAATTAAACTGACACCGACTCCCGCGGGACGAGTTTTGAATGTTATTAGAATCTCTTTCGCGCCGTCGACTCTGATTGGAAATCTGTTATGTTGCCACGCGAACACAGACAACTGTCACCACCGAAGACATTTTCTACTCTCGCCTAGATAATTATGCAACTATAAATTGAGAATGTTTCAACTTTAATTTAAATAGGCACTGCCTTTCAGATATTAGAGCTCTCAACCAAAAACCTAATTTACCTGTTGAAATTGTTTGAAATGGAAAATTGGTTCCACTTGGGAAATGTTAAAATGTAACTAAATGGATGGAGTGAGGATAAACAATATTGTTTTAAGTCGAACATTGACGGAGTGACCCTTCAGAAGTAATGAAGCTCAACGATGAATATGTTTTTGATGTTTTTGTTTAGTGGTGTCGCTGCGAGTGTTGATATGATTCGCGCAAAGCAAGTGGGTAGCCGGCGCGCCACCTCGCCGTGGACAAGTGAGCACGGCACATTGGACGCGCGTGTTGACAGTCCTCGGCGCGGCCTCGACAAACAAACATATTCTGTTTACTCAGCGACACATCGCTGTATGCTTTGAATTTAAATTAAAGCACCGATGGAAATCGAAATTCAGGAACGTGTCTACCAATTTTTGAACGTAATTAAGAATTTTACAAACAAAGTTTAGGCTGCTGTTGCTAATCACTACTAGTGCTTGTGAACACAAACTTCTGATAATATTCAATTAATAATAATTTAACTTTCAACCCTTACGTTTAGTCGGGTCGTAAAGAACGTTTCTTAGAATTCAACATACGTTATAAAATGTTTACATATTTATTGCCCGTCAAATAAATATGTCGGTCTGTTTCTCGAATTATTTGGGTATCCTTAATCCTTTCGTTGACAAAAATGTTAATAATCGTCTTATGCTATATATATTTCACAAATTAGGTGGAATTAATAAATTTGTGGGCGTTTTGACGGACGACGGTGCGGTTCTGGCCGGCTGCCAAGCATTGCCACTTTCCCTCGCATTCGGAAGCTTCACTCTTAAACAGTATAGTGTGGCCGGACAGAGCACATTGCCTCGATTTCCGAGAAATTGACGATTTCCAGCTACGTTCAGAAACCGGCATCGGAAATATTTTATTAGTGATAAATTGCTGCCTATAGGTAGAATTGATGTTTCGAATAAGGATTGCTGAAATAGTCAGAATATGTTGGATGACGTCATTGTGCCGCCGGATATAGCTGTAACGTCGACTCAGCGAAGTTCACGAGCTATTTCCATAACGTCTGAAATACGTTTCGATGAAACTTACAACTTAATAATAACGTTCAAAAGTAGTTAGGCACTTCGATGGTAATAGATTACTTAGTAGCTAATTTGCTTGTGAAATGTGATTCTTGAAATAGGTTCATGCTAGCGCACATCAAAGCGAAAGCAATTTCTAATGGGCACGTGACAGTCATAATCCCCATCTAATATTCTAATATCAGGCATTAGCCGCCTGCATAATGCATTCATTATGACATGACCACTAAACTTTACGTGAATATAGTGTAGGTAAGTTTTACTTGCAATAAAGCTAGCTCCACAGCGTATGAATGTTAAGAAGAAATGTTTTTCTTGCATAATTTAAAAAGTTGATACTTGCTTCTCTATAAATATGCAGTTCAACATTTTACGAGCAAGTAGGTATATAAAAACACTGAAAGTGTCGTTTTGGATAAGATGACTTCTGTGATGGATGGAATGTGGTAATTGATATTATATCTAAGCATTTAAGAACATTAATACATCTTAGGACACGGCTAATTATCTAAAACAATATTGATTATAACATGCGACCACAATAAATAATTCAGTATCAATCAAAGCGACCGCAGTGCATAGCCAATTACTAAATTACTGAGATGTTGCGGCCCTATCATTGATTATGACAGCTTATTCGACAAGCATCACACCGATGGAATTGTAAATCGATCTTCAGATTATAATTTGTGTGACACAAATCAATTTACTTACAAAAAACATACTTGAAATTACTTTCCATGTTCACAACTTGTTTTCAGAAATACGTAAATAAGTATTAAAATGTTGAAAAACAAGATTATAATACATAATGTATGTAACTGCAAATATCCATACGTAAATATGTAAATGAATAATATTCATATGTTTTAATTTGCCGCTGAGCTAAATAAATGCTCCTGGAAACATTGTTCGCATCAAATTGAATGTGTATTGAATGATGTATGATCTCAATTTGTGAAATGGCGTGCATTTACGCGATCGTTTTGGCTCGCCAGATGCCAAACAATGACCGACGCTCCACACGCTTATTTATTATAAATGACAAATTAAAAATTAATATGTTATTAATCAATTAATATTACTGCGTTCCCGAAATACAAATTCTTGGATTACCATTGTTCTGTTATGACTGCAATACAAACAGCCGTCAGCATAATCTTGTATTCATGACAAAATTATGCTAAGTTCGTACGTAAGAACTGTGACTAGAGATTCTGTAGTTAATGTTATGCAAGCAGAAACATAAAGGTCTTCATATTATTTCTAACGGAATACTCGGGTCAGAAAGATCAAGCGCTAACGAGCAAGCTTCTAGGAGCCATCTATTAAGTGAACGGTATGCAATGCGTCTGTTTTATGTTATAACTAGTGACCCTATGTCACTTCGCCCGTATTACTTAACACTATTTAACGTCTAGACACTATAATTTATCGGTAACTAGCTATAAAGCAGCTTTACTTCAAAAAGGCTTTTGTGTGAATTATACGATCTAATAAATAACGTAAGATAGTAAAATCTTGGTTTGCACTTATGCAGTCATTTACATCCTGTACTTAACGAATCACTTCGGTATATGGATGCCATTTTGGCTATTTATAGCGAAATCTCTGCGACCGCTCAATGCGGCAGTTTATTCCAACGTATGGGGAGTTAACGTCCATTTATAATGAAGGTAACAGAACAAAAAAATCCCTTTCATGATGTTATTATTGTGTGAATATTTTACGCATTGTAGAGTACGGCAGGTTGTGCTATAAACAAGTTAAAACTTGCAATAAAAGGTAACACGAGGGGCGGCCGGGGAGCAAGTGAATCGGAAGCGCGGCGGCAACCGGAAAGTGCGTAGCTCCAGATTCAATTTCCGCTGCCGGTCGCGTAATAAGTCCACTATTCACTCTGTGTGTTCACGTAGAAAAAATAAATTAAAAATCTACAGATTTTCCAAGAGTACTCTTGTTATTTTCTCTAACTTTCCAATGAACTAGAATCGAAATAATAACATTATTATGTCCTTTTTTAAAATAAACTAACAGGCTATGACTGTAATAAGAGTTTGTGACCAACGTCAATTAATTTGGAACTCAATAGTACGTGGTAGTGATTCAGCAAAATTAGAGGCAAAAGTCGCCAACGTTATCTACGTGCATTCCAAAGAGGTTCGTATTCACAAAGTTTAAAACTACCACACACAGATAGATAATTAGAACACGGGAGATACGAGTTTTTCATTCTGCCTATCGAACAACTTTGTAGAGTGAGAAAATAAACCAGCAATGTGGCGCTTATTAGAGTCATGTGCACAAGAACTCCGATTGTAGATCGGACTCGTAAAACATCGAACATAGTATGCGGCGACTTTTCTGTACAAAAGGGATATCACGTGCAAGTAAGCAACAAAGCGCCCAGTACGCGCGTAATTCGATATTCTCGGGTTGAATGATCCCATATCAACGCCGAGAACCTTAATTCAGCTCTCGACACGACAGAGGCAGAGTGCACTTGGGCGTAAATAAAAAGTTGAACGTCGCTGTAACGAGAGCCGCGGCAGACAATGACGCTAGACAATGTGTTAGCGGCATGACACTCCAGAGCCACTAGTCGCGCCCTCACAACCTTACTCTGTCATATTCTCACTGCACTCCTCTGAACAAAACCTTGACAATATACTCGCAATCCAATATTGAAAAATATGGAACATCAATTCATAATCCTACACCGTAGCTTGTTAGCAGCTATCCGCAGTGGTAAAACGTACTTTTCCTTTAAACATATTTATTGTTTCGCTGTTTGTAAGGAAACCCAAATATTTAAGACCTTCAATAAACACCGCTGGACTAAATTAGAAATCAAATTAATCTCAAGCTCCTATTAAGAACAACGGGAATTAATTACAAAGTGAAATTGTAGGATGGCGTAATAAAGTAAATAATCCCTGATGAAAAATGCGAGTAAATAAAGTGTGAACAATTATTCTGCAAAATTTGAGTTGAATAGTGTGGATAAACCGCGGATGAGCTCATGAGCGCGACCCTTTAGCCCGAACATTACCTTAGTACTCGTGCTCAATGGATGGAGCACCCTCCGCCGACACCACATTCCCACTGCGGCGCAATAGCAGTCATCAACATTGCCTGCCTCTGTCAACTTCGCATTTTTTAAAAGACATGAAAAGCTTTTTAAAAAGCTTCTTCCTCTCAAATATTTTACACGTTATAAACGTCTTTGAAGGGAAAGTATAAGTTTTGAAAGGGCACACTCGATGCTCCGTAATCTTTGGTTTTGCATTTAAGTTTCTTAATAAAATCAGAAGTCGAAAGTTTATTTCACGTGCACTTCGCTAAGGTCAAGACTTTAGTTCAGCAAGGAGATGTTATGTTTGCATTTTCATTGTTTAAATTTTAATGAAAGCCATCGAGTGCGGGCATTGTTATAAACACCGCTGTGCCGTTGTAATTTACATGGCCGGCTATCGTATTAACGATGACTGAGCGGTTTCTCTTAATTATCATTTTGCACGGTTCGTCAGGCACACGCTTGCTCCTGTTTCGAACACCACGCGGTTATATTATAGCTATGACGGATTTCGATGGCCGTTATAGGTTTTTGGATTAACGTTTTTAGAATAAATTGATACGCAACCACGGTTGTTATAAGCTTTTGAATAGGTACATAAGATGTACATAAGGCTTCAACATGTAATAACCTAGAAGCTTGTTTATATTTGAAACTTTCTCGTTATTTTCATTTATTATCAACTCCTCTCAACTTGATTGTGATTTATTCAAGTTTAGACTGTGCACATTCTCATTTGCTTGACATAGATAGAAAGCATTCACAAACTATCCCTTGCAGCATACAAATGTACGTATTATGTAATATTAGATAGGATTTCGGTATTATACAACAACCCACTGAGTGGTTCGAAATTTAAAAGTATCGTTACCCCACAGTATTGCAAATCTGGCCATTTAATAATGGTATCAATGCAATCTTCATTGGTCAGTATCGCAGTATTGAATTAACTGCAGTATCGATGTGAACGCTTGGACAGAACTGAACAGAGTCCATAGTTTCCACCGGAGCCGCGGCCCTGCCCGGCCCCGACACTTCTGCTAGTTTAATTGTTTATTCAGATACGGGGAACTTCTCGAATTAGGTAAGCCGGAATAGCCGCATTAATTAATATTTGTGTTTGAACTGTCTCCGTGCCCTTGAGTGATTAAGCGACCTTTCAAATAACAGTTAGTTGTAGACAATTACTGTTATTTGCGCCCCAATTTCTATTACTAAACCCTTACTATTGTTTTAGGATTGATTGAACATTATTATTTCAGAGAAAATATCTCGTACGCTCCGTAATAAAATCACGAATCATGTAAGCATCTAATAAGAACGCCCACTTTCCAAACAATTGACGGCTGAAGAGTTTTTACGATTATCCTCTCAACAATGGAAATATGAGACAATATTGGCTGTATCGTAACTCGATCTTATCATCTCGCCTGCTAAAGAGGTGAAACGAATCGTAAATAATACACGTGAATTAACGAGACAAATCCTTTTGTGTTTTGTGCGGCGTATGTATAGGGATGAAGCGAATATCTCCGTACTGTCGAACAGCTGTGCTATTATGCCACGATTATTCGTATGTTTTCGTACGTCCCCCGAAGGCAACAGCGTAATAGTTATCCGTTGCAAACATGGCGACATCTGTGAACATGCTCGAGTTCAACTAATATAATAACACGACCGTAACTTGGCGCCCCTGGCAACCTGTAATGAAACCAAAAGAATCGATGAATCCAAATATTTTACTCAGAATCTGAATACATTTCGAAAGAACTGATATTAGCAAACAAAAGATGTCGTTTTTGTTATTTGAATATTAAGTAACTATATCAAGGCAGACAAGACTGATAAGCTTGTGCAATATTTCCTACCTGGAGCAGATTTCATAATGTTAGTTTTGCACAAAAAGTGTATTATTGTGTGCTAAATTTTATCGATGAATGCGTGGACAAATAAAGTCGGTCACAATAAATTTGTAAGCAGTTCTTCCGCCGGAGAGAGAATGTTAATAGCTCTTGAAAGCCAGATAAGGATGTCGCATAATCAAATATTCTGGAATCCTTCCTAAGAAAGAGGCCGGGGCTCCGAGCTCGCGGAGCGGCCGTGCATAAGCAACAATATCGGTTCCTTTAAAGGATAAAGGCGACTCAAGGACGATTCGTAATCCGCTCGAAAATGTATTGCAACTTATCTGTTGCCAGGTAGTCGGACAAACGCCCGGAAACCGCCACCAACATTGTACAAATCTTCGTCGATCGATGAATAAATAGCGCTTGCAGTAGACTGTAAAACCAAATAATAGATATCGCGGACATAAATTCAAACCGAGATATACACCGGGTTTTCTTTGGACAAATTTAAGTTTTATGATAACAGTTGCCTCTGAGTTACTGTAACTGTATCTATATTTTGTCCTAGAATATTTCTGACATTTATGAAGTATGAAATAGGAAATCATGATACCCAACACAACACACTTGTTTCTCACTCAAAACAAAGGAGCATTGTGTAAAATGTATACTTACTTATACTTATAAGTAAGATTAGTACCTAGGTATACATATAACGTTATGATTACGACCTTTTGTCAAAAATCGCCCAACTGTAAGGGCAATGATTACATTTAACAGTTTTAAAAGTGAATGGATCTTTATCAGAGATATTAAAGTTGGCACTTTGGGGTGCATCCGCAACAAAAAAGATTACAAACAACATGACGTTTGAGAGTTTGTGTGTCCAACGCGAAGCCGAACCGTCGCACAATGCGTCATTGTAGTCACGGCATAATACGCGGCATTAACATTTTGTACACCGATTCACGTCAATGATGACGATTTATTGTCGCACTGTCGTCCCGCGACTCTATGTGGTATAATTAATCCGACATTTTTTATCTCCCGCAATGATTTAGGTTTGTTGTGAAGTTTGTTTTGCGGAGACATCTGCCGACGTCGCCATTGTTACCCGAAGCTCTCCTCAGGTAAACCAGATAATGGCATTATCTCAGAAAGAGTTGACATTTCTTCGTTTAAACTTTTGTGGAGTCGAGTGTTTTGACAATGCTTGTTTATTTAGGAGATTTATTCTCAAAACGGTTCTCATTAAGATAGCGATCTGAAATAACAAATTGTATTTTAAAATGGAACGTTCGTAATGGAAGCTGTTCTTATTCTATTCCTGTGGATTGTTTATTGCTGTCACATAGTTTTTTTATCTTTATAGGTGTACATGCATATCCTCGAGTCACGCAGAGTCGATCGCACTCCCATACGATCGGCCACGCTCATTTATCGGGTAAACAAAGAATTTATTGGTGTCGTATAATTTTATGTTCTAAACAAAGGCTCGTCAGGCCTACCTCCCTCCCTCCCCCCTCACCACGGCCCTACACACCCGCTGCGCGTGCACTTGTTCACTAACATATGTCTACAAATGCGTTTGTTTATATTTTCAGTGTTTATATTAACCAATCTTGTATAAATAAATCTTTACGTGGAAGTGAAGGTTTGACACTGAGTTTATACTTACGATATGTTAAAACTAAAAGCATTACGCGGACCAAAAATGCTTTTAACAGTTTCCTACATTTAATATTATCTGAGACGTTGATTAAAGACGCCAGGTCAAATGTCGGTTCTTGTTAAATCGAATAGGTAAACACAAAAAGACCGCACATCATTCTCTGCTGGAGCACAATGTGGTGTTAAAATCAATTGGTCAAAGTCATTTATGCATTCATTGCGGCGTTTAACTCGTGGAAACGTCTTTTGAATTCTATTGTTGAGTTGGACTCCAACTGTGAAGTCGCCGATCTCGTTCCGCCCGTCAATCTATACATCAGGTACTTCCTAGAATTTCTAGCCTTTCATAGCAAAAAAAAAAACTACCAAAATATTGAAAAACGCTTAATCTTAACTGTGTAAACAAAATAACAGAGGATAACGGGAAATAGAGAGAGGATAAACATCATGATTAAAAGTCATGATCCACCAGTTAGGGTAGCGGCGTTAACATTTTAAAGTCATAAAACTAGATTGTGAATGTCCTGTGGAAAGTAGAACGCGAGATCCAATCCGAGTTTGCAAACAAGGGAAGTTAGGGCGAGCGGTGCGGGCGGCGCGCTCCGGCTGCGGCTCGGCAAATAGGTACGGGCCGCGCCGATAACACGCCGTCTCCTGTGACTTCTATTTAAACAGACAGGGAAACGCTCACAGATTAAATCTTTCGCCTGTTTATTTTTCTTCCCGGCGGACTTTCGACTAAAATATATCTGAGACTAAGATGACAAGTAGACTTATCTCTATCAGCACTAATCTAAAGGTGGAACGAATTTTTAAAATGCTTGAGTCGTCCTCTTTCGTGGAGCTGCGGAGGTCGGATTATGAGAGCTTTCAGCCGCATACAGTTGCACCGCGACGCGGTTATTAAGGTAGCAGCTTTGTTTGCGCATTCGGTGGTTCAGAGCAAAGCTTTCGGTAAAATATTAAAACATGAACGCCCTGCTTCACTCACTACTGCAAACTCGTTCTTTTGATACGCGCATGGGTTATTCCCGCGTTAACCTTTTACTGCAATACTGTTTTCAACTAAAAATATTTTGATCATATTTTATTATGTTTTAAGAATCTTGTTTTTTTTACTGTACACCAATTCAGCCAATTCAGCTTTATGTGTAAAAATATGCTTGATTAATATCGTAATTATACAATCGTAACGAAAAGCATTTCTCACATCTACGCGAGGTATTATTTCATAATGTAATCAGTAATTATTGCTTTAACGAGTCCGCCTTTAATTTGTTAGGCGTTTTAAACGGCTTTGCGTATTTGAATCGCAAATTTCTTAGAATATTTCAAGAGGGTCGCTGGCGTTTCGAGGACATTATCTCTTCATAAAATTCAAGATCCCGCTGAGTATTTCATTGTATTTCTAAATTAAACTTTAATATGGCTCAACTTAACGCGAGCTTCTATGTAGCTCCGGTAATCTCACAAATTTACGGTAAGCAGACATGCAGTAGGTATCTCTAGGCTCTCGTTTCCGTGTGTTGTGCCCAAAATTAATTTCCTCGTGAGGTTTATATGTACGACAAAATGTCATATCACTTGAGTATAATTTTCCTTTATTTCTCCAAGCTTTGACTCTCAAAGTAACTTTGCAAGCCAGACTTACAGAATATTTTTGCCGAATAAACGAGTTAAATACTGTATTATATGGGTCTACCTTTGGTTAATCCGCTCAGATGGCTAATCTCCTCCGGAGAGGGTAAAGTGCACGCCGCCGTCCGACCGGAGGCGGGAGTTATACCTATATTATTACCCCTTACGTAAACATTACATTAACATTAAAGCGTGTAGTCAACTATCTCTGGAAGTCGTATGAAACTGTCTTGATCACATTTATGTATTATGAAACATCAGCGTCTTGAGTAAGTAATAAGGTGCCATTAAATATTAAAGAACATATATTTAGAAGGCGTCAGTAAGCTTACATAGTTTTTTATGTACTATGTACTTTAAGTAGTCGTTCTTTACATACGATACAAAAAATATTTATTCTTCATAAAATATCAGGTAGGTTCTGACATACCTAACACAAATGGCAATAATCTTGAAAACTGTTTTCCATCTTAAGTGTTTTCCTCAACCGATAACAGACGGAAATAGTGATGTGAAACATGCAGTGTATAGCTACACATGTAGGTATAGGTACGTAACCACATGGGTATATTGTTTAGTATCCGAGACACAGGAAGTAGGATCCTGTCGACATCGTGCTTGCAATCAGGCGCACATCCGTCTGATACGACTGCGTCTTTGTAGCCACTCATTGTTTTACCAACCAGAAACGCCTTTACGAACTAAGTGCACGTGGTCGGAAAGTGTGCGCTACTATCATTAGAGAAATTTCCTTAATGTGTTTGTGATTTAGGCAATGTTTGAGGACACACCCCGCACGCGGCAACCCTTTGCCTGGTCCCCGAAGGCGTGGCCCCTGTGGAACAAACAAACGGAAGTGAAATTGAGAGGAGCGCCCGGAACTGGAGGTATACCTTTTCATTACAGAATCCCTTTTTAATTACCAGGGCCCAAATAAAAATTGTATTTTTATTTCAAGTAGGCGTAATTGAAAAGGAAATTGCCGGGCCCGCCGGCCGCACACCGGCGTCGAATAAAACTTTAATATAATGCATAAGGCCCTTTGATCTTCGCACTCCGCTTGCATTAAATCGTAGAGATGTTCTATCCTTATAAGATAAAATACGAAATACGGTGGCCATTTTCGTTTCAGATAAAAATAACATAAAAAGACTCGTGCGATTTGAAAAGTTGAAAAAGTAACGTCGCCAATAAAATTGTTCGTTTATGAGTCAAAAGTCTCTTTATTCTAAGAAATCGCGAACCTTAGAAGTGTCATAAATTACATGTGAAATAATAAAAGAAGGAAAATCTTTCATCCGCAAACGTTTTACAAAGACACCCCTCCGCCGCGCCGCCCGGAAGATAAATGTCGCCTGTAGCACGATCTACTGTCGGTAAAAACGTGTCTCTAATAAAAATCCATCGCGTTCGAGGATCCCTGTAAACGCATACTTTTCGGGGTGTTGAGTTAAATAAAATCTTTTACCGTTTAAGAGTATGGATGAAATTCGAATTTACATTTCAGATAGATGATCTCTCAGTTACAAAGATAATTGAATACAATGGAGGGGGGAGATTACAAAAAAATATAAACAACTCGCTCACCTTTGGCCGACAGGAGCAGGGAAGCAGTAGATTGGCGAAGGTAAGACATACGGTCAAAGGAAAGATAATAAAGCGTTGTATTTTCATTCTAATCCGCAGCGGAGTCGGGATGAGCCGGGGGATTCGGCGGGTGACGGGGGAGGCTCGATATCTAAAATTACAAGCCTGCACAGAGTGCCTATCTCGAGGCACACCGTTCTCCATTCCTTTATGTTCAGCTGCCACTTTCAGACATACCTCCATTCAAACTATACCCCAGACATTACTTGTCTTACCATAGATTTGGATGAGCATTTCTATAGCAGAGCTTTGAAGTTGCAGATAACGTGTTTAAAATAATTAAGGAAATCTGATTATAAGGCTTAGGTTTTCGGGGCAAGGTTGGTACTGCTTACACAGTATTATACGGACGCCAATTTAGTTATGACGTTTAAGAAGACAATATAGTGCATGAAACATTTGTTTGCAGTGTGTATCAGGTACCGCCTGCCACGGTAATGACAGCCTGAAGCCATGTGCAAGGTGTCAGACGATGCGGTCGCGTGCCGATGCACCGTATGGTCATTTTGATTTCATTGCACCTACGCTCTAGCGAAACCTTATTAAACCGGCGGAGCAATTGTTTGCATGCCTCTGATACGTCACACGTGCAGCCACAGCTGTGAAGTGTGAACGTTTTTATTTACAAACTAGCTTCTGCCCGCGACTTCGTACGCGGATCCTATCCCTTATGCCAGCGACTACGGGGTCAGCAAAATCAAAGATCTTAATCGTCTGATATTGAATTTTAAGAGCCCGTTGACTTGATAACAACGGAATACGCATTAGAAACGTTCCATATATTTATTTTTTGTACTTCAAACGGCAAAAGCACAGCAGACTAAACAAAACGCTGAGAACTGAACCGCAATAGACGCGACCATAAGGATAAAAGTAGAGATTCTAATTAGTCAGCATTTAAGTTGTGTGTGGCAAAAATATTACACGTATTATTACGTAAAAAACATTAAATAGATGACAAAGTCCTGGTGACTTAGTGGAAGTCGTGGTGGTTTAGTGGGTAGAGTTGAGCGGGTAACCGGGTTGTGGAGGTCAGATAGGCAGTCGCTCCTTGTAAAACACTGGTACTCAGTGGCATCGTGACTGGAAGTCGACTCTAACATAATTGGGACAAAGGCTCTTGAGATAATAACGACAATAATAATGAGATATAAGCACCGCAGGACATCTGAGGCTGATGACGGGGAGTAGCTACCCCGCGGGGCTATATATACTGAGTTCTCCAGGGAGAGTATACTGCCCCCATCTCCGGCCGGTCGGAGTGAACCATGACGGGGGTAGGTCTCAAGCCTCTGGCTTGGCTTGGCCGTCCAGAGTGGAGTCGCTAGAGCAGGGTTAGTAGCCCTGCTCGGAGGATGCCTCGTGGTAATTGACCCACAGGGAGCGCGTAATCTGCGTTTAAAATCCGCTGAGGTATTCTCACACTTCAGCCGCTCATGTCCCTGTTGCCCTCTTGTTGCTATTCAGTGACTGATTCCCGGGGGCCCAGTAAGTGAGCTGGCGAAGTCTCCACCTGTAATTTTTACATGTATCTAATACATTGTCATCGGCAGGTGCCATAGTTCCCGTAGTTTCCCCATTCCTAGTCCATTAGCATCCCATCACAATAGCCCAAGTAGTTTTCATCCACAGTTAGCAATGGTATAGCACAGAACCGGGGATTGTCTTTTTTTTAACGACGTCCACCGGGGATTGTCCTTGAGTTCATATTTCTATAGTGTATAAAGGGATAATCGTCGATTTTGTGTCACCATACCTATTTCATAACATTCGTTTCTATACATTTCAAGTGTAGTATTGCTCCTGAAGTTCCACATCAGGTGTTCCAGATTTTCGATGTTTATACGTCAATAGAGAGTGCATCAGATTGAACCACTTTTGCTAAAACGTTATATCTTCATATGCTATAGTCTAGCTGGGCTCCTGGAGTTCCACATCAGGTGTAGGTGTGGTTCAATTTTTATAAGTCAACAGAGAGTGCTTATCAGATTGAACAACTTTTGCTAAAACGTCATACCTCTTTAAGCTATAGTCTAGCTGGGCCCCTGGAGTTCCACATCAGGTGTTTTAGATCTTCAATTTGTGTAAGTCAATAGAAAGTGCTTATCAAATTGAACAACTTTTTCTAAGAAGATGTATACAAACTTTCATCCCCTATTTTATCCCCTTAGGGATGGAATTTATCAAAATCCTTTCTTAAGGGTTGCCTACGCCATAGTAGCTTTATGCATGCAAAGTCTCAGTCCGATCGGTTCAAAATTGACAAAGTTTCATACAAACTTTCATCCCCTATTTTATCCCCTTGGGGGTAGAATTTATCAAAATCCTTTCTTAGCGGATGCCTACGTCATAACATCTACCTCCATGCCAAATTTCAGCCCGATCCGTCCAGTGGTTTCAGCTGTGCGTTGATAGATCACTATGTCAGTCAGTCACCTTTGAGTTTTATATATTTAGATTGTACGTACTGAAAAAGATTGGTTCATTTTTCAATTCGAAAGGGTTTATTTGACTACGCAACGCATTCGTGTAAAATTTTCTTTTAAATTTGCAATATATGGTGTGTTGCATGCGTCTAATTTTGATGGTTAAGGAATTATTCAAAGAAATATCCATTTAGGTTTCATTCAGATAGAAATTTCAAATAATGGTACATATCTACGGCATTGCTTCATAGAGTTATATCATGAGCCTAAGAATAAGCCTGTCGCAGAATGAAATCTAGAAATTTTTATTCCACAAAAGAAAAGTATTACACGAAACCGCTCACACCATGTAAAAGGCAGCGTAACATATCGTATTACATACCCGAACGGCATTAGAAAATAATTTCGCAACCTAATAACTGTATCATATATCCAATTTTCTAAAGAAATGTACGAATATCTGATGCTATTTTCCACACTGATGCTCCTCCAAGACTTATTGTCACACAAGGGCTTGGAATATGAACAAAGCAACCGAATCGAATGTAATAAAAATCACTTTAGTATTACGTAGCGACGGGAACTGATGTCTATCGGCATTGTGACACACGATGCGGCCTCGATAGATGTCACGGGGGAAAAGGCTGCGTCGAACCGACTATTATTTTTGTACGACAAAACAAAATTGATTGTTCGCCGTCGCGGCTACATTTTATACGGAAAGTTTAATTCAAATACGTTATAGGCTGAAAAGGATTGAAAGTCATGGTCACTTATCAACCTCTTAATAAACGACCAAGTGCTTATTAAATTTGGTTCTGCGGTAATAATTTATGTTGGAGGTTATTAGTGCAGCCTTCTAATTAGTAAAACCTGTCCTCCAGACAGGTACATAGACAAACAAACATCTCAAACATTTACATGAATATATCAAAATGTTAGGAATTTAGGTAAAACCCCGACCCTTCTTAATGGTCCCTTGCAAAACTTCTAAAATCTGTCTAAGCTTCTGATAGTTTCGATAAAAGCGCTCCAAGATTCGATATGATAACGGTCAGACAAATGGATTAAATTCTAGATAGCGACCTTCAGGTTTCTATGTTCAACCATGTATTTAGAATATAAAATTCAGACTTTTTTCAATTTGTATTATATTTTTTTCACGCAAAGTAAGAATTTTCATTTTAATTAACACCTCATTTAAATATCTCCATAATTATTTAAAGTTTTCAGAAATATGTACCTACAACTACATGTACTAGTACTTTGACAGAAGATAACTTACCTTCGTAAACTTTACTTTTCTATTCATAAATGTCTTACTTACCCTGAAGGCAATGGAAATCGTGATACCAATTAACTTACTAAATATAGAACACAGAATTAAATGCAGGCTTTGTTTTTGTACCTAAGAAGGAACGGACGTGGGAATTAAGTCGATCGATAATAAAACATGATTCATAAACATTGGTCATTATGTATTTAATTAGTTGTGTACTTACAGCCGTTTTAAAGACATATTTTCAACCAATACAACCTTTTTCAAGTAGGTACCGCCTCATATAATAGTAGCATTTTTTTTAACTAAGCTATGGGACTTTAAGATGATTCGGTAACTTCAAGGTGGGCAATTACAGTTAAAAATACGTATTTCAATTACACTGTAATAATCGTTGTAATAATGTTCAAATTAAGAAAAATAACATGATTCACATTGACATAAATTGCGTGGGATACAACTTTGTCAAACTCACAACAGATGTAGAAATAGATGACCTTTCAAGTTACCGGTAACTTCTACCAAATCAAGAGTTTTGGATAAAATTCATGTATTTATAATAAAACTTATTTTATCTTTTATTTCTGTTTGATATAATTTTCCGGGAACCAAAAAAACTTATTGGGAACTTTAAAAATATATTATTTTTAGATGATAAAATTGATAGGATATTATAGAATAGAATAAATATAGAATAGAAGTAGGATATCAGTTTAATCATTTAAACCGACGCGGTTAAACATATAGTAAACAATAACACTATAATTTGATGTTAAGTGCCCAAGTAAGCAACGCAATCTTTGTTCAGTTAAAAGCCACATAAAATGATGTAGGTCACTTTAGTAGCCATGTCGTAATCGTAACGTCTCGGTTCGATGCTCGGGTCGTCACATGCTCGTCCCCATGACTAGTAACTATAAATTAATCAATCTCAATGTACAAACATAAAACATGTAGTTAAATGTCAACCGTAAGGAGGGACTCTCGGTGGTCTCATACAGTTCTATACATAAATTAATGACAAACCAGTTGGTACGTCAGTACATTTCATTACAGGGAGGTAACGGCCAACATAGTGACGTCACATCATGCAAAGAACGCAATCACCTAAATTAATCTGCCTTCACCCAAACCATGTTGACACATACACACAAGAGAGAACCTTTGTAAACAATGTTTTTGTAGCTGTTGGTGCCTCGAGGTAGTGAGATGAATCCGTAACTTACGTAAGACTAGTTCACGCCAAAGTTAGGCCAGAAAATAAAAATATCTGCTTCCTTGAAGCTTTTAGCTGTCTTTTTTCGTAGATACTTGAACACCTGACCTTATCTCTGTGTCATTAGATAACAAACAAAAACTTTTTTATGTTTGTGAGTATTTTTATATATTGATAGAGTGGTGTGTGAAAAGTGAATGTAGAAGAGGCGTGCGGTGGACGGATACGCGACTTGCAGGGACGCGGCGCGCGCGTGCCTCTTAATGACGCCACGGATCCCCGCTGCGGGGGTGAAATGTTCGCACCCCGGCTTTTTACGATTCCAACTTCACCTTTTATGTCACAATACGAGTTTTATAGCTTTTATGAAATTCTTTACCCGATTAACTTGTGACCCCACTGCGAAGCATCAAAGCCGGCTGTTAAGTTTTTTTGTTATTACAAATTGTCTAATTAGTCACACGCAGTGCATTAATTGGTATGATAATTTTAATGTGCTACGATACCCATTAAAAGACTACATTTTTACAAATTGAGTCAATTTACACGAAAACTTTACCACACGTGACTCTCCCCAAACACAAACATACTCGTGTTACTAACTAAACATCGTATATTCGGTATAAAAAATTGTTTATTTTTATTTTTCAGAAGATAAACGTTAGCGTAAAATTTTATTCGTTGTTCCTCAGACGATTTTGCGCAGCAGACCGCGATTCAGTCTGACTGGACGAGTCTAATCATAAAGTTTGATGGTATAATGATGATATAAAAACTTTATAGGCAGACCATACTTCCAGTGTTGCGTATAAAAGATACTAAAACCTATTTATATTATACTCTTAGCGGTTTTGAACCAGTGTTAGTTTTTGTTACGAAATAAAAAGTTGCCACTCAATGAAGTGCACCTAATGGTTATTTTAGGAAGCTTTGTTGTAAAGACCGACATTTAACTATTATGACTTTTTATTATACGCCGTTTTTGGATGTCTTCAAGTCTATCACCATGTCCTATCATTAAAAATTACAGTTAAAATAAGTTATAGCTTACCTATAAGTTTACTCTTACTTTACCTTTTTTACCAACCGAAATGTCGTAGCATTTTGTGTAAATAAACTATTAATAAAATAAAAAATAATCTTCATAGTTCAGTGACAACGTTTTTAAACAACTATTTCAAAGTATCACCTATTAAAATAGTTCAACATAATAACAAGCTCGTAAGTCTCCCATCGCCTAACGATAATCTCTATTTTAACTTTCTACCGTAATCCACCAAAAATCCGGCGGCGCAAGTAATTTTGTCCTTAATTGCTCCACACCGAGTAAGCCGGGAGAGTATCATCTACTCGTAAGATTCCCGTTTTTCCCTCACCTTGGGCGAGCGTGTAATAAAAAATCGCTCGTTTGTACGTGATGAATGATACCGTCGCTAGCGGCCACGTAATTGGGTGTCGAAGTCTAGGGCTAAAAGCATACACGTGTCGATCGCCCGCCATCTGATAGGCCATTGTCTGTGCTTTATCTGGGTACAGAGTGTACACAATAAATCGTCCGTGTACCATTGTGTTGGTAAGTGATGTACACAGTCGCGATCGAGGTGTGTGAAATATCGCCCCGGAATGTTATTAGAACGCCCGCATACTGAATCGATCCACGGAATTTTCTGTTTAGAAAAGGAAGTGTTTGCGAGCCGCATATCCAAGTTTGGTAAGATATAGACGCCGCCTCTTTGTAGTTTTTGTAAGGAATCGCAGAAGGGAATTATTCTAATCGGAATAATCACATTGTGTGGTTTCTTGGATAAGAATTGCTTTTAAAACCGAATATGTAGATGTACAAGTACGTCCTATTTATGGAACATTCTTCAGAATCTTACTTAAAACCATTTAAAATATACACATAATTAGGCTAAGCTGAGAGAATGATTTGCGTTTTACCATATACCAACCCGTAGGCGTACGTGAATGAAATACGGTGGGACAATATAATTATGAAACCGAAATAGCATTTCAGAAGTAGAGCAGTGAGTAGTTATTTCGGCCATTGAAATGATTCCCTCTCATATGGACAGAATTCACTGACGTATTTATGAGACTGATCCAAGCACTTATGCCTTATATCTCTCAATCAAACTATGACAATATTTTTAATGTGTCATTATTATACTGGTTCTATTTTCCCTTAAATTGATTGTACATGTTTCACTAACGAGAATTCAAGAATGTGTCGCATAGAATTCTTGTTAACATTAACTAGTAGGTACGTGTTTCACTGAAAATTAATAGACGTTTTTCTTTCCAACAATTTTATGTGTGCAACATTATAATTGTTCGGGGAAATATAGCTAGTTACAGCAATAAGCGTGTGGAAGTGGCAGGCGGCGCGGCTGTAGCGCGGCTGTGGCGCGGCTGAGGCGCGGGACGAGAGTGAGCGTTGCTTAGAAACCCTGCTCCTCCTCCCTATTGCCCATAGCCGTATACTATTGTCCGCCACTTCTTATTTCTCTCCTTTTTACGCTCCACGATAATGGGAATTTTTGAAATTGCAACAATACACATACGGAGTCCCCGCAATAGCGGCTGGAAATTTTTGCTCTTATTCACTTCTATTTAGTGGGGACCGACGATATGGAGTTTATTTCAGTCTTATATCAGAGTTATTATCGTTTTTGTCGTGTTGTCTGCGCCAGCGACCGCCGCTAGATGCTTTGAAGTACAAGAATTCAGACACTAACTAGCCTTAATTGGAACTTCTGATATTTACTGCTCCTAGTTTCTAGGTGACTTCTGAAATATTTACGCTAATTTAAAGTTTATGAGTTATGGAGTTTAATAATAATTTGGCTTTCATTCTCTAGTAGAGCAAAATGTTTTAGAATGTTCTTACCAAACATGTGTAACTAAATGTAATTAAGTAATTTCTGTTCAAGTTTATCATTACCATTGGCCACCAGGGCAGCGACTCTCATTTTCCATTCCTAATTTTATTGCATCAATAAATCAACTGCCTAGTCAAGTTAATTTATTATATTGAATTAGAAATTAATTTATGGCTGCATAAATGAATCATGATATCCGATAAATAGGTATCGATCGGTGACCACCTGTCTATGTGAACAGTGGTCGGTCCACGCAGGCGCGTTGCGGTCGATGCGGAAACGGAAGCGCACGCGCCGATCAACTCGACGCACATCTGGCCTTTACTTCCTCAATAAACCTTAAAAGTGTTAAGATATATTATTGTTCGCACCTCGATAATTATTCAATAAATTATTTAATGTACACACGTGCGGGTTTTGGTAATTAATTAGAGCACATTGTGCAACGTCATATTAATTAGTAATTGTGCACCACTGAACATTTCCATAGCTCTGGTAATAAATATCACCTGTCATCATTATCATTTCGTGAAACAAATAGGTATGTACGGAAAATTCGGTTAAGTACAAAATATATTCATTTCACAAAGCGTAAAAGTCCTTTTCTGGAAAAGGGAGTGATTTTTAAAAACCCATAGTGTATTTTCAGAAGCCATCGTAAAATGCAATATCTGCCTATATTTTTTTTTTCTTAGAACTGCTGAAGAATATTCAGGCAATCTCGATAGGTATTTCTGTAAGCATAATACGTGTTCATGACGCGTCGAATGCTCAACCAAGTGTAACAAGACTCGAAGGTACTCGTTCGTAGTCTGTCTTCATTCCCAGCTCTGCAATTCATTTTTATTCATACACATCGGTTCCACGTACCACCGTACTTACTACGAAATAATAAGTACCCATATGTTCGCTCGTTTCATTATTTCCGAGGATTCCTTCCCATTGTAATTAATAAAGTAAACGATGGTTAACTTTTCTCATTAAGTCGCTTATAATAAGCTTCGGCGAAACTATAATATCTGGCTTCAATTTAAAGTTTTCTGACAGCTCCTTGGTTTCACAGCTGTGTTTGTGAAAGTCAACAACATTGAATATTATTGATATTTTGACAATAATGAGGACTTTCTCATTCAAATAAAATCGAATAAACTCTTAGATCAAAATCAATATAAATTAACTCTGTGTACGAAAAGCTTACAAATTAAAATGCAGTAGGACTGACTTTGGAAAACACAGGTACTGTTAAAAAATGCAGTTGCAGTGCAAATGTAACAAGTGCAGTTAAATCTTAAATAGTACTCCAAAAAGCTCAGCTGAATATAGGTGAACTGCTAACAGAATAAAACCAAACGCTGGCAGATATACACAATTTCTTTCTACGTATTCTCATACACAGTAGCTTACAATAGGAGTACGATAGCTTGCGTTGCATGTTCCAACGAAAATAGGCCACCATATCTCTTACCTCCGTACCTATGCATACGAGTAAAAGGAAACGAGAACTGAGGAGTTTTCAATTGACTTTGTGGCATTTAATCAATATATCATGTAGGTATGCTTAATTTGTTAAAACACTGAAAATGTGCTTTTGTAATGACTAAAAAAATCGTTTACAATTCGTATGGATACTCGTAAGTAATGATGTATTGTACAAAACTATACGATTTTGTTTTTGATGTTCAGTTTTAAAAAAAGAACAAACACACAAAGCTTTAAAAGAAAAAAAAAACATCAGCTCCAAGTTTCCAAGATCACATAGGTAACATTCAGTATCTCGAACGACATTGTATTGTATGCAAAGGGTGCGCTCAGACTGCTCACAATGCCCGCCGCGTCCACCGACGTACAACTTCGAAAATCGACTTTCAATGGAACTTTTCCACGTCACATTTACATTTATACAAACAAACTCTTGAAATAGGTAAACGGATAATGACATTCATTACAGTTTGTTGGGACAGTTGTAAGACTGCGTGGACAATGGTAGTTTGAAATAGGTATTATGTACAGGCTCTATTCATATCATATCTCAATTACACGGTTAGATTTCTACGTCAATACACTACAATACTAATGATATATTAATAACAATAGCATTATAAAAATAACTACAAACTATGAAATTATAATGATGAGCACATCGTATAAAAAAAAGCAGAAAAAACCTCCTGCTTCAAATAACATTATTCATTGAGCGTAGGATCCCTTCAGGAGTACCAATTAAACTCTATCATACTCTGTAGTGGACTCAGTTTTCAAATATTGAAGTAACATTACTAAATAAGTATCAAAAAAACTTTAATTTAATAATTATGTGAATAAGTTTTCGTTCTCAACTAAAAGTCAAGTTTAAATGAGGTCAGTGAGTACGCGGCCTTGTGAAAAACAAACAAGCTGTTCTACTAGACTGGGTCTGTTACTAAATCTGTTAGAAAACTTTTTACTATAATTAATGAAGATCCAATACTATTTAAAAAAAAGTAATTGAACAACATTTTAACTTTGATGTTTAAAAAAAATATACAATTATAATAAAGAGCAGAGTGGCTTTCTCATTAATAAGTTTTACATTTAAATATTTTAAACTAATTAAGGATCGTGAAGCCTTAATTGTGAAAACCACTGAGATTGAGTTCACATTTATAAATGAAAACAAGAAAGTTTTTCCTATGATAGCGAAGGTAAACAAAAGCTCGCTAGAGTTCACTGGCCTCCTCATCAATGCAGAGGTTGCATTAAACTTTTTCCATTGTCTCCATTGATGGATTTGCATCAGAAAATTGCCGGGATTTTGTTCCTAATAAGTTTCAAGAAGCTACTAAATATTGTCTTATGAATAAATATGGAATATTGTGCGAATACGCTTATCATTTACCGTGCTTATAGAATAACTTTTAAGATGGTCACTTTTGTACCTAAATTCTTTATTATGATGCTTTTCATAAAATAGGTTCATTAATTATAAGTCAGTTATCATTGTTTAAAATATCCAAAGTTATTAATGCCAAAGTTGAATATTTAAATATGTATAAAGGACCACAGAGGCGGACCCATGAGCACACCTAGTCCAATTAAGTATCATTGTCAAAAGCAATTTGTGGGCATTTGCATATTAGCACCCGTCTATCATACATTATTTCGGTAATAACTATTCCGGAAATAATGTTCACGGACTTCTATGAATGGAGCCACGAACTATTATAAGTGTGCTGTGTTTTATTGACTTTAATAATACGTCTAACCTACATATTCGTTACAAAAACTTGAACGCATGTAAGAGTGCTTTATAAATACATCAGAATCGTACCACTAGATTACCTGTACTTAACTGGATAGACTCGTAAGTAGAGCAACAACATTTTGTCGTGACGACTTGTGATTTCTACCCTATAACATGTTTCTTCCTGTGCCGAGTTTCCGGATAAACGGCGAATTCGGCGCGTGCGAGCGGCCAACCTGACCGATTCGATTTGCTCTAACGCGATAGTCACACATTCAGCTCCCGCCGGACCGTGTAAGTGCTCCATTCACTACGGAGACCATTATTAATACATCCCCTCCCTACTCGTCTCCTCTCGAGGCCCTCATTGTGCGCCGTTGCGAGTTAATCCTCCGTCCGGCAAAGATCGCCGATCGAATGCGACCGACCCAGCTTTGTGAAACGTAATAGGGTCCTACGGTTAAATGCCGCGTGTAATTTTTGGTTTGCGATTGTAATTATCTATTGAATCGCAGTACTTCGAGGGAAGAGTTCAATTATCGCGCGACGCTCCGGCGGACTGATTGATTGGTTTTGGCCCTGTTTGTATCTGTCAGCCTGATAGACACACCACACCACTACATTCTACACTGAATTAGTGAAGCGGCGCGAGCCCACCGCTTTGTTTTATCAGACAGACTGCACGCTGCAGGTGCTACGTAATCACGTTTGCAAATGCTCAAATAGCGAACTTAATTTCAGTATAAACTGTTCTCACTCATTCCCGTTATTTCAAAAAAGGAAAATAATGATCATAAATACAGTGTGTCGTTAGGAGTACAGTAATGTTGTAAAGTGTTCTACTCGGATCCGGTTCGAAATAGTTCACAATGTAGATAATACAAAACGGAAACATGTATCGAGAAAAATAGATGAGCTGTGAATCGATTGAGTGCTGTGTAGTATCGAGCGTCGCGACGGACGAACGGACACCTCCCAAAGGAGTTGCAGAACCAAGCTCGGCAAAGCAATTTAACCAATTTAATGTCATTCGCGTCTATTGACGGGCTCCCGCGCTCTCAATTTAAAAATAGACGCCATTGTGTTGCCGGCGCGAAAATATTGTACTGCCGAATACTCTAGCAGTATCAATTGTACAGGCTTTCATCACGTCGTAGAAAACGTTTTTCTTAGAATATGATTTAAATGGCTGTTAAATAGTCATAACCGGGCGGTGCGACGACATACTTATACCGTAATAAAGTGGCAATACGGCCCGAAGAAGAAATTTAGTATCGGGATTAAGTTATTTTCAGTTATGACATCAAAGTCTCCGTATTTCATTTCCACCGTCTGCACCCACAAAGTATTTAAGATTATATTTATAAATAAAATCTGCCATGTCTATTTTTCTTGACATCATGTGCCTAAGTCTAGAAAATATTTTTTATATAAATACTAGCTGTTGCCCGCGACTTCGTCTGCGTGAGCAATATAAAATTTCAAATTTCGTTTATTTAATCATTCATTGCTCAACCCCGTAGGTGATAGCGTGATAATATATAGCCTATGTGTTGAACCGGCCCCCAGGTAATAGTCATGCAAAATTTGATTTAAATCCATGCAGTACTTTTTGAGTTTATCCGGGACAAACATACAGACAAACAGATAAACAGACATACAGACAAAAATTCTAAAAACTACATACTTAGGTTCAGAATCGATTATGGATCACCCCCCAAATATTCTTTAAAAAAAATATTCAATGTACAGTTTTGACTTTCCTATCATTTTATTATATGTATAGATAAGAGTTAAATAGGGAACCAAAATAAATGTTAATGAAATTAAGTATCAAAATTAGATGCATTTTAATGTGAAATGTTCATATAAAATATGTTTCTTTGATCTCAGAAATCAAAGTATCATAACTATGGTCTAAAATTCATTTGCACATATAGGTAATTATTTATTTATTTGTTGTACCTATACTTATTATATCCAAGCAGGTTTACATATAACTTCCACTTTATGAAAAGAATATGTACTACTATGTAAGTAACTAACAGCAACTTGTTTAGAATCCATACATGTATTTGATATATTTACAAAAAAAAGTTCAAAGTTTTTCGGTAGCCATATAAGCACTATAACACACTTTGAACGTCGATCTGGAAGTAAGAAGAGGGTCGAACTTTTTCGAACATTACAGGTTTTTTCCTAAGATAATCACAAAAATACTCTAAGATTAAAATACTTAAGTGGAATCTTCATGAAATAGTCGACCAAGTCATAAAGTTTTAAATAACAAAATATTATATTTATAAGTTAACAAATAAAAGTTCAGCATTTTAATCAAGTTTCCAAACTTTTCATTTTACATCAGAAAATAATCATTTAACATGAACTGAAATATGTACTGGTTCATTTCAGGCTTACCCATCATATATTAAAACAGACATTATAAGGTAGGTCCTAATAATACGTAACACATGAGCAGAATATGTGTCATCACACAGCATACCCTAATTATAAAATCTTTCTATTTTATTATTACTTAAGCTTTACTCTGAAAAGGAGAATAATCGGTCAAATTAAATATTTGAGGCGGTCATCGTGATCGCGAGCCCGTTCACTCGCCACCGTGTACGTCTTTACCTCTCCTCATCAATTATACAAGTGTCTGCGTCCTTTATAAAATATTTACAACTCTTACCTTCGCCCATAAACTAAGGGTACTGATTTACGTGACTATTATTATACTTAATGGTTATTTGATTATGAATCCATGAAATATACAATCTGGCCATTTCACAATGTGATTTAGTTAAGGTCTGTAATTTGAATGTCTCATTAAATGGCTCGTAAAATAAACAAACTAAAACCACTATGAATATTTATATTCGGACCAGTTGAAATATGACAATGACAGACAAACAAACCAAACCCGCATTGGCCATAAAAAGGATTAAATGTGACTTTAAAGTAACGTATGGGAAATCAAAACAACGAGAGTCAGTGACGCAAGAGTTTCAAATTCATTTCAATCAAAATCATTCTACAAAGATATTACAGCACAATGTCAGCGCAATTCAGTACTTTAATCAAGAACATTCTCTTCTAGAACTTTACTCGTTCACTTATTTCGGCGTGCTACCTAACTATATTTAACTTCATAGCTCGACGTCTAAATTAAAAGGCCAACTTTACCAGTATACGTATTCAAATATATTCATCGGTATGCTGACAGAAACCATGCAGTGTTACTCTAAAACACGTCAATTAGTAAACAGGCGTAAACCACAGGCATTCGGTCGAGCAGACGCCGCGCCGCGAGGGTTGGCCGCCATCTTGGATCGGGGGTCAAATTAAATTGACATGTGGTTTGTGCAGACATATTGTGCTCGCTTGGAAGCATTGTGTTGACACCCCTAATTATACAGGTCCAACGATATGAGCAGATAAAGCATTGTAATTAACTTAATACCCGCCGTAGATATAATTTGACCCGATTCAAAGTTATTTCATTTTATGAATCGTGCCCCCATCTCCCTACGCCTAAATAGTTCGTTGTTGGGCGCTAACATTTGATCAGCACACGCTACGTAACGCACACATGTAAATTGAGTACAAAACCACTAAACCACACATTTGCCCATGAATTTAATAACAATAAATATTATGCGGACAAAAATCCTTTCAAATCAAATCAAATCAATTTATTCATTTTGTGAAACAGGGGTGATTACAGGTGTTTTCTAGATTTATGTACAAGCCATGTCCCGCCGATAGGCATACAAAATTATTTAAGAGATTACAATAATATAATATAAAATGTCCGAGTATATGAATGTCAAGATAAAGGAAAATAAAAAATAAAAAAATTGTGTCAATAAAGTTGTGTTACTAATGTCATAAGTATTTAAAAAAAATATGTATATATAAATTCATCATCGTCATCAGAATTTGTCATCCAAATACTCTTTAACTGAATAATATACTTTGTCATTTAGTAGCTTGAAGAGCTTATTTTTAAATTCATTATTATTCTTACTATTTCTAATATCACAAGGTAATTTATTATACAATTTAGGTGCCATTGCATAAACACTTTTATGAGCAAAAGCAGTCTTAGTAGCTATTGTTTGTAACTTATCTGAGCGACGTTGACTTTCTACATGACTAAACAAGTGCATATTGTTTTTCACAAACATCAGAACCTCATAGATATACAGCGACGGTACTGTCAAGATATTTAAATCCCGAAAGTGCGGCTTACATGTATCTGTTGTTTTTAGTTTACAGATTGATCGTATGCATCGTTTTTGTGCCAGAAGTACGGACGAAATATTTGCAGCATTACCCCAAAATATAAGCCCATACCTTAGTGTGGAAGCTACATACCCGTGGTATGCCGTTAGGAGGGCAGTTTTGTTTGCAATTTTGCCTAACATGTATAGGGCATAAGAGAAACGGTATAGTTTTAAACAAACACTATCAATTTGAGATTGCCATGACATATCATTGTCAATGTGCAACCCCAAAAACTTTGTGGTTTTTGTTTCTAGTACTGCGTCTCCTTTGTACCTGACTTGGTATTGCGTCGGTGTTTTTTGCCGAAGTTTGAAATCCATCACTTTAGTGCCTTTCAAATGTTTAACATGCAAAATAACATTTTCATAAAATAACTTTAATGTTATGCAGCCCGAGGCTACGAGCATCTAAATTATAAAACGTGGTCCACGAGAAGAGGACGTAATATCGGCAATATCGGCGCTCGAAGGGAAATCTTCCCGTAGCGCTGTCGTTAAATGATCGCATCTCATCGGCGCGGCGCGGCCAGACGCGGCGTCAGCGGACACCGTCTCCTCAGTTTAGCATATCGACTGAGCTCGCCAAATTCACACCGAGACATAATGTAGACGTTCAGGGGCGCCCCGTGTTAAAGCCATTATTGAACCCTAATACTATTTTAAAAAATGGCCATCCTAAAACTGAACGCCTTCCGAGGAAAGCTGTTCGCGAACAGACACTTAATAGGATTGGATGAAGATGGCGGAGTAATAAAGCGTGTTCAGTAATGTATTTATAGAAGATGTGCCGGCATCGCCTCGTTGCACGGATCGCCTTCAATTTACTGTTCGAGATTACGATTAGCTTTCGATCGGGCTTTATATTAAACTTGCCGCCGGGGACCGACCGCCCCTATCACACTATTCAAAAATATCCATTACTACAGTTCTGATTTGTGTCCTCTTTGTCTCTAACGATGTTGTTTACAACTTTGCTAATCATTATAATGGAATAAATACATCGTGATAATTTAATTAAGCAACTAACAGTCGTAAAAGGGCATTCGGGGAAGTCAGATTACACAAGTTACACTCCAGTTGTAGTTCACTAAAGTTACACTCGTGCGGGCTGCACGTGCACCTGAACTAATTATATTAGTTTAATAAACGTAGACGTAACATCAGAATAGTATTTATGAGATCAGCCCTAATATTGGCAATAGAGTAATGTCAATACAATCAATAGAAACTACAAATTAATTACTCATACTTGTACAACAACACAAGGGGTGGATTCATTGGATTTGCGGACATCAGTCGGTATCATTTATGTGATACGAAAATAAACGAATGTAGATAATGGACGGCGGGATCAATACAAAGTAATCGCAAGCGGATCCAATAAGCCCGGCCAAAACAACGGGGGGTCGCATCGGACGGGATCGGAGGCTGCGAGCCGAACATGGGGAAACAATATGGCGGCATGCAAATAGCTCGGCCATTATCGCACCTGGGCAGCGCGAGCCGCCCGACGAGTAAACAAGATTACGGGAATTGAATGGCTAATTAGGGGAAAAGAAGCGAGCCCAGCGAGCCTAGCGCGCACGCTGAGTTATCGCACCTCGTTTCTGCCATATTTCACGACGCTTAACTCGCCTTTATTGTTTGGCCGCCTCTTGTTTAGCTAAAGAGGCTTGTTAGCTTATCTCTTGAAGCCTAGGTAGACTGCATTAACTGCCGTCACAGCCAGAAGCGAAGATTTACTGCGCTACAAAGCTTCTAACACCGGTAAATAATATTAGCGACGCGCTTTGCCAACCTGCTAGCAGCCACCAACAAAACAAAACCTGCCAGAAATCAACAATTTAAGCATGCAAACTCATTAATGACATTATCATTGGTAAATTAATTAATCGTATTATACAGTCGGCGTGTATTTATACGACCCACATCATAGATAAAAGCATTAACAAGGTAAACGTGACGACAACCAAGTTACGCCGCAATATTGCTTTTCGATACAGGACCGCAGAGCGCCGCGGTACTCCACATCACACAAGAAAGCACTTTATCATTATTCAATTAATTAATTAGTGACTTTTATAGATAATAAAGTGAGTATATTTACGAGTCAGCTTCGTTAATTTTATGTTATCTGTTTAATTGTATGAGCCTCCGGCGACGTCGGCGACGCATTATCGGGGTATCACCCGAATGTTATGTTCCCATTATATTATCCTATGATATGTCGATCAAACTTAATATGGATACCGTAAATTCCCCCATATTATTAATATACTTTTTTAATGTCCCAATATCCTATTAAATTAATTTAACCCAACTCCAAAAATAAAATTATATTACTCTAACTTATTGGAGAATTTATTGGAGTCTCTGAATGCTACGTTGGTACTCGCAAATGATAAATTTAACTTTCATATTGTATCTTGTGAATACAAGAAACTCGTAAACGTCAGTCCTGAATATATCTGCATGTCGATTTTGCAGCACAACAAGCAAAAAGAGTTGTCACTGCTAACATTTGTCACAGATATAAATCTTATATCATCCATGCATAACACGAGGGCTTGAACAATTTTATTTACATTCGCAAATCGTAGGTTCAGAGCTATAGGAGCACAATGTTATTCTTAAACAAATCTCAATAAGGAAAACATCGAACTAACTGACACGGAAAGCAGTAAACAAAAACGTTTGACCCTAACTTAATGACCCGACTGCCTGTCATGTCACTCTAGCATTCGTTTACTAGTTCGATATAATTTAAAAGGGTTCCTCTGCTTACGACCGTCTGCTTTAAACGTAATTTAATTACATATTATAAAGCTTGTCTAAGCCCACACAGAACCCAGTCACTACAAGATTAATGAATCCCAGCGCTACAGATACATGACTTATTCTGTACATTACTGTGCAAGAGGCCATATTTAATGCCCACGTTTTCATGATTGCAGTCATTTAGAACGTTGCCTCGTCCTCGCTAAATGCCTTCGCTGACATCTAGACGTTTATCTCCCACTCAATTTCAATTAGATAATATTACTGATGAACGATATTTATTTCTTTCTATCGTTGCGTCTGCACAAATTCCTCATTAATTTGTGAAAAGCTTTTAGTGACCCAAGATCCCGAAAGCCAAACACTTTGTCTAGGAGAAGCCAGAAAGTTCCATAATTTCTTTGCCGAGATAAGAGGCGAAAGTTCACGCAGGAGCGGAGATTTATGACATCACCGTCGTTCCTTTCACTAAATAATAAAAGGCCCGCTGTAAAACGCGGTGGAGGCATAAAAGTTTTACGTCCATACAACCCGTTGGTGTACGCAAACGGAGCATGTAGGGCGCGCCGTGTTAGGACGTCAAATCTCCATAAAGAGTAATCAGTGTCGGCACAATAGTCCGCTGGCCCATAAATTGTAACACCAACGTACGTTCATTTTGTCTTGATCTGCGCAGAGGATAATTTGAGCTCGGTTCGTCTTGAGACCAAAAATTATGAATATAATTCGGTATAAATGATATAATAGTGACTTGTTGCTCTGCGTGGCGCGGTACTTGAACGTCGCCGCGTCGCGTCGCGGTTGCGTGTAGCTGATTCCACGACGTGACGTTATGACACCGACATCTGGCCTGCTGTGCGACTAACGAATTACTTGCTACATTTAGGCTGTTGAGTTACAAAATTGCTATATTAATAAAAATAACTTAGGTAATCTAATGTAAATCAAAAGAAAAATATATAAAAACCATGTTGACCTGGAGCCTATTTTTAGATAAACGTTCGTGCCGTGTTCGTATAAAATTATACATATTTCTCTAGTCACTCTTGATTGTCTATCACTATTGATATTGTATTTATTTTTAATTCAGGTTTTGTTCAGCAACAAAAGCTATGTACAGTCGACGTAGTATCAAAATGAAAAGTGTCTCACACTCAAGCATTCTCTATCTACTCGTACGTCTATGAATTTAAAAGCGTTGAAAGATTTACCGTGTACACAAACACTTACGAAGGATGGGACAAGTTGAACTATTGTAAACGAATTTAACACGGTAAGCAAAATATAACTTTAGGAAGCTATGATTTATTACAGCTTTTTAAATGCATATTTTATAAAAAGCAAGAAAGTTTAATTTTATCTTTTTTTGTAATCCCAAAATAGCATGCATTTATAAAAGTGTAACAATTATTTCTAAAGGTATATCCAATATTTTTTACTTCTATTGTAATGTGAGAATATACTTACTTCACCGTTTTATTTCATCATGCCTTTGAAATTCAATAGCTACTGAACACACAAAGATTAGCGGCTTTTCATTGTACGTTTTACTTCTAATTCACTTACAACCGTGTGTTTTATTTAACAAAAAAAAAGAAAAAAAAATAACCTTTTCACAGGTAATCCAGTTGGTAAAAAATGTACGGTTGTAACTTGATTTAATGAACTCCTTGTTTATGTTTTCGTGTCTAATCGGACGATCGGCCGCTTTCCTGATGGTTGTTAGACTACCAGATTATAGTTTAACATGTGATTGTAACCCGATATGACACGCGAGAGCACGGTGCGCCGTGACGCCCTTACGAACGTGTCGTAATTCAATAAACCGCTCTGCACCGACTAATGGAGGATACACCTTCAGAGACAAACGCTTTCAAATGAACTCTCCTGTTCCTATATCACACCGATCGCTACATACTTAATGTATCCTGTATAAACCAAATATATGTAGGTACAAGATTCCCTACATAGTTGTACACAACACATTCGATAAGGTTTGATTTTGAAACATAGCAACTGAAATATTAGTACCTATAAAATCTCGCCTGAAACCACGATTCAGTTCAACAATGTAACAAATGTAGCAAAATATTCCGCTCGAACTCAAAAGGCGTTTTAAACGTTTCGAATTAAGATCACGCACATCCAGCTTCCATACAATGGAGTGACGCGAGACCTACTTTCTGCTGGTAATTACATTGTTACTTTAAATGCTCCCTGCTCTCCGCTAGATAGAAAATAGTACTTTGTTTTGATTAACCTTAAGTCCTAATACGTGGTCCTGTCTATCTTACTTACGTCTCTATTTATTTGCGCTAATTTGACGTTAGGAGAAACACAGAAATATGTACATGCAGCATGGACTAATCAGTGATTAGCAGTAGGTATGTGTACTCATAGAAAGACATACTGCTATCGTTGCAAGCTCCTTTTAGATTGCTTGACTCTAGATTGCTTGAGCCTGATAGGCTATTATCTATCTGTAAGCCACTATCGCAATCTTGAAGCTAGACACAGATCTCACGTGTGCCAATAACAACAAACGTGACTTCAATCGGCACCTACCCGGCGTTCACTCTGTCAGTTCCAAGAAGGGAAGAGCGAGAAACGCACACATGATTACGTAAGCGGATTATTTCAATCCCCAATCATAGTAATGGTAGAACAAAGTTATGAATAAGCTATTTTTCAATATTATTTCAATATAAGTAGGTTGTCGTCCATCGGCTGCGTGGCAGTATCGCGCGATCAGGGTCCACGCCCGTCGCTCGTCCGTGCGCCGTGCGGTGACAAACAACATTCGTGGACGACATTTATGCGACGTCATGGCCCTCAATAGAAATGCTTCGATTTACGTTCCTCTTCTACTTTTTGTCAGACATCTTTTTTATTCGTTCCGTGGCACAAGCCATTACATAAAACTGTTATACCTGAAGAATTGTTGACGTAGTTGCATAGGATCGTGTGATTGCCGCGAGTTTCGCTGTATTGTCATGCCACACTACAGACTATTTGCAGCAAGTTCCTTGCACAAGAGACAGATACAATAGAATAACATTTTTCATGAAGCTGTATAACTTGTAGAAGTTTATTTTACGAGTTGTGTGAATGTTATATGGTTCCAGGATTTATTTCGCTATCTCGCTAACCAGGTCAAAAGGATTGTTTCAAATCAGCTATGCCATATCTTAATGTTAGAAATACTATATGTTTATAAGTAACATGATGATAATTTAACACCCAAATCCTTTGACGAAAACACTGTTAAGAAGGGCTATCAACATCAAAACGGCGGCGAAGTTCGATATTCGATGATTAAGACAATCCAATTTTCAAAACTGGAGTACTCCAGTATTAGATAGGTACTTAAAGAACGTCGAATTTAAATGTCTTCGGCAAAAATTGAAGGCAATACCAGGCCGAGATCAAAGCGATAGCGGCACTTCAACTTTTTTGTGGAACCGATACCTACTCTTCATTTCCTTTTTAATACGGATTCAATATAGCGATAAGGACATCGGGAAATTTTTACAGAAATCAATCTTCGTGTTATTGTAACGTGTTTATTTTGTGTCGGAAAAGAGACAGGTGTCCCTTGACGATTATTTTTATACGATGAAAATACATAAACAGTAGAAATAGTGGATTGTAGAGCATAACGAGTGAGGGCCGATCGAGATTGCAGCAAAGACAATGCCTTCACGGTGGCGGGTTGTAGGGGAGCCATTTGTATTCGTAATGGTAGATCGAATTTCGTATTTGTTCGTGGGGTCGTTAGCAGCACCTTCATGCTTGTTTATAAAGAAAACAAAACCCTTTACCGGCGCGAGTCGCGGGGGCGCGCGGCTTGAAACCTTACTACCTCCAGGAACCGCTCGTACTGTATGAATATAAAATTATATTTATCATCTATGAACACGACCTGCTTGATATCAGACCATTATAAATTTAGAATGTTGCTCCAGACTACACCAATAAATTGTTGTTGTAGTAGTAGTCCAAACAAATCATAAGATTAACATATAGACAATATTATGCACATACATTATGCATTCCAAACTTATAGGTAATGTATGTAAATTCTTTACTATAACTCAAAATAATACTGAAAACTGAAATGTGATACAAGCCAGCTATCGTCAAGTCTATCATGAAAAATAGGAATACATTTAGCAAAAATGGTATTAATTGTTTTTTGTGACTTTGTTGTATTTTTTTTTTATAATTTCATTGTTACTTTTAATCCAATAATCTCCTGTAGTCTATGCAATTAAGTAAAGTACCTATTAAATACCTATCAAATAATTATGTATCACATCAATATTCATCACCATACGAATACTGGATAAAAGTAAATGAAATATCATATTACTTAACCAAAACTTGCCGTCGAGTTACTTTAGTTAATGTAATCGTACACGACAAAAGCTTACGCTGCACTGCACACTAACCACCAAGTAACGAGGTATTCATGTTTTTACGTTGTTTTAGATTGTTGGACAGATATGGCATACCTAAGAGCCAATAGAGCGTGAACTAAAGTCACGCGCCAAGGATTTCGGTACACACGTCTTAAGACTCGGCACGTCGTCATCTCTTCTCCAAAGCTCGAAAGCCTACCTATGACGTAGCAAGTACCTACGACCCGCGTAGACCATCGATTGTTTTCACTAACTTAATATAATGTAACATTGGATATAGGGAGCCGATATTGAAGGGTGAGTTTATATCAGATACGGGATTTGAGGATTTGTAAAGCCAATTTCAAAAGCCGTTATGTAAGTTTCCAGCGTCAAGGGCAACGTCTGTTTACAGATTGTTTTGATATAATAAAAGCTTTTTTGTGTTACGGCGGAGACGTGAGATTCTTTTATTTAACAATGTTTTTGTGTATTTTGTTTTGATCGGTCAGAATTGGTCCAACGTGGATCGTCACAAGCTGTGCATATGCGGTGTCAAGATCACGTCGGCGTAGCGTCGCGCCGCCGCGGGTGACACGCGCACCCCGCCGCCCGCCGCGCACCCCGCACCCCCGCTGTAGTCCTCCTGTTACCCTCAACCCTCGCACCACGCATGCTCCAATTATAATCTGTTTAGGGATGTCTATTGTCGATTAAGATTTTTTGTTATGCAAATTATTCATGAACATTGCGAAACTTTCGCATCGATGAATTTCCACCTGAACGTTGAAAAGTAACCCTCGGGAAAATGTTAAAAGCATATTTTTTTTTTTTCATGTTTGGGGTCTGTAATTATTGTAAAAAGTATGTATCATAGAGTAACCTCCAGGTTTCACGTATTATAGTAGAAACTGGCAGGGTTAAGCACAATATCTACCCGTAGCGGATAACTCGATAGCTCGACATGGGATAGGGCGGCATTATCCGTGGGCTCGGGATGCGCGCGCAGCGGCGTCGCGCGGAGGGCATCAAATCGCCTGCGGAGGGCGGCCGTGGCGCGCGCGTTTCGTTGTCTCCCGCGCGATCACTCGCCACAACACCTCCGACGACGGCGAGGTGCGCTGCGAGCCCGATGCGACTCGTTCGCGGTCACTGACCGATACGCCGTAGATCACAACACCGCGCTTGACCTCCGCCCCGAGGCGTCCCGCGATCTCTGTAGGCCCGAGCCTCCGTGGCCGCCTCCGATACTCGACATGCACCAGGTAGCCCGAGTCCCGAGTCCCGACCCTCGGTAGCGTGATACCCAGCAATATTTCCGTAAGCGGCGCAATATACCGGACTACTCGCTCGCTGTCCGACTTTAATTTGTTCTTTATTGTTTTTTGGTGTTTATTGTTTTCCTAAATGTGTTTTCATCGTTGTAAAAATACCTGGAATTACAATGTACTTAGTCGGCCGTGTCAGTGCGTTCGTAAGGGTGCCTTTCAACGCAGGCGTGAGTTATTCCTGGATTGCCTCTACTTCTACTTACGCTTACTGTTGGATTAGATAATGTGTACGATATGCATCTGTTTACATGAATTTGGTCTATGATTATATTGATCAATTTATGTAGATAGTTGTTTAAAATGTCATGAGATTAAAGAAATTTGTAAGCACTGATAATTATCTTAATCTCCAACAGTGGGATGCATGAATTTAAAACTGGATTTTTTATTCTAAACGCATACTTATTTATTGAGAGATTTAATCTATCGCCGAAAACCCACTAATGTGATAGACTGTTGGAAATAGTGGTAGGTAGGTGCCTTTCTTGGATAAAATGTCAAGTGTCATTAGTTTTTTGCATTACCATATTTGCTTGCCAATTGCTAAGTTCACAGAATAACATTACTGTCAGTACATGTGGGATAGTATGCAAGCAAGACATGAAATAAATAATAATATACGAGTAGATATTACCTACCATTTATGATAAGATTTTGTAAACATGATGTTTATATACATGATAAGAAGAAAGTAAATATTTTCTTACTGTGGGACTTTACATCGATTAATTAATGCCGTGGTACAATATTGTACTCAAAACCTTATCATGCTGTTATTTACATTTAATTTGCATGTACATAGTGTGACACCATATCACTAGTTACTTTTTTATTTTTTTGACTGCAAAGTACGTACCTAATTATAAAGTTTACAAATATATTAATTAAATCCGTTAACTTAAAAATACATTTGACACGAAAGGTAAAATTTTTGTTATTGATTAATAAAAAGTAATAAAATATTTAGCTTGATGGTTTATCACGAAGATGAGTTATAATATAATGGTTCATGTAAATATTGTTACGCTAAAATAAATCTACCCATTTTATTAACTCTACTTTAGAAATAACTATAGCAATTAATTCCTGCAAGGAACAGTCGTAAAGAAAACGCATAGAATCACCTAAAATATGGCTCATTAAACAAAACTTAGATTTTTATGTAGCCGCATAAATTGTCAAGCAAAAACGAAGTCATAAAGCTGGCTAAAAGTTCTGTCGCAGACAGAAACTTGTTATTTTCACACTTTATGTAGCACTTAAAACGACCAAAGAAAAGGATTAACACTCCGTAAAGCGCGTTACTTAACTCTGCAATCAAATTTATTTTTGTTTGCTTTCCAGCACTTCTATCTTATAAGATATTCGGTACAAAAACACAGGCTATTTAAGTTGAACACCATACATAATTGCACCGTAACCATTATAACCTTACATAATCGTATCAAACACGACATAAGAGTACGTATAGAAAAGTTTGACCAAAGTCTCAGAGTAAAGTCTCACGGTTCCTATTAACGATGTGGAGCCATATGCAAGAACCCACCAGCGGTGTAGGTATTAACGGCAACTTGAACTCGAGCCCGGACATCAATTAGGTTCGACTTGTTCTCGCAATTATGTGCTCAAACTAAATTGCTGGAAGATTCGTCGGACGCTAATGGTTCTACTAAGTTTCATGACACATGACTGTGATAGCACACTGCGCTCGCGTTCACACGCTGGCGATTTAAGGAATCTATCACAGTACTGTCAAATCATTGTTCTTTAACACATATCTTGGCGTATGTCATGTGTCACATGTCAAAGTGATACGTCACGCACGGCGCGGTGTGCTGGCCTAATGTCCTCGGCTAATGTGGCGGTGGCCGACAAGAGGACAATTTCCGGGCCCGCCCCTACCTTCCCGCCATTACGTACCAGAAACAATTCCATAACCATAATAATCATTAATGATGCCGCGCCACCATTAAGCTCGCTTACATTGATTTTCTCTTTTCATCATTATTTATTATCTGAAAGTCAATATTTCAGAACGCCACGGCTCGTCTCCGCTTCAACCTTTTTTGATTTATTGAAGAACTTGAAGCGTTGTTTGTTTTAATAGTTTCTAGTAAAATTAATTACGGCGGGAACAGAATTTACTGCTAGAATAGCGAGAGTAGTAATAGCTTAACTTGATAATCAGTTAAAATAACTTCAGGTGACCAATTTTGTATTAAAAACTTTTAGGTTCAGCCGCTTTGTTTTTGTTCAACGCCTGCAGGCGACAAAACTCTGTGTGCTGACAGATGCAGGGCTAATGACAAATTAACCGTTAGAAACTCGTGGAAAGGCTGGGAAAAGAGGAAAAAACGCCGAGTAAAAAGTAACGAGCCGTGGCTTTTATCTCGGAGCGTGTTTCGCGAAGACAGCGTTTATTTTGAATGACGGAGTCCACTCGGCGCAGAGGGACGCGGCGACGTCGTCGGCCGCCGGCCCCACGTGTCCGCGCCGCCGAGACCAACTTAAATCAACTGATGTCGGATGTAATCATCGTTTACTGAATCTAAATCCGTTTGATCTTCATTTCAAACCTCGTAGCAACTCCTCATTATTTGCGTTAACATTCCACAGTGTTACAAAATGAACATATTTCATACTTAATAGACTACCGGGTTCTGGAGTCTTCAGAGTCAATCTTTATCTTATCTGACTTTGACCTCAGTGGTCAAAATCAGCTCGACTACGTTACTAATTAACATTTATCACGATGAATTAGGTAATACCCTGCACTAATCAGATGATTCCATAAAAAAATGTTCCTCAGAAGCTGAATGAATTGATCCCTGCATTAGACAATACATATAACAAACAATAGCTATCATCGACATCCAGTAAATGATTCGTTTCGCACGCGAGCTTGGATTGCTCCCACGATAATTACATCAAGTAATGTGTGCAGCAAATCATACACTACGAAATGAGGCATAAAATGTTAGAGCTGAGGCTTGGGAACGAGACGGGCGTGCGTAATTACCCGACGAGAATGTGGCGAGTCCTGCGGCCGGGACAGCCTCCCGACCGCGTCGCTAAACTAGGAATAAAGTGCTCAGTGCGGTACCCTTAACTCGTTAATTACACTCGGAAACTTAATATACTTACCCGTTTCAAATTTTACAACTTAGAATAACTGTAAGTGTGGTCAGCGTATCAAACTTAGTTGCATTTAAAACAATAATTTTAATGAGTATTCGTCTGAAGGTTGAACGATGTACGCCGAAGTACTCGTATCCTCGGGGCATCTATTAAACGGACAGGAATCGTTTCCCACAGCCCGCTCTCGGCTCGTCACGGAATCAATATCGTCTTTTATCTTATGAAACGTGCTCCACATACACACACAGTCGCACCTCGCAGCACGCACACAGGGGTGCTGCCTAGGGTTGCTAACGTACAGAATAAAATGAACAAATACTCAGGCAGATAGCGATAATTAATCCAAATTTCTTCGCTCTCGCACGTGTTTGTTCGCACGGTCTCTAAAACTCGGGAGATTTAATTAAATCTCGCTCTCGAGTTGTGATATTAGTTTTCCGTTTAATTATAATTATGTTTGTGAACCGCGTTTTTGTCGTAGAAAACCGTTGACATCAGCAACGTGATGAAAAAAACAAGAATGTAATAATATAAACTTAATAGTTTCGGAAAAAATAAGTCTAAAAAACACGAAACACGTATTTCTACTATCATTGACATTTGTTCCTACCGCGTCGTAACTCCAAACTTTTACGCCAATTAAAATAGCTGAGTAACTTTTTGTAGCGCACCCGACTGACGGATGCCGAAATTTATTTGGGCCAGCCAGTGAAGATTAATACGGTTCAAACGAACGAGCGCCTTGTTAATGTTAGTGTAAATACACTGACTAAAATGTGTTTATTAGTCTACAACTGGTCTGTTAGAGTGTGTTATAGAGCACTCCAAATACAAACAATGCTGTGTAATTGGTGCAGTTGTTATGCAACATTGTTTTTACGTTACGACTAAAGCTTCAGAGTTTGGAACCAATAACGAGTCCATTGTGAGGTTTATTTCTGTTCAAATTGAAGTGGCGTGTACTACTTATCTTTGGTTAGCGGGGAGTAATGCACGGTGCGCCGCTATATGTTAGAATGAAAGCGTGCGCGAGCGACGCAAGTTCAAGTGCAAGAACAAGCTCCATACATCAGGCGGTCAGAAATACATCAGTCAGTGTATGGCATGGGAAAACGTTCGGAGACGCGGCCCGCTTCCTACTTGCCTTATATGCAACAACCGCTATAGCACAAGCATGCACACGGATCCATCGTCTGTGATTTGTTTTCGAAACAATGTCTATTGTTGTAAAGCTTTTCAATGCACCCTAAAAAAGATAACGTTACCAAAGGGAAACAAACGGTTTTAATATTAGTATCAACCCTATTTCTCTAGTCATAAATATGTTAACATATTCTCGTACACACTACACAGTAGCTAACATGTTTTTAAAGAATAATTTGAACCTTTTTGTTAGTGTGCGAATATCACCCCTCATTACGTTTTTGATTGTGGATAATCTTTG